>CAKASE010000074.1:4375000-5000000 GCA_916720795.1 Danaus chrysippus
CATTACAGTGACGCGGAATAGATTATACAAACAGTATGTACGAAAAATCTATGACTTGTTAAAAATATTGTATTAAAATGTTTGAACACAAATTTCAAACTGTTCTAGTAAAATAATGAACACCGCTTCCTTAAACTAAACTTCATTTCAGCCTTATATATACATTTCCTTATTTAAATAATACAGGTTGTAAAGGTTGGGACACACGCGTTGGGAACGTTACCGAATATTTGTGCAAGACTTATGATGCAATGTTTTGTGCAGTTGAGTATTCATTTTGTGATAGAATACCGATTTTTTATATATAAGAAACAAATGAAAATTATATATTGTATATTTTAATCAAGGTTTGTTTTTTCAAAAAAAATTGTGCTGCAAAAATGTAACCGAATTTGAGTAAATATTAAATCGAATCCCACGTGTGTGCTCAGCTTATAAATTAAGATCTTGGAAACCAAATGAATGTAAAATAATCTGATCAGTGTATGTGGTGTAAAAACTGGAACCTTCACAGGAAGAACATCACTGGGGATGTGAGGAAAACGAGCCCAGATGAATCCATATGGAGCTTAAATATATTTAATATATACATGTCGCCTTGAATCCGGTCATTGAACTCGTCGGGTACCCGTACCTGTACCACGAGAATCACCTTCGTACTACGCGATGAGAGTTTCCAATTTTTTATTCATGAACCTTCGTTATTATAATGGAAGCTTCGTGATCGCCCAACTGGCCAGTCTCCGTGGTACGAGGGTGTGGGCGTGGTCTCACTATCGACTGAGCGTGTCCTCGGAGCTGCCGGACAGCCGGCGGCCGTTGCCCTCCTCCTCGATATGTCCGTTACAACCGTTGCTAATCTTCGCCGGACGCTTCTTATACATAATATCCCATATGTGATGCACGATAAGGTCAATGGCCACTGCAACAACGGAAAAACTGCCTTAAGTTAACGTCATAAGGTCCGAAGCAGCTACACAAGGCATAGCCGCTGCAAGAAGGTGGATTCGGTTTGTGGAGGCGCTTATTGCAGTGGCCATGACCTTGGACTCACCTCTGAGGTTCAAACTCAATATATCAAATTAATTTACCATTTCGTTCCGATGGCCCGTCGACAAGTCAGCCTGCATTCTATGTAAAGTACATTCCATTTCCAAACGCCTATACATAAAGGATCCTCATAGTTTTAACAACCAATTAACATATTAATGTCCGTGAGAACTGTGCTACGGGGCCTGGGGTCAGTCTAACTGGTCTCGTTATTGATTGCGTGACGACAGTATTGGTGATTATTAATAATTAGATCACTCACCTAAATTATCAGCGCCTCTCGGTATGATGACGTCAGCAAACTTCTTTGTCTGTAAAATGTAACAAACAAAAAATGTAAGTGTAGGTAATGGGGGTTTTCTATGATATGGAATCACATCGTGTGTGTGTGTGTGTGTGTGTGTGTTTTTGTTTGTGTGTGTGTAAATATATACGCGTCATACATACCGGCAGACAGAACTCCTCGAAGGCGGGCTTCACAAAGTTCATGTACTGGTTGAGGACCTGTTCCAGGTCGCGGCCACGCTCCATGATGTCGCGAGGTACTGAAAGCACAGGGAATTTATTGTGACATGGAACACCAAGTCGCTTGTGACAGAATTTTCTAAGAGTTAAGTATTCATACAGATTTAAATTGTTTATTTTTTGGAAGAAGTGTTAAATTAGTATCTAATTATCAACGCAGATAGCACAGAACCCTGGAATATTGATGTATGCTAGGCGACTATGCTTATGCAATAATGATATCTAGAAGAAAAGGTGCCTGAAGTTAATGTTTCTTTGGACTGGGAAGGTAAAAATTCTTTCGTAGAGAAAAAAAGGTTTGACAGGATTACGAAGATATTTTCGTTTTGTTTTTCGTTTGGTTTCTGTTATGGAAATTGTTTATCGAGTGTAGTTATTTAACAGTTTTATCACGCTTTTTTTTTCATAGATCACTTTCAAAATAATGGTTCTTTTGGTGGACTACATATTTTGTATGTATGCATGAAGTGGAACAATTTTTCTGAAAGTTTTGGAAGCTCACTTAATAGTTGAATATTAAGGTTTTACACAAAATATTTACTATTTCTCTATACTCATAATGTTCCTGGATACAGACAATGCTATTTGTTATTTCTTCTTCCTTTTGAAACGATTCAAGTTTTTTTGCTTGTCTCCTTTCAACTTCTAAGGTGTTTATGGCGTGTTGTGTTTAAACTTACCTCTCCTAGCGAGCCTTGTGTCGGAGTCAGTGTCAACAAACAACTTCATGTGAAATAGTTCTCTAACTTCCTTGAAGTAGAAAACAAGGATGCCTTCGATCAGGACCACGTCTGCTGGGTAAATCGTGTGCGAGCGGTTGCTGAAATCAAGTAAAATATGGTTTACCATACTATTTCCTTGTTACTTTATATGACTTACAATATGTATTAAAGATATCAGCTGACCTTATAGAGTTTGTTATGTAATCATACTCTGGTACTTCCACCTTCTTTCCGTCTAAGATGTCTTTGAGCACGGCCAAAAGCTTCTTGTCATCAAATGCGTCAGGATGGTCGAAGTTAAATTGCCCTCGTTCAGCCCTCAGCCTCTCAGACGTGGTAAGAGTACGGTAGAAGGAATCCTGACTGATGCAGACAACTCGCCTCTCAGTCTGTTCTTTGTGCTGCTGTCCAAGTTTCTCCATAATCCTTTGGCATACTGTTGACTGATCACGGAGATATTTATATAGAAGCTTCTTTAACATAGAATGCATTATGGCTTACATTTTTAAACTTTTTATACTTAATGTATGTGATACAGTAAAAATTAATGAATGTGGACATAAAAGATGCTCTTTTTGTGTTGAACAGAAAATGATATATTTAATACTTATGCTTCTGCATAAATGTTAATGTCAAATATATGTTTATTGATTTTTTTGAAAGAATGATATATTAAGTGTATATTAATTATATGGAAAATATTAATTAGTATGAAATCTCTAAGATGCCTCCAATATGACAGTTCAGTGTATGTTTGAATGATTTACATGACCAGTTATATATTGTAAACGTATTTGGGGGACCCAATCAAAACAACATATTTTTATTAAGTTAGGTGAGTGGACTTAGCAGTTAGAACCTACTAGTATAATATAATAACGATATCAAAATAAATGCTTAAACACACAATAAACAAAGACTAAATTGTATTGTAAACCAGAATTTTCAATCCAAAATCAACAGTTTTTTTTTAAGTACAAAATAACCTTGTATTTGAAAATCGTTTGTTAAAAAAAAATAACACATTAAAACATATCACAATAATGAAAATATTATCAGGTTGGGTAATATAGTGCAATATATTCAACTTATAAAATAATTATAAACTTATTTGGAACACAGCAAAAGCTTGATTTTTATAGATATAGAGAGCCACTTTTACTTGAATGGATGAGTATTTGAAACAATAACTTCTTGGACTATATAAAAGTTTACAGTTTTTTTAGTTTCGCTTTGTCTGTTGCTGTTAGCCATAATAGATTTGACTTTAAGAGCTACTTACTTACTAGGTTAAGTTTAGGTCTGAAAGGCCCGGGGATTATGCACATCCCAAGGTTATATTCTATTACAAGCATAAAAGCATAATGATCTACTAGACTAGTAATATTGCCTTTTGTGATTGGTTTGGTAAAAACTCTAGTAAGGTAATTTTTATGCCAGTTGTTGGCAGAAAAGATGAATTTCCACTGTCAAGAATGTAAAAAACCAAAACTCATTCATTGAGACTAAAAATGATAAGACTTTTGGACCACACTAGTTTTATAAAAAATATCACATTGCTTTGAGAATTATAAAACAACTTAGAAACATATACACACAGTGAATATCACTATTTGAAATAAGCGACAGACTGACTTACTTAGTGTTCATTAAAAATGTGATATATTCATTTATTTTTACAAAGCAAATTAGCTTTTTAAATTGATCTCATTCACACCTACATTCATATACACAAATAAAATGAAAATTTTTCATAAACACTTATAAAAATATACACAAAACTTACTTCAAAAAAGCAATTCTTAAGATTTTTGTCAGTTTGTTGTAGTTAATCTTTGGATGGGCTAAACCTATTGTGATGAGGTCTTCACTCACTTATAGGTAATGTCGTATGGAATAATTTAAGCATTTTTTTAACCAAATTAAAAAAAGGAGACAATTTTCAACTCACATATACATTTTATTCAGGTAATCATAATATTGTTCTCATGTCATCCCATTGTCATTAAGGTAGTATGTATTAAAAGTTTGTCAAAAAACTATAGGACCGGATGAAGATAATGTTGCCAATATTAAAGGATGTTTACTTTGAGAGACCGCAAGCAAAAACCAATAGTAAATACATAATCTGTGTTTTCAATAACTAATTATTAGATTACATACATGCAACATTTAAACAAATAAATGAACATCACCGGGGAAACAATGTTGTATGAATAAAATATAATATTAAGAGTGACATTGCTGAGTCTGCAGAACGAACACCAAGCCGTGTGGACCAGAAGATTCCTAATACCACACAAATAATGGAATGGTATTGCTATACTAACATAGGGGCAATCATGTAGTGTTAGGTATAGGTTATAAGTTTTAATATGTAATTCTTATTATAATATACACATAACTAAGTTTTATAGTTTTCCTAGAACCTCTGATTAATGTGAAATTCACCCTAGATAATTAGTGTTATCTATCCACTAAATAGAACATTTCCGAGAAGGTAAAACCAAAACTAACTCAAATTTACTAATTGTTGTACTAACAAAACAAAGATAAGATACACAATAATTAACATGTTTTAAAAGTCAAAAAGTAAAACTGTGTTTAATGTATTAACATTAATAATTTCTTTGGTTTCTAATTCCTATATAAAATAATTATTTATTTTAATTTCAGTATTATGACAGGAATAATTATTTTCAATAAGTATTTACTTGTCGCATCTCACACTTGATATGGAAATGTTGGTAATTAGAAACAAAGATTGAGTTTTTTTTCTAGTATTATGTTATAATACATATTATATATGCAGAACACTTGCAGTGTGGCTCGGAAGAGTCCAGATACCAATTCTGTCTAAATACATCATTTCCGTCCTAACATTAAGGAATTATATAGACTTATTGTAAGTGTAAGTTATGTATTTAATATTATTATTATATGTCTGAGAATTTATATTATTATCCCAGAACCTCCATTTATTATACTTTTAGATGTCCGGGTAAAAAATAATAAACCTAATAACTGTACAATATGTTTTGATCTAGATATTTCTTCAACTAACATGAGATACTATCATGTCTAGAAATATAAAAAAATATGTTTCTTATTATAATAATTCACTAAAAGAATAGTGTAGTCAATTAGGAAATATGATCTTAATATAAAAAATTATGTTACTAATAACTTTACTAGCAGTTGCTCTACATGTGACTTTATGTGTAATTTCAGTTAAAATTTTCTGCTTTCTTAATATCCTTCCCAATATTTATGTAACCTGACTAAGGTGTCTATTATGGTTATTACTTAAAACATAAGAATATATCACAAACTGAAAGATAACATAAAAATTGTCTGAGTAAAAATCTTAAGTACATTTGTTATTAAGTTGTTATTGTGTTAATTACATCGCATGATCCAAACATCGGATGTTTGTTTGCCAACAATGAGACAATGTAGGTTAGAGCACATTCCACCTTTCACAAATAATTAAAACAATCAATAACTTTAACTAATACCAACAACTTATTATAATGAAAATAATATTTTCTCAATCACTATTGCATAACTTTCTATTGGAAAAAATCAATATAATTTATAAGACACTGGACTAACCTTGCCACTCGCCGTACCGCCAGCTACTCCGATTAGAAATGGCGTTTTGCTCTCGAAGCCGTTAGTCATGGGAACTGTTGGTTTTTCACTCATTTTGTGTGTGTAAATTAATCTTTTTGTAATTTTAACACTTAAATTACCACAATACACTGCAACACGCAACTTTTGATAGAAGAGTGACATTGACATATCTGTAAACTAACTATGACTTACGAATTTTACTGCTCAAAAACCAATGTTACAACTATATAGATAAGTAAGATAAAATAAATAGATTGTAGCGACAAAATAATAATGCAGTGGTTACGCAAAAGTTTTCTATGTAATGAAAAAAACTTTTTCATTTTATTTTTATATGTGATATTATTATTTATACAGATACTTTTTAGAATTCATTCTAGTATTAAAAAATACGATTTTACTGTAACACATACTATAGTTAGCTTTGCCAGAAATATTAACATACAAAAAAAATCATTTAATAGTTATTGATAATTCAGTATGAATATACATGTATTTTGTTCTATATGAATATATAAAACAAAATTATTCGGAATGGTCTTTACTGGGCCGTGTACACTCCTCTGAACCTTGAGGCCAGTTATTAGTTGTACCACATATTCTTTCAATGGGTTAATTTTTCACTGCTAATCTAATAGATTCATTGGGTGACTCTAAATTTCTATGCCGTTAGAGCAAGCTCTTCTAAAACTGAGTCTAATCATGATCCAACGGATTGACATCAGGTCTAGAATCTGGATAACGGCCAGTATTGAGATCAGATGAATATAGAGACCTTCTTTAAGAGCCTGGTTTCCGTTGATCTAGCCCTTTTTATTACCAGTCTTGAGAATTAAAGAAAGTATTGTATAAGGGTTTAACTGCTTACTCTAGAATATTACCTTAAAAAACTTGATCCGATATCTACTGCCTTTTTCCCAAAAACATATCGCCGCAGCAACTTTTTTATAGTGAACACTACCAAAACCATCTCACAATTTTTTATCTCTTAACTAAGTGGATAGATTCTTTAGATCTTTTCACATACATATACATATAAGGGCTTTTCTTATCGTGGATTGTGAAAAAAATCTTCCAAATAATCTGTGTTCTCCATTAGTGTACCACTTAAGTGTTTTTTCGTCAAATCCTTTTTTTTAAATTGTCAACCATGAAATAATCCGTCTAATTTATATAGGCTGCAAGGCTTAAGGCATTTGGAAATAAGCGATATACATATATGATAAAATAATGCAGTGACTCATGGACTTAGATATAATCCAACGAAAAGTGAGTTTATGATATTTAAACCGGATCACAAGCGGTATAATGATATACCACATATTACACTGTGCGGTACACCACTTACAAAGGTTGGCCGTTTTAAGTATTTGGGTCACTGGATTACTGAGGATTTGAATGATAATCTGGATATAGAGAGAGAACGGAGGTCGCTGTCTGTTCGCTGCAATATGTTGATCCGCAGATTTGCAAAATATACCAAACGAGTAAAAACTACGCTCTTTAACGCATATTGTCAATCTTTTTATGCGTGCAGTCTGTGGGTAAACTATACTCGGAGGGCATACAGTGACTTACGTGTGCAATACAACAATGCGTTCAGGATGTTGATGGGGCTGCCGCGATACTGCAGCGCCTCTGCTATGTTCGCAGAGGCTCGCACAGATGGTTTTGCTTCCATCATGCGCAAAGGCTGCGCGTCCTTACTTCGACGAGTACGGGACAGTCCCAACACAATCCTGCATGCATTGTTGGATCGCTGGGATTCACCAATTTTAGCAAATTGGATACGACTCCACGTAGTTAAGTAAAATATATGTTTGTTTAAAATTTGTTAAGTATCAGAAATAAAATTGCTTTCTTTTGTAACTTTACTGACCAATTAATTTATTAAGTTTAATTTTTACTAACACTATATGGATCTACAATTATGATCTGAAATAAATTATTATTATTATTATATAATTGGCTTGTATATTTTGGTAAATGTTAAAGGAAAGAGTATGTAAACGAAGAGTTCTCTGTAGAAAAGTCGAATATCTACACATTTTTTCCTGACAAAAATCATTCTTCGGGCACCTTCGGTTGTAATTTAGTTCCTCTTTTCGAAAAGAGACTATAAAGAATGTCATATTTAAGTCAAAGTCAAATTTAAACACGTAAATATTAGCAAGTGTACTGCTACCACCGATGGTAAGACGGAACAACTAAAATTTATTTTATTGATGCAGAATGCAAGAGATTCATGCTAGAAGATTTATCCTAAAGCACCAATTAAAAACTCATATACACTCAGCTTTTGTTATCATGATAGAGGTGTATGAATGCATTCGTCCGTCGCTTGGATACTTAATAAATTAAGAAAGTCTAAATTTAGTTCATTTGTTTATAAATTGAGGAAACATGTACCAAATGTAACGAAACCAATGTACTTACTTCTGTTTTTTTTTTGTAATTATTTATCAAAAAATCAAGATACAATTTAAAGAATATCGCTTGAAATCATCCAATCAGAGTAAAAAGAATTCTGGCTGGCTTAAAGCTAATGAGATCCTAATTTTATCATGTGTTGAAAATATATATATTCTAGCATACATGTTTATTATCAGTGGCGGCTGTACCTAAAGTGCACTCGTGCGCTGAACCACCAGTTCAAAAGATTTAAAAATTACAAAATATTACTTTATCTTTATTTTTAAATTACCATTTTAATATTTATTTTCTAAACATACAAAAAGGTATAAAAAATTAAATTTCTAATTATAGTCAAAAAGTTTGAGCGCTTTACTAAACTAATATCTCGTGCGCTTCGGCGAGTGCACGAGGACTGCTAATACATCTTGTATCAATACGCCTGACGCGTGAAACAAAAGATAGTTCATAGAAATGTACCGAGTAATGAGCCGTTTCTCGAGCGCCGCACGAGCGGCCGAAGATTACCGAGAACACCCGATGTATGACGACTGGGAATTGAAAAGAATCAAAACTTTTCTCCGAAATACCATGCACTTACTAAAATATGCACTTTCTGTGCTTAGTATTGAATAAAAAACTATATATACAAACAATACCCGATTTAATAAATAGGTGATTGAAGATTTCGCTTCGGAAAAATGTCGTTGCATTCATTAATGTATAAAAAATAAAATATTTTATTTCAATCGGTTTTTTGATGCATTTTCTAATTTTAATATTTTAGTAAAGTGCACCACCAGCTCGATAACCCACCAGCCGCCACTGTTTATTATTTAATATATAACTACGCTAGAACCATGATATATAAAAATATTTCTGGTTGACTAAATTGCTTTGAAGAAGAATTTCTTAATTATAATAGAATAATTAGTCTAAAACAAATTAGTATAGTCGATATTATCATAACTGGAAAATTGTTATACCGTCACTAAAACACCAATAAACAAAATAATATATATTTTTTAATGTGAATATTAATAATGAGTGAATGTATAAAAAAATATCGTTTATTTATATAAAACGGAATGATCTTTACAAAACATTGTTGCACTATAGATATATCCACATATAATTCAGTATTATAACTTCTCATTTCCTTTTGATATTCCTTCAAAATACTGTACATTCGAGTCGTAAATTGTAGTACAAAAATAACCAACAATTATAGATTAAAAATAACTTATAGGTTGCGGATCTTCTTGTCGGCAACCCTAAGAGATGTTGCCATATCGAGCTGCTTCGCTCTAAGACGCGCCCACACGAGGTAGTCCTGAAGACCGATTATTTGAGCCGCCATAAGAGCAGCGCTGTCTGGGTAGATGACCGTCGCACAGCCCAGACCGGAAGGCACAGACAGGGAAGACCAGATGTCCTATAACGACGAAAAAAATGATGACGACACATATATACAGGGGCGACCATTATAGGGGCTTAAGAATCAAGAAGGTAAGGTTTTACACACCTGGACAAGTTTATCAGACGGCGGCGGGCAGTTGATAACAGGATAGGAAGTATTGCCAGATAAGACCGGTCCCAGGCCGTTAGAACGACCAGCCACCGCTATGAAGACGAGCGCTCCATGCGTGTCTTCATAGCGCTGCATGATACGAAGGGTCTCTTCAGTCGCTTTATGGGCTGACGTCACGCGCAGGTCGACGTCCAGACCGAACTCACGGGCGGCTGAATAATGTGGACTCATGTCATAAATAAATTAAGAAAAAAACTACTACATACAAGCTGAAGTAGGGATTTGGCTTATATCTTTGATGCATACCTTTAGCAATCTTCTGACAATGTTCCTGGTCGGCCGGCGAGCCCATGAAGATGACGACCTTGTGATGTATGGAAGGCTTCAGGTGGTCGAGCTGGTCCTTGACCCAGGAGAAGTTACGCTTCACTGTGTCCAAGTCCGCGGCTGTTACATTCGATAGGTTTCTGTATACCTAAAAACAATATAGGATTTATGATAGCAATTACAACTTTTGAAATGGAATCAATTTGATAAGCCATACGTCAAAGTATTTTGTTCTATATTCATTGTAACTAATGTTATATCTTTATATGAAAGAAAGTTTTGTCTGTTACACTATTTATAACCCAAGAACGGCTGCGGGGTTTCGCTGAAAATTTTGGGGAGAGCTATTTAAAAGAAATAATGAGTCGCGTAGTATATCCGAAAAATATTAGTTTCATTTAAATGAATAAGACTCGCGAAAATCTTAGATCCGATTACGGGGTAGAGCTAACTTAGAACCAGGTAAAGAACATAGGCGACTCTTCATGTAATCGAAAAATAAATAAAATAAATTGATAAAATCCAAAATCTTATTTACTGCCTTTAAGAAAAAACTAGTCATAAATAAATTCTACATACCTGTTTGTCTACCATCAGTCTCTTGTCACCTGACGGCCAGAGTCTCCAGGAGTCAGAGTCAATGACATCAGCCAAGAGAATGTTACCTACAGAAATACAGTTTAATAATTTCTGAATAAACTTTATTGCCCTGAATAGGAAGAGCTAGTAACCAATAAAAGAATTAATATGACTGACCATCAGCATCAACTCCAAACTCAATTTTCATATCTATAAGTGCACAGTCACGTAACGCCCACGCCTTCTCCAACACTTCAAACACGAGGATCGTTACCTTCCGCATGTAGTCAACCTCGTCCTGACCTGTTCATATTATATGGAGATTTATTACTGTTTTAGTCAATTATATTTTCTTTTCTATATCATATTGAAACAATCGAATGTAGGTTGAAAAAAATAAAGTTAAGGATTAATTACAATAGAATAAATAAAAAAACATTAGTAGTTGGAATTCCATGACTGTCAGAAATAATATTGTAACTACAATAAACCTAGTAGTAAAGTTTCCAATATATTTAAAACAATGAATACCTATAACGAGACCGTTGACTTTAAAATTAGCAGATACGATCTGTTCCTCGGACCACTGTGGGTCGTGGTTGGCGTCGTCTTTGAAGAAGGTTTCCTGCTTGGGTGGTGTGAACCTGAAACCTTCGGGAACACCAGGGTTTCGCTTCAGGAAGGAACCAGTCGCCAGCCTCCTGGTGACCCACTCGATGGGAACCATATCGCATTTCTTCGATACAAACGCCGTCTCTGAAGCAAGCTTTACGAAAGCGGTCTTGATACCTATAAACATAAAGCAGTTGAAGATGAAGATCAAGATACACTAGTGCATAGTATCATAATAGAAAGTAAGAATAAAATATAATTGCAATCATAGACTATATTTTTCTTTCGCAACCCAGGATTGACATTGGAAACATTATTATGAATTTAACCACGTCTCTAAACTTTCGATTTTGCAACTGTTCGCGGGTCATATTAACAATTGACTATTACTTGGACATTGTTGTTATGAAATTAAGTTGAAAAATAATCGCCACTATTAGCCAAGAAATCCGAAATAGATTAGAATATAGTTTATATTTAGGCATTTATAATTTTAAACCAGGTTACTATTTGTGAAATGTGTTAAGAAAACAGCGAAAATTAATAGTAAACATGAAAATTATAAGTGATATCAAGTTTTGCGATATTTTTATATTAGTAGATACTAATCATTAAATAAATATTCATCATCAATAGATTTTAGAGCCATAGGAGCCAGAATTTGGACAAACGTAAAAGCAACTTCAAAATCATTGTTATTAAAAACAA
This sequence comes from Danaus chrysippus, assembly GCA_916720795.1. NCBI lineage: Eukaryota > Metazoa > Arthropoda > Insecta > Lepidoptera > Nymphalidae > Danaus > Danaus chrysippus. The sequence goes on from CAKASE010000074.1 coordinate 4,387,103, forward strand.
ATTTCTGAACGTCAATGATTTAACGATGTTGTTTTTGTATATGATTTAATATATTGCTTTTATTGCATAACTTGTCGCTATCATGTTTTCTTAAGACAGGTCATATTGTCATCGAGGCCACCAAAACAACACAAAATATTATTTTATTACCAAAACGATTACCTGCGATCTATTAAAAATTAATTTCTGAACGAAATGTCGGAATGTTATAAGTTTCGTAATTGCATGTGACAGTAATGTTACAGATAATATAGGTCAAAGGATTCCTCGTTTTGTGATTGTGATAACTGGGGACTTATATGTAAAGATGACCTCTACTGGTATGAGATAATAACGATAAGCTCTACGAATTCTACTCAGGTTTTTATCTTAAACGAGAAATATTTTTTAAATTTTTAATATAATATGACAAAATTATTTATTGAAAATTTGAATTATTATGACAAGTCTCGATTTTAAGGACTGTATAACATGAAATAAATCTTACCAGCGGCTTTAAGTATTTCGAAAACTTTGGCGTTTGTCAAATTTGATATGGCGGCTTTGCCTTCCATATCGTGTGCCTTGACGCCATCTCCAGCAGTGATCCTGTCCTTGTTCAGTAGAAGACAGAGCCCCGGCTCTCCGGGAAGATCGAAAACTTGCTTTGTCTTTCCTTCAATGAGCAACTTCCCGAGCTTATAGCCACCGACTGCATAAAGAAACATATATAAAACGTATTATTTATGTATAAAAACAGACGTATAAAATTTATATTAGACACTTAAATTTATTCACATTCATAAAAATAATTTTTTTCTATAGTATAATTGTAAAATTTTAATTTAGCTTAATAAAGTTACTTAGTAGTCAATGTTCAAACTCCGTGTCTCGTAAGATCAAGGTTTTTGTATGATAACAAAACGTTTATAACTCCACAGTGGTATATATAAAAAAAGAATCAATCATAATTTAATTCAAGGTTGTTCTCCATTTCCTTCTAAGCTGAGAATGTTGACAATGTAAATAGTTGATGTTGCCAATGTGATCAGTTCGAAAAGTCGGACATTTACAATTAATGGTATAACACGCCGGTTACCTACTAAAATTTGCCGTATTTCTCTACTATATAAAGTTGAAATAACTTACCTTCTTTTGGATGAGCCATTTCTTATAAATCGCAGGAAAAGATGCGGCTTGACAGGGCTGAAGCGATCGTGCGTCAGGTCTTCTATATATCTGATTCCCTTTATAAAGTTTTTGAGAACCGCAAGTAAGATTACCACGTGCTCGTATACGCGATGGTCTGACGGCTGACGGCTTGTGATAACAAGTTGCTATAGCAGAGTCGGGCGATTTTGATATTTGATAAATATTTATATTATAATACCAATTAAATCAATAATTACTTTTTATATCCCATCACATAACTGGTAGTGTGTCTGATTGCTTTTTTGATGTTTCATTAAGTACATATGTAAAATAAAACACATTAATTACAAAATATTGTCAATTGTTTTACTATTTATTTTAATGTCGTAATTCTTGTCGTCATAGAAAGTTATATTTTTAGTCTTCCAATATATTAATTAATATTTGGAGTAATTTGTGCTTGTATGATGCAGGAAAAATATATGATCAAAATTAATTTTGCTATTATCAAGACTATAAGGCAGTGGTATTTTATGTGTCTGTTTCAGTCGCTCGCAGCGTTTGCTCCGTCGCACGCGCACTTTAATTCAAATTCAAATAATGAACGGACAATCAATTATTTCTTGAATCTTGTCGATCTACTACGCTTCTATAATATCGTTAGTGTGTTATACAATTTTGTTGCTTTTAATTGGGACTGTTGTCTTAAAGGTGAGTTAAATATACAACCTTTTTTTTACTCAACCTCTGTAGCTTGTCAAATGTCAGCTGTTGTTTTCAGGTTATAGTAAAAAAGTAAATATAATTATTATGTGAAGTAATTTGATAGCAATAGTTTTGTCGTAATGTTCATTAAAGAGAATCATGTGTCAATTTTTCTTGTAGTCCGCATGGTATTAAATGAGAGCGCTGATACTTACAGAAAATTAATTTCATTGGCACAATTGTTTAAATAACATGTTTACAAATATTTTAAATATATAAGTTTACGAATTTAAAGTTATATTTTAGTTTATATGTGTCTATTTACTGGACTATACTTAATGAAAATGTTTTTCATATTACGTTTACAGTTTATTAACCTGTTTTTATTTTTTGTGTTTATTTAATACAAAAATATATTTTTTAATGACACGAGGTTAAAAAATATATAGATATACCAAAGACAATTTAAAACTTTAATACATTATTTATGTAGTTTAATTGATACACATATATTTTTATCTTACAAATAACAAATATACTTTTTATATGTACATATTTATTAGTACAGAATTATAAAAACATGAATGATTAATAAATGAAAAATACTATTGCTGTTAAAATTTAAATAAAGAACTTGATTTACTAACATTTAAATAAACGACTGTCTAATATCAGAACAGTAATTAGCTTCTTAATATGTTTTAAGTTGCATAACTTTATACAATAATATATGTCACACAGAAATAGATCATAAATCATGAAATAATAAAAAATATATAACACTATACATATATAAATTATCAACATCGTGGAATCTATATCAGGTTTTTGTAACGGCCAGCAATGAGTAATTCCAAATTCAAAATAAAAATTCTCTAAACAAAACATCTATGATGTTTTCCTTAGTATTTATCACAAATTATAGATTAAAAATTTTAAAATTTTGTCACTCCAGAAGATAGGTATTAAAAGATATGTAAGTATTCATTAACATTGGTATATTGTGATGTAAATAGTTAATAGAGGATCACAAATACCAAGGTGTTATACCGGGCTATACATATATAAGGCATTAGATCTCATTATTATATTATACATGTTCGAGCCTAGAAAAAGCAAAGTAAATTGTTTTTTTTAAATATAGTTTATATGGCATCGGTCAAAGATTGTTATCTTTGTTCTATTTTTAAATTTATTTATAAATTAAGTTTCTTATGAAACTATTTATTTCTATATTTATCCTTAAAGCTTTTGCCATGTTGTATGCCATCAATATATTTTGCTATTTGTTAGAATAACAATTCATTAGATAAGTGACTGTAGTAGTTTGTAGATATTTTTTGGTTCAACAAATTTTTTATTCTGATATCCCCTTCAATATAACAATCATATTTATAATGAACAATAATAATGAAATATATATTGTAAAGTACTGATGCTTGGAATATATAAAGACTTATTCTAAGCAATAAATTATTTACCGCCAATTTATCATGACTTAAAATACGCCTGAGAGTTGATACTCGCGTCAAATTACCGGTTATCCTTCCGGACTAATTGTGCTGGTACAAACGATCCTTTCTCTCACTGAGGTCTGTTACAAAGATGGATATTATCTAAATTATTTTGATCATACAAAAATATCTACGACATTTTGTTGTTGATTAAACTAAATAATATATTATTGAGAGGTTATGAATATGAATCTACTAGAATATGCTGTCCTTTGCGTTTTTTAAATACAATATTTAATTCTACGCGTCCCTGCGATCGCAAGTACAAGAGATCTGCCCGTATCTTACCACTCAGCCTTTTTATGATATGGAGAGTTCAATTACTGGTAGAAACATAATACTTGAGTGATTTGTCTCAAGCATTGTTACAACGAATACTTAGTTTACAATTATGTAGAGTTAGATACAAATTCCTACTATACTATTATACTATTAATATTATAAATGCGAAAGTAACTCTGTCTGTCTGTCTGTCTGATACTCTTTCACGCCTAAACCACTGAACTGATTTTAATGAAATTTGGTACAGATATAGAGTTGACCTTGAGAAAGAACATAGGATAGTTTTTATCCCAGACTTTTGAAAGGTTCTCTCGGAAACGCGATATAACCTAACTCCAAGCGGGCAAAGCAGTGAGTGGAAAGCTAGTTAGATATAAAAGGCTAGAAAAAACGAATAAAAATATCAGTTAATCAAATTGAAAGAGAAATCTTTAAGTGTTAATTATATCCTCATAAAGAAACTAGGTTATAGGAAATCCCCACTCTAAATGTATGCAAGATGTCTTATGATAATAATAATATTAATGATTGAGTTATTAATTTATTCATGGGTATTCATCACTACAAATATTTATATATTAATCGTTACAACGAGGATAATAAATGTACATTTTTAACTCAGTGTAAAACAGTTAACTTCATTCTATGTATGATAAACTTCGATTTTTTTCTTCTTTTAACCAAATAATTGTACTGTAAAAACTGTATGTAATAGTTTTTTTTTATTTTTTTATAATGATGATATATCTAGTAGCGTTTAATATTGTACTATAATTACTTGTACTTATTTAAGATTGATCCAATTTGATGCATATCGATCAAATACACGGGCGTCACTTGTGCAAGACATTTTATATATTTTTTGCGTAATACAATCAGAGTGCTGACTTTTTTTTATATGACATAGATAGTTCAATTATTTATATTATTAATTATTGTAAACAAAATATAGAAGATTAAAAATTGAATGAAAATATTGTTTATTTTATATGTGGGAACACAAGAAGTCTGTAGGATTTATTTGTACTATTTAATTTCTATACAAAATATGGAAAGGAAGCCGTTAAGTCCAAGCTTTCGCAAAAATAAAAATATTTCTCATTAAACATTCTTATAAAAAAAAACAGGTACCTAAAATTTTTGATTTAGGTTTGATTTAAAATTTTAAAGAGTGTGCCTATGTTATGACTATTTTCACTCGTAGTAAATATAGTACATTCCTTTACATTCAAAGTGAGTGAGTCTAAATACCTAATTCACAATTTTCGTAACTCCACATAAAAAAATATCGCCTGTGAATGTCAACAAATGACATCGGTCTACAGTTGTGGTTGTTGTGGTTGTCTAAGATTGACGGCTCTCCTAATTGTATCAGTAAAACCGTGTCTTGGTTTCCCATTAAAAAAAAAAACATTTAAATTCAATTTACAAACTGACAAAGATTCCAAACTTTTTTATGTAATATTTGTTGATCTGTTTAATCTCTCACTTTGGAGCTGTGTGCAATAAGTTTTTGTCGATAACTTATTAAGCCGAGACAGGATAAACACAAACTAAATATGTATTGTAGGCGTCTGTTCTAGTCTTAGCACTAACAAGTTTTCGGGGGCCGCGGCCCGGGTGACACGAATACACCCACGTTTTTCTCACTCAATAATTACATCATACAAAATAATTGCGCGCATAATAAATGACCTACACAAAATTTGTATAAAATAAATAAATATAAATGTGTAAATATTGTTGGCTGTATGAAGTTTGTTATGTTTTTGTTATCTGTGTGTTTGTATAGATGCTGTTGTGGAAAGATACTCGTAATGTCATTAGATAACTGACCCCCTGCGGCTCAGCATGACGACACTGCGGACTGAATTGCGAGCTGTTTACATCTACGTTTATGTATTACTGTGGAATGGAAATTTCGTCATGTACCTTTGAACTCCATGATACGATCCTAATTTGATAGTGTTATATATTTTAATGATATTTGTTGTTAATGAAACTTGATTTTTGATTTTTTTTTCACTCATTAAGCCAGAAAGCTACCATACTTGATTCTATACTGATCTTGCCTAAATCTGCGATGTACCAAGGTGGTTTTGTTAGTCAAAGGATAGTGTTCCCATCCCTACCTAAAACTGTCTGATTTAAAAGATGAATGGATTATAATCGCAGCTCAAAATAGTAATTGAATATATGTATATATCGTTTTCTTTTTAACGGAATATTTTTTGTCATTTAACATTTACTCATCTAGTTTTGATCAATGAAGTTTTATGTAATCTACTAGAACGAAAAAACATTTTTGTTTTGTTAAATTTGAAATGAATGAATTCATCTAAGATCAAAATTAATTATTTTTCGTGACAAAGTATAGATTTTTATTTATCGCTCACTTCGCACGGCAATTAGAGACGTTGTATTAGTAACAACAATTATAATTAATTTTGACTTCAAGACTAGCTAGCCTGCTAGGACTTCAATAGTATTTTTTTTTATTTTTTTAAATTATTTATACACATCTACTTCTATACAGTCTCGTATATAATATAAAGTCCAATTTCTATATTTATTTAGGTAATCTAGCGTGATTTTAAATAAATATTATTACGATAGAGACAAAAGTAATTAAAAATGAAAAAAAAAACCGTAACTTATTGGATATTTTTTTCAATGACATATTATTTGTTTGAAGTCAAAATCAATGACCTTTTATTGTTATGATGACCCCAGTATTCTAAAAGTCGTGTTATTTTTTTGGTAACTACGTCAATCATTCCCTAATATTTGTATCTCATTGAACGTCATTATAAGATGTGATGTTTTCGTTATATCAAAAATAAAATAGATTAGATTATTTACAATTTATATACATGTGACGAAATTTAATTTTGTTTAGTCAATTCATTACTCTGTGAAGCAGTGATCCGTTTTTTATTAATCTGTGGTAGTTCTTATAATAGTTTTTGTCAAATAATTTCTTCTAACTGGCGTATATAGAAAATAAGTTTGTAATTAATGTAATAAGATAATAATTGAATTTTATCCTCATATTTTATTTTTAGTATTAACACAACTTAAAAAAGGTTTTATAACTGAAGATAAAACGTAAGCAACATATAAAAGAATTAATTAGCATAAATCCTCTTTTATAGAGGGCATACTTTAAAACAAAACAAATAAGCTTCTTAAAAATAAACGTATTGACAGCACAGCTTAGCAATTTTGTTCTCTATATGCAATATTTATAGTTTTGTTTTAAAGAAAATTGGAGTATACATTTTAATTTTTAGTTGTAAGCAACAGCAATCAACATTTTTATTTTAATATTTATTTGTTTAAATTCCAGATAATATTATGGAAGGTCCCGCAGGACCATCATGTCGCCTGTCAAGCGATGACGTGGCAGGGCACAGTCAGGACACAAATGACAACTGTCAGAATGACAGCTGTCAATGTGACAGGACACAGGCTGAGGTCAAGATAAAAAGCAAGAGGTTTGGCAGAGGAGCCGTTGAGTCAGGTACTTTCATTTTTATTTTAATACTATACTATTCATGCTTTAGCTTGTATAAAAAACATTGAATAATACTATCGGTTGTTCCTAGAATAATAAAAGGAAAATTACGATTTAGAACTGGCTGATACATTGTAGGTGAATTGTGATATAATCGGTTACGTTCAAAATTTAATTAAACCAAATTGTGTCAAACGAAGTTTATCTAAATGGAGCTACAATAGATATAAACAGTGTACGTTATCAGGTCAACTATTAACCTTACTTCAGTGCTGTTTTTCTTAAGATTGACCTCATGTTTCATCATTTCGCGATAAATTTGTCATAAAATTTGCAATTTATTTTACATATTACGAAATTCTTTGCCGTCATAGAAGTAAAAAAAAAAATTCCTTACTTAAAACAGCTTTTGAAAATACATACTTTATACTTATATTTTATACTATATTTATTTGAAGGTCTGACACACGAATGCGGCGTGTTCGGTGCTATAGGGACGGGAGAATGGCCGACGCAGGTCGACGTGGCACAGGTTATATGTCTCGGGCTGGTGGCGCTACAACATCGGTGAGATTGGAAGAAATTTCCTTCTTTACTTTTTAATCTGTGGCTCTTACTGAAAAGATTGTTGCAGGCTGTCACTATGTGTCTTTATATGTCTATCTCTTTCACTTAATGCCATAATTGATTTGGCTCTTGGAAGACTAGCATAAAGTATATGAATGTTGTTGCTCCATGAGCAATATATGTACTATAAGACCTTAGTCCTCAATATTTCATTTGTATGTAAAGCCAATTTTACTATGTCGTCTATCCTATCTCCTTTAGCATCCAGATCGTAATTTAGGATACGTTTAAGATAGAAGATAGTTTCCATTACTGATCCAATTCTGAGCAATTAGTTAAAATTTCCGTTTGTTCTTATCCTCAAATATAAAATAGTTTAGAACAGAATATATTTTTTATTGAAACTAATAAACTTTAAAGCTTTCCATAGAATTATTATACAATAAACATCTCATGTTCAGTTGAGAACAACAATTTTGGTGTCCATTAGGTCAGGGAATATTAAGATCTATTTGTGTTATATCTAACGTGTTACTAGTTTATTGTGTCAAGGTTCGACCACGTTATCTGTGAACGTAGACTTACAAAAACTAAATGTTCGACAACTGATAATGAGATGACGTGACGAGAACTGGTTCGAAGTGGTGCGTCGCGTCCCTGAACTTACAGGAGTGTTGGCCGAACAATAAGATTTGATCATGATGTATTATTATGCAATAATATTAAATAGGAGATTTTTTGTGGAAGAATGTAACGTTTCTGTTTAGCAGGAAGTAAAATGGGAATGTTCTTACAAAAATCGTTTATGGATACGTTCGTCTGTAGCCATTGAATGTCTGTTTTTGCTATGACTATTCTATTGCCCATAAATAAAAAGACAGACAGGACTGATCTTTCTGCTTAGTTTTGTAATACTTGCCAGTAGTTCCTTAATATTTATAGGTATTTATAAATTTATATTATGATATTTTAAATGACGAAATATTTGGTTATCAGAGGTCAAGAATCCGCGGGCATAGTGACGTCAGAGGGCAAGAGCGCCCGCACCTTCAACTCGCACAAGGGCATGGGACTCATAAACAACATATTCAACGACGACGCCATGAGGAAACTCAAGGGGAACCTGGGGATAGGACACACGAGGTAGGAAACGTGACATGAGTGATGGACATTGTCTGATTTACAAGCAAAATATGTACATCCTTAGTGGACTTAGAATAGCTTTCCGTTGAAAACCTTAGTGAAATGGTTCTAGCGAAAGCAATCAGGTTAATAATAATTTTCTTAGTTTATACGAGAAAAAAAATGACAAGATTTTAAAATGTCCCTTAAAACGAATGTCTTTATAATGTATACAATATGTAGTTAATTCTATGTATCTGTACCAGATATTCGACATCAGCCGCCAGTGAGGAGGTAAACTGCCAGCCGTTCGTGGTCCACACGGCGCACGGCGCGCTCGCTGTGGCACACAACGGAGAACTCGTGAACTGTAGCAGTCTGAGGAAGATGGTGAGCGTTGACGATATATATATGAAGGAATATTGACGGTTCATGTTCAAGAAGTTAAAGAAGTAGTGGTCTAGTGGTTAAAGGTCCGCCTTTCATGCATGACGGCACGGGTTCGAATCCTGGCAAGTACTAATGTGATTTTTCCGAATCATATGTACTTTCTGAGAGTATTTAGACATCACTGACAGACGATGAAGGAAAACACCATAGAAAACCTAAAATGGAATAATTTCAAATTATAAGTTTGAAATCGCCAACCCGTTTTGAGCGAGCGTGGTGATTAATGCTCAAATATTTTCCATGTGAGAAGAGTCATTTTCTCAGTAGTAGTCTCTGATAGGCTGATTATGATGATATAGGATTAACAGAACGCTAAACAGCCGAAGAAGGTAGAAATAAAAAAAAATACCATTACTGAGTGAGGGTAGTTTGAAGTGTCATATCTAACAAAGTGCTGCCATCTATATGATAATATAAGTTTGTATATAATAATATTGTTCAGGTGCTGGGTCGCGGCGTGGGTCTCTCGACTCACTCGGACTCGGAGCTGATCACGCAGGCGCTGTGTCTGAACCCGCCGGAGGGAGAGACGGACGGACCCGACTGGCCCGCCAGGATCAACCATCTCATGAGGTCAGACATATATATATATAAAAATGAATTGCTGTTCGTTAGTCTCACTGAAACTCGAGAACGGCTGAACGGATTTATCTTATCTTAGTCTTGAAATGTTCGTGGAGCTTCAGGGAAGGTTTAAAAGCTGAAAAAAAAAATTGATTCATTTCCGGGAAAACCCTAAAAACAGCGCTTTTCTATTTCCCGTACAAACTTTTTTTTGACATTAGATTTGACAACTAACTAATATATCAATCATTTTGTCGCACTTCAGAGCACGGATAATTATGGCTTAAAGGTAAACTCCAAAAAAATAAATAAGACATTATTTATCTCTTGATTGAGGCAGTACGAAATCTGTCGGGTCAGCAAGTATAATATAGAATTATATCATGATGAACTGATATAATCAGACAGCGGGAGAGACGAAGCCCAATTGTATTTAGAATATTAGTAGGATTTTCTTAGAACTATCTAAAAAAGATTGACATTACTTAATTAGTAACCGTTCATGCATATGTACATTTTCCATCGGATACAAAATATCATGATGACAAAAAACTCATGTAATTTTTTATTTTGTATTTATACGAAAGTCGTGCTTGTTACTCTATTTATAACTCAAGAACGGCTGTACGGATATGGTTGAAAATTGGTGGAGACAGCTTTGAACTAGGAGACGGACCTAGGATATTTAATTATGTTCGATCGAAAAAGAAAAAATACTTCATAAATTCCAATATCTGGTAATTTACGGTCTCTGAGTTTGAGTTTGCCCGGTCAGTTATAAATAATATATTACTAATTTCGGAATTAACGCGGAAGAAGTCACGGGCTACAACTAATTTTTAATATTTTTACAAATATGAGTGTATTAAAATATTTTTAAATGTCATATTATGGTGTTATTCCAGGCTGGCTCCTTTGAGTTACTCGTTGGTGATCATGTTGAAAGACAAGATATACGCTGTCCGCGACCCTTACGGGAACAGGCCGCTGTGTCTCGGGAAGATATTACCACTCGGATCATCCTGTGAGTATTATTACACGGAAAAAACATTTAAACATACAATTATATAAAAAAATATATTAAATTGATAATCAACTGACGTCAAGAGAATGCAAGAATAACATGTCACTTGTTTACAAACATCACATGGTCTTAATATGTAACAGGAATAACAATAACATGAACTGAAATTTATTTTGTATCGTTAAGATATATTTTTATGATGAAACACTGAACTTTGATTATTTTGTTTTCTGTATTTATCTGTGGGAGTTTTGTAACTTGATAATATCTGCTATCTATACTATCGTGTAAAAAAAACAGCTAACTGAAAATATAGCCGTTTCTTTTGTATGATGAAAGAAAATATTAATTGCACCAATTACAGGGTAATCACTCATTTACTAAATGTTACTTCCAGATGCCTACAAATCCTCATCATCGAAGCATGCGGCGGGTAAAGCATGATATTCATTCACTCATTCATTAATTAAAATACACGTACATTCCCATTCATTCATTCGTTGAATTCATTTTAGCGGGAACTTATATCTAAAAATAGAATGACTATATATTCAATAAAAATGTCACTGCATGAAAAATTAATAACGGGTTATACAGATAATTAAAAAATGCACGAAGTAATTTAATCTCGAATGTTTACAGTTTCTTTGTTTGTCATAATGTAACATTATTAATATTAATTCAGTTTTGATATTGCAAGAAATTGTCTTGTTTTTCATATCACAACATTTTTTTATCATAGATTTGTTTGTGCTGACTTAATCTATATATTTCTAGTTTTGTTGAACGGCTGTGCTAAGAACGGTATGGATGACAAGCCAGAGGGGTGGGTGGTGTCGTCTGAATCGTGCGGATTCTTGTCTATTGGTAAATATTGATTAATGATTAAGTGTTAAAATAGTAAAATGAAATAAAAGTCCTTTTATAATCACTTCCATATATTTAATCAAACATCAACCGACAAAACTACGATACGACTATTCACATACAGATTAAAAAATATTGCGCGTTAAATAGATTATGAAATTTAATTATATTCAACAAAAAGATCTTTTTCAATTATCTTTTTATCTGTGTCTCATTAATTCTTTATAATCTGTAGGAGCTCGTTACGTCCGCGAGGTCCTTCCTGGAGAGATCATTGAGATGTCCCGCCGCGGTATAAGAACAGTGGACGTGGTGGAGCGGCCGGCCGGGAAACAACAAGCGTTCTGTATCTTCGAATATGTGTACTTCGCTCGGGCTGATAGTATTTTTGAAGGTAGGTGGAGAAATACATCACATTTCTTACTATCTGATTCGTCATACTTAAGAAACTTGTCTCTAAAATGAACTGAGAATTTATTACCGTGATCTCATTCCTTTTTTGTACTTGTTGATCTAAGACTGAGGAGTATTTTGTATTTTTTTAAAATAATGAATATCCAAATGGCTGTAATGATTATTCACTGAGCGTGTATTCCCTTCAGGTCAGATGGTGTATTCAGCTCGCTTGCAGTGCGGTCGTATGTTGGCGCGCGAGTCTCCTGTAGACGCGGACATCGTGTCGTCCGTGCCGGAGTCAGGAACCGCCGCCGCTCACGGATACGCTAGACAGGTACACACACACACGCACACACCCACACACACACGCACGCACACATACAAACTCATACACAATACACAAACCCCCCCCCCCACAAACACAGTTCTATTCCTCATGTATGGCCCTATAAGCAAATATGAAACAGTTTCGTCATAAATCTATGAGGAATATTACACATTTCGTAAGCACAGATTAAAAAAAATCCAAATATTTCCGAACTATCTTGTACAGATTTCATCATGTACTTTGAAGGAAATGTATGGTAATTATGAAATTGGTAATAACCTGAGCGTCTTTGTCTTCCAGTCGGGTATCCCGTTCATGGAGGTGTTGTGTAAGAACCGCTACGTGGGCCGCACCTTCATCCAGCCGTCCACTCGCCTCCGTCAGCTCGGCGTGGCCAAGAAGTTCGGCGCTCTGTCCGAGAACGTGCGCGGGAAACGGATCGTGCTCATAGACGACTCCATCGTCAGGGGGAACACTATAGGACCGATTATAAAGCTGCTGAGAGACGCCGGCGCCGCTGAGGTGAGGACTCATGAACATTATGATGTTGAACTAATGACAGATAATATGAAACATAATCTAAAACAAGACTTTGAAATGTCAACAGATGACAAATATTTTTATACTCTATGTTAAAGACATATTGTCAGTTTTTTTGGCTTTGATATAGTGTATGTATAGTACATAGGCTATAAAAATGTGATATAAAAGTTTATGAGTTCTAATCGCATGTTTTTTGCAGGTCCATATCCGGATAGCGTCCCCGCCCCTCAAGTACCCGTGCTACATGGGGATCAATATCCCCACCAGAGAGGAACTCATCGCTAACAAGATGGACCCCTTCAAACTCGCTGAGCACGTCGGTGAGTTGAAAATAATATGATAATTCTTCTAATTCATTTAATTATTGCATTGAACTAAGAATTAGTAATCTTAACTGAAAATTTATCTAATCTGTGTACAGACACATTTAAATATCTAAGCTTCATCAGATGTGAAAAATTCGGTTTTGTGTTGTTTTTCCTCTAAATTTTTTAACGTTGTAAAGTAGGGAGTATGTAGTTTTTAAAATAATAAGAGTAGTATAATCCGAAATCATTAGTTTCATTTAAATGAATACTCGAGAAAGCTTTAGATCTCATTATTTTTAACTTTATATGTTATATACAGGCGCAGACAGTCTAGAGTATTTAAGTGTGGAAGGTCTGGTGAGCGCGGTTCACTATAACATGAAGACGACCCCCAGCGACGGCGTGGGCGGTCACTGCACGGCGTGCCTCACGGGCGACTACCCCGGCGGGCTGCCCGACGACGCCGACTGGTGATGGACTCTATCACCAACAGCATAAGGACTGATTTCATACATACAGAATATGTGCTCTAACACCGATCTTCTTCGCCCACCGTACCGACCTCATCATAGGCGATGGAAGAATTATATTAAAGATACATATGATGTTGTGATTCATATCAAAGCAGTTTTGGTGTTGCCAAAGTCTTGGTACATTTCGAATTTTAATTACGGACACTACATTATAATAGTAATTGTTTTAGATTTATGTCTATATTAATTATGTTTTAAGAGGAATGTCGTTGACATTTCTTTATTATTGTTAAATGTCAATTACTATGAGTTATTCTACTTTCATTGTTAAATAAAAGATAAGGTGTAATGACATTGACATGTGACAGGTGTATAAGAAAATTGTTTTATCTGTTTTTAAGTGAATTAGGATGTAGGGGCCAATGTTTGTTATTATAACGAGTGTTGATATACATAGATTGTAGACACTTCTCGAAGTGATATATTTTTTAACGTTATAGCGTTTTATAAATGTTATTATAGGTTACTATACATTATATATTAGTAAACAACTATGAATATTAATAGTTCATATGAATGAACTGTTTCCGCTTGTGCCTTTTATGTTTAAGATTGTATTTTATAAATAAGGTTTAAGTGAGTCGTGCTGGATTCGACTTTTGTTCGAGATCACATTACCTCTGATTTTTGATGGCATGATGTTTAAAATATAAAAATATTACTCATAATATGCTCGATTATATTCCGTGTAATAAGATATAAGATAATTATGCAATTATATTTCCGCACCATAGAGAATGAATAAAAAAAATCTCTACTCTATGGTTACTCAGCGGGATGAACTCTCATGACTATGATTTTAATTGAATTTTTCTAGAATAGTTTAAGATCTGAATATAATATGTTTTAAGACAAAATGAGCATTCCGATGTATAACGTAGGTTGTAAAGAAATAAAATTATCATGCTTTAGGGATTCATAAAAAAATCTTTTATTTATTTCCCGTCTGTTCTTCATTTAATGAAACTTACCAATTAACGTATGAATTAGCGATTGATTATTATAACACAAATTTAATAGTATGATAAATAATATTTTTTTTTGAACCAAGCCACTTATTTAGTTATGAGCTTACACATATTTTCAATAACATTCACAAACGTTTGTACAATTCAATTTAATTTTACAGTTCTTCAAAATCGTTAAAGTACATCAAAATAATTTAATTCACATAAGGTAAACTCACTAGTAGTTGACCAAGTACCTGTAGTTGACCAAGTACCTGTAGTTGACCGCTAATGCACATAAACCGTTATAATAAGAATTCGCGGCAATTTTTAAAACTCAGTTTGTTGAGTGACGGACCATAAAATCAATAATATCGTTTGTTGTTACAATATTCGCAGAGATTGAAAAAGTTTATTTAGCTTCAAAATACTAGGAACTTTGTCACCTTGTTGACGGTAAGTGTTTTTCGTTTCTTATTCGTTTATGGTTTATTTATATGACAGGGTAATTAAAATTAAAAGATTTCTTGACAAAATTGAGATGTGGGGGTGGTCCAATACTGATTCAGTTTGACTGTGATTTTCTAGTAATTGACCATGGTGGACGGTGGTCAACTTTTGATTAAGTTCTGTATCTTGTAAATATGCTGCATATAATAATTAATTAAAATAAACTATTTTATTTACTTTGACAATAGATTGATTTTCTTTAGTAGTTGACTAACTGTATGGTACGAATTTATGGCTATGGTCTACTTATTACTAAAACCAATTTTTCATCTTGTAGATGCCTGGGAAAAGGGGCGCATTCCTAAATTATACTGAAGCTGCAATGCTTGCAGCAGTGAACGATGTTCGACTTCATACGAATATGTTCTTCACCAATACGAACGGCTGCAAAAAAGTTCGCTGTACCAAGAATAACGCTTACAAATATAGTAAAAGGGAAGTCACCGATGGAATGAAAAATGGGTCCAACATCCATCCTTACACCAGAAGAGGAGCATAAAATATGCGACTGGGTGCAAAAAATGGCAAAAGCGGGTTTTCGGTGACAACCGAACATTTAATTGTGAGTGTAGAGAAATATTTAAAGCAAATAAAACGTCCATGTGTTTTATTCAAGCATGGAAGACCAGGTAGAACATGGGTTACGGCCTTTATTCGGAGAAATCCAACAATTTCCAAGAGGATATCACAAAATTTGACAGCATCAAGAGCCAGGGTAACAGGTGATCACCTATCACAATATAACATACCTATCACAATATAACTCAAAACAAAGTAACCAACAGACCTTACCGTCACACTACTATCGTACATCTATCTCTCTCTCTCACGTAAGCAACATCAGCTCCGTAACAATTCAAAATTAAAAATATAATTATCGAGATTTAATAATCATATTCCATGTTATCTGAGAACTTATAATACGCCTTTAAAGTGACAGTGTTTTGTGGACTTTATTATAGTGCAAATTAATAAACAACAACATCAGTGGAGTGAGGAAAAAACAGATCTATTTTTCGTAATAAAAACTAACAACTTTACTGTGCTTGTGCTATATTCGTATTTTGTGCTCAAGGAATTCAACATATACAATCACAGGTACATATCAGGTTATCGAAAGCATAAAAATAAAAGAATAAAAACAGTGAGACAGTTTTACAATTACAGTGAACGGGTAGAAAATAAATAAAAATCGGGTATACAAGTTCACTGTTAATGTGTACATACGATACCATATTTTCACACGGTCTACTAACTACAACGGTGGCATAATCTGTAAGCTACAGAATTGAACACCGACAAACCAGGGTTCAATCCCAAGCCAATTCTTGAAAAAAATTTATTTTATCTTGTTTAAATTATATCGTTATTGAAAGTATGGAGTGCAAAGGATGTAAACAAATGCATTTAGAACGAAATAAATTTTTCACTTGTAAATTATGTCAAGACAAGTACCATCACAAGTGCCTGAACATATCCGATGAGCAATTCAAACGCCTCAACTTAGAATTTCGAGCTTCATGGATTTGTCCAGCGTGTACAAACATAACACGCAGAAACAGAGGAAATATTAATACTCCCGTTCGACACAATCAAATTCCTACTGTTGAAGATTCACTTGATGTGTCGTGTGATTACACTGAAGTCGGTAATGTCACACCGAGCGAAACACAAACAGCACATGTAAATGACAATAACGTAATCACTATGGATAAAATAAGTGAGTTGCTTGATCAAAAATTTAACACCACTCTACAGGCACACATGAACAATCTTCGTTTGACACTACGAGAAGATATAAAAACCCTAGTGCGTACTGAAATGGATGCAGCAATACAAAATTTAAAAGACGAATTCTCTTCAACTACTGATTTTATCTGCGCTGAACATGAAAATTTAAAAAAAGAAGTTGACACAAAAACAAAACTAATTTCCAGTTTGGAGACTGAAAACTCACGATTACGTAATGACGTGCAGAAGATCAACAATCGAATATGTTTACTTGAAAAAAGTTCCCGCAGCCATAACCTTGAGATGCAAGCTGTGCCAAAGTCGCGTAACGAAAACGTCATGGATCTGTTCAGAAAATTATGTGAAATCATTAACGTACCCCTCGATCCCATACAAATCCATGCATGCCGCCGTGTCGCCAAATTAAACCCATCCTCAGCTCGACCGCGTAATATTCTGGTTACCTTAAGCTCTCCTTACATAAGAGACACCATTCTTTCTGCTGTACACAGATACAATAAAAGACATCCAAAAGAAACATTAAACTCGAGCCTTATAGGAGTTACTGGCGAGTCAAGAAAAATCTATGTAACGGAGCACCTATCCCCAGATTGTAAAATGATTTACGCCTCCGCACGGAAAGTCTCTAAAGAGAAACAATATAGATACGTCTGGGTCAAGTATGGAAACGTCTACGTACGCAAAAATGATTCGTCATCGGCTATCCTTATTAAAAACGAAGATTGCTTAAAAAACTTAAAATAACTAATAGTAGTAAGTAATTGTATAATCTTTCGCTTTATTCTAAATCTTATATTTTGATACCAAAAGTACTTATTATGTTAATATATTACCAGAATGTTAATAGAATTAGATCAAAAACTGTTGATGTATCCCTCAATATTTTAAACAGCAATTATGACGTTGTTTGCTTAACCGAAACCAATTTCAATGACGAAGTATTCGACCATGAAGTCTTCGACTCACGCTACAATGTTTTTCGTAGAGACCGCTACACTTCCAGTATTAACAAAAAAGACGGCGGTGGGGTAGTTGTGGCGATTAAGAAAAGCTTTTATGTTTTAAGACAAGCTTCCTGGGACAGTGATATCGAGGATCTGTGGTTGAGTATATCTACTCAAGATAATGTCTATGCTCTTCACCTTTGTCTCTGCTATCTGCCTCCTGACCTTGCTGTGGACAGTATTGAATCTTACTATGCTTCTTGCACTAAACTTATCACAGACATAAATGAGACGAACAATTTCTTAATTATAGGAGATTTTAATACACCGAACTTAACATGGCAAAATACACCCACATCTAATTATCTTATACCTAGCTCTTGTCAGGATCACAAATCACATTTATTACTAGACACAATGAACTTTTGCAATCTCAAACAATTTAACTGTATTCGAAATCATAATGACAGACTTTTAGATCTCGTCTTATCAAATCTATCGGCAATCAAAGTAAACAGTGCGGTAGACTCAACTTTAAGTCGTATTGACAAACATCATCCACCTATTGCTATTACTTTGAATCTAAAGCCACAGGTAACAATTAGACAAAATAAGCGCATGAAACTAAACTATTTTAAATGTAATTATCAAAATGTTCGATCTGTATTGGGAACCATTAACTGGACTAAAACACTTTCATTTGAAGATATAGACACCAACGTGGAAGAATTCTATAAGACCTTAAACACAGTAATTAAGGAAAACACACCCTTGGTACGAGACGACTCGTCTCGTTATCCAATTTGGTTCAGTCACGGGCTCAAGCGCTGTCTCATCGAAAAGCATAAATATCACAAAAAATTTAAAAAATTTAATAATCCGCGTGACTACGATACTTTTTCTTTACTACGTAAAAGAAGCAAGAACCTTATAGACAAATGTTACGACGATTTCGTGTGTTCGGTGGAAGACTCAACACATATTAACTCAAAGATTTTCTATCGATTCATAAATGATAAAAAAGGTTCCAAAATTAACTCAATACCGGAAGCTGTAAAATATGCGAATAAAATTTCAAAGAACGCCCAGGATGCTTGCGAATTATTTTCGGATTATTTTAGTTCAGTATTTAGTTCTTCCAATTTAAAAGGCCTATACAACCCTGAGGCGGTTGACTACAATAATGATACCCTAAGTAACTTCACTATCTCTAAAAATGAAATATGCAAAAAAATCAGGCATCTAGATCAACATAAGGGCGCAGGCCCAGACGGGATACCACCTTCTTTCATAAAATCATGTGCTCAAGAACTTAGTGCTCCACTGGCTATTCTGTTCAACATGTCCCTGAACAACGGTATCTTCCCCAAATATTGGAAAACAGCCTATATTATTCCTATTCATAAATCTGGCGACCGTTCGCATTGCGAAAATTACCGACCTATCAGTATTTTATCATGTTTCTCCAAAATCTTGGAATCTATCGTATACGACAAAATTTATAATCATGTATATCCAGTACTCTCTGAAAAGCAGCATGGTTTTATAAAGAACTCAATTAGTTGCAATCAAAGGGTACACTTCTTCCCCGGCTACAATTACATCTGGGGTACCACAGGGATCGAACCTTGGACCATTATTTTTTATATTATTTATTAATGATCTAGCTAAGAACTTGTCTTGTCAATTTTTACTATACGCTGATGATCTCAAAATGTATTCCTCGATTAACAACACTAACGACGCTACATCTCTTCAGAAGGACTTAGATGCTGTTTCTAAATGGTGCTCTAATAATCATATGACGTTAAATACAGAAAAGTGCTTTGTAATAAGCTTTACACTGAAAAGATCGAAAAAAATACTTTTTGATTACACATTAAACGGAAAAATACTTTCACGCAAATCCACCGCGAAAGACCTAGGCGTGATATTTGACGATAAACTCACATTCAGGGACCATTATGACTACATTATTAATAAGGGTAACAGATTGTGCGGTTTCGTAAGCAGGAGCACTAGAAGTTTTAAAAGTCCTAAAACTTCCATACATCTATACTGTACCATGGCTCGCAGCGTTTTGGAATACAACTCGGTCATTTGGTCACCCAACTACAAAATACACTGTGATAAGGTCGAGGCAGTACAGAGGAGGTTCTTGCGATTGCTTAGTTCTCGCCATCGGTACGGACGTACACTTGAAAGCTATAACGACAGGCTCAACCGTTTCGGACTGCAAACGCTTGAAATGCGTCGCAATTGTAACAGCTTAGTGTATTTGCACAAAATTATTCACGGTTTCGTTGATTCACCCACGCTTCTAGGCTCCATAAATATAAACATCAACTTTAAATTCCGACACCCCAGAACATTTAGCCTGGATGTTTATAATAACAATATCTCGTATCACAATCCTATCGGACGTATGTGTCGCGCTTACAATAGGGTCTCTCTTGAGGACGACGGGTTGGATGGTATCGACGTTTTCAACAGAAACCTAAAGCTATTTAAAAAACGATTGGTTTCGGTTAACAGCCAGGAATAGTGATCGAATCTATATTATTAATTTTTTATTTTTCATTATTTTTCATTTGTAAGTGTGTTGTGTTACGTATTTTTGAGTGCTGATGTGTTTTTTTTTTCTTTTTTTATAAGTGAGATACTTTGTATATAATCTGTGTTCGCATAATTGTTGGATTGCAACTCAGTTCATTTATAATATTTACTCATTAATTATTCGCTTTTTTAGTTGTAATCTGTTGTGTGAACCGTTCAAAATAAATAAATAAATAAATATCAGAATGGTACAAACGTGTGTATAAGGAGTTGGAAGATAGTGGCCATGCTGATATTTATCGCGCATTTTTAGTTGCGATGAGACAGCATTTTTTTTAGCACCAAAAGGACCTAAAGTGCTTGCTAGGAAAGGTGAAAAAAATGTTTACCAGCAGGTAAATGCTGATGACAAGGAATGTTTAACTGTGTTGGTAACCGGAAATGCAAACGGTTCCCTAGCCCCTACCACGATATTGTTCAGCTATAAGCGGATACCTCAAGAAATTTCAGATAACTTTCCTTCAGACTGGGGCATAGGAAAAACCGACTCAGGATGGAAGACGTGTGAAGCATTCTTAGAATTTGTGGCTGATATATTTTATCCTTGGCTGATTAAAAATGGAATAACTTTACCGGTTATTCTCTTTGTTGATGGACACATATCTCATTTATCACTTCAAACTAGCCAGTTTTGTGAAGAAAAAGGAATCGTGTTAGTAGCACTCTACTCTAATGCAACCCATTTAATTCAGCCAATGGATGTGGCAGTATTTAAGCCACTAAAAGAAGCCTGGAGGAGGCATGTACAAAATTGGAGAATTGATAAAATAAAAAATGACGAGCCTCATATGCTTAAGAAAAAAGATTTTGCTAAGTTATTACACGAGGTAATGGGCAATACCATAAGTAAATCAATGTTGGCAAATGGATTTAAGAAATGTGGCTTATTTCCGTGGAACCCATTGGAGGTAAAAGTCCCACTTGAGAATGTTAGCGAAAACCAGGACATAAGCGAACAAATTCATTATCTGAAAGGGGGCTTAAATTTTTTAAGCGAATCTATCAATCCCGAAAAATTTGTAGCATTTGATGCAACTCTGGATGAATGGTCAGGTGATTTGGCATGTTCTAGTTTTTAGATGGTCAACTACTAAATTTCTAATATTAGAATATATATATGTATTTTTAATTTTATTCGACCATGATACGTGGTGAAATACTTGTTCATATGTTAAAACACTTTTCACAGGGTTTCCAAAAAAAGAAACTTACTGAATTCATATGATAATTAAAGTCAAACATTTAAAAAGAATATTCTGTCTCCTTAAGTGATCATCATCATCATCTACTGATCATCTACTGATACTTTTACCTTAAAACTTTCTTTACAACACAACATTTTTGTAGCAGCGCCATCTATGTAATGTATATGGAAAATAATATACAAAATATTGTTTTAAGTTCTGCTGAACATCGAATTAAAAGGAAAACACAAATGTACAGTCTATTTCTATATTGAAGTATACTATATACTTGTATAAGCCCTCGAAGTGACGCTGTCTAAGCCAACGGCCTAACAGCTAGTTAAGTCGAACCTAAAAAAAATTGTATAGTACATATTATATACAAGTCACTCTGTGGTATCGGTACTAGCTAGCTAGTAGTTGCTCACGAGCCCTGCTTGCCGACCACAGCCTCGATATCGTCAACTTCCTTGACACAGCTCTTCGTTAAGACTTCAGGGTCTCCGTCAGTCAACAACACATCATCCTCTATACGGATCCCTACTCCACGGAACTCCTCCGGAACTGATCTGTCATCTGGAGCTATGTAGATACCTGGAACAATAATAAGAATTGTATTTAACGTTAAAATAATTCTGTTATATATTTTCTTGAAAATTACATCTGAAATATGTAGTAGAATGATAATATTTTTTTATAATTAAAAAGTAATTATAACACAAACTAATAGATTATAAGTTTAATAGATTTTAAGTTTAATAGAGAATTTATTCATTTGCTTTCTCAGCAAAAACTTCATGGACAAGTTTTGGAAAAAGATTAAACAATTAATAATTGTAAATTAATATATGTATGTATATTATGGGCATTATACATTTTTATTCATCACATACAAAATTCATGGACGATATACATGACAATTATCAAATGGGTTTTCATTGAAATCAAAGATTCTCTTTCATGAAATAAGTATTCACTATGAAACAAGTGTAGTACATACAATCACAAAACACATCAAGACAAACAGGTATTTGGGTACCAGAAGATTCGAGAGTGGCTATCATTAATTCTATCATGAAACTCCTTTAATGGTGTTATTGGGTTCAATCACAAAATAATATTAGTCAGAAGTGTGCGGGTACTGGACATTCGAATATGGGAAAATGCCAATCATTATTTCTATCATTGAAATAGAACTCCATTAATAGTGTTGTTGGTGTTAATCGGTGTGGGTGGTGGTATGTGTGGGTGGTACCTGGCTCAACGGTGACCACCATCCCGCTAATGACGGGCACGCGGCGCCTCACCAGCGGCGCGTCGTGCACGTCCAGACCGAGGTAGTGAGACACGTGGTGCGGACACAGGCGGTACGCTCGCTGGGGAGGGAAACACACGATATACTACCTTAACGATCAGTATTAAAGGTGATAATTGATTAAATCATTTTAATATGTAGTCTTTTGATGGGTTATATATTGATAATCTAGATGATAACTCCAAAATTATTTCTTCCATCACTTCTATAAGTATACTAGCGTTTGTTGTATGGGTGCCCACAAGAGGGGCTGTAAGATACCCAAAAAAAATAGAGGCTTTGTATAGACGCCTGAGGGATGATTTGTAATTTAATTTAGCTAGAATAAGTTATAGGCCCTAAAAAATTGTTTATTCTCTAGTGGACAGTTCACAACATAAGTTTGTAAGCCACTTCTGTAAAAGTAGTGTAACGTCCAGATTATGTGCTAATAAAACAATAAAAAGAGGTATATGAAGAACTTAGTTTCATTTAACTTTATACAAACGAATCTTACATATGATAATAGTATACTAATACTAGCTTTCCGCCCGCAGCTTCGCCCTCGTGGAGTTCGGTTATATCGCGTATCCAAGAGAAACTTTCAAAAGTCTGAGATAAAAACTATCCTATGTTCTTTCTCAAGGTCAACTCTATCTATGTACGAAATTTCATTAAAATCAGTTCAGTGGTTTAGGCGTGAAAGTGTAACAGACAGACAGACAGAGTTACTTTCGCATTTATAATATTAGTAGGGATAATTGTTGAAGGTGACTCACTCCAATAAGTTCATTATTATCAATATTCTTGGGCAGGATCCCCTCCTGTTGCAGCTGGCTCCCCAGCAGGCGACACATGTGCTCGAACAACATGTCCAGGGACGGCCGGTGCTGACCCAATAACTCGATCAGACGTTTCTGAAAATAAATATACGTTAAAATAGTTTGGGAGATATTATATATACATAAAGAAATCAAATACATTGTTGTCTATATCTCCATTATTTTATTGACACATTCTTCATTAGAATCTCACTGGCTAACCAGCCAATAACTAAATTAAGAAAGAGGTGACACCACAGGTGATATGATGTGACAGACGGATGAAATGTTTATAAGGGAGCTTAGTGAAGGATATGAATAGATCGCTTGGATCTACCTTAACTTCTATGATACTTTGGGTTTCTTCAGGATTAGACTGAATAAACTATTAATCGGTAGTGATTTTACCATTTAGCATCCTATTTCCACTCACCATCAAGCGGGAGGTAGTCAATCAAAATTTAGTTTGTATAACAATATACGTAAAATATTTGAAAAATCAATGTCTGTTATTTAATGTACCTGCACTGATAGTATCAGTTCATAGAGTATTCTCTGGTGGTTAGAGAACTTCCCCGACACCGGCCAAGTGCGGGATATATCTGAATTGTACAACCATCTTTGAGTTCCTGGAACAAAAACAATATTATTAACTTAAATATGTAATTATACCAATTATGTAAGCAATCATAAATAATATAAGAATCATTTCTTTTTCAACAAAAGTAAAACTTAAATTAGAAAAACAATTTTTATACACTACTATTATTCAATAGAGGATTCTTATAACTCGATAAATTAAATAAATGTTGAAACAATTTCACATTCTATTTTTAACTAAGACTTGAATAATGTAAACAAGTCAGTAGCCTTTATCTTCTTCTACCTGGCAATTTCCCAACTTAAGCCAGGGTCTGCCTTACATGTTGTGAATAGTTTTGGCTAAATGTTTTTACGACCGGCCGCCTGCCTGATATCAACCCACTTTGGGAAGGCATTAATCAGTGATGTCTAAATACTCTTAGAAAGTACATATGACTCGGAAAAATCACATTGGTACTTGCCAGGATAGAACCCGCGCCCTCATGGGTGAGAGGCGGGCCTTTTAACCACTAGGCCAATACTGACTTGGCCAGGAGCCTTTACATGGTGACAAAAAAACTATGATAAATATTTTAATTCATAGTTCAAAGTCTAGATCCGTTTAGTCTCGAGACTAGATTACAAACTTTTAAAAGCGCGTTAAATAATAAGTATTTAATATAAATGAATTATGTAGTAAAAAAGTAGTTCCATTAAAATTATCATTATTGGATTTATTTTTATTTTATTACCCTGTTTGAATGACGGAAATATCTGATATAAGAATTTATAGAAAAAATATATACATTGAAAATATTATGTGATTACCATTTAATTTATATTGTTTTATACCACTGATCATTCTATCTTTATATGTACATAAATTTAATCTAGATACATAGATAGATCAATCTAAATCTAACCCATCTATCTATTATATATACTATATGTATATAATACATACCAGCATCTACAAGTATCATCTCTCCATGTCTCAATATTTGGTTGTTAGCCACATAGTGTATGTGAGTGGCCCGAGCTCCCCCGGCCAGTACCGGAGGGAAGGCCCCGTGGTCTGCGCCCCCCGTACGCCAGGAGTACTCCAATATAGCACCCACATTATGTTCTGATATACCTGGTTAGGGATGGCACAGACATTAATAATATCTATAACTCTTATTATACAGAATTATTAGTGAATTATTATTGATTTAAAATCAATAAAAACGTTTTGATGGCCTTGATAGCTAAATATTTTCATGGTGGGTATTTAAATTAGTTGTACTTTTTTATGTTAACATATTAAAGAGTAAACATTAACAGTTTATGTCTTTATTGATTGTAATATCTTTTTGAAAAGAAATGACCAATTAAACAAAGTAGAGAGATCTTAAGTCATGTAAAGTTTTTATGGAACCTCTCGTTACATATACATATATGTATAATAGAAAGTTGTATTAGTTACACTATTTATAACTCAAGAACAGCTGTAGGAGTATGGTTGAAAATCGGTGGAGAGATAGCTTAAAACCAAGAGATGGACATAGTATATTTAATTATGTTTGATCGAATAAGAAAAAAATAATAATAAATTCCAATATCTGGTTATTTATGGCCTTTGCCCGGTCTGCTATACATACATTACTAATTCCGAAATTAACGTAGTCGAAGTCGCAGGTAAAAACTAGTTAAGTATAATATTTAATAGTAAAAATGCAACATACCTACCAGGTTTCGTGCAAGCCATAGCCAAGTTTATGGACTGTGATCCAATATGACAAGTGTCTCTCATCAACTCAATTTCAGCGGGTGATTTAATAACTCTCATCTGATGAAGAACTTTTTGGGGTTCGTCCAGTGTTACATGACCCTGACGGAGTGAGGAACGGACATATTCGTGGATGTCAGGGTTCGGTGGACACTCATTCTGATACCATAGTATAGCAGGTTTGGATGTTGTTACTATCCTGTTAATAAAAACTTGGAATTATTATAGGGAATTTCAAAATTATACTAAGTAATTCAAAAGGTTCCATTTAATTTTTTTAAATTGTGGGAAAAATTTATTTAAGATTAATTTGTCAATGTAGTTTATGCAAAACTTTATCAAATCAAATAAAAAAAATATAGTTATTTTTTCATCAGAATGTCAAAGAAATCAGAATCAATAGTCACCATTTTAAAAGAGTAATTAAAATAATTATTATAGATTATTTAATATTCAAACATAAATGATAGTTTCTTATAAAATACAACATTAAAACTCATATATAAGCACCATTATGTCATGTGTATATAAATATTTTGTATATATCTTATTCGGGTTTTGTGATGAAAATTTTTGAAATTCCTCATGAATTTTACCGACAATAATGATCGTTCTTAAATAGTCATAATAATATTATTAATATACCTGTGTATAAAATTATTAAAATTCTCTACTGGCCGTGATTCTTCAACTGTGAATAGTGGTGCAGCCAACGCACATCCAGTGCGCGGTCCTTCCCACAACTCAGCATGACTATCCTTATCATTTACAAATAGAATACTCTGGAACAATCACAATTATGTTATGAGATCTAAGATTTTTGCGAGTATTTATTTGAATAAAACCAAAAATGTTTTTATCACTACCCATTACTTGATTATTTTTAAAAACTACATATGTACTCCTGACATCACAATTATTTTACAGTATGTGTTTTTTTTGCAGTGATTTTTTTGCAATATGTGATTTTTTTTAATAATACATTGTAAACAAAAATATTAATTACATTTAAATCTCAATTATACATACATAATAATAGAATAATTAACAATTTAAATTTAGTTTTTCTGATAATCTTTCTAAACTTCTGAGAGTAGAAAAATAAAAATTATATTTAAATTTTGTATACCTTATAATTATCTTCATGTGATTGTTTAACCATCACTAGGATGGCTGAAGGTTCTAGACATCCCGTGAGGTAGAAGAAGTCAGAATTCTGTCTAAATACATATGGTATCTTCTCTGACATGTACTGTTTACGAGCTGCTGGGATTACTATCTGAAATTTGAATGTTTTATATAGATTTTAAAAAGTAGTAGTAGTATTGTAAATAAAAATGGTAGGCAAGTAGATAAAATAGATTATAACTATTGATGGTAAAACATTTATTATAATTTATACACATTTAAGACAATTCTCAAGTGTCTTCAAGAAAATCTGTATTCAAGATTATATCGTACTTACAATATGTGATCTATGTTCATTTTCTTTGCTCGCCACTAATTTTTCTACTAAAGTATCTCTTCTATCTTTATACTCTTGCTGTGTGATGCCACACGTCAAGTGGCCTTCGGATATCAAGTGCGGGTGAGTGTGGCAAGTTGGTTGACCAAGTATTCCCTTGGGAATAGTCGTTGTTTCTGACATAACGTCAGGGGGATTGCCTATACTCGATTTATATCTACATCTCTCTTTAATAAGCGTGCTCCTTAAAAGTCTTCTAGGACTTTTACTCGCTAAAATTGAAGAAACAATTTATTAACATAAGGTCTTGTCATCAAAAAATAAATATGTACATATAATTCACATAACCTATACCAGTACCTAATTGTAATGATAAACGACGAAAACTCTGCATTATTGTAATTTTAATAGTTTAGTATTAATTAAATGGTTAAAAACACATTCGTTGTCCTTTTTTTGGTGAGGACTAAGTTTATCAAATTGGATCAAATATATAAATTTGGCAATGTCAATGGTTCAAATTGACATTAGTGAAATTGACATTTGTCTTCAATTTTAAAACAGATGTGTTAAAATTATATAATATAATTAAACAATAAGGCTTCGAGTTCAATAAAAATATACAAATTTCAAATATTCAATTATAAATGTTATTATTATAGTGACACTCGTCATTTTTTTCATTTGAAATGACTTTTCTCAGACAAATACATGATACATATAAAAAACTTTTTTAAATTGAAATTGAACGTTTAACATATTGTGTTTATACTGTTTCTCTTAAATTTTAGAAAATTTGATCAGCAAAACATCTGCATTTTTAAGTCTTCGGTCTCATTAATGCTATAACAAAACGTTTGGTCTGAAAAAATAATAATACTGAAACACTCATTGTTAAAAGTTAGTAACACTTTTAAAATTAAATTATTTCCTTTTACTATAATATTCTGTTATACTTACATGTTTTGTTCTTTTAAGTTATAAAACTTTTCAGGCTTTTCTAATGTTACGGTGTAAAGATCGGGGTCAATAAAGAAACATATTTTCTTCGATATTTTTATAGATTTTCTATTGCTTATATTCATTATATATAACAGAAGTAGCAGAATATATATTTTATAGTTATTGTAAGACTACGATTAATAGGTATCGTTTGATTGAGAAAGTTTACTAAAAATCTAATATCAAGGTTCTATATATCATACTGCTCGTGACTAGTTCCTACTGTGATCGGGCACTATCATGGTCATATCAAATTGAAGAATAAATCCATAACAACTAACACAATTCATTTATTTTCCCCACTTAATATATTTACAACGTTCATATCCATTTTGTACTAAAATTATGTTAGCGAATTCACTTTTACTTTCTAATGTTATACAATATGTTAAAAGATTTAATAAACTAAAAATGCTTAAGAATTTTGTCAACGCTGTGATGTTCACGTATTTTTGCTTTAGTATTGTCTTTTTACTAAAAGAAATATATACTCCCTGGATCATTAAAGGAGCACTCGATCATGATGAGCGTTTGTTATCTGAATATCAAATCAACTTTTACATGCCAACCTACAAATCAGTCTTTTATAGAAGGTTCATCTTGAGTCTATAAAGCTAAGAATGCTGTCGCGTCGCATCAAATATTTGAAATAGATAAATTATTTGAAATTTAAAATATAGTTTAAGAATCATTAGAAGAAGATAAATAAGAATACCTAGGTACATAATTAATTATTGTAGTTTTGTATGTTACGTGTTTTTTTTATATTAATTATTATAAGTTCAATTTTTATTTCATTTTTATGGTTATCCACAACAGACCTGTATTATAAGGCCTACATGGGAATTTTACATCATCTCTAAAATGGTGACGCTAAAAAAATCTATACTTATAAGTAACATATGTGTCTTAGATGATTATCTGGTCTTTAAATTAAAGAAAACGAATATTTATATATATTTATTTATTAAAGTTTGTTATATATACTGTGTTCTGCAAAGGCTAGAGTAGCTAACGGTAAAACTTCGGCAATAGAGTGGGGCTTAGGGAAGCCAACCTATACAGAGCCCTGTCCGTGCCTGTGCACTTAGCGAAGGGGATCCTGTGTCATTTTTTAAAATAACTACCGAAACAAAATAACTTATTTTAGAAACATTTAAACCTTGCATCATTGAATTCAAAGTCCATTATTCAGTTTGTTTTTTGTTTTAATGAACTCGCTGACATTGGCGCTACATATTTAAATATATGTTAAATCGATGACATTTTGTATGTTATGCCTTATTTTCAGTGAGGATCAATAATTAGTACATTTACCGCATACTTAGGTATATACAACAACGAAACGAGAGAGAGACGAAACCTTTTAGCATTCAATGGATTGACCATGCGGTTGCTAGGCCCATCGTTGTAGTGAGAGGAGCTTCAACAGTGACTGGGACTTGCGACTCAGGTGTAGGTTTAAGGGGACCCTATCTAACGCTCGTTAAACGGTCTAAGGAGAGCGAGGAGTTACGAATGTATTACTGGAAAAACTTGAAGCATATTTACCGCAAACTTCTCTTCAGTAGACACATACCTACATGTTAAAAAACGCCATTGCTTTCATCCTCAATTAGTTTAATTACGACTGGCCATAAACATATGGTATAAATAAAATAATCACAACCTTATTGTTACTAATTTTCAAAGAAATAGGTATATGATTGAATTATTTTCGGTTGATTATTTTCTATAACAAAATTAAAGTAACACTAGTGAGTAATAGATTTAAGCTATATAAAAGTTTCCGAGATGCTAATTCTTTTACTGTATTCAGGTAATTATAGCTTGTTGAATAATTAATGGAAGCCTAATACGTTTGTTAGACGGAGGATGAGGTGAGATAAAATGGAAATACGAGTACATACATACCGAGACTTGTATGAATATAAAAAACATGGCGCCATCAGCTAACATAATTTTGATTTAATGAGCTTTTAATGGGTTTGGAGTTTGAGTTCTCGTTATAATTTTGGCAAGTCTGATTATTATATGAATGGAATGAAAAGGAGGATCCGTAGCTATGTGTGAGCCGGTGATACTGGGAAGCCGATCTGATTTCCCGCTATTTGTTGACATGTAGGCAATCAATGAATATGGAATGAAAATTTTATGTATATTTATTGATACTATCACTGCACAAACAGTGAATTAAAATATTACCCCATCAAATGTAATGTGTCTATGAAGTTAAATAGACGGAAGATAATTCATATTATCTAACTAGTTTTTGCCCGCGACTTCGTCCGCGTTATTTTCGTTATCTTCTATATATATAAAAATGGATTGCTGTTCCTTAGTCTCGCTAAAACTCGAGAACAGCTGAACGGATTTATCTTATCTTAGTCTTGAAATGTTCGTGGAGGTTTAGGGAAGGTATAAAAGGTGAAAAAAATTGATTCATTTCTGGGAAAACCATAAAAACAGCCCTTTTCTATTTCCCATACAAACGTTTTTTTTGACATTAGATTTGACAACTAACTAATATGTCAATCATTCTGTCGCACTTCAAAACACGGAAATTTATGGGTTACAGGCAAACTCCAAAAATATAAATAAAAAAACGTAATAGATATTTCTTGATTAAGTTCGCCAGGTCTTCTAGTTAGTAATATATGTATAGCTGACCGGGCGAACTCTATTCCGTTTTAGAGGCCATTAATAATCAGGTTTCTCCTGTTTCAATCGAACAGAATGATTGACATATTAGTTAGTTGTCAAATCTAATGTCAAAAAAAACGTCTGTATGGGAAATAGAAAAGGGCTGTTTTTAGGGTTTTCCCGGCAATTATTCCAATTTTTCTCACCTTTTATACCTTCCCTGAACCTCCACGAACATTTCAAGACTAAGATAAGACAAATCCGTTCAGCTGTTCTCGAGTTTTAGCGAGACTAAGGAACAGCAATCCATTTTTATATATATAGAAGATAATAATTTGAACGTAATTTTTTCACAGCGCCCGCGCCATCTTGTTTTGATTTAAAATTTGCGTGTATATAAATTATTAAAAAATATTTTAATTATGTTTTAGATATTTATTTCGTCACATAGTTTTTTTGGGCTAAACATATTAAATCGTATATAAATGTGTATGAAGCGTGTGGGATTTGTAGTAAATTAATCATTAATTAAGAGAGAACAAAAAATTGTGTGTTTTTGTAAAACAAAATAGGTAGTTTTGCTATGATGGTATACTGATTTAATATTTTAATTATTGTTCACGTGTTTGGGCAGATGATTTCATAAAGAAATTATGTTATCCATAGGCTTTCAAATTCATGAACCCTTATATTAGGTATAACT
Organism: Danaus chrysippus; assembly: GCA_916720795.1. NCBI lineage: Eukaryota > Metazoa > Arthropoda > Insecta > Lepidoptera > Nymphalidae > Danaus > Danaus chrysippus. The sequence goes on from CAKASE010000074.1 coordinate 4,419,185, forward strand.
TTAAAGAATATTAAGACTGGTAATAATTATATGTATTTGGAAAAATTTGGATAATGCTTTCAAATCTTACTGGAGTTACTTCGATCTAAAACTAGTTACTAGTCTTCCAGATTCTGTTGGAGTGAGGTATAAGCTTATTGAATAAGTCAGTTTTGCATACATTAATAGTAAAAAAGTTACATTCTAGTATAATATTAATTTGCTTACCACATCTTTAGTCTTTGGAGTTGTTTAAAAACGTTACTGTTACGAAGACTAATAGATAGAATCTATTTTCTATGATATAAGTCATATATAATAATTTTAAATCTCTGATATTTAGATAAAGTTATAAATAATTTTTAACTTTCTAAATTTATTAAATTGAATGAGAATTACTGTTTATGAGAACTAATTAATCTATTCCTCGAGATTAGAAGCTAAAGACTCTTTTCATTTCCAAAAATATTTTTAAGTCGCGAGGCTTATGTAAATAAAAGAGTGTGTTAAAAAAATATAGTTTAAAAATTATTATTAAACATGATGCACAAATAAAGCAGACAATGTACTGGTTTCTATGCTTTATTTTATATATATACATACGTGGTTTGCGAAATAATTAGATTCCTACAAAGTCATAAAGTTGCAGCCGTTATTTTTAAATTCCATTTTAATATATATTTGTGTGTACATGCCTTAATGTTGACTACTCTATATAATAGCTTAGAACATTTATTATCATATTAAAATTCAATTATTATGTCTTTAATAAATTCAATTAAAAATTATATAATGATTTTTTTTTCTGCTATTTAGGACAGTAGAGATAAAATTTATATTTTTTAACAATCCTACATTAAGGATATCCCTACTAATATTATAAATGCGAAAGTAACTCTGTCTGTCTGTCTGTCTGTCTGTCTGCTACGCTTTCACGCCTAAACCACTGAACTGATTTTAATGAAATTCGGTACAGAGATAGAGTTGACCTTGAGAAAGAACATAGGATAGTTTTTATCCCAGACTTTTGAAAGGTTCTCTTGGAAACGCGATATAACCGAACTCCACGCGGCGAAGCTGCGGGCGGAAAGCTAGTATTAGATATATCTGAAAATAGATTGAAGAAAATAGTATGAAAAGTAAACGACAAAGGAATGGTTTTCTTTTTCGTTGTATATATACATAAAAACAAAAGCAGACAGTGTTGAAGTTCATTCATAGTATATATCTATACATATATACTATATCTATATGTGGGAACTTGTGCAAACTTGTGGTGCAAAGTGCAACATTTTACGACACTATTACTCACACATAGTGCAAAGTTTGGACTTCAATGGAATTTGGAAATCATTTTAGTATTAGTACCTATAGAAAAATACTGGAAATATGTCATTATGGTACTTCAATAATTAAATATTTCCATTTTAATTAATATTATGACGAATTCCTCTCAGATAAGAAAATATACTAGAGTCTGGAATGCTTCTAGTGTTAAATTGATTAAAAGTTTAACCGACTTCAAAGAGTATTTGTTATGATTTTACACGTGTATTTGATGATATCATATTTTGATTCATAATTTAATTAAATTTTTTTAGGGTTATATTACAGGACAGACGTCATGTATGATATCAAATTACATGAAATGTTTTCAAAGTTTTAAAAGATTTGGATGAATTATAAGTCTCTTTTTCATACAAGTTGAAAAATAAAATAATATCTGTGATTCGATGTTGGAGAATTATGTAATAATCTGTGGTTCAAAGAAAAATATGAATATATTTCCACAAAAACAATTGTAGGATATAATTACAATATTAATTCTCTGAAAATTGCAATGTTACAGACAAAAATCTTGTGTGGAGAATAGATATGATTTTGGGTAGATATTAGCACATTGTATTCCAAAAAATTAATATGAAATTTCTTAATTTATAATCCATTTAAGGAATGCAATTTGGTTACAAGGAAAACAGACTCCAGCTAAGCTGTGGGCAGGAAGGTCAGCACGTTCACCGCGCCCGGAGCCCGAGACCGAAGCCCGGCAGTCGACTGTCGACAGTCGCTGAGGAAGGAGCTGCGCGTGCGCACGTCACACGGCGCCTCCACGCGAACTGTGCAACGTGCCGTTATAGTGTTTCATAATCTGTGATTGTTTACTTTTTTAATTTCCACACGATTCGGTCGAACTGCACTCGGCCAACGACTCTACAAGGAGGTCTGTTTTACAATATTTTGTGCTATTAATTTTATTGATGTGATTTTATTATTGTATTTATTTAGCGATGTTTGTGTGGCAGTCATTATTTATTCCGGTCTCCTGCATGTATTACCTAATACGTGACCTCGCGAAATCATTATAAATTCTAGTGTCGAAGGTTTTTTTTTTATCGTTGAATGAAAATTAAAGAGACCGCTAACCGTGACCGTTTCCGCGGGATTTATTCTAATTAGAAAGGTTTTGTTAAGAAATACGTATATTACTGTTTTAATTGCACTTATATTATATACAATTTAGTTGTAAAAAAATTATATGATACTTCTAATATGTCAGTCATTTATGATATGTTGTGATTCAATCAATTGATCATATATCAATAGTTTTTGCTGCGCTATGTTAATGATGGAGTTTATTTATACAAACTTTTTGCTATACACAAAAAAGATTTACAATAAAAAGGTTTTATATTAAATAAAACCCGGTACAAACTGCATAGAAATATATATCTATAGCTTGTGTGAGGCTTGCATTAAAATATTACCTACGTACATTATATGTACAAATCTAGTTAACTTTGAGTTTTTCTGGCCGTTTTTTTTTTATATTTTGAAAAAGCATAATTCCTTAGCAATATCAAATAAATCATAAAGTATATATTTATGAGAGTTAATTGTTTTTTAAATAAATTATGAAATGCGTTGCTTATTTTACACTTCTTCATATTGAAAGTAAGATAGCAACTGTAATCTTATTGTAAAGTACGACTTTTTATTATTTATACTTATTAATTCGATACAATAAGATAAAAAAATACCATACACGTACAAAGCTTTCAGTTTTAGGACGCATTTTTTTAAACGTATTAAGTTATCAGAATTTCCGAACGTTATCTCCAATCATTTATATCAATGTAAAAAACAATAAAGCCTTCTGTATTAACACATAACATTAACGATGTAGATAACATCGAATATTCTGTTCTATTACAAGTATATTTTTAATGAACACGTTGAGATAATAAAATTGTAGATTAAATAGCTCTGACGTGAAGATGTTATCCGCTTTAAGTTATTTTTTATCTGTATTTTTTATAATCTGTTTTTTTTGTGAGTCTATTTTTTATGTGTATCCTTTTTTTTCCTAATTTTTAACGTCCAGTATAGAGTGCGACGACAGTTATTATAATTTATGGGGATTTAAGTTAAAGATGCACCGCATTAAACTTTCTAATCGCTGCTGGATGATCGTTAGTTTTTAATAACCATAATTCCAAAATATGGCTAGAATTATTTTATTTACTGCTTGCATTTGTTTTTTAATAAAGAGTTTGTATATATATGCCAGTGTTTAGTTAAGAAAATTGAATCTTTAAACAGAGTTATAAAGCTAAATTAAGCTAATTCCTAATATCAGGTTAGAAAACGTGTGATTTTGATTTTCAAATTTCACACAGCGTCTTTCAAAGCCCGCCGACGCTGGGCGAACTGTTTAATGCAACCATTCAGACATTCTAAGTACATCTAAGACGCTATTCAAGTCGGCGGAATGCGCCTATTACTTGAGTTCCGCCTTCGACGCGTTGACGACCAAATGGCGGGAACGGAATACGGGATTTTGGCGGGACATTGTATTTTGTTTTAACATTTTACTTACTTTATTTATATTAAAAACTTTGAAAATATACTAAAACTAATATATTTCATGATTTTATATAATATTTTTTTCATAAGTCAAGTTTTCGTATATTTGTATTCGTTGACAGATGTCGTAAATGGAAATAGATAATTAAATGTAGTGAGGTATTATTTGTACTATTTATGTTATGAAGTACTAATAAACGCTATGAGCTTCCAACTTAAAGTAATATCCAAAAGGCCATAAAACCTTTAGTATTCGTTATGAACGAAACTAATTCCGAGTAAGCCGTTAACTCGGTAATAGTAATGAGATTTTGTTTTTAAGTCACTCCACTTAATATTAGATCCTTTTCTTTTGTATACTCAGACTCTGGACCTTTTTGTTTCTTTTTTTAAGTTCGACATCTCTATAAGTTAATGAAAGTTCGAACAAAAACAGCTGAGCCGAGTCATTGTTATAGTTATAAGATATAATAATTATATTTTTTGTTTTTGTTTATATCATTATGAGAAAAATGATTGTTAATTTTTGTGTGTTTAAAATGAAACTTTTATTCAACTGAAATAAGCAATGCATCATTTACTGTATCACGGCGCCACTGCAAGCCATCCATACTTTTTTATCATCACAGGTTTCGCAATAAAACCTTCATGGTTACTTTAACATTGTATACTTTTTGCGAAACCTAATTATATGGGATAGTATTTGTTATTAAATACAGATTATAAATATATCAGATATACTAAATATATTTAAGAATGTTAAATTTATTTTTCATTAATGTGTAAATTCGATAATAATATTTTTGAAGTTACGCTACGTGGTCACCCTTTTTTGGGGTCTTTTCATATAGAGTAAGGTCTATAGTTACCAAATGCAAAAATGCAGGGATATTATTGATCTGAGAGGTGTATTTTAGACAGATTAGTCTTCATTACGATGCCTGAAGCGGTTCATTACTGTGTTTCAGAACTAACACAATGTTATAATGCACCTAATAATATGATTGCTGCTCCAGGCAGTTTAGAATGTTCTCAAATGATTCCCGGAAGGCTTCGGATACTTTACTCACTACCAATTTACGTGTTTTAACAAAATTTATACAAAGTATTATAGTATATCTACTAAATTTTAAAACTTAGCCTAAACTTAAATATTTAGAAATTGTGTAGGCGGAGTTTAAAATGAATTTAAGATACAATTTCTTACCCTAATATAAATACTTTTTAGTTAACAATAGAAGTGGGACACCGCTCGCGTACCAAATTAGGCAATATGACGATTACTGGCAACACTTGTGTACACAGCGAAACAGCTATGGAAGTTGTCTTTCCCGTAAGCGGCGCCGGGCGTCATAAAATGAGATATAATACAAGTATAACATTATACCGCGGCTTTTTACAGTTATTGTATGAAATATAACATGTTAAGGATGTTTTGTATTGAATTAAATCTAAATTTGCCTTTATTATTTTTCCGTATACTATTTCATACTTGAAAAAGTTTGTATTTTAAAAGGATTCAAAATTTAGGTTTGTCGGTTGATGCGATTGTTATAATATTTAATTATCTTGTAATTTAATTAAATGTGTAATTTAAATAGATTTTTTGATATTAAAAAACGTAATAAACATAATATTTTGAGCCGAGGAGCGATGACCGTCGATTAGCTGTGGTTTTTTTTACAGTCGCGCCTCGCAGGATGTTTATACGTGACTCAGTTAGACTCAACTGTACGCGATTTTATAAAAACGTCGACACTCCCGATCACACAGCAAATTATATATATCATAATTCATAATTAATTCATTTAAAGATATACAACCTATTTGGTGACAGTTCAGGTTGAATATATAAAACCTATTTGGATGTTGGCATTATCTATTTCAATTCTTGCAGCTAATATATTTGTTTTTTTTTTTGACGTAATGGAGTTTTGCGTGATAGTTATAAAGTATTTAGTTGTTGCGAACCGATAAACTGCATTATTCTTTTATTATAATGTGTTTGATTGGAGCTCAGTATTGTCACAAGTCACAAGGTCTTACACTTGTCCGGTTGGCAAATGCCAATAGTTGACGTCATGCAGCAAGCGACTTGTCCTTAGTTGTCGGTTTTATAAATTTTAATGTTTTTATCAAGGTTCGGAAACTGTTAAAAACATATATTATTAGAAAATTATAATAAAAAAAAATACAAATTTAAAAGACATAGAAAACAAACCATTTCAAAGCGATTTTTTTTATTTATATGGAAATTTGATAATAATGTTAGTTTTTTTAAAAAAAAAGGATGATCTAAGTTGAATTATGACGCACAGATATAAAATAAATCAATTAAGTAACGTTCAATTGATCCCATGTTAATTATTCATGGAGTTTAGTAATTGGCATTCAGACGGCTGTACGTTTTCGATCGGTGCTTTAATATAATTTCAATTAAAAACTTAATTACATTTATATCTATGGCATACCGCGTGTTAATAAAACTAAAATATGAAGAAATACGCGTACAAAAATATCCAATTATGTCTTTAATTTCGATATTTAAAGTTTACTATACATTTTCAAAAATCTTAACACAAAATCTTTAAAAATATTAACGATTTTTTAAAATTATCTTTGAGTTGTAAGTATTTAAAATAAAAATGTGTGTAAAACTACATAAAACTTATAGTGATTGCTTAACCGCGTCCGAGCGAGCAAATGAGTTCTTCATCCCGAGTTTAATTACTATTCTGTGTTTCATGTAATCTATTTTTTATCTTTGTTTAATAGCCACTAATGTTGCCATATCAAGAATTCTACGCACTTATATGCGGCTTTATGATTTTTTTCCGTACTTAACGCTTTTTTAAAGAAAGAAAGATATTTCAGCAATTAGTTGGCTGTTTGTTTTTTTTTATAATTGTCATAATTTTCTTCATACTTGCAATAAACATGCTATGTACGTATTTTCTTTTTTCAAAAGAAATATTTTCTTTGACTTTTGTATTGTCTTTTTAGCTGTATATACATATATCATAAGACAGTAGTGAGTAGACTGAATTAATGAACAGACTTCTTAAATTAAAAAATAAGTAGTTGTTATATAATAGGTAATTAAAAGCAAATTGATATTGGAGGTTTTACAATCATTTTACCTTTATTTAAATGAGGTTCAAATGAATCAATATAAGATCTAAAATTCATACACTACACTTGTATATATTTATATAAATTCTTTTTTATCGAAGCAGAATGTTAAACATTAATAAATATTATTTATTAAAGCAGTCAATATTATCTGTGTTCTGTAACAAGTTTTCAAACGCCTATATTTTTCACAGCTCGTAACATAACGCACGAAGATACGATATTATGATATCAAGTTCAAATTACAAATTCCCTAGCTGTTTTTTACTTTTATTTATTGTGCCAAATGGTCCGTATAAACTGCGGTGTATAGAAATAGTACCGTAGGACGTACACAGAGGTCTCTGCTTCACATGACATGTAAAATAGGGATGACGCAAAACGAATTTAAATTTAAAAAAAAGAAAATAAAAAATAGATATATTTATATAAATATATATTTATTTGGTTTTAATTATTAAATTTATTATATTTTCAATACAATCAAATCATATAAATCATAATATAAATAAATAAGAATATATTAAATTAACCAATCACTATTAAATTTTAAATTGTAAACGTCAAATTTGAATAGCTAGTAGATTGCGTTAGACACGTCAAAGTCAAGTGAAGTGACAACCTTAGTTCAGTTGAAGAGCATTATATGGTCCCAGTATTCAGCCGCGCGTTCTTACTTTTACTACTTTGTTTTTAGTAATGGTTTATAGTATTAATACAATTGTAAGTTCTCGATGGTATTTCTGTTTTGCATTATCATGTATGTTTTATACTCACCGTATTGTTTGTCGTGTCCAGCAAATGAAATGTCTGAATGAATGAAGAATACTTCGTATTATTTTTTTACGACTATTAAGAAATGGTTTTACTATTTCTTATTTTTTTTAATACTTTTATTATTTATCTGTAGAATTATTGTAAAATATCAAAAATAATGCTTCAAATCTTTTTATTGTTTACTTATTTTAACTAATTTCTTTTAAAAACACGTTGAGATTTAGCTTTGAACTCTTTGTTACAGTGAAAGTAGGAAGTTATGCAAGTGTGCTGCCATAATTATGTACACGTTAAGTTCTTTGTCAAGACTTGGAAACATGATATTGTTCTCTAAGTATTTTCTAGCTCTGTTAATGTTATTACATTTATAAATCAAATTAAATCGGAATCAACAGTAATTTAATATTAACAAGAATTTTTTATTTTAAGTATAATTTTGTGTTAATATGTGAATAGAAAGATAACTTTCAGAAAACTGTAAAATACTTTTAATATCTAAATATAACAAACGAGCAGAGATTTTTTGTTGTAAAAATAAATTCCTAAACTCGAGTCATTTACATGAAAATAAACAAAAACGCTTTTAAATCTCAAATAGGTATGCAAAAGCCAAAAATATAAATGAAAATAATATTTTCGGATTACTAAGCGTTTTTTATTATTTTTAAAAACTACATACCCACTTCTGAGGTTTCGGTTACTCTGCAGCAATTTTTATCACGGGCAGATGAGATGTACGCGTCTATAATAATAAAATTACGTAGTGACTTCAGTGACAGTGACTGATAATTCCAAAATAATTAGTTTAATTTAAATGAATACTCGCGAAAGTCAAAATCTTTTATGTAAATATATACTTGTAAAATATGAAAAATTATTTTGCGAATACATAATGCAGTCTTGGGATAAAAATGATTTATAATTCGTACCACAATAATCGAAGTTCCGATATCTGACATTATCGATCATTCTTTATTTTCGTTACGCCCCACATTTTTCGTGTGTGAGATGTTCGCGAGTTATTTTGTTTTTATTACCTAAAAAGCGAAAGTTATTGCATTTCATATTATTATCTCATTGTGCTTTAATATGTTATGAAAGTTTTATAAGCACTATCTTATTATATTTTAAAATACTATAAGCTGAAGGTAACTTTTCACAACTTTCTAAAATACTTAAATTGTACTATTTGAGAAATGAAAAAAATGTAATAACTTACAATAAAAAAGATTATCACGAAAACCTTTTTTAAAGATATAATATGGAAGCTATGTGTTTTTTTTTGGTCGGTAGTTATCGAACTGCTTTTTTATTCTATGAAGGGAAAATAATCAAGTTTTTTTTTAATAATTTTGATAATATAAAAATAGAGATAATGCGGAATAATTATAATGGGGAAGTTAATGATAGGTAAGCGTTGGCGCCATTACATTTCACAATGGGTTTGACTATTCTGCCGAGCCCCTTTTATTTTACCCATATTTCGCACGAGCTGTTATGTGACTTGCAATAAATAGACTAATATATTTTGGTGATTTACTACAATTTTAAAATTTAAAAAAGTATTTTCCTTTCTTATAAACTGATTGCATTAACAAAAAATAAGCAAAAAACCTATTATTGTTTCTATGTATCAATTGCAAAAAGTAATAGATTTATCTTAAAAATTTATATTAATAATGCGTGGAAAGAAACGGTGTGTAGTGAACGTCAATAACGACAGCACAGCTGAGTTTCGCGACTTGTCAAACTACGAACGACTAACGAGTGAGAATAATACACGTCAGTATTTTATAGGTTTATTAAAGAAGAAATTTTATTCAAAGTTCACATAATATATGGTGCGTTCTAGTTTTACAAACTTAAATTAATTTATTTTAATAAATTTTAATCACAAGCCGTTTAAATCGTGTTTGTAACTGTGTTGGTGGTTTTAGGTGAGAATATTTTGATATTTTCAATAAAAAAATTGTGTTGAAACAAAACTGAAGATAGTATTTTTTTGTTTTAGGCTTAGTATTATATGAAAATGAATAAACACCATATGTTTAACTTTATAACTACATTCATGACTCTGTCTTCCGTTGCGTGCACTGTTCAACCGCCGGCTGTTAACCCTGGTTTGTTTACTGTACCCAAGAGTATCGGAGCATGTCATTCGTGTAAAATATTCATCGAATCATTCACGAAAGGCTTAGAAAGGACGGCAAGAGGGAAATACGAAGGTGGTGATGCTGCATGGGAAGAAGAGAAGCTAAAAAAGTCGTACAAACGGAGTGAAATGCGCTTAGTAGATATACAAGAAGGAATTTGTAAAGAGGAGACAAAGTACTCAGTTCAATGTCACCTCATGGCGGAAAAGGCGGAAGAGTATATAGAGGAATGGTGGAGTCAAAATGCTGATGAATCGACCGATTTGTATTCATATATCTGTATTGATAAATTGGAAGTGTGTTGTCCGAAACATCACTATGGAAAAGATTGTTTACCTTGTGCCGGAAACCATGAGAACTTGTGTAATGGCAATGGGAAATGTAGGGGCGATGGTACAAGAAAGGGCAACGGCACATGCCTCTGTGATGAAGGGTATATTGGTGAAGAGTGTGATCAATGTGCTATAAATTACCACATATCATATAAAGATGATAATAAAATGCTCTGTTCCAAGTGCCATATGTCTTGTGCAGGAGGATGTAAGGGTGGGACACAGAGAGACTGTGCTTCATGTAAACCTGGCTTTGTTTTTAGCGTCGAAGATGGTTGTGCCGATATTAATGAATGTGACGAAGCTAACAAATGCAAGGATAATGAGTTCTGCTTAAACTCGCTCGGTTCATATGCTTGTATGAAGTGTGATAAATCATGCAAAGAATGTTACGGAGATGGGCCAGACATGTGCAAGAGATGTGCCAAAGGATATTCAAAGAAAGGAGAATTCTGTGTCTCAGATAAAGGCGAGGACACAAACGAAACTTTGACTTCCACCAGGTTTGTACCTCATAATTGATTATATTTTTAGTTTGTTTAGAACAATTTTCTTTAATGATTTGATTTCTTCCAGAAATGAAGAGCTGTAATGATTGAGTGTGATCTTTATAATAGGTAATTTGATATTATTTTTGGTGGCGGGTTTTTTATTCTAGGTTAACTCAGTGGCTCACATCAATTAGTAAAAACTATGAACTATTGATTCAAATATTGATACCATGTTTATTATGTATGAAATTATTTATTCATATTTATATATGTAATATATATGTACCAACATTACAAATGGGTTTTCATATTATGCTGTTGGTATGCATGCTTTATACGAGTTGGTAATACAGAACACTATATTATAACACTGTATAAATTGCTTGAATGGGAACACATCACATAATGGGTGGCTATGGGTGGCTATAAGCAGGGAATTTTAAACATATGATATAAATGGTTGTCCTACTAATAATGTTATTGTTTCTCATAGGTTCATGACATACATAGGTCTGCTGATAGCGACAGGTATCCTTCTTCCAAAGTCAGCGACTCTAGGCAGTATGGTTGGCTTTGCGGTGCTCTCATACATTATGGGTGCGGAGTACTACTGCATGATAAACGGACACACAGGGCTCGTGAATCTTACAAATTATGATTTGTTTCAAATGTTTCGTATATAAGTAAGTGGCCAGTATGTTATGTGCTAGATATGTATTAAAATGTAAGAAATTAAAGTTAGGGTTGCCCTTTTGTACTTCTTAGTCATAGTCTCCGGCAATACCTCGGACTTTTATTATGATGATTGTTTTTTATTTAGCTCAATGAAACTATAAAGTGGCAACCCTCACTACAGTAGTTGTAACTTTATATACCGATGTTTGTATGAAGATGAAATCTGCATTTTTTTTTCGTTATGTGGGATTTTATGTGTTCTGTGATATTGTTTGTCCATTTTCGTTCCTTGTGAAGTACAAAAACATTACTATATATGCAGTTTTTTTATTATCTTTGTATTAGGGGATGAATTTTAAATTCATTAGCATTACCTATGTTATTGCTGCGACTTTGCTTACAGTTTATTGTATTATCATACCTCTTAATACTTATTATAATTTAATTGTGTATTATAAAGAAATGGTTGAAACATGTATTTAATGTTTACAATAATTTATAATAAGCTAAGGAGTTAATTTTAATCTATACATATATTTCTAATATCGAATTTCAAAATATCAAATTGACTTCCTGCAAAAAAAAATTGCTATACTTGTACAATATGAAAATGTCGTTACTTTTGATTCTAGATTTGAAACTTAATTACATTGAAATATTTTAATAATAGTTATTTTTATGCAGAGAATAATAATATGAAATAAGATGTTTTTTTAATTACTCTGTATATTTCTGTGTTTTTAAGTTTCAATAATTGAAAGTTGTTCTGTATTCGCTTCATCTTTTTGGTTTTATATTTAAGGGCGACGTGTTTTTTTTTATATTGACTGGAAAATAAAATCAATTTTTGAACATGAAATGATATTTTTAATTTCACGAACATCCTAAACCCGTCGAGTTTCAAATGAAACAACAAAAGTTTAAACGTTAACTAATTTTAACGTCGACTCCAAATATTTTGGAGCGGGTGAAGTCACGCGAGTCAGCTGTCAGCCATTATGTCACGGCCGTGACACAGATTAAAAAATATATATATATAATAAGTTACAAGCGGATTGATTCCTACCTTTTTAAATATGGCTGGGATATTTTATCTCCAAATGATAAGATAATATTTTAATTAATATTATGAGTATAATGTATTAAATAGTCATTTAATTCTAAATAAAATATGAGAATCGGTTTTTGTTTAATACTGGCTGAGCCCGCCAATTTGTTTGCTTGTATATACATATTTATATTAATAGAAATAAAAAATAAGTTACTTTAGTAACTTTTTTGCATCTATTATTGAAAGATCCTTTTGAATCGAGCCTTCTGCTTACGAGATTTGTTAAAACGAACCCACAGATGATGAAAAAACCTGATACTATCTTGTGTACGCATTATTTGATAGAGATTCCATTGCAAGTTCAGTATATATTTTTTAATACCAAATAATAAAATTAATGAAATTTATCTCTTCAGTTTGTGACTTACGATCACCGTGAATAACTTAAAACATATCCTATTATTGAATTCTAATCCTTGTGTTATGTTAACTGAACATAAATTGCCGTAACACGTCAATCACCCACTCACATTACGTAAAGAGTTATGCAAATATCTTGAACTTATCGTTTCAAAATGGTGTCATTGCTGGTTAAGTCATGCTATGTTTTAATAGAGACAATCAATCCTTAAAATATTATCTTTTACGTTCATAATATTTTTATATGTAATATTACTATTTATGAAACGGTACATTATACAAGATAGATAACATAAAATAAAAAAAAAACAGAAGATAAAAATACATCACCTTTAAGTTTTTATTTATCTCATTTACAAGAAAAATAAAAAAGTATCATCGGACCTTGAAATCCGGTTGGATTTACATTTTTAACTTTTGTAAATAATAAAATTATTCGCAGAAATAAAGATCACACGACCAAAAACGGGTTTATGAATAAAATGTCCGAATAAAGCAACCTGATGTCATTAAGTCTCGACTTAAATGTATAGGACTTTTTACGTCACGAATTTATGGTCAGTCCTTACCAGTAGTTTGAAACGTCACACTACTTAGTGAGCGTTTCCAGTGTATGTATTAACGACGAAAAGTCGTCGGAATAAAGATTTTAATACGTATATGACATACGTGTTTAAGTGAAGTGAATAAAGTTAAAGCGTCTCTAAACAATGGCCACCTTGAACTTTGCTTTTATAATTATGACTTACAGACAATAAGCCGATGAAACGGAAACGTCGCTTCCCGTGGTTAACACGCGATGCTACCAGTTTGGTCATACACATTCCAAACTAAACAAATACGTTCAAATCACTGGCTTCAATACAAATACAACTAGTATGTACAATGATAACAATTATTGCGAACTAGATTTCCGCCCGCAGTTTCGCCCGCGTGGAGTTCGGTTATATCGCGTCTCCAAGAGAACCTTTCAAAAGTCTGGGATAAAAACTATCCTATGTTCTTTGTCAAGGTCAACTCCATCTCTATACCAAATTTCATTAAAATCAGTTCAGTGGTTTAGGCATGAAAGCGTAACAGACAGACAGACAGAGTTACTTTCGCATTTATAATATTAGTAGGGATTGTTTACGTTCAACAACTCGTATGTCTGTTAAGTTTAATCTAGAATCTAGAATATATTTGTAGCTTTTCAATTCTTTCTAAACGAAGGTTAGATATTACTGTGGTTATCTAATATTGGAACAAGTCCAACCTGTTTTCTTCCCGCAAAGATTCTAAGTGTTCAGTTGCTAACTGCTACTTAATTTTGATACCCGGTACTCAGGTGCAAATTGTTTCCTATATACTTATATATACTATATATATAACAAGTTAAAATATATAAATTTTGTTTGCTTTTCGTGTGTTTGTCTCGATGTGACAAGTGACAATATATAAAACCTTTTTGGATGACAAATAAATAAAATATGACAGTGTTAAAGCTGTCAATTGAAGATGACATAAAAGTTACATAATTATAATTATTAAATAAGACATAACATAAATATAAAATCTTCAAATAAAAACTATAGACAATATATAAGAATTGTAATAAAAGAAAGTTGGTGATACATATCTGTATAACATAAAGTAAACAATGCGTTAATACAGAAGACATCGCCGTTTAATTCTCACAGTCCATTGTTCTTGTATTAGAGGAACATAAAACCATATCTACTTGCTTTCTTTAACGTAACAGTCAATTTAATAATTAAAATTTAATTAACTTGTTAATGCCGAAAATGACATTAAAATAGAAAGGAGTATTTATTATATATCAAAGCTACCATAGACAATATTAAAAGGAGGATGGACATATTGCTCCAGTTTATATAAATTCAGCTATAAAAACATTGTTTTATTTAATGTCGGCGAGACGTGATCGTCGTGGTTTACCGTTCAGACATTACAGTTAGATGACTTTTAAACTCGACGACACGATTTGACTTATTCATAAATACCTACCTGTTATTATGTAACATACTGCATAGAATATAAAATATCCAATTTATAATCTGTGCTTAATTTGTTTATATTAACGAAAATTTTACTAAAAAAACATATAAATGATGTTTAAAATATTTTCATAATGTGTATCTCATAAGAAATCAATAAAACTAATAAATAATTACGGTTAAACTATTCTAAAGTCATTTGATAAGCTATTATATAAAAGTATTGCTTGAGGCATTTATTGGTACTAAGATTCACATCTGTACTGTAATAGTTTTTAAATATGTAACTTTAATTCCAGATCGATTAAGATTAACTTAGAATAGAGTTTAGCCTATTTCGTCATGTCGTAATTTCTTCCATATAATATAAATTATAAGGCATAGTGCTCATAGAAGGATGTAGAATTTCTTTTCAATTCTCCTTTTACGTCTGTCACTTAGAGCGTGTACTGTACTATCAATTATCATTAAATATAATCACTAATAAGCCATTAAGAAAATGTAACGGTGTTGTCAGTGTTGCCATATACTATGACAAATATGAATTCATTATGGCTTCAATTCAAAGTAAATAATAATTATTTATTCACAGAGACAATTCATTAAAAATAACCTGACTCATAGTTTAAAGATTAAACAAGCGCTTGAGGAAAAATAACTAAGTAATTACTAATTACCAACTAGCAACACAACGAGCGGCGCGACTATCATCATATATAAACTAATGTAGGAAACTGTCGGCTGGAAAACTCGCTTTGAGTTTTTACTATCAAGAAATCCTTTGTAACTCTTTTTATAACAAAAAACAAGATGATTTTAGTAATTTTTGCTCATATATAAGCTGACAAGCTTGGGTACGTAATATTTCTAAATATTTTAGTTTTTTTATCTGTGAAGATTTAATGAGTTACAAATTTCTCAATATCCAAAAGCAACTGCCTACAAGCTATTAAATATTAGTCACAGTCGCAGGTTGCGTGGGTTCGGTCAAGGAACGCGGAAAGATGTGTCCATTACTACATTTACATAACGTTTATAGGAATCCTCGGTAATATCATTAAATTTATATAAAATTAAGTACAAAATGCTATAAAAATATCAATACTTAACTAATACGTTCCTTTGAGTGTTCTGTTTCACCGGCGATATAGTTTGTTTCAATACTAAATACACATACTACGTTCTTTTTATTTTGTTGACAGTTATACCTATTTACAAACATCAGAACAAACAGATTACCATTCATATAAAGTGAATTAAAAACTGTTTTATAATCTATATTGTAATTAATTAAAAAAGGTTTTCATTCTAATAAAATACATAACTATAAAGATGTCAGCCAAAATCGAGCCTCATTATTATGCAGCACATGCATTCAAAAGCCAAAATTCAAAATTACAGTCATTAATAATTAAGGCGATGTTTTATACTCTGTATCAATATCGTGTTCTTGAATTGGATTTAATCGTTGTTTTTTTTATTTATTACGGGTCTGAATGTAAGGTGAAAACTGCTCTTGAACTTCTTAAAATGGCTATGTATTATTAAAGTAAAGTTTTTATTTAACACAAGTTGTGTGTTACAAGTAAATATCAAACAGATTTTCACAAGTTGAACTTATTTAAGATGATTATGTTTAAATGTTAACCAAAGATTCTTCAACAGTGACCGTGATTGAGATATAAAATATGAAAGTGAATAAAAATGTTCGTATATATGTCAGTAAGCCGAGAATATAATAACATATATTAAAATTACTAAAATTCTTTAAGAATAGTACGAGAAAGCTATGATCACGTCCCGTGGAGCCCTACTTTAAACACCAGCATGCTTACCCCAAGTCTTCACTATCACCCAACATACGTAGCGTAAACAGTTTTCCATTGATTAATCTTCGTACATTATAGTATTACAGTAGGTTATTGAGTAAGAAACGACAAACGTTTCGTGTGTAGTAATTGCAAACTTGTAATAAGTATATTCAGTCAACAAGTATCCCAATTTCTAAAAGGTTTTAATGAACCACCCTTTCCTTGCAGCGTAAAGTCTTATTCCCATTTCTCTTATTTGTCAATATTGGAACCGGCTGCCAAATGTCAAAAGAGTCACATTGACGTGACCCTTCGAATTCAGACGAACGATATGTACGGCTTGTTTATTTTTTAATGGTTTGGATTCCAGCTTAATAATGATTTAATGATCGTTTAATATTTATGTTTTGAAAAGAAATATTATTCAAGTTAACTTATGTTAGAAATTTTATATAAATACTAATAATTTATACAACTCTATGTAGAAGTATACATCCGATGAATAATTGAAATACTGTTGCGAATTAAAGACTTAATTCAAAATAAACTACCATAAACCTATATTTCGAAAAGTAAAATCAAATTATAATGTATTTGTGTTTTTTTATTCAGATATCGAACATCAATGCGGTCATCGCGGACGAACAACGAGGTAAATTCCACCATATTTTTATTTTTATTTACACAAATAGAAAAAGATTACTAGCAATATTTCTAAATAGCTAAATAATTTATAGACATATACATATGAATACTGTAATAATATTATTTTTTAATTATAAGTATGAGTAAATACACACACTACCTACTCTCACAACGCATTGTATAAATAAATTAAAACCTAAAAATAACCTCAGCCTTGAGTGGAGCTGGTATATGAGAGTGTGTAATATATCATATATGTAATATGCAATGCCATTTCACGCTCATCTCGTATCAATTAATAGAATAATAATAATTCACACACAACGCATTCAAGCTACACGCCGTACACGCAATAAAACTACGGGAGATCTGGCTGATTGTCATCGTTTTATGCTGTCTATAGATTAAACTGAATACAAGCTAAAATAACCCTTATTCCGTTATAATACAGTCGCTTTATATCACTTAATTTTTCAATACAGTATGTGGGCCAGAGACAATATAGAACGGACTGCCATGTAGCTTGTCTATGCCCAAGGATTTATGGCGCGAGCGGTAGATTTAATTCCGCCATCTTTAAATATTTTTTATCTTGCTCGTTTGCTATTTTTAGCACAAGTTAATTTTGTTTTTCTTCACTCCAGCTATGTTAACAGTTTGTTCAGTAATTTTTGCTTTGAAATTAACTATTTTTTTAAACATAATTTAATCTTAAGCGCCATCGATGTAGAGGTTATTTAAAGTTGAACTTTTAAATCGTTATCTGAGTATCGGTAATTGTGGGTTTTGTCTGTGCGTCAGTCAAAACCGGGTGAAACAATGTTAAGGCGTTAATTTTGCAATTTGTTTGTTGTAATAACGTAATTACGTAATATCAGCGTGTAATGTTTGTGCAAACGTAATTGAGGGTTGCGGCTTGGATGCGGGCATTTTGAGCTACGGTAAAATGTTGTAAGTTTTTAATTGACGCGACATACTCATACACAACCTTCTTTGTATAAAGCTATAATAATCTGAATTATTAAAACATAACGTACTGGTTCTGAACGCATTGCAATGATGATGAGTTATTTTTCTCAACTTACCCAGTTACTTCTCTTAGTCAACAACTTCTACTGTTTCATGTTGATTATAAACTTGATTAAAATACGCAACAAGCTAAACAAAACAAATATTTCATTAACTTTATTTGGACAAAATAATATTGGTATTGACTATACTTTTCATTGATTCTATACTATAAATTTGTCTAACTATTTGGCGAAGAAATATATAAATATTAGTATAATCTATATGAAATTTTTCGTCATTTTTCTTCGTAAGCCTCCCAATACATCTATCAAACCATATTTTGTAAGCTAGGTACTGTTTTCAATCTTCCACAATAACAAAGTGTATTAATCGTTGATACAGAGTATGGCTACGTTGTAAATAATCTTAATATATGATGAACTTACAAAACTCCCAGGGCTGAGTAATTTGAGTGTATACTACTGAGTGTATACTACTGAGTGTACTGAGTGTATTACCAAGTCTATTTCAGTAACAGTACCTTTAGTAGAAGTTTCTATCACAGTGTCACAAGTAGCGCCATCTATGCCGTACTAAAATATACTTTAAACAGAAGAATTATTTTTATAATTTAAGTATTGTAATTTTGTATGCAACGTAAGTATCAACTTGTATTTAAAAGTCAAAACTGAAAGTACTAGTAGTAGAACTACTTATATATGTACTACTTTCTGCGTAGTTTCATAGATGTCAAACTGAATACGCTACGTACGTAGTGTGTAATTTGTAGTTTGTAAAAGTCAGAAGAAAATCTGGTTACATGAGACGGTTAATATATTTTGTATATTGTAATGATATATATAACGAGAGTATTTGCACTTCTATATACAGGGTGACTGGTGAATTACTATCAATATTTAAGGAGCATACTCGGTACATGATTCTCATTCGAATTATGTAAAAAAAATAGGCACTTAATTTTTGACCAAATTTCCGTATAAATAAATAAAGTGTTGACACGTTCCAAGTGTTCCAAGTGTGGACGCGTGCGGCAGCGTGCTGATACAACAACACGCGCCGCGCGCGAGTGTGTGTGTGTGTGTGTATACCTAATCTGTAGGGTGTTCACACGATGCGTAATTGATTACATATCTTTTGGTTAACTTTACTTAGAAGTTTATTAATATTCATGTTATATTAATTTTTTATTTTGTCATATATGATCGTCAAATATCACGTCCTCAAAAATCGATAGTAATTCACCAGTCACCCTGTATATAAAAATGAATTGCTGTTCCTTGGTCTCACTAAAACTCGAGAACGACTGAACGGATTTATCTTATCATAGTCTTGAAATGTTCGTGCACTTTCAGGGAAGGTTTAAAAGCTGAATTTTTTTTATTAATTTCCGGGAAAACCCTAAAAACAGCGCTTTTTTTATTTCCCATACAAACGGTTTTTTAACATTAGATTTGACAACTAACTAATATGTCAATCATTTTGTCGCACTTCAGAACACAGAGATTTATGGCTTAAAGGTAAACACCAAAAAAATAAATAAGACATAATTTATTTCTTGATTGAGGCAGTACGAAGTCTGCCGGGTCAGCGAGTTCAGTATAAAAAACTCGAGTATTTTCTACGTACAAATAAAATGCGTATTAAAAACCCTGAAACATTTAAACATAGAGCTGAGTTTTGGTAAAACAGTGAGTTTTTCATTGGTCTCCTTTGATAATTTCTTAAAATATATACATCCAAGTGAATCCAGGTGCATACATTAGTATTCTATATATTACTTTGATTTTTTAGTAGATCAGTTCTAAAAGGAAAGACAAAGTTAGCTGACACTCCTTGGCGTTGTGTCATCATGTCAAAGTCAATATTTGGTATCGATACTGATCGCTTTACCTGGAATCCGTTAAATTATACAGAATAATCGTGTATTTGAATTTCAACTATATTTTTGTAACAATAGAGTTGATAGTCAATTGTACGTAGTAATTGTACGTTGATGTCTTTTATATGGGACGGACTTGTTAAAAATTATAAGTATTTGTTATGTGGAGGGAAAGAATAGTAGGAAAGTTTCTATATATATATATAAAGTAAATTATTGGAATCTCTGAATATTCGAGAGAAATACAAATATATATGTCTATATCTATATATATATCTCCATATATGTCAATAGTCTCTCTCTACTTTATCGCGTTTTTAAAATTGTTTAAAAATTATTCACCATCTGAGACATTGTTACAAAGTACAAATATATAAATGGCGTTGATGTTGAGATGACCAGCGGAAGTGAGATCATTGATGACGTCACACAAGAAACAAAGTAAAAGGAAGTTAAAAATAACTCATACATGACTTTACCTTATATAACAAATACTGGATAATTAATATATTAAATATATATTTTTACATTTAGCAACATTAATAAATTATTTATTTGATTTCAAAATTTTTATCCTTAATGGGCTTAATTTTTTTTAAATATTTCTGAACGCAATTTTCATTGTTTATTTCTCAACTAACTTTTACTGGTAACTATCTTAACAAAGCATAATTCTATTGTCTGTCATACAAATGCGAATAATCAATTAATAAACAACATTTCAAGGTTTTAATATATAATAATGAACACAGTCTTCGTATAACTTGATATTGACACCAACATTCAAAAAGGAGTTCTTATAGGTTTTTATTATATAATAATATTATTACGTAAAGAAAAAACTGGGACACACACACACACACACGCACACTAATATATATAATACATGAAATCTGTGAAGATTCTTCTATGTGTGTTGTTACTAAATGTCAAGCATAATGACATTTGTATTTGTCAATAGATTTTGAAGTAATCAAAAAATAATAAGGATGAATATTGACCACATAAAAGACGAAACCTCTCATCATTCAATGTATTCACCGGACGGGTGCCGGGTCCATCTTTGTAGTGAGAGGAACTTCAACAGTGACTGGAACTTGCGACCCAAGTGTAGGTTTAAGAGGCCCCTATCTAACGCGCGTAAAACGATCACCTCCACCGTACAAGCTCTTCTCTTTACCTCTCTAGCTAAAAAAGAATATAAATCGTGTATGTATATTAATCCAAATTGTTTTAATTAAATTATTTATTTGTACTAATTTTTGTTAATACCGTTTGATTCGAATGTGTTAACTATTTTTTACCAGTACGAACAACAAGAAGATTTGAACGGGATCCATTTGGCAAATAGATTTTTGTCTCGAGTAGCAAAAGTACTTTTATTGAGAGAAAATTGTTTAAAATTATTGTTTTTTGCCTTTAAACCTACATCTGGGTCGCAAGTCACAGTCACTGTTGAAGCTCCTCTCTCTGGGACCCGACACACGCACGGTGAATACATTGAATGCTAAGAGATTTCGGCTCTCCAGTGTCCGATTTGTACCGTCAGCAACATCTATACTTATGTAATAGTTTTTCATCACAAAGCTTTTGGTTGACAGTACATGTAGACATATGCGAACACTTTTCTATAGTTTTCCATTAAAAAACATATCTCATATATAAAAGAACATTTCATTTAACACTATATAAGCAGTTTTAAGTCCCAGACTTACACGGGCTTGTCAAATGGCAACTCAAAGACTGTATTTACTCGCCGGCAAAATGCGTCTCGTTTATTTTTGTTCAAGTATAGAATGTAACAACGCTTTTTATATCTTTAATAAAGTTGTTTTTTTATTTGGAGTCGAGTTCGAGTACTCTTAATGGATGCTATGATAAACTTGTCACTGAGTTTGTTTGAAGGGAGGCATTGAACATGTGATTGGAAATTTAAGGATATATTTAGTAAAAGGAGCATCATTATACACGACATAGAATTCTTGATTTAAAACAAACAGTTTGTTTTGGAGATTTACTCTAAAGATCTAAATATAATGGACGACAGTTACTTTGGGAGATTTACACAAAAGATCTAAATATAATGGACGATTTTTATGGGCAAAAGAATAAATGAAAATGGCTTATTAAATTACCTTTTAGTTAGTACTTTCTTCAGATGTTCTCAGTATATTCTTACGTTGACCATCAAAGCGTCAAGTTGTTCCTCAATCCTTGATCCTTTGTTCTGAGCGTCACCTTCTCATCTGGTGTATCAATCAGCTCGATGAACCGAGACGAATGTTGTTAAACGTCCTCCATTGAGGACGGAGATAAGGTTCCTGGATAACAGATACCCTTTAGTCGTTGTAGCCTAGAGGTTAAAGGTCCGTCTCTCATGCATGAAGGTTCGGGTTCGAAACCTGGCAAGTACGAATGTGATTCTTCCGAGTCATATGTACTTTCTAAGAGTATTTAGACACTACTGACTGATGAAGGAAAACATCGTGAGGAAACTTGGACTTATAATCAAATTATAAGTTTGAAATCACCAACCCGTTTTGAGCAAGCGTGGTTAATGCTCAAACCTTCTCCATGTGAGAAGAGGCCTTTGCTCAGCAGTGGACTCTGATAGGCTGATAATATAATACTTCAACGAACTTGTTTCTTGCTTTCATATTAAAAGTTTTTCGACCAACTTTTATTCATGTTTCTGAGTGCCTTTTCTAATCTCGAGCTCTAAATCTTTTCACCATAACAATAAAACTAACGGTAATTTCGCGTCAAACTTTATATTTTTATATGCCTTTTTATTCTTCTTCAAATTAAATTACTTAATTGATAATATTTCGAAAAAATCGAGTTATAGAGCTACATATAATAATAATATCAGTATTGAATTTGTGTTTTATTTATAACTAGCTTTCCGCCCGCAGCTTCGCCCGCGTGGAGTTCGGTTATATCGCGTTTCCAAGAGAACCTTTCAAAAGTCTGGGATAAAAACTATCCTGTTCTTTCTCAAGGTCAACTCTATCTCTGTACCAAATTTCATTAAAATCAGTTCAGTGGTTTAAGCGTGAAAGCGTAACAGACAGACAGACAGAGTTACTTTCGCATTTATAATATTAGTAGGTATAAACAAAATATATATAAAACGCCATGAGAACAAGAAGTAAAAGCTATTTCTATACAAGCCTCATTTCTACAATATTCTATTCGTGCAATACTCATTTCCCAAGTGTCATTTTAACTTTCCGCTGTTAGCTGTAACTTACAATAACAGTTTGTGTAGAGAATGTAGTTTAAACGAGTATAGTGGGGGCATAGCGTTATGGCATTAAATTCTTGTCTATGGAAATGAAACGAGAAAATTGCTTTTACATCGCGTGTATAGAAGATATTTGTTGATATATAAAAGTATATTTATTGTGTATGAAAATGTTTGTCATAGTCTGAAAATTTTTGTATATTTTGTAAGGATTAAGTCAGAGAAATTATTTTCGAGTTTAGGGTAAAATGGAGATATATGTTATTAAGATGTCGTCGAAATATTGATAGAGTTGTTTAAATGAACCAATATTTTTTCGTATATACGCGTGCTGAGTAGTAGCCGACACTTCGAGGGTATTATATCTGAAAAATATTAGTTTCATTTAAATGAATAAAATTCTCGAGACTTAGTTCTCATTATTGGTAGAGGTAATTTAATATTGATTTCTTTACTAGTGATACTGGCAAGAGATATATAAGTAGTGATTTTAATATAATTATTCACCCTGTATAATATATATTCAACAGTGACTCATAAGTGAGTGTAGTCAGCAGTCGGTGACGTGTGCGTGTGACTGACACGTGGACAGAATCAGTGATGACCACTACGTGTCAGAAGTGGTCACAATGACCGCTTGGAATTATACTGTCTGTACTTTTAATTAGATTATTAATATTAAAATCTAAGTATCATACCTTTTTAGGGTTTGCTCACACAGAATGTATTTAATTGTGTTGTATATTCATTGAAGATGATGTCAAATAAAATACATATATGTATATCTTCTTACTACATTTATTTCTTGGCTATTTCTTTTGGACAGTAGAGTTCCTTACAAAGAAAACAAAAGACAAACGGGTATATATATTTTAGATAATCATCATTCCGTGTGGTCAGACCACATATTGTCCAAAAAGATATATCTTTTCTTCTAACTATGAGCACACAGTAACCAGAATATATTTTCCAAGTACTTGGTCAATACGATCATGTCGTATGATGCATTGAATGACAATTGCCTGACTCAACAGTCAACACACAGCTAGTGTTATTCTAAGATTCATTTTACGTGATTTCCTGTGTGAGAAATTATTTACAGATGCTTAGAGGCAGAAGCCATTGGACTATTTGACGTTACTTGAGAAATCATTACTCAGTTTTGTAAATAAAATTATAAAAAAAAATATTTTGCTTACTAATTAATCAATAACGAATGTGAAACTTCATCATATTAAGCCTAGGATTTAACAGAAAAAATATTTTAATCAATGATTTTCAATACGCATATATTTTCTATATAGTCTATACCATAATTCTATCTGTCATTGTCATTGAAAACAGTTTCTTTGTAAGTAGGTTTTATATGTTTTTAAACATATATAAAAACTCCTTGATAGTATTGCCAACGGTAGGCGTGTTCTGTCGTCACATCTACATACAAAGGATTCGACTCCACTGTTGTGCCAACGGACCGCTTTTTATAAACATTAACTGAATATTGGTACAGTTATATTTATTACTATACTAGTAGATACTAACTAGATCTCTTGTATATGCGTTTACATGTGGAATGATTCTTGCGAAATAGTTTTGTTTGTAAAATAAACTAAATGTTGTGAAAATCACTATGGATTATGTGGTTTGCTTTTCTAAACATGAGTGTAAGATAGATTGTGTATACAAAATTTTAAGACACTTCCAATTCTGTATAAATGTATTAAAGAAAGATTTTAATGTTATAGAAGCTGTAAATAGTACATAAGATCGGATAAAAAAATGTCGTCGCCATATATAAAAATATATGTATAATTAATTCACCTACATTAAGATTCCATATCAATTATACTTAATAAATATAGATAAGTAATTTAATGGAGTCACAACATTTTCTTTTGCAAGCTATCAATTATTTTGAACGCAGATAAAGTTTTAACTTATCTAACAAATGTCATTGCTTGTTACAGTAACAACACGACAATGTGACGAAGCATTCCCGCCAATACCAGTCGGCCATCTTGAATCATAGACAAGCCTAGTCTCCAGGTAATTATTTTATTTACTTTCTATTAAAAAATATTGTCTTTTATAAAATTTATTTGTATACATCATTGACATCATAATTTTATACAAATTTTAATGTATGTATAGTAATATTATTTTATAATTTGTGCCAATATTACACGAAAAAAAACTGTAAATGAATATGGATGCTAATACTTCGATTTTAAATTGCTTCAAAGATTAAATCTCTCAAATAATCTACATGTAATCATGAGTATTAAGTTCTACTTTCGACCACAGAATCCACAGCTATTTTTAAATCGCTTATTCAATACGTTTTAACTCATAAACATAGATATGGTTCTTGTGGTTTTATATTTTTAAACTATTTAACGTTTTAAACAAAAAAGAAAAACTATTTAATATATAAGATTTTTATATACATTTATTATTGGTGCTAAAAATATATTTAAAATAAAGTTTTTTATTAGCCAAGTCTCTTCACAGACTGCTCGTGAGACTGCATATTGAATACGAATGTTTGCTAATTTAAGATCACACTTGCCAAGAATGCATACATTCTTATTTCAGAAATTAAAACTAGTTCTTTTATATTTTTATTTACATTTACATAATAAATATGTTACATTTAAAAACAATTATGTTATTAAAGCTTATAAAATATAATGAAACATTATATTAAAACTTAAATTGGTTAAAATATTAAGTAATCTAAGAAATGGGTCTACACTCTACATGTTAAGAATATGAATGTAACTTAGCTTACGATAGGCTTAGCAGATTTAATACAAAGTAAAATGTTTGCAATTTATTTTCTTTAAAAACATATATGTAGTTCAATAATAGGCCTTATTGCTTCGTAATAAGATCGTATAACAAGCAAGATGGGTATGTCTTTATCAGCGATCTACTCGTTATGTACGACACTTCAATAGAGCAGACACATGTATAAACTATCGGTTTTTGTATAATTATTTTTCGTTATACATTTAATATATTGGAACTCCGCTTGTTAACAAAAAGATGCTACATACAGTACAGAAATACAATCATTTATTGAAATGTCCAGAAATGTCTTTTTTTTAATTCTACGCCAGTTTTAAATGACCGGTATGTAAGGGATTTAAAACAGCTGCTTAATTGGGGCTGGGTCTGTTGGATTCTTTTCATTGAAACGAATAAATTCATGAATAAATGCCATAAAGCTTTTATATGAGACGAGGCTTTGTAAGGCTTTCCTGCTTTCTACATGAATGTGCGATTCTGTTTTGGGATTTCGTTATAATCCCTACTAATATTATAAATGCGAAAGTAATTCTGTTTTTTTTTTATTTATTTAAACCAAAGGGGCAAGCGAGCAGACGGCCTGCCTGATGGTAAGCAGTCACCGTCGCCCATGGACATCTGCAACACAAGGGGTGTTGTAGATGCGTTGCCGGCCTTGTTTGTGGAGGAGCCACCTGAACACGTGATGTTTAAAAGACCCCATGTTGTAGCTCTCTGGAAAAGCCTCGGGCGGAAGATCATTCCACATCCTGCACGTGCGTGAAAAGAATGAACGCGACGCACGTACAGTCCTGCAACTGAATGCATCTAGATGATGTGGGTGAAATCCAACCCTACGCCGAGTAGTGCGATGGTGGAATGTGGACGATGGCACTACATCAAACAGTTCCTCGGAACATTCCCCATTGTACAGACGATAGAACACACTAAGGGAGCTTACATCCCTTCTGAGACTTAGGGGTTCTAGATCGTCTGTGAGCATGGGATCGTTGACAATACGAACTGCCCGACGTTGAATGGAGTCAAATGGAAGAAGTTGGTACTGTGGGGCACCGGACCAGAGGTGAGAACAATACTCCATGTGGGGACGAACCTGTGCTTTATATAACAAAAGCAAGTGTCCCGGTGTGAAGTACTGCCTCGCTCTACTCAGTACCCCTAATTTTTTTGATGCTAGTTTAGCCTTATCCTCCAAATGTCTCCGGAATTGAACGTCGTTCGCTATGTCAACCCCAAGGATCCCAATGCTCTGTTTGATCTCAAGGGGAACGTCCTGGAACTTTGGAGCTACAGTGAATGGGGTCTTTTTAGTGGTAAACGCGCAGACTTGTGTCTTCTTGGGATTAAACTGAACAAGGTTCAGCTTACCCCATTCGGAGACCTGCTCCAGGGAGGTCTCAATTTCAGACACAAGTCTCTTTCTGCTCTCTTCTACTTGTTCACGAGGAATATTAGCTCGGCCCATGTAATAAGCGTCACCAGTACTGTCATCTGCATAGCACCGAATGTTGCTGGTGTGCAGCATGTCGTTGATATGCAGAATGAACAGCGTTGGTGACAGCACTGAGCCTTGGGGCACACCAGCGTTGATGGGCTTGGGTTCCGAGCAAGAACCGTCAACAACAACCTGTATGCTCCGCCCATGAAGGAAGCTGGCTACCCAGTTGCATAATTCCTCGGGTAGTCCGTACGATGGTAGCTTCGATAGAAGTGCGCGATGCCAGACCCGATCAAAAGCCTTTGCGATGTCTAGGCTGACCGCCATGGCCTCCCCTTTGCTCTCAATGGCTTCAGCCCATCGATACGTGAGGTATACTAGAAGATCACCAGCGCTTCGTCCGTGGCGAAAGCCATATTGACGGTCGCTAATAAGCTGGTTATCCTCTAGATAACCTAAAAGTTGCGTATTGATGATTCGCTCCATCACCTTTGAGAGTAGGGAAGTGATCGCAATAGGCCTGTAATTGGATGGGTCTGTGCTGTCACCCTTCTTGGGAATAGGGTGGACATTGGCCACTTTCCACGAAGACGGAACTTTACCAGTAGTATAAGAGAGTGAGAATAGGCGCGTTAAGACCGAAGTCAATTCAGGAGCACACATCTTAAGCACAATGGCTGGGATACCGTCTGGGCCGCTGGATTTCTTGACGTCGAGGGATGACAGGGCGGCACGCACAGCGCTCTGGGTAAAACGCACATTGCGCATATTTTCCCTGCACCGCGGGATGGTAGGCGGTGCTTTTCCCCCATCGTCAAGAGTTGAATTCGACGCAAAAAGAGTGCACAGAAGATCAGCCTTCTCTTTTGCGGAATTAGCCAGCGTTCCATCAGGATTGTGCAAGGATGGTAGGGAAGACTTACAGAAATTGCCTTGCACCGCTTTGGCGAGAGACCAAAAAGATCGAGTTCCTGAGGGAACGTCAAGTAGTCTCTCTCCAATTCTGCGAACGTGCTCCTTCTTTGCTCTGGTAATCTCCTTTTTGCAAGACCTGGAGGCAGCATTATAACCCTTTTTCAATTCGGACGTTTTTGGATCCTTCGCAGCTGATGCCGCAGCCCATGATCGGTATTTCAACTGTTTCGAGCGCAACGCTCCTGTACAGGATTTACCAAACCAGGGCTGGGACTTACCCCCCGTGCGAATAATAGAGCTGGGAATGAAACATTCTATTCCCTGCAGAATAGTATCCGCAACGGCGTTCGCGCAGATCGAAGGATCGTCCGAAGAAAAACAAAGCTGTCTCCAGGGGTAGGATGCGTAAAATTCTCGCAATCCTTCCCAATCTGCCGACTTGTAGTGCCAAACTAGACGTCTTCCGGGTGGACGGGAAGTCGTTGTTGGCACTAATTGTGTCTCGGAGTGCACCAGGCAGTGGTCAGATGACCCAAGGGGTGCATTGACGGACACCTTGTAGCGATCCGAACGACTGGTCAGCAGAAGGTCCAACAAAGAGGGGTTATGGTCGTCAACATCAGGGATCCGAGTGTGTTCTGGAACTACCTGAGTTAACCCATAAGCCAGAGCAAAGTTATTTGCGGCTTTTCCAGCGTAGTCTGTGGTACGTGATCCTAACCATTCGCAATGGTGGGCGTTAAAGTCACCTAGGATCACTACCTCCGCGCTGGGATACCGCTGGAGAACAAAATCTGTAGCCTCCTGGATGTGTCCAAAAAGACGATCGACTTCGGTGTTACCACTATGGGACCTGTACAGGCACGCGTAGACACGGTTTGAGCTACCGTTGTAGACTCGCACCCACATCACTGACAGGTCCTTATGTTCAAGGCTGTCAAGACGTTGACAACAAATATCCTCCTTGACGAATAAGCACACCCCGGCCCGCGGCAGAAATAGGTGCTCAAGTCTGTAACCGGGGTAATGTAGATACGAGGTGTCTTGAGGATTGGATATTTGCGTCTCGGTCAAAAATAACAAGGCCGGCTTAGCCGTTTCTAGGTGGTAATGGACGGCATGTAGATTAGAATGTATACCCCTTATGTTGCAAAAGTCCACTACAAACGTGGAAGGGGGTGCCGCTGTAAAAACCTTAATTCTTTTATTTTTGACAGCCATAAATTTGAGTTTTAGTTCAGGAGATGGGATTGAAGGAGGAATGCTGATGGCCCATCAACTATCCTGTCAAAGAACATTGCCAATGGTCTGAATTGAGAGTGGAGTTTAGTGTGTCGCTGGCATGAGGCACGGAAGGGCCCCCGATCCGACCCGCGGTTGAAAACTGGGTTCCACTCCGGTCTCCCACTCCGGCACAGTCAACAACCGACGAGCTTTTGTCATTGGCGGTGGGACAGCCTCCTAGATCGGGACAGTCTAGGTTCGGGTCCCCTACGAACCAACGGGCGGCCAGCGGTAAACTGTTTCATCGGGTCTCCCTGGACCCCATGCCAATGAAACACGCTCAACACCTCAAAACAAACTCAGACTAATGTAGGACAGAAAGTCAATACACACATCAACATTCCGGGAGAGGGAAGGGTGGGGAAAGGAAAAGGGCATCCGGCTCTCTCACTCATCATACGAAACGCAGCCATTGAAGGCTACTTTACGCCGATCTTCTGTGAGAGGGTGGTACTTCCCCGGTCGAGCCAGCCCATGTTCGAGTTGTAGTGATTAACTACAGCTAGGCTCTACCACCTTCTGTCTGTCTGTTACGCTTTCACGCCTTAACCACTGAACTGATTTTAATGAAATTTGGTACAGAGATGGAGTTGACCTTGAGAAAGAACATAGGATAGTTTTTATCCCAGACTTTTGAAAGGTTCTCTTGGAAACGCGATATAACCGAACTCTACGCTGGCGAAGCTGCGGGCGGGAAGCTAGTATATATATTTATTCACCAAATTAGTATACTGAAAATGATTTTTGACATATCTGTCAATTCAGTTAGCTGTTAGACACTTCCATTAGATCAATCATATTATTATAAGCGTTCATGCTTATAAAATACTTATAAATTATGATTTCCCATCAATATTTTACAACCAACAGGATTTATATTTCACATAACATACATTATAGCTAAGGATAAAAAACGAAATAGACTGACCAAAATTCGTGTTGTAAGTTTTGTTTCTTTTTCATCACCTTCGCTTTCTCTTAACGAGGGCCATTTAGTCCAATTTTCCCAGAAACCCGGGACGCTTTGTGAAAAAGTGCATTAAAACAATTGCTGCGAGCGGCTTTTTAAGTCCGACGAAATTGATTTCATCGCTCCGAGAACTGACGTTAATAATCTCAGTCGGACCCATATTTTAATATCATTATCTACGTAAAAAAGATCGCGAGGGATTTTTTTTTGGAGTTTTTTTCGGCAGTTATCATGGACTCTGGAATTGAATTTATGATGAGTTGTGAAACTAATATGGATATACGAATTTAAAATTCTGTATTTTAAGTAAGAAAAACGATTTTATGTATATTTTTTTCATGTATTTGCTATAATAGGCTTTATAAATTGGCTTCCAAGTTTCGACTAGGACTTCTAGAATAATCTTAATATGGCGTCACAGTTAAGACTCGTCAGTCTTCGATCTCATCTCGTTTGCTGAGAGGAGGTTTTTGTTCATCCAATATGGGCTTCCTGTAACATCTTTTTGTTTATTTTGCGAAATATTATATGGTGTTGCATTATTGAAAAGTCATGTTTAATACCGCTATAAAACGTGTAAGTAAGGACATATAAAACCTTTGTTTTATTTTAAAATAGTATGTCACAAATATTAGATTATTAATATCAGTGTTATACACAATAAATGGAAAAGTTATTGATTGTGAATTAATATGATCTCAAAGGTGTCAAGATCACGTAGACAATAGCCAGCACTTGAGATATATAAACAAGAAATTAGAATGTACTCTCATAATTATTTGCAGTTGTTAGACCAGTTGCTTAGAACCAGTCGAGTAACTAAACGACTTGTCAGTGAGTAGTGTTGCAAATAGCTGAGCTTACTCAATAATACAGATCTTGTTGCTCATATTGTGTATAACAGATATTTTAATAAATCATATACTCAATGTATTGAAGAATGTTTAATTTGCATACATTAGTTGCTTCACCCACATTCAGTTCTTATAGCTACTAAAGAGGCATAATATATTTAGATATTAAAGCACATTGCTAGATAGATTGTGTCTTAGGAATTAACTTAGTTTTTGCGACAAGTAAAAAGAAATATACATTTATGAATCTCATTTATGATTAAAATTGTACATGTATGTTACTTTTCTTGGAATCGAAAAGATTTTTTCATATAATTTAATATCACTTTGATTACAGATAGCAGACAAATGCTTTTTAAATATTATGGAAATTTATTAATAATAAGTCAGTTGATAGACGTAACTATAATTCAAATTTGATAATGTTACAAAATCAAGTTTTTGGATGATGTCATTGTTATTTTTGGTGTCGTTACAATAATTTAATGTGGTAATAAATTATAAAGTGAACGATAAAAACAAACTTCAGATTTGGGTTTAGGGAAAAGATCTTTTAAACACTTTATTTGTTGTAAGGAGATTAAATATATTTCCAGTTCAAGATTTTATATATAATATTTCTTATAATAATAAAAATGTGAAAGTATTTAGTAATAACCAAATATATTCACAGCGGGAGATCACTTCCCTCTATCAAAGATATGACAATGAGATTAGTTAGTTCGTGACCGGTTCATGTTTTACTTTTTGTAATCAACGTGCCTATTGCCTTTGATCAATTAGCTACTGTATTAATCTATCAAGCTATTTTATAAGGATCGTTTTTTTATCCATCTTTAATCAATTTACGACGTATTGCCATCACTTGGGTGGTATAAAAATGTCATTTTTATATGTATTGTAACAAATAATGCAGTACTACCATTTAGATGTTTAATGCTCCACAACTCGTAACAGAATCGCCAGTCTAAGATGTGCATCTTATTTATAATATTCAATGGTATCACATAGGTGAGAGTAAGTTACAATATCATAGAGAGGGGGCTAGTTATCATAAGAATTAACAAATAAATATCAGAATATAAATAAAATTTATATTATTATAAATAATTATTGCTAATAGTATGTACATTATTGTGATGTAATCCCTACTAATATGATAAATGCGAAAGTAACTCTGTCTGTCTGTCTGTCTGTTACGCTTTCACGCCTAAACCACTGAACTGATTTTAATGAAATTTGGTACAGAGATAGAGTTGACCTTGAGAAAGAAAATAGGATAGTTTTTATCTCAGACTTTTGAAAGGTTCTCTTGGAAACGCGATATAACCGAACTCCACGCGGGTGAAGCTGGTGGTAGAATAAAGAGGACGAATATATAAAGGGCAACGAAGTAGTTCAAGGGGTCGTGTCATGTTGATGCTGTTTCTGTTGCTGAGATATTATGTACGCGTCATTATGAAAAGTTATTTAATCTTTCTAACATTAAACAATACCAACCTGCTTCACATTAAGATGCACACGTAAAAGTGAAAGTTGTTACCGCCAAAAATATATCGGAGGAGGTCGTCTGGTTACGTCATTTTGGCCACTCACATGATCATTAATTTTGTAACCTATTTAGTAGATATTTGAGTTGATTTTTGTGTGTAGCAATATTTTTATCATTCTTAAGTTTATGTGTTAAGCGAGTACATTAAATAGCCTTTTTTTGGTCCTCTCGATTCACAATGTCTGTATTTTTAATGTCCTTTACTTTGAGCAACCGGTTTTATCATTTCTGATACGATTGTCAAAAGGAGTTTTAGATTGGCGAAGCCTTGCGCGGTGTTTGCAAAACATCCGCTGATTTGTCAATCTCGTAAGAAGTCTAACTTAAATCTCATGTAATGTGCTCCGTAAATAGCCCTTTCTCACATTATTTTAATGTAGTATATTTTGTTTATATTTGAAAATTGTGAGAAAACAGAGGTTTATAGATATTAATCGTAGTTCAATTATATAAAGAAGAAATAAGAGATTCTTTTAAGGTTATTTAAAACATAGGAGTCATTTGTTTTTGTTCAGGAATGTACCATCTATGTGTCTTGTCATATTCTCATAGTGACAGTTTCTCAACCTTGTAAATATTGAAGAAATATGAAATATGTAAAAAATACGGAGAAATATGAATTTGATTTTTTTGTTATTTTTCATATAATTTAAATTCCAAATAGCGTCAATCTTTTTTGCATTTTAATTGTGTTTCTGGACACTTTAAAACTCTCAAGTTCTAAGTGTAGGTATTTTTTAATTCAGATGTCTACTCGGTGACCTTCTACATCAAATTTATAAATCGCAAGGCAAGATCTGTGATGTGTAGGAGCTGCGCCCACGACCCACCTGCTTTCAAACCATTATGACATTATCAGCAATACATATGTTCACTTAAAACCCACTAGCATTAAAGTTCGGTATGAACGTTTAATCTTAACCAAATCAAGAAATAAGCTTGGAATTTTAATCATATATGTAATTAAACATAATTTTACTTAAACTTTGAACTTTTTTAAAGCATTTTTTTTTATGTATCTACAATTATTTTGTACGTACATGTATCGAGACCTTTCTATTAACATATCAGTCTCTGAAGGCAATGGTTTCTTTGCATTGTACGTGTTAATTAAATCAACTTTACCTGAATTACTGGTTTATATACTTTGAAATAATTATCGACTTTATGGCTATATGCTTAAGGTGAAAAATTCCTTAATAGTATTTAGTTGTATCAGTCACATGAGCATATATATATATATTTTTTATATAAAGTGCGGTAACTTTGACAAAATATTTAGAAAATATATTACGCCTGTGCCATATAATAAACTAATAAAAAATATTTTTTATTATTGAGCTATCAATCATCTTTAAAATAAAAATGAAATGAAGAAATAAATAAAAATAAAGCAATTAAAATTTAATTTTGAACGCGTATAAAGTCTTTTAGGTGTTTGTAACCAGAAATAACATAAATCTTTTTTGTCTATTCACGTTTCTGTTCGTTCCAGTTAATCATTTAAACGTCGAGATAGATGTTACCGAAACACATAGAAATACTTTTAGATAGGGAATTTTACAATTTAATTGTACTTAAAAAGAAACAAATGTCTTTATGCTTAATTTTTTTTTCGTATTTGTATTGTAAAATACTAGCTATACATTATTTTATTAAAATCTATTATACTATTAAATTTTACTTACTTTATATTTAAAGTTACTTAATAGTGCTTCAGGAAAATAAGTTTTCCAAAGATATATATGTACGAGTATATAATATGTTAATACCGTTATAGAGTTTTTGTTACTCACAATATTTATACTTTTTTCATATTGTTCTTATTTTGTTAATTCAAAAATAAGTACAATTTATTTTCACTTATTAGTTTTATAAAAGAAATATGTTCAATATTATATCAGAGAGGAATCCAACATGACGTTTTATAAATTTAAAGTAAACTAAACACAATATCTCCGATACAAAACACAGTTCAATGCACCGTGTGTCGTAAAACCGCGTTCCTGGCTATAAATTCGGTGGTTACTGCTTTGCAAAATGACATCTCAAAAGACTCGAGGAAATGGCTTCATTTTTATTTATTATTATTTACATTACTTTATTATATATATGGAAGAAACGAGTATTTTTAAGTCGATGGATGCACTACATAGTTTGCATTTATATCTATCAAAAAAATATTTAAATTTAATTGTCTGTTTACTAAAATACCCCATAGTCATTGAATGTACATGGTATTTATACCAATGTAAAAGTTTTTATAATTTTTGTTCGTCAATGTGTCTGTTTGTTCTGGATAATCTCTGACATGGTTGGACCGATTCTGATAGAATCTTAACTGGCAGTTAGCTAATGTAACAAAGAATAACCTTGTTATTTTCGTCTTTAAATTAAAATATGCTTATTAATCTTAATATAATAACAATCCTCTGCTCGGGCGAATTTTTTAATAGTTATAATTTCTTATATGTATATATAATGTGTGTTTTGTGATTGCTTTATATAACTATTACGAGTCGTGTGATGTTGTAAGGGTGAAAGAACTCCGTGGTCATAAAGTTTGTTATTATATCATTATGAGTATCAAACATGAGGTCCAGTTTTTGTATCTGATTGTAAGATGCACGCATTGTGTGTTGAGCATTATCATACAACATATGGTTGTTCCTGCTACAGAAGTTATCTTTTACTTCTCTGTATTTTTGTTTGCACTGTGTCAGGTTTTTGGTAATTTTCAAATCTTGCATGCAAATTTGACTCTGATTACAAATTGATTAAGTAAAATCCTTGACAGCTTTCGACACTGATATAGCTCATTGTTTTGACTAACGATAATGGACTTGCATCTTCAGGGCAAAGCCTCAGACTAGTTGCAAAATAATACGCTTTTCTTCAAATAAACTAATATATATAACAAAACAATGTTGCTATTATATTTATATACGTATGTACAATCTTATTATTGTGGCTTAAACTCTCTAAAAGCTGCAGAATATTTCACGTGAGGTTTAAGAGTACACGGAGCCAATTTAACTATCAGTCTAACGCCTACTTGGTTTAGATTTATATCCTATTATATAACATTTTATATGATTATTAGAATAGAAAATAATATAATATTAATCGTAATGACCATACCTATATTGGTATAATTATATTTAATGCAAAGGAACAGACGTATAAGGAAGAACATATAGAGAAACTTATGACTTGTACTAACAATTATTTAAATTATAGTTTATTCATTTATGTAAAATAATAATAGTGTATATTTTTATGTTATGTTTATAAGTCAGTTGTGGTGGTCAAAAGGCCCGACTCTCGTGCCCGAGGGCGCGGGTTCGATCCTGGCAAGTACCAATGTGATTTTTCTGAGTCATATGTACTTTCTAAGAGTATTTAGACATCACTGATTAATGCATTCCCAAAGAGGGTTGATGTCAGGCAGGCAGCCGGTCATAAAACAATTAGCCAAAAATATTTACTACATGAAAGGCAGACCCTGGCTAAAGCTGAGAAATTGCCAGGCAGAAGGATATTTTTATGTTTATACAAGACATTTGAGTCTCTTAACCTCGGTAACATATTCAATTATGTATAACTTGTTTGGCGAATATTATATGCTCTCTCTAGACAGATTAGATCATCGCTTTGTTAGTCATTAGACTCATTAAATAACTTGGCGCCGACTCTAGATAGAAAAAGACATATTAACTGTTATTTTTTGATAATATATAGAAATGGTTAATTAAAATTATTGCCAATCGGATCGTATACATTCTGGGCAATTCTGTAGGAGGAACTACTTTTGTTTAGTGTCCTTAATAGTATTAAAGAAAACTAGTTTTTTTCCAGCCACTGCATTCGAATTGTATTCGTAAATAGGTCCAAAATAAATATATAAAGTGTTTTAAAATAATATATAGACATGCTTACTGGTAAAGAGCGACATCTATACCTTGCGTTATGTGATTTTGGAATAAATTATAGATTATACCTTGATTTGGTATCTCAGCTACAGTACAGTACAGTTTCATCAAAATCAGTTAAGTAGTTTTTCCGTGAAAGAGCTACAAATATTTTTACATACTTTCGGATTTATAACACATTTGTGACGATTTGCTCTTTATCGTAGAAAGGGTATTATGTAGCTCATAATTATATGCGGGTACTGTACCTGCATTTTCTAAATACTTTAATAAAAATGTTAATAACTGCAATGCTTCCTGCAACATTTGTAATTATGATGCCTGTTGGTTCACCTTTCCTCTTTATATGACCACTTAATATGATTGTGGAATATGGTATATATTAGTGTTATTTGAATGTTTTAGTGAGTTTGTATGTGTGTGTGTGTGTAATTTTCATCTCTATGGGATATGAAGATTTCGATATTTCTATGAAATATATATTTTTTCTATTTATTATTATTATACATATATAGTTCTTTATTATAACTTCGATAAAAACCTTCTACAGTTAACCATTTATAATCAATATAATGACGGAAAATCGCGTAATATATGTTAATAACAATATTTCTTATATTTTTATGGATATAAAATTTTAATTCATTCTATTACATGAAATATTACGTAGTTCATACAAAAAACAACATTAAATTAATTTACATTTTCTAAATGAATTTTATAAGGTTATTTCATTACGTTGTAACAATGTCCAAATGTTCTTGAAAAGTTCCACTTATAAGTATAATATGTATTTGTATAAATAATATTAGCTTGAAAGCATTCGGTTATATATACTAAAGAGAAATTGTGAAGAACGGTAACAAAAACCGACTTTCCGAAGAGATTCATTCCGTGGGAGGAATTTCTACTCTCATATGATATCGCACTTCAACATTATATAATAAACAATTAAGTTGTAAAAAAGAATTCTTTACTTATCTTTATAATTGATGTAACTGTTATATGAACGCTTAAATCAAAACCGAAAGGTTTTTAAGACCTTCATAATTTAAGGGAATTTCTTTCTATGTTACTATAATAAAAGATTTAGAATTTATATTTTTTCTAATCTTCTTCTTCTACCTGGCAATTTTCTAACTATAGCCAGGGTCTGCCTTACATGTTGTGAATAGTTTTGACTATTTGTTTTTACACCGGCCGCCTGCCTGACATCAACTCTCTTATATTTTTTCTCCTATATATGTATATTATATTTTTTATATATTTGTTATATTTATTTCAGTAAAGATGGCGCTATTACTCTTGATGATCGCCTGCTTCTCAGCGGTCGTGCACGCACAGTCAAATTATGGATCACAGGCGAACAATATCGAATATCAAGGAGACGGTCTACCGGAGCAGACGGTTCTTGATGGAAAGGTATTCAGAATTAAGAAGATTAATAAATATTATATGTTATAGTTGGCTATTACGGAATTTAGCTAAAGGATTTAGCCGATTCATTATTAGGAAAAAATATGCAATGTATTTGAATTCCGATTAATGGATTAAATGTTTTAAATATATATCTAAGATTTTTGAATGGCGTACAAGCATTTGTTATATTATTTTAAATCTTCTCAGATATTTCGCTTACTTTATTACAACTCAATTATGGGCAATTGAGAGAAAATTGTTTGTCAGTCAGTAGCAAATAAACATGTTAAAATCATAGTATAATTTATATGAAACGTTTTATAAAATAAATAATATATGATATAAAAAAATATTCTTCATTAAATGAATCAGAAATGAAACATAATTAAAAGAAATGTTCTCATACGGTTCTTTAATTGTAAAATGTACTCAACACAATTGATGAAATCTCCCCCGTTACGATTTCTATTCTACAAGTTTTTAGCCAATCATTATTACCACAGCTAGCTGTTTTCATTGTTTGCGTCCATTGTGTGTTCTAAGAGGTGATAGATACGCTTATTATGGACCGAAACGCCTCCAGATATATGTGTTTCCATTATACAATTCACCTCCGTTTAAAATACATATAAATATTACGAAACAGCTTTCAAGGTTTATACAATTTTGTATTAAAACATTTGATTTTTGATTCAATGAGACGATATACTAAATCTTTTAATAAATATAGGTAAATTAACATAAAGCAAAATATTTTTTCTATTTAAAATCTTTGGAATAGCAAGAAATATTTTGAAATAAAAGTATTAAAGTTACCAATTAACATTGTAAGATAAAAATTGTTGATTGTATTATAAAAAGGTTAAAATAACGTGCTCTTGTAAATGGGTTCCGATGCACAGAGTATCTCGCCCGCGGGCCTCTACAGATTTATATACAGCCAATATGGTAACCGCAAAACTGAAGAAACGTTTTTGTTGAGAGAAAATAAAACACCCTGATTTATCTAGGCTTAAAATAGCAAGCAAATAACATTTAGATTTAAATTATATTATGTTATATATCACTTTATTTCTCAGGTGACCAAATTAGATGACCTCAGTCCAGTCATATTCTTGAACCGGACGAAAGCTACACTGAATTGCGCTGCTGGTTCTATGCAGGTGTGTATTAAATTCAATTCAAACTATCGAAAACTTCATATGTTACTAGCAGCGCCACGCGGTGTTACCCGCGGATTTCCGGGTTTTCCGGGATGTGAAGTAGCCTATGTGTTATTCCTAAACGTCAGCTTCCTGTATACAAAATTTTATCAAATACGGTTCAGCCGTTTGAGTGTGAAGAAGTAACAAACATACACACACACTCACAAACTTTTGCAATTATAATATTAGTAGGATTAGAGAGAAGATTTTATTAGTCACTTTTTTCTTATAGATCGAATTAAAGTTCAATGAGAAATTCTATGGCATCGCGTACGCAGACTTCGATCGTCATTCAGCTTGCCAGGTCGCAGGCAAGGGAGCCACCTCTTATAAACTAGAGCTGCCACTCAAAGGATGTGGAACAAAACAGGTTGGTATCTGTAAGATATAACTAGGGCTTTTACAAAAGATATAACTTTTACTGTTCTAAGAGCATTGAATGAATAAAATACTGTTTTTATTCCATCGACTGTATTTAAGACGTGATCACTCATTTTCTAATGTGTCTTGGACACTATATTTTGCAAGTCGCGAGTTCAAATCCTACTCTGTTATTTTTGTTATATTTTGTTATATTTACTAATCATTGTTATTTTAGCTGCAAGTTACTCCTGAATCTCAAATATTCTTATACTTGCATTATTTATAATTTTCTGCGGTAAGTCAGACGATACGTCTACTCGAGTAGATCGCAATGAGTTCACGCTCTATATATTTCACTTCATTCATTCCACAAAACTATACATCAATTATAAAATTACGATAAAAACGGTCAATAGAAACTACAGTAAAAAATATAACAAAGATATGTGAAAACGTTTTTCTTTAGTAAGATAAAAGAAAGGAAATTCTATTTGAATTTAGAGATAAAATTAGTAGGGCTTAAAAATATGGAAATATGATTGGACTTTTATAATGGCAGGATCCATTGCGGGTTTTCACAAACAACATAGTGGTCCGATTCCATCCAGGACTGGAAATGGATGGTGATGAAGTAATCACTATCGTCTGCCGCTACCCACCTCCCATTGTACCAGTCTTCAAGCCTCTCATATACACGTATGTTACAAAAAACATATTTCATCTTCTATAACAGGGCTGCCCAAACCAGTATTTTTAGAAGTATTTTGCGGCCCACAAATGTATTTAGTTATTTTTATTGGCCCTGGGTCCCATCAGGTTTGGACAGCCCTGTTCTATAACAATTTTCTTGTCTTAGCTATTATTTTAATTCCTACCCACAAAAAATTGAGGCAGTCTCATTACTTTTAGCAAGTGAGTTTGATAAAATCATAACACATTTTTTTATTCTTTATCTGATCCGTTCACGCTCTCAGTGTGTTTATTGTTGAATAATTATGATGCTACCTACTTTATTACCGAACAACCTTGAGTGCAGTTAAGTGTGAAATTGCGTACAAAAAAACTGCACGGTCATTCTACATGTATTATTTATTTAATAATATGCTTTTTGTCTTTAGGTCTCCATAGTTTCAAATTATCGTCTTTGATTGATTTTTGTTTAACATTATTATTATTTCAGGCCTGAAGCTAAAGGGCCTCTTCCGGCAAAGGCCCCCTTAGCTGGTACCCACATCCTCTTGATAATCTGCGCCATCCTGTTCCTCACTCTATTACTCTTGGGGCTCGGTGTGTCATACTTGTGTCTGAACCGACGCACGTTACCGGCGCCCAGGAGGCTTATTGATGATTCATCCGCTTCCATCATCAGCAGGGAGAGTATACAAGGTGATTATTGAGAAATCAAGCAAATAAATTCATTACTAATATATAATGCATTAAATTTTGTTTTTATATATAAATATGTCACATTATTTTTGAACCGCAAGAATGATTTAACAATTTTCGGTCAGTTTTCCCTAGTAGGAAAATGTTTTTGATGCTGATATAATTAGAAACTGAATAGTTTTGTTTTTTCATTAGATATTACGAGGAAAAAGATTAAGAAAAATATTCATGACAATAAATGATTTATGTCAACTTTATCTTACAATACATTCAGGTTATAAATTACTTATATTTCAGTCATATCCTAGTGGAATAACTTTGCTAAGAGCCTATTTCTATGTTAACAGAGGTGAAGATCCCCCGCGCGCACCCTGTATACCCAGCAGCGGCTGAGAGTGCGAGCGTGGCCTCCGACACGCTGCCTTCAGACTACCCCTCGGAGACTCCCAGCGAAGCTGACCACACACACGCCAACCAGGCGTTCATGATAGACGACTACCAGAGCGAGGGTGAGATATGAAAATGAAAATACTTTATTACCAGTAATAACTCAATGTTAACAGGGAACACAATTACAAACATAACAATATCTTGCTGAAGTGATAACATGGCGCGATTTCCAGGGGCGTCCACACTAAGCGAGCTTGTGTTGTGTAATATATTGATTCGTCTTTTCTGGGAACCCCTCTTTGGGTTTTCAGCAGTTTGATGATTAAAAGTTTGGATGTTTTTTTTCAACTTTGTCATTAATCTCCCAACTAGAACTCAAAAAGATATGATACTACTTATATTTTATTATATTATTAAAATGCTTATGCCTTTTTTTATGGATAAGTGTATGAGCAGATTGGAAAATACGAGGGGACATAATAAAAAATTATTTTGATCATTATATAGGCTATGGGGAGTCCCACGAAACAAGTCTGACCCACTCTCGTCTAGCTGGAGCGGCGCCACCAGCCTTTGATGTACGAGTGAGGGTTCAACGACCTCCCGCACCACCGTCACCAGTATCTACCATTACTACTACTGAGGTTGACGGTGGTAGCATCAGGTAAGCAAGATATATAAATACTAGAAGACCCGGCAACCTTCGAAGTGCCCTATTGTCAAGAAATATCTGTTAGGTTTTTTAAATTTATATTTGGAGTTTACCTATTAAAGCCATAAATCTCCGTGTTTTGAAGTGCGACAGAATGATTGACATATTAGTTAGTTGTCAAATCTAATGTCAAAAAAAAAAACGTTCGTATCAACAACTACTAATAAATTAAAAATTAATTAAAAAAACATTGTCCAGCGGACAAAATTGTGAATCTAAACCACTCCCAGATTTCATCAAAATCGGTCGAGTCACTTGAGAGAAATTCAGTGACATACACACTCACAGAAGAATTATATATATAAAGATACAACAATTCAAATACGGAATTGTACCGAATTTTGCAACAGCCAATACTCTTGATCAACAGACAGCAGACTCTGGTGGAGGAACACGAGAGACAGGAGTCCGTCCGTACAGTGTCTCCTGGAGCCCTACCACTGCCAGCACGAGCAGTACACGCCTCACCACCTGAGAGACCACCGCGACCACCCGCCTTATACACCGAGGTCCATAGGGAGAGACAGGTGAATATCTTGTTAATAAAATAGAACGGCTATATGGAGGGATATCTTCATCTCCGAAAAATTATTTTAATTTGGACAAAAATAAACTAATATTTCTATAATTTTTTTTTCACACAATGATGAATGCCATCAAGATTATTTTTACAAGACCAACTGACAGACATTCACATCTCGCCTGCCCGTGATCATGTGTTGAAAAGTAGCCGAAATGTATGTAGGTTTATTAAAAATAAAGTCGCGTTGTATATCCGTAAAATATTAGTTTCATTTAAATGAATAAGACTCGCGAAAATCTTACATGTCATTAAGATTTTTTTTGGTATTATGAAGTAAAATATAAAGTACATCGATGCATACATATAAGG
The DNA here is from genome assembly GCA_916720795.1 of Danaus chrysippus. Classification (NCBI taxonomy): domain Eukaryota; kingdom Metazoa; phylum Arthropoda; class Insecta; order Lepidoptera; family Nymphalidae; genus Danaus; species Danaus chrysippus. The sequence goes on from CAKASE010000074.1 coordinate 4,462,793, forward strand.
ACACTCTCTTAGGTAATTTTCATAAGGTGTCAATACTTATGTGACGCTGATCCTTCATCTGCACCATACGTGTTTGTTGTTGTTGCACCCATACTGATTGATCTCACACTTTCTTAAATTTTCTCTCTGAACATTATAACAATATGTACCTAATAATTAATTACACTCTCATATAATAATGACTAAAAATCACATCCACAATCACTAACTAGGAATGGTCCCGTCGTCCGCGGTCCATCGCCTCTCTCAACACGGAGATGACGGACACTCACTCGGTCACCGAGGTAACTGACCGGTCACATGCCAGAATGTTCCATATCAAGGTAATTATCATTAATGTCGTGAGGTGAAGGGTTTTTCTATTTATACTTATATGTTTGCATTCTCATATCTGTGATCTAATATACATGTTCTATCAGTTCTGACTTAACAATACACCTATTCACAGAAGCTAATCGACTTAATAAATAAATATGGATTTTGCAGAAACCACCTCCACCACCACCCGTGATGACGGAACGTTTGGAGACAGAGGAACAGGAAATGTTGATGGAGAGCCTCGAACCCATCCCCGAGACACCTATCATGCCGGCGAGGTACGAAGTAAAATTAATTAGTACTAATTTACATACATATATAGTATGCTATTGACATTGGCAAAATATTCCACACTTTCTAGGTGAATAGCTTCAGCCATAGCACAACAAAAAAGTTTAGCCTACTGTGATAGTTGTTTGAAAACATGACATATATTTTGTATGTTCATAAGAAATTGAACAAGAAAATATTAACCAAAGTTGAATATTTCAGGAAACCAGAAATAACATCACACGTGGTGGACGACGTGTTCCTTCGAACTATCACCGAGAAGAAAACGATCGAAGACATCGAACGTCACAAACGTCTGGTGACTGAGTACCGGCAGGTGCCGCACGTGCCGCAGTTTGACGTCACCATAAGGAACCACACGCAGCCGGAGGCACAGTGGGAGAACTTCTCAGACATCAGCAGTGCGTCCGGTATGACATTGACGCCGAAGATGGAAAGAGTACCACTTTCATTGCCACCGCAGAAATTTATTGGTTAGTTTAATGGTATTAACTTTAAAATGGTAAAAGACTTACAAATATTTATTGCATAATATTTTGAATGCTGTTACAGGAAAAGGAGGTCCAGATCTCTTCTCTCCTGAGCTGATTAAACAGACAGACGCGGTATACTCACCGTCATCGCCTGATTTACCGTTACTACCAGAACTGCCTCCAGCTCGTAATCCACTTTATAGAGAAGAAGACGACGAAGATGTTCCGGAGCCCATCCCGTCTCCTCCCGTCCCACAGAATTGGAGCGTGTTGACTAGGGTGCTGAAGACTGAAGCGCAAGATGAGGTTAACACCATTTATATCTCTTTATTAGATTTTAGCTAACTTTTTGATCCATAAGAACACTTGTATATGAGAGATGGCAGATACTTACATTGTGTGAACAAAACAAAACCATCAGTTATATTTATTTATTTATTTCATTTGTTCAAATAACAATGACTCATTTAAAAATAAAACATAAATTGTTAATAAAAAATAATAAATAAATTGTTAAAATATAATACAACAATAATATAATTAATTTATTAATTAGCTAACCGGCTGAGCCGTACATACGCGACACACCGCTATACCATCCCGTGAGATATGGCCAAATATAGTATGCCAAAAGAGAAAATTCTAGATTTTCTTTTTTATATTTGAAATTTATCCTTATATATTCAGGTGCTATCAGAATCTGAGCGTGTCCACCGCCTAACTCGTGAGGAGCGTCTCCGTTGGCGCGAGCTCATCACTCATGAGAGCACGTTGCGGCGAGAGCTCGCCTCCTCCTCCTCCAGGGATGACTTCACTCGCGTATCTCGAGATCATCGTTACGCTCCCTTGTACACGCCACCCAAGTGGGAGGTTATTATACGTATCCTGGCGCCACCACCCGATAAACCGAAGGTTCGTTGACTTACTGATAAAAAATCATCAGTTATTTTAGATACGTCCGTAGTCATACGATTGGCAAAAATGCACAGAATGAGTGAATTTTTAATATGTTTAAAACTTGGATGCTTCCAAAAATATATATATATATATATATATATATATTTTTTTTATCCAAAATCTATTCGAATAAAGGCTACTTGGACTACCATGAAGACAATAGCTACAATATCACTAATACTTTCTATGTCCGTCCCCAGAACCGCTACCGCAAGAAGTCTGAGTGGGAGTCTCGTTCAAGAAGGAGTTCTCTGCCCACACTGTATGAGTACGACAGTGACGCCACCTCGCTGAGGGAGCCGCAACGATCACGGCGGTCATCCTACCGCAGTGATCACGTGGACATGAGGTGGGAATAGTTACTAGAATAGAATACATTACCACAGTATCAGGGTATATAATTGACTGAGGAACTTTTCATTATTACCTAGTATATAAGTAATTGAGTACTTCAATAAAATGGGAATCACTTTAAAGAGAGGAATTTATAATTTTTTGCAAATATCTTGTTTCACGAATAAGACATTTCACACTAAATATATATATCATTTATGTAGTTACGTGTCTACTACAAAAATGACAAATGAAAAAGCCTTAATTCCGTAACGAAGGTGTCAATTAAAATCCTCGAAGTTTTGGGAATTTATGTGATATCCATTTTATCGAGATCTATGACGGTTAAAATTTTTGTAGTTCTGGTCATTTATGTGGTATTTATTTTATCTAGATCTATGTCTGAGATGATGGTGGACTACGCGAGGGAGCAGGCGGACACACACTCAGAAGTGTCCGCTGGGACTCTGCTCGGCCGATACTACGACGATGACAGCGACTCCGAGCACCATTACAACCAGCATCCGTGAGTATACCTCTATATGTAGAATAGTATAGACTTGACTTACTTATAGAAATAATTCATGGAAAATAATTTGCACCTCCGCTCAAATAGTGTCACAACTCAAAAAAAGTTGAATTCAATTTTATTGCACTATTGGAATCAGAAAACTTCGAAATCTTATCTCAAAAAATTTCATGCCCATTGTTCAACTATTTATCCATATATGTCAATATTTCGTAAATGATTCGTTTTTTACATCCGTTATCCGTTATTTTTTTTTTAAATATATTCCAAAAGTCTATTACAACATTTTGTTGAGTGTCAAAAATCATTATAACTTACTTAAAATCATATTGCAGTAACTTTCACAGTTTTTGAGTGATGAGCCGAAAAGTAAAGTTAGCATTAACTTCAAACGCGTTTTATTCGAAAGTTGGGATTTTTGACTTATGACAATATTTGAGCGGAGGTGCGAATTATGAAAATATACCGAAATCGTTCCAGCTATAGACAATTAGAAGTATACCGTTCTGAAGTACGAAAAATCTTCTATTCTTTCTGGCAATATCTCAGCTTTCGCCGGGGTCTGCCATATAAAATATGACATATATAAAATATGACATTCTAATAATACACATACATTCGAATGCAAATAGGTGACCTCAACACCTATCCAAGATTACACATTTATATATCACTTTAATTTCATATGTATATAATTGAGGTTTTTCATTATCCTATAGTTCGTGGCGTAACTCTCTACACCGCTCAGTGAGTCAGCCGTCTCTCGCTCGCTCCGCCACAGAGCTCACGGAACGATGGACGGCCCCCGACGGTGACGTCACACCCACACCACCGAGACGAAACAGAGGTATTATAGGTGACAGTAAAATTATTGTTCTTATTTATAATAATAATAATAATAACAATAACAAGAAAAGGTGTACTCGTACATCATCCCTATAGTTATCTCCACAACAGGTGTCGTCCCAAACCATCTCCATAGTCTAAGATTATTAGATCTAAATGAGTCCCTCTATATCCCTATACAGAAGGCTGCTATTTTGAACACAAGCAGAATAGTAAGAAAGTTCATGCAATTAGAAGAGAATGACACAACAACATAAATATTACACATAAATACTATTTACATAAATAATACACACCACATACTGCATTCACTTGATTTATATCCGTGAATGTAGTTTACACCAGCTGAGAAAAACAAAATTCCGGAAAATAATAATAATAATTTTATTTATTTAGGCATCTTTGAACCATCTTTTTTTAGTACACATTTTCCTTATACCTATGTCAGTAACAACTTAATTTATTATCAATTAACTATGTAATTACATTTACAATTAAACTATTATCCAATTAATAAACAATTCAATTTAATTAGTATTATTTAATTTAATTACTATACAGTTCAAATATAAATAAATTTTAAGCTTTATTTTTTAATACATATTTATTAATTTCATAGTTCAATCCAATTACTTTAATATAATTCACCAATTTATGAATTGTGATTTATAATTTATTATCAATTCATTTCAATTACAAAAGAAATGTTATCTAATAATTCAATTTAATTAATTAATATTGTATATTGATTTTAGAAGTGACTGTAATAAAATTGCTATATCATTTTTAGATTATTTTATGTAGTAATAATATTTTCTTCGTTTCTATTCAGGAGCTCAAGGAATGACAACCTTCACGTCATCTGAAGTGCGCACGTTCCAGGCGTCTAGGGAATGGAGGGAATGAATGATAATTTTATGATTCAATGTCGAAACTGATCGTAATAAATGAAAGAAATGTACATTATAGTGACGTCGAAATTTGTTAGTATTTCACTAGCGTTGATGGCAAGAGGTCTATGGATAGGCGTGAATATTGTAAAATAACAAAAAATAAAAAATGAATATCTATTTTAACAAAATTAATATAAAAAACATAATAAATAGAGTAATATGTTAGTGAATGTTAAGGAAATGTTCGCTCAAATGCTTATTAAAATCTTCACTGCCTTTTATTGTGACATCCGACTTTTTATAAGATCAAACTATGTTTTAATACTTAGATGATATATCAAAATATATATTTTTATTTCTTATATCATTCCCTTTGTTATTAAGACGAATATTTTTATATAAATTCTAATCACATAACACTTATAGATTATGTATAATCTTTAAATTTAATATGAACATTTTGAAATATATTATAAGTTAAGTGAAGCCATTATAACTATAAATTAGTATAATCATTAATCCGTCCCTTATTTTAAGTTCTATGCAATACGAGAGTATAATTTTCAAACGATATTACCACTTAGTTTAAAATTTAACTAACATTGTGCCAAACGCGATAACAATCCGCTTCGAATAACATTCTATATTACTGTTTCTGTTACTGCCAGTGGATGTTAAGTTGATTTTAAATTGTAAATAATAATGTTGAGGAACCTAGCAGTCGAGGCAAGTTTATAAGGAATCGTTTAAATTAGTTCGCGGTTTCAAATCTTCCTTGCCTTGATTGCTATGTGGGTAGTTGTGGGAACATAGTTACATCTATGAAGTCATTTATCGGCGTTTCATATTTGTTAATAAAAATTATATTACATTGTCAATTTTTATGAGAACTATGATGGTAAGGAGGTGACTAGTTTAGTGGAGGTCTACGTTAGTGGTGCTAAAATGCAATGGAATACTAAATATATTTACACACTGATTGATATTGTATTTTGATAATCTTTTACAATATACGTGCCTTAACAATTTTTATTGTTTTTATTTAATATATATTTCAGGTTTATATTGTTTAAAATAGTCGTAATGATTAATGCATTCCCAAGGAGGGTTGATATCAGGTAGGCGGGCGGTCGTAAAAACAATTAGCCAAAACCATTTACAACATGTAAGGGAGACCCTGGCTAAAGCTGGGAAATTGCCAGGTAGAAGAAGATAAAGTATTGACATAACCGAAGCTATAAGCTGTAAGATTCAGCCTGTAAGAATTATATAGTACTACAAATGTATATTGCAGGAACAATATATTTATTTGATAGGAAATAAAAGCCATTTAATATAATATTATTTTGAATTTATTTTGCGATGTGAAAACGAGACATGAACGACGACTTAGTGTACCAAAGGGTACTTTAATAAATAAATTCGACCATTCAGATAAACACATCATTATTTATCTAAAACTGTATTCAACATGAAAATCAGTATCTGGACTTCGTATCGTACACTAAAGTCTAGACGTCAAAGATTAAATATTCTAAAAATTCAAGCATTTAAAAGTAATACATAAAAACACGGAAAAAACTTACTTATTTAATAAATAACAATGAATTTTGGAACATTAATTGTTCATAGTCAACAGCGATACAAGAATTAGCTAAACAATTATACAAAGATTAAGCTTAAAAAGCTTATCATTATCTATATATACATGATAGCTTAAGAGTCTAAGCCGTTGACAGTTTGTACATGAGGCCTTACATATTTATCTACAATATTAAAATGGTTTCTACCTACGATATGAAGTTTGTCGACAGGTCCCTTTCGTCTTTGGCAAATCCTTTCACATCTAGCAAACTTTTGGCAAACACTTATACTGTGACGATCATCGTTCATCCACTAACACTAATATACTACAATACCACCACGTGGTCCATCTATGAACACTCTCACTATATTTAACTTATTTCTACCGATCAGCCTGGTATTGTAAATGAACACTATCATATTGGGGCTTTGTCTTTGTCAATTCTTATATTTGGCTGATGGAGCCGCAAGACTGACGTCTTCTGGTCACTTGTTTCCAGAATCTTTTCTCGAAATGTTTCTCCTGAAAGAATAACACATTATAGTTTCGTGTACAACGTCTAACGTGACATTATCATTTCGTTCTAAGTGAATGTAACTTTTTCTAATGTAATAGTGTATTTTTTAACTAGAGTGATCTACGATAAAGTTTATCTTAAATGATTTAGTGCAAACATTCCTCAAAGATTACTTTTGATTTTTGTGATTATTAAAACAATATAATTAATCAATGCAAAACTAGTACTCTATGGAACGAGGGAAGCACAGCGGGCAGAATAAAAAAGCATAATGAATTTCAATAGAAATATATTTTCAAAACATACCATCAAAATGGACAGATCGACTTAATAAAAAAAACTACATCACTAACAAAGCTGGATTTAAACACTAATCAAAAAGCAAGAACAATTGACTTATGCCCTTAGTGCGTGTATAAGATAATCATAAAAGTTAAGACATTAAATACTCACTAATTATTTTAAATATGGGACGAAGATTTCTTTAAACATACATTTTTTAATATCATAGAGTAAAATTATGTTAATTAATATTAAATTTCAGTTTAAAAGGCATACATTAGCCCTAATTGCTCTAAGTGTATACGATTACCTGCTGTAAAAAGTTTATGTAAAAGTTACTATTCCAATATTTTAAAATATTGGCACAGTCGATAGAGTAGGTAAAGAATGTTATATTATTTCCAATAAGATCAGTAAACTGGTTTTCAGTATGTAAAATGTTAGTTTAAATCCAGCTGACGTATAAGTTGTTATCAACTGCATTTGGTCATACATCGGTGTAAATCTTAAATACTAAGTTATTGCCGTTAACCCTAATTCAAAGATTTAAAACATTACAGTTAGGACCATTTAAATTCGCATGGACTTCGACCTATATAAGATTTCATCAAATTCAACAAAACGTATCTACTTTCCATACTATCAATCATCTATAAAAGTTAACAACTACTCAAAAAACTCAACACATTGTCATGTTAATGAAGTCAAATGCAGCGAATAACGCAAGCCGTGCATCAGACATGGCCATTAACAAAGCATATCTTGTAATATCCAGCGTTGCTCACAGAGGTCCGGCGAGGGGAGAACGGTCGCGAGCTCAGCAGGAACGGCTCACGGTGAGGGCTGTCAGAGGACGCCCGGCGACGGAGGAAACCCAGGCTAGTGATGGATGAACATATGGAGTTATGGAGATATCATCTATACGTAAAGATACACGGAACGTGTGAGAAACAGTTCACTCACATCTTCCCGTTCTGGCATTGAGAGCGCGTCCGCGAACGCATCGTCTGAGCTTCCGCTCGTGCCAGTTGTTCCATCTCCATAAGTTTCGTTTCTGTTTCTGGAGCTGAGATATTATTGTTATTTAGCCATATATTATAAGTCATATAAAAATTACGTCCTATCTCGGTACCTTTCCAAGCATATACAGAACTGCGCGAAGTAGTATTTGGGGCGGTGCGGCACAGTGTGACCGCGTCCGCGCTCGCCACGCGACGCACCAGCGACCGTTGGCACGCCACGCGAAACGACCAGGGGTCGCGCGAGCCACCCTGCTCACGTACATACAGAAATGATAATCATTTAAAACAGGTAAAGGGTCACATGTTGTATAAAAAAGGGGTATCCTCTTTATCCTTTTTGCTATCGCTCACAACCGTGAACGGAATTTTAAACTCATATTTTCGGCATGTAATTATGATAATTCTGTTAGTTGTACAAATGTTACCCATGCCACTTCCTGTTCCGCCAGCATGTCCTTCCCTTGGTCCAACGCCAGGCGCATCTCTGCGCGGGGGCTGAGTCGCTCCGGTGACGTCACCTCGCGGGGCTCCGCTGCAGCTGGGGCCTCCGAAGCTGAAAAGAAATTTATAAACACGATCAGTGTATAAGAAATATGTGAATGATATTTTTACGTCATCATGATAAATGGTATATATGTATGTTAGACCAAAACGGAACCAAAAACAAATCATAAAATTGAAAGGCAAAAGAAAATACACATAGAAACAAAGTTGGTTAACTACAATAACGGTTCATATTAAGTAAATTGAACAACTAAACTAAGAAGTTGTTTTTTTGAAAATTTAACACTCGATTATGCTCAGATAGTTAGTATATTTATATTTTTACTCAAAAAATTTAAATCCTTTGCCCCTAATTTATATTTATTATAATTTTGGCGCAGCAAGTGTTATTCAAACAGCTGAGAGGAATCTGAAAACACATGTTAAAACTAAATGCGATAAGGTATTTAGTCTCTGGGGCGTACTATGTATAATCTTCGAGAAGGATAAGTTTTCCTCAGTGTTCATAAAATTTTCTATACAGTGACTTCAGTTAACGATAGTGTTACCTGGTGACAGCTGATGTAGGGGTGTGGGGTTGTGGATAGTGGTGCGTTCGAGTGTGGAGGGTGTGCTGGCTGAACTGGCTGAGCCCCGGCGACCTCCGCCAACAGATGCTCGCTCCACATACTCTCTTGAAACTATTACATAATACGCAAGACGCAGTTCAGTACAATAGAACGAGCACGTGAACGATAGAATGATTTGCAAGGCAAAAGTCTCAAATATATATATACCAGATTGTAAGGGCATCGAAGGTGCCTCGTTGGTGGGGGTCTGGTCTGGACTCAGGTCGCATGCGGCGCCACCAGCGTGCTCGGCAGCTCCCACGACCTCCGCGCCACACACACCGTCCTCTGCTTCTGGGGAGTAATGAACAGTTTGAGACGCAAAAAAATATGAGTGGCATGTAAATGAGCTGAAAAATAAATTTTAATTAAGCTGCGCCGAAATAATGACTTTGGCAATTGTGTTATATTGTATACCTTTAAGAATTATATGTAATGTGGTGTGTTGGTGGGGTGCATTTATTACTCCATGCTAGGGTTTAACGACATTTATTTTAAAGGACAGCGTTCTCGACATTTAGACCCATAAAATAAAATTTACATGCAACGTGCTTCGTATCGTGGCAACCTTAAATGTAGAATAATTTATAAAACGAAAATAAGGCATCATCGATTTCTCACCTTCCATCTTTAGTCAAGATGTCCATATCCTATTAAATGTGTTCTGTTAGTATTTGTGATATATATATGAAACGATATACCCTCTTATAATTCTACTCACGAACATAGTACTATCATATAAATTGTATTTACATTAAACAAAAATTCAACTAGATAGAATGCAGTGTTCAAATAAAGATATCGTCTAAGTATATTACCTGTTTCTGAGGCAGAGGACGGCCGGTGCGGCGCGTCGCAGCAGACGTCAGCATCGAGGCCACGCTCGCTGTCCTGCGCCAAGCGCCGCACCAGCGGACCAGTCACAATGTGAGATAGAACCTAGCTACAGTCTATGCAACAGGGATTTGCCAATAGCCCCAAGGTAAAGTAATTTCACATTTGGACTTAGCATTCGGATCAATAGGATAACACACAGGGATCCCCAATAATAACCTAATTTCAACGATAAACATTATTGGATTAGGGTCATGCAACAAACTACTGCTAGTCAAATTTCATTCTATTGTTTCGTTAGGTCTACATGCTATTATATGCTTGTACGACGACTTATTATATTTAAATAAGACAATGTTGACGAAATTGGTATATATGTAGTAGGCGAATCAAACAGTTATCATACATTTTGTATATTGTGTAACTTTTTTAAAACACAATTTTATCAAGATGTCTTATTGTAAAGACTTATTGTTGTTAGTCCGATGTACACTTTATAAGTCTTGCTGTATACTGTTTTATTGTTTTACATTTTAGACATCTTTACCTCAAGGTAGCAAAAAACTTTGGTTTTCATTAAATTTATCCATTATATTCACCTGGTCTTCAGAGTTGGTGGGAGTAGGTTTATTATCTTCACTACCACTATCAGAGCCATCTTCTTCAAGAAGTGGTTCCAGTCTTCTTCTAAATACATCCCTAATAAGAATAGTGACATATAAAAACGGCAGTCAGGGGTAGTAACAAAATGCATAATTAATTTAATACCTTGGTAAAAGAGGTCTTAAAGTCGTTGGCCCAGTAATAGTTGGTGCCATCAGAAGTTCGTCCATCATCAATTCTGTATCATCATCACCCGCATACGACGACGAGGACTTTGTCGGAGACTAAAATGGTAAGTATCTTTTCTTTTAAAAATATATTTCATAAAAAACTACAAGGAATTCTATTGAAATTTAGTTCATAATAGAGCGAATTTAATATTTTTTTTTTCTGATGCAAATTGCAATTGTTAATACGACTTCAGAGTGCATTAGAAATGAAGGCTGTAAACGATCGTATGCATTTGATTATATTTTTAGAATAATACCTGACGTAAATGTTATTTTTTTGGGTTGTTAACACCTTAACCATTGGTTTCATCTTTACTATCATTGGACTTACAGAGAGGGTGCCATGTTCTGAGTCTGGAAGATTGTCTGAAAGATCTCCAGATGATGGTGTACCCCATGCCTCCTCCCCACTCGCACCACTGCCTTCCCCCGTCTCTACGGTTCCATCCTCCGTCCCAAGTGCTGATTTCCAATCTCCCACACCAAGACACCTACGATTACCACATACTTAGTATACCTATAGTGAAATCACTATATTTACATCTGATTACTAACAAACAAAGAAAAAATGTATGTACTAAACAACTAGTTTTATTTTAAAAACTATTTATAAAAAAAACATTTTATACGAACACTACAATATAGGAAAAAAGTTTCTCTAAAAAGTAAAGACGTAACTATCACAAATATCACTCTCATTGGCTCTTTAATAATAATTAATAACAATTTAATAATATAAATTCGTAAAACTAGCAGAAACATTTCATAATAATTTTCTCTACATTAATTCTATAAAATATGTATATTTTTGTAATTAATTAAATCTATAGACATCCCCAAAACTAGCTCCATCTATTTCATCTAGGACACTTTAAATTTTGTAAAAAAATATATAGCATTTTTCTAAAACAGCGATCCAAACAAATACCACCAAACCTATACACGTACTCAGCGTTTCTTTTCCCTTTGTGTTGTTTCCATCCTAGTTAGTAAGAAGAAATAGCACAAGTTAACACAGCATTCAGATTATATTCTGAACATTTAACATTAAGTTTAGGGTAGCAAGATAATTTTATTATATGCATTAAGTAAATAATAACAAACCGTTCCAGGAAAGATGGCTGTTTGTGAGCTATAGATGTGTTTGGTACACTCTCCGTGTGACTAAAAATGTTTATTTTTTCAACAACGAATGAGCCAGCTCGTGCCGTCCAGCCCATGATACCGCCAGCAGCACTGGTAACTGAAAGTTTTTAAAACTTGTAAGTCGTTCTATGAAGGGAACATAATATTATGTATTCATGAATTTTACCACTATTATATGTTTTTGTTGATTCTGGTTCTTGTGCAGTCAGTCTAACACTACCATCATCAGTTTCATCGGATGGCAGTCTTTCAAGGCTGGACATGGTACCATATCTGAAGAGGATAATAAAATAGAAGATAATATAAGAGAAAAGTCTAAAGTAGACCTAACGTATTTAAGAAATTATATAAAAACCTTTTAAGCGAAACATAAGGCAAATCTTCAGGTACATCTGGGGAGTCAGGGGATTCATCTATAAGATCATCCTGAAATATTTTTTATGTACAGAACACATTTGCTATAAATTAAATGTAAAAGTATGACACATCATTGTTTATTCTTACAGTCTTTTTTGTTGAGTTATAGTCTGGTGTTGGTGGAACCACCGAGATATTAGGTACAGGTGATTCGGATTTAATGGAACCTAAACTTTCAGGCCTGGAACTCGGTTTTTTCGTTACGATGCTTGGTGATTTTTTAAAAGGTTCAACGCGCATCAGATGAGCTGCTGGGTTTATTGCAGATAGACCCATCAACATGAGAGGACCGAGTTCTGAATCTTCATCTGATAGGACATCACCGGTGTTAGCATTTAGATCTTCATTGAATTCTGTTTTCGTACTAATATCACCATTCATTTTACTAACTGCCGATATTCCCATTCTGGGTGATCGTCGTAAACCTCTTTCTATTCTAAAGTCATTGTCGTCTTCGTGTATTGAATCGTCATCTAGAAAAACAGACGAGGTTTTGAGACAAGTACCGATATTTTCTCTCCTGGTAATAATGTTCATGCCCAACACTTTGTTGAGAACTGTTTCAGCCTTTTGTCTTGTTATTTCATCTTTTCTTAATGTTGAAGGTGATGGATATGTCAAAGATTTGGGTTTTGATAATGTTATGCTCTCCACACATTTAATTTCATTCAAGTATTTTTCCTGTGCTATAACACATTGAACTTGGTTTGCTATGTTTGAATTGGACGTTCGTAAATCGTTTGAACTAGAATTGAATACCATTGAACTACATGTTGTGTGACTAGTAGATAGTGGACTATTCCTACTACTAGAAGTTGGACTGGGTGATGTGATTGAGTGTTCCTTTCTTAATTCTAAGTGGCTTTTTGTGTGGCTTCTTGTAATACCTGTATTTAATACAGGAGAATCGGTTTTTAAGTCGTAAGACTTTGATTTGAGCATTCTTTGACTTTGTTCTATTGAATCTATAACTTTTAACGCGGCCTTAGGGGCATCTTCAGGACGTATTCTGATAGCACCTTTTCGTTCTAAATGAGTAAAATGTTTTTGCTTACGATTACCACAATGTGCACTACATGTGTTAGTGGTACTTTTTGACACAGAGCTCTGTGGGGAAGCTTCAGGTTTGGGTTTAGGAGGTACTGGTGGTTCTTTTTGGGAAACCAGTGGACTATTTGGTTTCGATAGACACTTTTTATGACACTGTCTACAAACGGGGATTGTGTCTACTACTACGGGACTCGTTCGTACGGTAATCTGCAATAAAGTCAAAAATGTTATTTCAGAATAACCGAATGAACTAAGAAACGTTTCCAATTTCATTTACATACTTGACTCCCCGAATTACTGCTTTTCGAAGGACTTCGATCGGTTTCTTTTTTTTCTTCTTTGCTCGGAGTCGTAGCTGTGGTCCTGTCTTTTATTTCAATATTATTTTGAATAATATCAGCTACGTCTAAAAGATTTAGTTCCTTCGAGCGTTTCCTCAGTTCTTCAACACTCCACATCTAAAAAATTCATATTAACAGAAAATAATTTAAATTATATAATGTTAATTTACAAGAAAATATTGTTAAGTTATATTACGTAATTGAAATTCAATTAGACGATTTAGAGAACATTTAATAGTGTCGCAAATCGTGTTTATGTTGAGAACTATAAGTCAAGTTAAACTTTTACCTCCATATCTGGTTCAGGAGGGTCTAACTCTTCAGCTTCAGCAAGTTGTGTCATCCAACGTTGTAAGTGTATGGTGGATCCTCGGCTTCTATTACTCCTGGAAATTTCAATACCACTCCCACCTCCGCCCGTTTGGGTTTCCGCAGAACTACGCCGGGTCTAAAATGATTTTCATGATCTATCATATTTCTATCTGTATAAAAATCTTTTGTGATTTAATTAAGAATTCACTGTTAAACCGATCAAGTGGATACTAGCCGATCATTTTATAAACATTCGATTTGCAATAAAATGTAGATTAAGAAAACATAATTATATGACTCACCCCTTGTTGAATTTTATTTAATTAGTTTCCTGTATAAATCCCTACTAATATTATAAATACGAAAGTAACTCTGTCTGTCTGTCTGTCTGTCTGTTACTCTTTCACGCCTAAACCACAGAACTGATTTTAATGAAATTAGATACATATATAGAGTTGACCTTGAGAAAGAACATAGGATAGTTTTTATCCCAGACTTTTGAAAGATTCTCTTGGAAACGCGATATAACCGAACACCACGCGGGCGAAGCTGCGGGCGGAAAGCTAATATTCCATATTTTTTTAATTACCAAAAATGCTCTTCAATATTATTTTTTATCATAAATGCATTGTAAAGACTAATGTTTAATATTAAAATAATCAAGAATTGTCTTCTACTTTTAAAAGGTTTTCAATATTAATTTTAAAGTGCGTTACATAGAAAAATGGTAGATTATGGAGTCTTAAATCGATTATTCGATAGCGTCGCAAAATAGGGTCGAATCATAAAATTTCAAATAAAAAAATCACCACTGACAAAGTCACTTTATTTACCGATCATTAGAAATTTCTGCACTGATCTAAACAAAACATCCAAATTTTATTATTAATTTATTATACGCCACAAAGAACCCAGAACAATAAGTAAAAGGCTTTCTCAAAATTATCATTTTTCCTAGTAATTTAGTACATTAAATACACAGCCAAAGACATCAAAACTATTGAATTAAATTTCCAAAAATGTTTGTTATAAAGAAATAGGTCATATACATAGAAAGAACCCGAAAATAGGTTATGTGAACATTTTACGATGCTAGCGATTATATACGCGTTTCTTAACAAAAATATGAATGTATTTTTTATATGCATTATATTGCCAATAGGAAGCAGTGACTAAAATTTTACTGCACACAATGTAATATCAACTACCATTTTTCATTGTAACACATTTTGTTCTAATGGCGACACATTAAAAAGCGATGCATGAAAATAAAATTAGCGACACTATTATATATAATTAACCGAATATCGCAAAACTAATCGCCAAATATCCACATGACCTGTACAATTTGTAAGGCTATGTACAGATGTGTGAGGTATTGGAATCTGTACAGAGAAGTCATTTACAAAACTAGCAACTGGTGAACAAATTAATTTGGAATTGCCATTTAGTAAAATATAAAGAAGCATCTTTATGTGTGCAAGGACTTCTGGTGGTGATATTTGTTTAACTCATCAAGAACATCATAAGGATAGGACGGAAGACTCAAGCAACGATAATATTAAGAACTGTTACATTTGAATCGTATAAATACTACCATTGGTACCCTATAGTTACATTTGACACTGATTTCTATAATAAGGTAAATTGTATAATTAATATGAGCATACACACATCAATAATAAAGCGAGTTAAAGAAACTCAATCTATAGCAAAATTCAGTTCAGTTTTCATAAATTCCTTTTAAGAGTACCCAGATGCAATCATTGAAAGGGTTATTAGCTTACGACTATCTTCCAGTTATAGTTAGCCAAAATACTGAAATCTGATTTATTTATTAGTGTTCCAAAATATGTCTCTCAAAATTTTTACCACAACCTTAATTTTAACTCTCTTCTATAAGGGACTTCAACGTTTCAAAAAGTTGATACAGTTTATCGGATATTTACATACAATTTTATGTTTTATGAAAATTTCGATTTTAACAACATTCACTTTGAAATATAGTTTATAAAAACTTTTTAAGTTGAATTGGAATACGTGGTACAGGACCGAGGATTTTTGTTAAAAATGATTAAAATCTAATTCCATTTTTGTCCATGGATCCGGGGATAGCCCTTATTTGCCAGCTCCGGATCAGACTCCGCAGATCAAAGTTCAAGATAAGCGGGTGGTGTTGGCCTCTCGGGTAAGGGAACTCGTGGTAAAAGTGTATCGTCGGGTAAGAAAATATGCTCCTCTACGGCATGTTTGTAAGATGGATCAACGTCTAAATCAGCCAATGCTAAATCTGCTTCAAAAGATTCCCAACGACAAGGTGATATTTCGGAATAATCTTCTCCAGCTTCAGGTGTCAGCTGGGCGCTGGGAGATGCATTCTCATAATTTCTTTCTATACTTGAGGATGAAACAAAATGTGAAGAGAAAGTTTGAGAATCTACTGGGGATAAATTTGCGGAAGGAGTGTCAGGTGTAGGAGCTGTTCTCCAAACGGTACTTAAAGGACCTCTAACAGGTTGGGGTTGGGGAGAGGCTGAACTGGGTCTGACGTCAAAACTAACTCTGACTTCTTTTTCTGGTCTTTCTTCGACAAGCATATTAAGGTGTGAGCGGTAAGAACTTGCCGGTAATAAAGCGAGACTTGAGTGTCGTTGTATGCTGGATCCTGATACCTGTCGTTGTTGGGAATCGAGGGTCGCAAGACTGAAGGTCAACTGAGGATCGGGCGAGTCAAGAGGGGACCCGAGGGGCGTTCCGGATGTCGTATGTGCTCGGTAACTGTAAACAAACAAATTGGATTCACAGTTTGTTATAAAAACAATATTTGAATGTGTATTTTAAGTAGTTGCTACTAACATTTGCCTTTGCAGCAAGCTCTGCCACACAGCCTTTAGATCGATGGACGGAGCGCGCAAAACTATGGGTCTTGATCGAGCAGGAGTTCTTGGAGCGCACGATACTAGTGGGCTTTCACCACCAGCTCGTCCTAAGATAAGACGAAATTCGGTGGCTACAAGTAAAACAAAAAGCATAATTAAGTATTTTTAGTTATTTACGACTTATGGAAATCACAAATGTTTATTAAAAAAATTACCTTTTTTTCTCACATTAAACTGAGCTTCTGACACAGTTCCTAAAGCAACTGGCTCTTCCGTCACAAACAGAACTCGATCACGTGACACTGTGGCAAAGAGAAGTAAATCAGTAAAAAGCAACGCCCAGTATGGCCGAATAGTTCTGCCTTCCACTCGAGATAGTTCTCCCCCGAATATCCATTGCCTTCCTGCCGTACTTAGAACGAATGGCTGGAATGAATAAAAAACATATCTTTAATTATTCAAAGAAACAAATCCCGATTAAGGATAAGTTTAGAATCTTTTGCATTAAATAAATATAATAATAAAAGTGTATAAATGCCTGTAACTTTCGTACCTTACATCTAGTGAACACGAGTCTACTTTCGAGATCAGCAACAGATAGTAAGGGTTTTCCATCGCCTGCCAGACCCATTAACCCTGAACCTGCAGTCACGTCTTGGTAGCCAGACTAGAGCAATATCATTATTAATAAATTTATGTCAGAAAAATAATTGAATTATTGTATGCTAATCAATATAAAATTACCTGTAGCTGTTCTACGATAAGCTGAAGTTGTTTTTTCTCTAGTTGATCGTATGGTCCGGCTCCACTACAACTAGCAGCTGTTCTCATTAACCTAAGAAGTTCCCTGAACTGTTCAAGTGGTTTATGAACTAATGAGGTGATGTCTGGCCGTTTTCGTGGTATAGGCGGGCTTGTGCAAAAACGAGAGAATGCACCACTTGGGTCTTTCGATTTCTTGACCTAAAATACGGATAGTGTTTTAGGACTTATAAATATACGAATATTATTTTGACTTTATAAAAAATATAATTAATTCCTACCAGCACACAATCAGCCCTTTTTAGACCGAGACAATACTTTTTGTAAAGACTAAGAAACATTGAAGTCTTTTGTAAATAAACGGCAACGACCGTAGATGTTTGTATTTCACCATCGTCTTGAACAATTTGATCCAAGATATCTTCTGATAGCCTGAATATCTGGAAATAGGATTTCACTTATTTAATTCGTTCGCACTTTATAACTTAGTGTTTTATTATAACGATAATCGAATTTTCAAACCTCCTCAATATTTTGAAACAGCAGTTGATGATCACTGGGTGCTATGAGGTCGGCTCTCTCGGCGAGAGGTGAAACGAACCGAACCAAGCCAAACTGGAGAGATGTTGCATAATGTTGTTCTCTTGATACTACCGCCAAAAGAGCTCGTTTCCTTCCATCTACTGTCATACCTGGAGCCTGGAGGATGTTGGTCTATGAAATAGTAAATTGTTGGTACTTTTTGTACCCGTCTTGCTTAATTTTTGTATTTTTATATCACTACTGCAGCTTATAAGGTACATAGTAAATTAAATTCTCCCGTAAATAACTTTAAGAAACGGTGAAATTTAAAACCATGTATGACATATGTGTAAAACTAAATGAATTTTAATTGTCATTCAAAGTTACCCTCAAAAGTCTTATATTATGACTTGTGTCAAAATAATATTAAATACAGATTAGGAAAAAAACAAAACAATGTTTTTGTTATTATATTTTTGTTTTATGAAGAAAAATGAATCTGTAAGTTATAAAATATTACCGATGTACTCTTTAATAACTCGTAATTTTTTATGCGTACAAAACTACTTAAATCCAAAAAAATCTAAAACTAAAAGATTCTGTATTTTCGTTTTCAACTTCTTTCATTATGTTCATTTAAATAAAAAGACAAACTATTGTTAGTCAACGTAAAACAGCTTTATATTTTTTTATGAATGATGATGTTCAAACTGTGCAAGGGTAGCTTAATAATAATGAAAACCAAAAATAATCATAAGCATAAATTTATTTGCACTTATCACTAGGAAACATAAATAAGAATAGGAAACAAAATAATAACAGGAACCAAAAAAAAATACGGATGTACACAAAAAAATATAAATTGGTTTGACATGTTATAAAAAATGTGATTTATACAAATAAACAAAATAAAAGAATAACACAAAAATCCTAAATCTAAAAAAGATTTGACACTAAAACCTATTTCGAAAAAAATAACACACGATCTATGACAAATAATATTAAATAAATAAAAAGGTTAACAAAATAAATAATAACAGAAACAGCAATCCTAAACGTAACGATTTCCCCTTTATCAATATTTATTGTTTGAAAAATTTTATTATTATGTTCAACCAAAATAATAATGTGTACACATACACTGTAAACTAAAAAAAATATGTATGTACAACTAAAACTAAACTAATCAAACATCTATAAGATAGTGGAATGTGTGAAGTAATCTTCTATGTACAAAAAATGTCTAAAACTTACTGTACAGATAACAGAAAAAGAAAGGAGTAAAGAAACAAACACACACTAATTAAGAATAGATTTTGTCTACGAGGCGGACCTCAACACTACAACCGATTTAAATTTCGATTAATTTTTTATACCAAATGACTAGTGTGAAATTCGAAAAAGTTCGGTTTGAATATTTTAAAGTCATCCAACGAGCCAAAATAGAGGCGGACGCTAGACTATGATACCGTTACCGACCTCCTTGGAGAAGGTGACCTGCGGCAGGTGGAGCTTGCGTCGGTCCAGGGATTGGCTGGTGGAGGAGCATGCTGTTGGTGGCCGGGCCGCCGCGGGGGACGCCAGGGCTACGGCTCGAGGAGACCGGGGGGCGGGGGGAGGAGTAGACTCTGGCACTGGTATCGTGACTTGAGCCAGTCGTGGTCTGATACCAGCACCGTTCTGAGGTACCCGACGGAATGTTTCTAAATTTAAATTTTGACCAGCTGACCTGGAAATTATTTTATGTTAGGAATATCAAAGTTATTAACATACTAAATGTCATATTCTGGTTATGCTAACTTTACGAGATTTCGAACTTCCTCTTCAGTAGCGGTGACTACGTTCTTGTTGCCAACAAATACTATGTAGTCTCCGGCCCTAAGACCTGCCCTTTCCGCTGACCCGCCAGCCGCAACCCGCTCTACTCTTGGTGGTCTTGTCCAAACTACTGTGAATCCGAAACCGCCAGTTGTACCACGCATCAGCCTATGAAGAAAAAGGTTTAAGATTAATTGATTTAGCATTAAATACAAGACATTTTTGTGGTGCGCAATTTCTACACTAAAAGGATTTTATTTTGAAAGGAGAGATCATGATAGTAATAATCACTCACTTCCTAGTAGTTGTGAAAGGCGTCCGTCCATTTCTCTGCGGCCGTCTCGGAGCTGATGGGTCTTCGGGTGGGTCAAGTTCCAGATACCGTAAGAATAGATGCTCATCGGCCTCACGCTGTAGTGCTGCTGCCACCTGGGCTTGATTGGATGGGCCGTTGGATGCTACTCCTGGGGATCGAGATGTTTCTTAACTTCAAATAAATGAACACCAAAACCACTACCAAAGAGTTTTTTTTTGGTTATGTACGTTCCGTTCAGAACAGACAAAGAGAACAAAGCCCATACAGCTATGTCTTTTGTATTTTGTATCTTTAATTATTTTTAAATGTCAGGCCGGAGTCATGTCTTATTCCCCTTTTTATTCTTCTACCAAAGAGTATGAAATCGTATTGGACTAAATAGCTTGAAATAATCATAACCATAGTGCTATCTTAATTAGTAATTTAAAATGAGCATTTTGTCTTTACGTTACCTTTATCCGTGTTTTCCTTTGCACCCTCGTTGGTACTAGTCTCTATGTTATCAGTTGCCATCTTGCGTCGCTCGGTCACGCGGTCCGGAGCCGGTGCCTGCCGCCCTTGCAGGAAGTAAGTGCCGGAGAGGTCGTTCTTAATCGCATCTTTTAGAGGGAACGAGACACATCCTAGAAACTCGCTCCGCCTGAAACAACGATGACAATGAGATTGAATATTTCGAAAATATCTGTAAAAACAGAACAAAAACATATTGTTTTAGACAAAACGTAAAATATTGTGACAAGCTTTTATTAGACCTACAGTTAACAGGTCCAAAGTGAAAATAAAGTCAGCGTGTCAGGTCATCATAACTTTCTTTTATATTTTTATAATGATACCACAATGGAAGACCTTAATTTGATTCCATTAATAACATTCAAATGTCACAATGACTCTTGAATGCATAGTTTAGTTATATCATTGTGTATGTATGTCAATTTGAGCTCCAAATACACCAGCGAATAAGTTATTCATCATTGAGCGTTGTTCATATGTAGGTTGTATAAAATATGTATGAGTCAGCTTTTTGCTTATAACGGGACGCTTTGATAGACTTTAGACTCACATAGATGGAAGGTTATTCTATTTTTTATTTGGTTCTCTAATTCATAAATCGAAACGTTTCAAATAATCATGTTCGTTCTGAATGCCACAAATGTGTACAAAATTGATTTGTTCCTAACTTTCTCCTTCTTTAATATAAAAAGCTTGCATGTTTGGACGGTTGTAGAGATTTGAAAGGGAAAGTTTTCGTGACCTTGCTCCATAGGCTTCTGTAATTACTAGATCCTTGCCAACTAAACTGTGCCAAGTTCGCTCCATAACATTGTTAAGTTATTTTGTATAAATACTCTTGTCCAAAGTGCCTTATTTGTACTTGTTTTCATTGTATGTGTCGTAAAGCGCGAAATTATTTCATTTCAATCAAGTTCTAGTGTTCTATTAGTATGTTTCCTCGTTGCGAAATAAGTTTTTGCCATTCGTCTAGTTCAGTATTGCGCCACTCCCACATATTGATCATCTCGCTCATGTTTTCAATTACGTCAATTATTAGATGTCGATGCAAGTACCACCTCACATAACGCAGGATATTACATTCTAGTCTAATTAGTTTCTAGTTAGCTAGTTAAGAAACATCAATCGATTGCGAAGTTATCGTAGGTACATTGTACTTCAAGTAAACACTTAA
The DNA here is from genome assembly GCA_916720795.1 of Danaus chrysippus. Taxonomy (NCBI): domain Eukaryota; kingdom Metazoa; phylum Arthropoda; class Insecta; order Lepidoptera; family Nymphalidae; genus Danaus; species Danaus chrysippus. The sequence goes on from CAKASE010000074.1 coordinate 4,484,865, forward strand.
TTTCATTATCATCGTTAGTCGTGACATTTTTTTTCTTTAATTTTCTCTTCAGAGGGAAAACAACGATTTTGTAAAACACATAACGGGACTTCAATCATTCGGACAACATATTTACATATATGATATATAAATTATTGTTATAACAAACATCGATACACATCTAGAGGGTGTTCGTGCTTCCCTAGGGTTTCACAAAAGCTTCTAAGCATGCAAGGGCTGTTTGAGAAAGCCTTTCTTCCTTCGTGACAGTGGAGTGCATTTCCATGCGGACTAGTGTCGGGGTACACCAAGCGGGGGTCACTTACGGCGATAGTTGTCACTCTTCCTCAAGTATGGGCGAACTGGAAGTGTGGGATACTTCGGATTTATCATGGATGTCAGCGGGGAGGCTGTTTTTTCTTGCTCTAGGCTCTGGTGGATCCCATTCTGGTAGACTATTTTTTCTGCTCAGTTGCAGGTTGCGATGCGCGTGCTGGTGAGAGCAATGTTGTCTCGGAGAGACGTCATCGCGTCGAGCCTGACTCAGTCCAGCGACCGTTTGTGACACAAATGACATTCTTCCGAACACTTCAATCTATAGGAAAATTATTCTAGATACACAAAGTGTATGCATCGACATATAAACTGGCTTTCGTTTAAGAAACATATTACGAAGAATCAAAACCATTTATTAACTCATTCAACTCTAATCATGTCAAGAGCCGTAATAATAAAATAGATTTTTTTTTATTTATGGACGTCGATTACAGTAACATTAAAAATTTTAGTACAGTATTACTATGAGAACGAATTGAAGTTAAACACGCAACGGAAACGACACGAGTTATTGGCTATTTAGAAATATTTTTTAAATCTTACAACGAACGACTAAATAGTGAGAAAGCAGCCTAAGAACAAGCAAACGATTTATACTTGAGTATATTAATACCCATATTACCGATTTACCCTAGTAATATTACACAAAGTCTGATTTTAATCGGAAAAACAGTAATACAGTACGAATTGGCGTCTTGCCAGTTATAACAATACAGCTATTTAACAGAAAAATGTATATTTTTTCATTCTTCAAGTGTATAATGATAGTGTCAAAACTGTTTCTCGTGTATATACAGAAAGACTCAAGAACGTTATTATATGAAGTGTATTTTTTTAATACAAAACTTGAAGTATGTTTGTTATAAGACAGGCTGTACGGTAAAATATAATGTTTTATTTTTGACATGAGTTTGCCAACATTTTTTGTTATTAAAAACGTATTTTGGACAATTTTTTTACATGTTTTTGTAACGATTCTTGGTAAGGTTGCGTGTTGACATATTTTATTAAGAGAATTAACTTTACCTGTCACTTTGTCGCATTGGCAATAGTTTGAACAACAAATGGGTTAACAAAGTGATTAGAAACGCACCTACTTCCTAGAAATATCTTTTTACATTAACGCGAGTTTATGTTTCATAATTTAATGTATTAGTTTAAATATTAAAAATATCAGAGGCTCATTATATACTTATATAACATATAAAATAAATTTAAATCTTCTTTAATTTAATATAAAAAAGTATCCTGAAAAGTTCTTGATCCTACCAAAATACTATGTGGTGACAAATCGCGTAGGGGTCGAAATGGAATTATCGTAAACGGTATTTGCTGATCACCCTTAGAGCCTTTAATCCTAAACCTTAGATAAATCGGATCCTTAAAGGGGAAGAGTTGAAAAAGGGTAATGTAAATTTGGTATTAATTAGATAGAAAACTTTTAATACATACATATATGTATAATGTTAATCAATAAAAAAATATTTATAAATTTTTATTTAAATTGTATGTACAAAACAAACAATTTAAGCAAATGTTCAAATTTAAATTTAAAATGAAAGTGAAATACATGAAACTGGTTAAGTGCACACTAATGGTGCTCTCGCAGCGGAAATACAGCCTCTATTCCGAAATGTATTCATTTCTGGAGTATCTTCAACTGTATGGCAACGAACATTCGAGGTAATTGAAAAGTTTTTTACTCGCATGAAATAGTATGTACCAATTCATTTGTATATAGTTTTCATTGTATTTCGGAGACAATGATACGTATAGTAGTGTAAATAAATTTACGAAGGACCAACCTTCTGCATGGCCGCAGTTTATAGCTACAAGTAGCGCCCCTGGACATAAAAGTAAAGTAAATTTGTGGACACTGTGGTCATTACAACCTCTTTAGGGTTGACTGTACGATCCCTTTTGGATTTAAGTATTTACAAATGATTTCAAACAGTTAATACTATCATGTTATATATTAGATGTGTATGCTCGTGGGTATTCGATTGTAATTCGATGTTTTTTGATGTAATTAAGAAACCTTTTAAATAACATTTTACATGTAATAAGATATTTATTTAGTAACAGTATCTATTGTTATAATTATTATTTTTTAAATACAAGCTATAAAAGAAAGTATAAATGAAATTTTATAAGATCGGTAGTTCCTTTGTTATATATAGTAAATTGAATACCTAAATGTACAAAAACAAACTTTAAAAACTATGCCATAATCAAATTTCCCTAAAAACAAACAATACTATGCGAGGTTATTCATGAAGGAATGAAAAAATAATGTAAAGGTAGCTCATAAAATTCGATATCTTGAATGTAATTTTAAAATATAATTATATTTGAACCTTATATAAAATTATATTAAATTGCTCACTTTATTGTTAAAATTATGAACCAAAATACCTATTTAATAGTAAATATCAATCAAAGTGTAACCCTAATATACATATATTGTGTTCAAGTTTCTGTGAACGTAGCTCAATATTGACACTTCGTTTACTGTTTTAGGTTACAGCAACAGTTCGATGAAGCCGACAAAGTTAGAATAACTGTCGATATTTGAAACATGTCTTTACTGAAAAAATAACAATGAAATATGCAACCAGAAATAGAAGTATACTATCCCTACTAATATTATAAATGCGAAAGTAACTCTGTTTGTCTGTCTGTTACGTTTTCACGCCTAAACCACTGAACTGATTTTAATGAAATTTGGTACAGACATAGAGTTGACCTTGAGAAAGAACATAGGATAGTTTTTGTCCCAGACTTTTGAAAGGTTCTCTTGGAAACGCGATATAACCGAACTCCACGCGGGCGAAGCTGCGGGCGGAAAGCTAGTCAGACTAATAAGGACTTCGTAAGGTTAATGAAACTTAATCATTTATAATTTGGAGTCATTACATAACTTGGTCTTCTCACTTAATTCTTCTTATCAATTCAATAAGAGTATTAAAATAGCACAAAACCAAAGTTATACTGATACTCATCGTCATATACGAGTATGAAAAGGCTTAAATCAATTGAAATAATAGAAAATGAATTGACATTGTCCCAAAAACAAACAAAAAAACAGAACACGCAACAATTGTGTTTAATGATTATAATTCTAAGTACATTAGTATGATAGTAATCGCAACAAATTTAGTTGTGAAATGCGCTCATATGAAGAGTCTCTTAGAAGTTGTTCATGTGAAGTAAAATTGCTATGCTCATATCATTTTAACTCAAAAACAAGTTAAGTGTTCTGTTTCATGCGAATGAAGTATAAAAATTGACTTACTTTATAGAGAAAGATACCAAAACTAATCTATTTGGGTAATATTTTAATATGTATAGGTCAATATTTTTAAACGTTTCATAGTAGAAGGCCTGTATGAGATTATGTTGACCCAAATATTCGTTGAACGAATTCAATGCTCGATTTTAAAAGCGTAGTAAGCCTTTGATGTTATTTAAAATATTAAGTATGTTTGAACATTGCGTTATAAAATATTAATCAATTTATTCATGTAATTATTTATTTATAACAATAACTTGTGTATATATAACCATAACTTAAGATATGTACATTCCGAGATTATAAAACTGATTTAAGCCGATAGATAATCTCAAATCAAATGATTGTATTAAATTTGATGTTTCCTTTTTATAAAAGAAAGTCTAAATGTGTAATTTTAACCGTTTTATTAAAAGGAGTATTCTCGATCCACTTTATATTTTTTCTGTTGTGTTGTTATTATTTCCTATCTATATTACTGAAGCTGGCAGGCCGCCATGCCGTTAGTGAATCGTCTCTGATCATGGATGCAGTTACTTTTGAACAGAAGTGTGGATGATGATCTTATACTCTTAATTTAGTTTGATTTATTATTGGATTAATATGAGAATACCTCTCTATTAGATTTACTGCTAATAGCTGACAAACACTTGATAGTTTTTAAGAACACTGTATTTCCATAAGCTCTTTATAATCTTTGGTTATCTAAACAATAAAAAAAAATCAACTTTTTTATACCCTTAGCTTATCAGTCTCTTTATTATCCTAAGATATTAAATACTTCTCAGGCCGAGAATGTAATATTGGTTGTAATTTGAATCATACTAAATCTACTAGCACGCTGACACAATATCTCGTTGCTACCTTATTTAGCGTCACTTAATATCATTGGATATAATAATTTAGAAACGACTACAAAATTACATAAGACTACCTTGACACACGTCGATTATAAATCTTGACCCGGTCTCGTTTCTTAGTACGGTACTAATGATATTAATAAGTGATACCATAAACGTGATCAATGCCTTATAATATCAGAGTGTATATTTTCCTTGAATGACTCTTACCCTTTAGTACTATGAGCGATCGTTCCTGAACCCACCACACCGCACTAAGTGACACTACACTAATAATTTACAATGCGTAATTTCTTGCTAGTACTGTACGTAACACGTATTCTTGATGAGGATGAAGCGCGACTGGCCAGGGTGCGCCGAATCGATCGGTCTGCGCACGTCCCTTGCGCCCCGCATCAACCACCCTCTATATCTTATGTATGACATACCAGGGAAAAGTGAAAAATGCTTCAACATCCGTGCGGCTACTGGTCCGTTGTTTATTTGTACGTCCAGGATATATTGCCAAGATTATACTCAGTTTATTAATGTACGGACTGAAGAAAGAGTAAAGTTTTTAGACCATAGTACAATAAGCAGAGAACGACTTGTAGGTAACCAAAGTTCGTGAGGTTTCAAATGTGTAGTCACCGTTACTATATAGAATTGGGTTCTCGTTTCATTGGTACGTTTTCACATGAAATTGTAATGATGTAATCAAATATTTACAGGTGGAATACACGGCCTCGTTCCCATCGGATCATTATATTAAATAACTTGAACTTTGACACTTATATATAGTTATGTTAGTAAAGACTCCTACCTGTACTTCTTGTCTCTGTGCCATACAGATATATGCAGCATCTGATGGTCGTAGATAGTATTAGGCAGCGGCAACTTCAGATGACGCTGAAATTCTGGCTCCCTTTTGCCATATAGGACTGAGGTTCTTTGAAATATTGATCGTTGAGACGGCAAAGACTGGTCTTCGGTTACACCACTAATCACAACCTGGAAGTGTAATTATAATGATGAATTATGATGAGCTGGTTAGGCATAAAAATTGTTGTTTGCTAAGTAGCTTATGGACTGACTGACCTTTGCATAAGCATTTATATCATCCACTTTTCCTGACGCTCGTTGCAAATCTCGACAACGTATGACTGAAAATTGAAATTATATGTCAGAAATGTGCAAAGGATTAAATTTATTTAAGAGTAGCAAAAGGTTCCGATAGTCACCACTCACCGTGCACGTCTATTACATCATTTTTGGTAATTACTTCTAAATCGATTGTTCCCTTGAGGGCTTGAAACCTATCAGCGCTTCGTTCTAATCTATTACTAGCAACGCTACGACGTTTTTCTTCGTTACTGTTTATGCTACTCTCTTCTGGCGAATATGTTAGACAGCGTCTAGAGGTTTTATGTTCTATAACTGGAGTTATCGCATTACTTGGTACTAATTCTTCTCCTAATTTACTTGTTTTATGTACTCTTTCTTCACTCAATACATTACTAGTGCGTTTTAAATTTGTTACAGGCGTTATCGGACTGGGTATGCCATTTTCAAGCGTCAATCCAAAAAGCTCCCTCGATCTCTTATTTTGTATTGGGTCACAAACTTTTAAACTGCTGTGTGACACGTTAGATCTCAACGAATTGTTAATACAAACGAATTCACTTTCGGGATTTTCTAAGGGCTGACATAGTGAAGTATTTTGAAGCTCGAGTGCCGGACTTGGTATACCCATTTCTAAAGCTAGTACTAGAGAGGATTTGTGTTCAATTGGTTTTTGTTTCCAAAGACTTTCATTACTGACTGTTGACTTTTTTCTACGGATACATTTTTGTCTTCTTAATCTATTATTTAATACGGAATATAAGTCTGGAGTTGATACAAACTCAGTTTGCTGAAGAATACTTTTTCCTGGCGTTCGTGATGTCATCGACTTTGATCTAGTCAAAACAGCAATATCCTCGATTGGATTAATATCGTGTTCAGTAGTTGAATGTTTGTCAGGAGTTCTTACTTCTCTTTCATTATAACCATCTCCATCATCTAAAATAAACCCACCAATGGGAACATTTTTCAATAGTTTTTCATTAGCTTTGTATAAGGGAGTTCTCTTTTTGATTGGAGTTGTTTGAGGGGACACTGAATTTTCTCTAGATAAGTTTACATACCGCGCTTCTTTAATTACATTCGATGTAATTTCTGGTTTCGGTTTTACGAAAAGATCCTTCACAGCTTCAAGTGAAGGAATTTCTTCTTCTTTAATATCCTCAGTATCTGCAATTTTGTTTAGTATTCTTCTTTTAGACTTTACGATTTTAGTACTTTTGATAATGTCCTCAATCATTTTCTCTAAAGTGATGTCACCCATTTGAGTCGTCGAAACCGTAGACTCGGATGTACTGGCAATGGAATCTTTGCCTAATATAAATTTATTTTCCATTTCAGTCGCACTTTCTTCGTCTCTGAAAGGCACTGTGAAAGGATTTTGTTTTGGAAAATATTCGGTTATATCGTTATTCTCAGGAACTCGTTGGGATTTCGTATGAGTACTCATGGTACTGAATCTTAAAGCAGCTAATTTAATTGATAGAGGAGTTATCGAAACTGGAGAGCAACCATCTCTAACCAGAGCGTGAACATCTCTTTTATCTATGGTTGGTGACTTGAATGAACTCTCAAATTCGTTCGATTTTTTTCTTGTTCGCTTCAACGGCCTAATATTTGGAGCACCATTTTCATGTTTGTTAAAATATACAGGATTATCTGTAAATAAGCGATGGCCAAAAATTGGTAGGGTAGTTTTTTCTAACTTAGTTTTATCAACAAATAATGGCTTCTCTATACAATTTATGATTAAATCTTTATCATACTCAATTTCCACCAAGCCTTCGCTGGCTGTCACTGTTGTACTGACTGGTTTCTTTATATGAGACTGCTTTGAAATTAGTAATGAGCTTCTATTACTCTCCGAAGATGAACTTAATCGATCAGATAATTCTTTCAGAGATGGTTCCGAGACGCTGTGGCTGAGTTTGGGAGACGCTATCAAACTTCTGTCTTGCTTTAATCTCCTTTCTGATTTGTAAATAGAAGTATTTCTAGCAAATACCACATTGTTATTACAACTGGTCATTTCTAGTTTTCTTTTCTTCGCTTCTCTCACTCTTCTACTATAAGTAGGTGGAGTTGGAGGTAAATCTGTAGCCAAATCATCTTTATTCGTATTTCTAGAAAAGTTTCGCTTATCTAAAATAGGAGTAACCGACGTAGGTGTTATGTTACTCACATCTTTTAACGCCAGATTTTCAATTTTCTTAACAAAGCCATCTCTGAAATGATTCGGAGTGTTTCCAACGCAATTAAAATTTTCTTTGTCTATATTTCTGCAATTATTTTTCCGAGCGGCAGCGCCTAATGACCTCCGTTGATATCTGGTTGGTTTTTTACTTTTTTTAACCGTCTGTGCATCTAAAGACCTTCTGGTCTTCTCATCGTATGCCCTGGGTCTGTAAGGGTCATCATCATCATTGGCGACCTGAACCTCCTGGTTCTTTTTGCCATATACCGTCCACTTCAGCATTTTAACTCTGAAACAAAAAAAAATACACAATATAAAAAACAATATACAACAAATAAAACATGCCATATCAGATAAAAACTAGATATTTCCTTTTATTGTTCCGTAAATATAAATGTTGCTACAGTAATGGTCTAAATTACCTCAATACAATTTAAATTAAATTGACCATTAATAATAGTCAATCCATTCGTTACGTTCCAAAAACCGTTACTGACACGAGAGTATTTCACGCGCAGACTATCCCGGATATCATGACATCGATTAAGACGAACCGTTCAGAACATTGACTTGACACTAACGACATATATTAATCTTTTCCTACCTGGCAATTTCCCAGCTTTAGCCAGGGTCTGCCTTACATGTTGTGAATAGTTTTGGCTAATTGTTTATACGATAAGCCGCCTGCCTGACATCAACCCTTTTTGAGAATCTGAACGACATATATTAATATACCCATATAAAATAAAAGATTTGAAATTATGACGTCATAAAGACTATCTTGACTAAAAAGTAGTGTTAGCATATAAAATAGTGCTGTAACTCATGTTTGAATTTTTTTTATATCTATTTTTTAACGTTTTTATATCCTTAAGCTATATTTAAAGGTGTCTTTCGTATACAGTATAAATCATATTTTATTTATTGTTTATCAATGCATATTTTAATCGTGATATAATAAATATAGCCTGTGATTATAGTGAGGACCATTCCGTAGCGCTTTATCTCTGTAAGCGGCCATTTGTCTATAATAATCAGTTCATTTAACTTCCAAGTCTACTATCGTGTATTTTGTAAACAGATATTCCAAAAAGATTGTTTAGTAATATACTCGATGTTCATTATACTAAATATTTCTTTGGAAATGTAAAAACGGTTAATTAATTACTATAGTAATTATAAATATATTCCAAAGGTCCGCTTAACAATAGTCAAATGTAAATCAAATAAAGACTTAATACATTTCTAAATGTAGGAAGAAACGGTTCAAACCTTTGCCCTAATCGCTAATCAACTCAATTATATATCAAAAAGAAAACTAATCACTTACGAATATAATATTGAAAGTCATTCTTATGCTAAAACCCGATTTAAATTCCATACAAATAAAAGCCTTTGTTGGAGTTCAAATATGGCCGATTTGATCTCGGTTACGCTGAGGCAATAATTCATATTTCCCGCTGTACCAAATTGACTGTGTAATTAGAATCTTGGCGCGTTTTATACCAGCCATAGTCTGTCAGACACATGCTGCGTACAGAAACCAGTGTGTACACAAAACGACCCTGAAGAATTCGCGAACTAAATACAACACCGCAAAAACAGGGCGTACGACTAGCTCCATTATCCTCTCCCTTGCTTTCAAATTACTATTGAATTTAAGATTTCTCCCGGAATATTTTTTAATATCGAATGCACGTCTCGACTCGTGAAACATGGGGTCGCAGAACAAAAAGTTTCTTATTCAATGACATAGGTTACATTGCTGTTCGACTTTATACGATTCCTGAATTCATAACGGAATAAGGTTTAGATTTATGTAAAAATAATTTAGACTTGTAGAGTATTCGGTGTGCATCAACGGCATTCAACTGGATGTAAGAACACGTTATGGCGGATAGCAGAGTTACATTAAAATACCTACTTCAGTTCTATCAAGTGAATGTGAACTTAATGGCTTTTGAAATAAGAGTTATGAAATATCGAATAATAGGCGATACCAGTCAAAAGAACAACCGGCTTGCGCCAAAATTGTTACTTTATTGCAAGGAAATATAAAGACTGCACTTAGTGCCCACGTTTGACATATTTCGTGACAATCTAAAGACATTCGATTCGCTTCAATGGCTTTCTATGTGAAGTTTTTATACTATAAATTACTTTGAGAATTTTGCTCCATATATATGTGTAAGTTACTTAAAGATGACTATTTTTTCTTTCAAGAGCTTTAATTGTAACAGATTTTCATATGAGAATTTCCTACATTGAAGAAAATATACAAAGAAATAAACATATATAATTTTTTTTGTCAACATATAATATATAACAATTATTTGTTTGTCATTCTTAACTATTTCACTACTAAATATTAAATTTATAATAGATATTATCATTTCAGAGAAGAATGTTTTTGGCCAATTTCGTAAGGATTTGGAGAGGGAAAAATATCTTTAAGTTTCCTAAATGTTAAACAGAATTTCGAAATTTGCAGATAGTGAACACATCCAGAGAAATTGTGTGCTTTAAAAATATTTGTGTGTGAAATGTATATTTTCAACTTACGCTGAATTTAGACATGTGCATTTTTGCATTGCTACCGAATCTTCCAAACACTAACAATTGAAATTATATAGTTTTACGTATGTATTTTTTACTAAATAAGTTTAAAAAGCCAGTTTGTCGCCAGTTGGCGGCAGGTGGCGCTAGTTTATGAATAATTCAACTTACGTTTGCACCCCCGTAGCCACGGTACTGTTTCCAAAATTTCGGTGACATTTGTATTTAATATAAGTTATTATGTAAATATTATGCTAAATATGTAATATTTCCGCGGCACAAATGTCCGTATTGTGCGGTACGGTTGTAAATTCTAGTTACGACCCAATAATACTGGTAAGTTACATGTGCCCAACGGCTGTTACTTTTCGTTTGCTTTATGTTTTTGCTATAATATATGAGTCATATTTTATCATTACCATTAATATGTCTTATGGAAACGTAAGAAGAAATCCTCAAATATATGTACACCATAAATAAATCTGAGCCGCTACTATTTTATTTTACATAGAATTATGCTGAAATTGTTAATGATGTTTATTAACTCCCGACTACAGCTTTTCAATACATTTTTAACGATATTACTCAATATAATCGTAGTACGCAGCTGCCGCCCCCTCGACAAATGACTCTAATTACAATTACACAGAAGTGCCTGACTTGTTAAAGTCAAAGTATTAACTTACACGCTCAACAATTATAACGCTCCATTCAATTATAGTTGCATTGATAAAACAAAAGAATTTCATTTAATTGTTTATTTCAAACATTAAAACAATTAAACTTAGTCTAAATAAAGGGAACGTCTTAAATTTGTCTTAAATTATTCATATAATATATGGGTTTAAATAAATATGTAATCTTTATACGCAGAAGTTTTATGTTATCAAAGGAAATTCAAAAATATTAGGTACCTAAATATGTATAAGAACACTAATTCGTTTTTTTTTGATGTACAATATAACTGCGATTTTTTAAATTGAATTACACATATATAAAAACTCTTTGGACGAGAATGAAAACCGCGTGTGGTAACGTCACAACAATATGTTCATAGGCTTATCTATGATGTTAATCTGGCCATATGGTGAGCGCCGTCTATAAACAGAAATTATTATAATTGTAAATAATTTATGATGAAACTTTTATTTTGGCTGTCATTTTATAAATAGAAAACTGCTATTAAAAAAAAACAAGCTCTATGTCAAATGACCTTTTCAGTTAAATGTCAAAGTCAAAAAATAAAATCGTTAAATTTAGAATATTTTTGACTCGTGTCATATTTTATAAGTGTTACTTTAGAATAATTATTGACAAAAATTGTTTCAATTCTATTATTTTTCATAGAATTCTCAATAAAAAAAAAATTAATTGGACCAAATTGATGCATAATGTTCTGAACGATCATAAGATTTTTTTAATCTATGCTGTTGAACAAAAGGCTTTATGGATATTAATATATTTTTGTGATTGGATCACCTCACCTCAGCAACCCTAAAGCCTCTTTATAATATGTTCATATTAGCTTAGAGCATATGGCCACAAATCCGAGTTTACAAATGACGCTAATATGTAAACAGCTGTAAGATCGTATTACAAACGCTTTGACTTACGTTTTTATATACTTTACATTGATTGTTAGGTATTAAAACATATTTATATGCGAAATAAGTTAGAACTTTTCCTAATATAATACATATGCGAGTAACAAAAGACTTTTTTTATTTTAATCCTAATTCTTAAAGCGAAGGCTCTGGAGCAGATGCGATGTCAAATTGAACCCTTACTTGTAGCCATTGTTACCTTCGCAATCTTCAGTTTGAGATACAAAAATTGGAGTAATAATACTCAATTGTTATGCAATCTGGAGCATTTTGAATCACCATTGTTGTCTTCGGGAGATACTTATTGTTGTAGGAAGTGTGCAAAAATTATGACAATAGCGGTTCGAAGGTCATAGCAGCTGATCTTGTAGACTGAGATCTAGTTCTTTTTTTTCGTTAATGTAAATGTGATTTATTTATAACAACAATGAATCCTTGCTATGGGAAATTTACGACACCGAGGGGCGGGAATATTGGATTCCTTGGCGGGTATTATTATTTATTGTATTATATTCTACTTTCATATGAGCAGACATTTTTATGGTTACGTATATAGAACTTTTGTGTGATATTAATTTCATACATATAAAACCTTCTTAGATTTTTTGGAATCAAATAAGTCTTTATATAGCTCAGTTAGAATCATTTTAATTTTGACATTCCCTTTCTTATTTGCTCCGAAATTTTTTTTTTTGATTTTGTGTCGATATACTATGGTACCAACCAAGAAGATGAAGAAATAAGTCCCCATGTTACAGTTCAAAGTTATAAAATACGAGCATCAAAGTTAATAATAGAGCCGTAAAATGTCAGTAAATGTTTTACGATAATAATATTAAGTATAGCAGTCTTATTTACTCCCCTCGATACCTCATTGTGTTTCTTAGTCTTCATTTATAACGTGCCAAAAAAACTGTATTGTCAACTTCAAAATCGAAATAGAACGTGTTCGAAAGTTGATATGGCAATTTTTTACGTTTTTTTGGGCCGATAGGGTTTAGATCCAGTTCCTAACGGATTCACAGGCTTTTTCCCATGTTATGTATTGTGTTTTTATATAAATCTAAATTGTAATAGCTATTTATTTGATTAAATTGTAGTGAGTGCATTTCTGCAGATAATAAGCTTTTCGTAAGAAAAATTATATGAAATGTTGGTAGTTTCATAAAAACTTTAAAATTGTTGTTAACGTCTTTACTAAGCCTCTTTTATATGTTTTCAAATATCATCGTTATAAATAAAGTTAGTACAATGGAATTTTTCATACAATTATTGGCGGTGTACAAAACTAGTGCACTTTGTAACTCGCGCGTGGGAACGCAGTCCCTAATCCTTAAAACCCGGAGGTCATGAGGCCAAGCAGGGTGATTTATGTCAAAGCACCTGGACCTTCCAAGACATCCAGGGCTCACGCACACAAGTTAATACTACATTTTATATAACACCATCGTCATATAAAAAAGAACTCTATAGTATTGATATTAAAGTCTAAAATATCTTTGTAATTTTATGTATCATCCATTTACAAAGGGATCCCGTATTTGTATAGTGATAACTCAGTATTGTCAATAAAATTATGAATGATAAATAAAAATATTCTAAAACCAGCGGTTACATTTGATTTATAATTATTATACCGTAATAGAGATAGTACAATGTACGAGCGAAGTCGGGACTCGGATGTATGTATGTTTTCGACGCTTTTTTTTTGGAAGATTTATAAAGATTTGTATCAAGTAAATTGGTTCCTAGATCACCCCTTCGCGATAAATTCGTCGACGGAGTTTTATCGTTGTCCGCTTCCTTTTGGGGTCGTGAGAAAGATGAGCCTTGAAAACCAGTTCTAATGACTTTTGATAATTACTGATTTATCTTTTTAATGAGCTCTTGTTATTAACTTGGATCATTAAATAAGAACGGACTGTTTACGGTTTGCAGAATCAAAATTCCTTGTTACTAATTAAATGCATGCTCCCAGTTGATAAATACATTAGAATTTGAATACATATGACATTTTTATAGTTGGTTTGATGCCACCAGGATGTATTAAGTCATGTTTTGTTATGCAAATAGAATAAATGTCTTTTCATTATGTCATGAGTTAGATTTGCGTGAATTAATGCTCAACCGGTTACTGATGACAGCGATTAGTTTTACGTTTTTATCTTTTGTTTTGGTAGTTTTTGGGCTATTTTTTTGAAGTATTCGCTTTGTTGGGTGACTTTTTATATTTAATTTTTCTTTTAAGAAAGACAAATCATAAGAGCCACCTTAAAGAAATGGTTACAGTTATAAGAGGATCAACATTTCAGAATAATGTTGGAAATCGTAATATTAAATAATTTCTATTTAAATTAATTGTATTTAAATGGGCAATGTGATTGTGCACTAATTGTAAGTTTCTTTTACTAATCATTGTAATGTATATTTAAAAATCAACCTTTTATATCCTAGGAGGAACAAAGCGAAATTCATTAGACTGTAAAGTAGAGTTCTCACAGGGAAATTGAAAAAAAAATGCAAAAAATCTGCACACGGTCGGCTAAACAAGGGTGCTTTATTAATCTATTTACTGTGACCTCTCGCTCTGACATCAGGTAAAATGTATGTCTATCTCTTTCACTAATTAAAGGCATTACTGACCCTTGAAGGTGAGCTATGTGCGTGCGAGTGGTTGTTGTGATCCTTTGTTTTATTGTGTTCTCGTTAGGAGAGTGTATGAGTACCCTCTGCAGGTTTTTTTCATTCCTCCCCAATTGACTTTTTGGTAGTGGTTCTGCGAATTCGCGAAAATGTACCGCGATTTTAATTTTTTTTTATATTTTCATCACTAACTTTTGATTTACATTAACGACGTATTTAGCAAGTTTTTCTTCAATATCTTGTTCTAAATCTTGCAACACTTACATAACTGTTTTATATGACTGTTGTAATACATGCTATACTAGGAAATAATTAAAATGCAATAAATTAAATAACTTAAAAAAACGCGTTCATAATGTTATAATTATTAAAATAATGGAACATGTATGGGAATAAATTTAAATAATAATCTTTTTTACTAGTTGAATTAGTGAGTGAGTTTTGTACAATTTAACTTTGTTTTTTTTTAAGTTCTTCGTAAATGTAGTGAACTACATATTTTAATATATACCGGCCTGTAGCTGAATTCATTGCTTTACTATATTAAAATGTAACCTATTAATATATTTATTAATAATGTAAGTGTTTTAACATATAATTTTAAATATTTATGACGATAACATTGAAGAAGCACGTGTAATATATATTTTATAATAGAAAAATATATGTCTATGATATGGTTTTGTACTTTTCTATGAATGAAACCATAAAATTTTGTTTATATTTAAAAATATTGCTAATTTTGTATGAAACGATAATAATTCGTGTTAATATTTTCTTTTCAAATACCTATAGCTGGTAAAATATCATTTCATCATTCAGTAAGGGTGAGTTTACACAAAGTGTAGCGGGGCGGCGGAACGTTGTAAGAATTAAATAATTTAAAGAATTCTTCTTTTTCAAATTATTATAAGTGTAAAAAACTCGACATTTTTCATCGCTTAAAGTAACTTTGAACCATTCTTAATATACGTATAGTACCGAGTCCTATGTACTTTCTAAGAGTATTTAGACACCACTGACTGATAAAGGAAAACATCGTGAGGAAACCTGGACTTATAATTTCACAATTATAAGTTTGAAATCACCAACCCGTCTTGAGCAAGGGTGGTGATTAATGCTCAATTCTTCTCCATGTGAGAAAGAGGCCTTGCTCAGCAGTGGGCTCTGATAGGATGATCATGACGAGACGTATAAAGTTAAATTTTAATCTCCATTGACGATAATTTTTTTATATTTCTCCTATCTGTCCTTTTTACCTGACCTATCCTTTTTTCTTTGAATCAATATTATATTTATTTAGGTATACTGCACGGCTTGTTTGTGATTTTAACTTGATTCCATTCTGTTAGTCACTTTTTTTTCTATCTTTATAAATGGACGCTCGTATATTTTTGACGTTTATATTGTGGCGGGAAATAAGACAGAAAAAGAAAATAAGAATACAGATAACAATATAAGGACAAAATGAATGAATGTTATGTGTTTTTTTTGTATGAATATTGGGTTTTATTATATATATAATATTTTCTAACTTTTATTCATTAAACAATAAGATTTTTTTTTTCAATCAGACATAAAATATTTCGTTACTAACCTAACTGAATTTTTCTTAATAAAATGCTAATGTATCGGAATTTATTATAACAGGATAAAAAGGTAAGTCGGTAACAAAAAATATCCTGTAGGTTGCATCTTTGTATCATACGGCATAAGGAGGGGTCTTTTTATTTGACTCACCGAAACAGCTTCAATAATCCCTATATACACAAAAAGATGTTCCTGTCACTATGAAAATCCAATAGCACTGGAAAACACATTTCCACTGGAATCCATGAGTAGCGTGAACACTGCTTTACAACAAAACTATCGAAATAACTCCGCAATAATTACGTTAAATACGATTATTTGAAACACGTGCTTTCCCGCGCAATGTTCGAGTTGGAATAACTCAAACATGTTACTTACCTGGGGACACCATGACATTTGCGAGGGTTTACCCGTCTCTGTCTCACTTGAATGATGTTCATATGTATGACAGAGATGGTGTCCGTATTGTGAAGGTGGCACCCTTAAAGACGTGGGGGCAAGTTTTATCCTTAGTGCGTTTTGTTTTGGCGCCTTATCTCCCGATTGATAACCGCATCTTGTATCTAATTGATAAACTTTCAATCAATGGAAGCGTTACTATCACTTTTTGTTAAAAAAAAACTAAAGAATTTTCGACATTGTAATAAATTAACCATTGTAAGAAATTGTTTTATTAAATTTTTGCAAAATGAAAGTACTATAAAATATAAATAGCTCTTACAAAATGATATCTAAGATTTTCGCGAGTAATTATTTATATGCAACCAATATTTCGAATTACTAGACATATTTTATTATTTTTAATCACAGTTGCTGTAAAATAACCGAAACATCGGGAGTACTTAGTTTTCAAAAACATTAAAATACACGTAGTAATCCGAAAATATTGATTTCATTTAGGTCATGCCTTTGCACGACTTCTCTTTTAAATTTAAATTTATATTCAATTTAAGCGGACATCATCAATAGGAATAAAACATTTCTATTTTATTTCCCATCGAAAAATATATGTTTGTAATTAAACAAATAAGTATCTTTTAAGATTACTTTCAAGAGTGACAAGTGATTTTGCCTCGATGTGAATTTCAAGTCATCTAATTCCCGTTAGTTTTACATTACGGTCAGTGGGTTCGGATCGCAATTAAACAATTTTCTCATAGCATCGCCATCTTAGCTGTCTGGGTGCTTCCTCTGTGGTCGACTTATTACTTATTTGTCTTAATTAATGTGTGAAAATACACATACATATATTTGGAATACTGTTTGTTATTGTGGTTGTGTATTTAAAACTGAGACTTTATGAAGAGATTTTTTTAATTTAATATTGAATTTTTTTTAATTAGTCTTATAGGTACACAAATTTTAGTTATTATTTTGTTTTGCTTTTTTTTTTGTATTCGGAAAGAACAGTTTCTATAATCCTGCCTTCGTGAGACTAAAAAAAGCGGGAAACATAACAAGGCATAACAAATAGATAGAAAGAGATGTTTATTGTTTAATATATAAAAAATGTAAAGAGTGAAATAAAAAAATAATATCATACAAACAACAAATAATAAGTACTTAAAATTTGACAAGAATCGACTGTTATTCTTAAGAAACAAAAAGTTTTTTTACGTAAAATAAAGTTTTTTATGTAAAAAAAAATTGTGTGATTCCAAAATCAGTCAATACGGCGGAACTAATCACTCACTTGTTAAATTTAACTGTGACGCAATTGAATTTATAAAATACTTGAATTAAAAACATTATAAATAATATTTTTAACGTTCTACATTGTTAGTTTTTACCTAAAAAGGGATTTTTTAGCAATGAAGTGTGAAGACATATATAAGATCTGTTTTGGCATTAATTCTATTTAAAAAAATATACCTAAAAATGATAGAAAATATTTAAACAGAGACCTTTTCTCAAGTTAACATCGTCGTAGTATATTTAATTCTCACGGAAGCTTTAGCAGTTGTTCATTCATAAACTTACGTCAATATTATCAATAAGA
The DNA here is from genome assembly GCA_916720795.1 of Danaus chrysippus. Classification (NCBI taxonomy): domain Eukaryota; kingdom Metazoa; phylum Arthropoda; class Insecta; order Lepidoptera; family Nymphalidae; genus Danaus; species Danaus chrysippus. The sequence goes on from CAKASE010000074.1 coordinate 4,503,019, forward strand.
AAAATTGTGAAAGGAAATGAATGCATTTAAATGAATAAAACTCGCGAAAATCGAAAAGGAAACTAGGAATTGTGATTTAGATTTTATCACACTATTCATCATCACCATCATCATCAGCCTATCAGAGCCCACTGCTGAGCAAAGGCCTCTTCTCACATGGAGAAGGTTTGAGCATTAATCACCACGCCTGCTCAAGACGGGTTGATGATTTAAGGAAACCTGGACTTATAATTTGAAATTATAAGTCCAGGTTTCCTCACGATGTTTTCCTTCACTAATTGTACTAGGACAATGGTATAATTAAGATTAAACTATGTTATTTGTTTACATGTAAATGAATACAAACAGACAGACATATAACATGTGAAATTGCTACATTAAAGTGTATTTAAATGTTTGTAGATCAAGCACCTGCTTTTAAAGGGTTCTCAAATATTTGATTATTTTAATTGTAAATATACTACCATTGTTAAATTTACAATAGTAAATACCAATTGTATTGCGGTTTTAGATAAATGAAAAATATGTAGATATATGAGTGATAGTATGTTAATACTTGAAAAAGAATCTATTTTTCATATTATAAATAACTTCATTAAGACTCATAAAAATGATGAAATATATAATAATTTGTTTCCTTATATTTTAATACGCCTGCACTTTGAGGATCACAGGCCACTAATTTTCCTGACGCTGTTTCGTATTGGGCGAAATGTTTTTCGTATTTCTAATTACGGGGTTCGCGACAGGTGAAGATTCGGCATCCTTGATCAGAAAAAATATAACAAAAAATCTTAAATATATGTTAATAACTATTAAATATTCAAAAAGGTTCTAAAAATAAAGTCTTATTCAGAAAATTTATCTTAAAATCAGTCATAGGGAATCGAACTTCACGTTACCAAAAAAATTTTTCTTAAAATCTTAAATAACAATTCACCTGAACTCATTTCCATACATTCATTTAATAGAACATTAAGTAAGGCGTCAAAACATTGTTATCGTCCTACAAGCCACTACATCGGTAGTGTCTGTAAATTGGTAGTTTTCTCACGTGACTAATTAGATAGCGCACCTGCGCCCGCGCAGCGGAACGTGACGGTTGTGTCAGACTATACTTTAAACAATTTTAATACATAAATAGTTCCGTCGCTTCCAACATTAAAATATATTTATGTTATGATAGCAATGTTTTAAGAGATATAAATTTCAAATGCACTTCAAATCCAATGCCTAATTTGTAAAGAATGTAATACTATGAAGAGTAATCGAATTATTCCTCCTCTCATTATGACGTCATAATGTTTTTTCGTTCACTAATAACCGTTTAACATCGCGTGAGTTTTGTCGTTCAAATTTAATAATGAGATCCTATCTCATCTGTTACACGATCCGCTCACCTGTTGTACAATATGCCGTTACGGGGATTTTTGTAAATTAATGCAGTATCATAAATAAAAATGTTAGTAGAAAAAATATAATTCAATCAAAGAAAATTGTAGTTTATGTTTGGAAAGGAACAGTGGGGAGTAGTATAAATGCAAAGTATAAATCCAGGCACTTAATATATATTGAGGTTTTTGGGTTAGCTCACTTTGAGAAACAATAGCTTGAGTATTAGGTTGACGTATGAGTAATGAAACTTTCGTTGTCTATTAATCAAGTTAAATCTTCTGTAACTTCTTTTGAGTATATTTAATTTTAGTACTCGAGACATAAATAGAAAATTTTCAAATCAATACAAAACAATTTCGAGTTATCTCAATTCATTTAAGCACCACTTTTTTACGACTGAATCGTTTTATATGTATTGAATAATGAATGATCAACAAAACAACCAAAAAACCATCACTATATTGTCACCCTGGTGTCAAAACCACCCTAGAGTACATTAAAACTAATGATTTGGCATTTTTTATATTACTCCAATTTAAACTATACATGAATGTAATAGAGTTGATTTTTTCTTATCAATATTTTGTATGAACAATGATTTTTGTGCTACTATGACGCTAGCTGTAAAATTTAGTTCAAGTCAATAGGCAATAAATGTAATAATTATTGATTTTGTACTCGTGTCACGGTACACTACGACCGACTGAAGATGTGTCAAGTCACTAGACAGATAGTGGTGTGATTTATAAAAGGAATACGTAATAGAAAATATTATGTAAGGGACCGTTCAAAATGTAAATATTTATGTGAGAACGCATTGATTTTTTAAATGCTTTATAGCCACATAATATATATACAAACTAGCTTTTCGCCCGCGTAGTTCGGTTATATCGCGTTTCCAAGTGAACCTTTCAAAAGTCTGGAATAAAAACTATTCTATGTTCTTTCTCAAGGTCAACTCTATATCTGTATCAAATTTCATTAAAATCAGTTCAGTGGTCTAGGCGTGAAAGCGTAACAGACAGACAGACAGATTTACTTTCGCATTTATAATATTAGTAGGGATTACTAGATTTAAATTTAACTAACTCTCTGATATAGACCATAATTTTTTTCTTCACTAATATATATTCGATTTCAACAAATTAGATTATCAACAGATGTTAGGTCGGTTGTAAAATGAATTAAGAGATTTATAGACGCAAATTGAGTTATACCCATTATATGGTACCGTAGCAATATTTTTTTTCTACCAACGGCTCTAAAACTTTTTTATTACTCGTATTTTATAAATAAATCCTTTTATTTTATGATTATTGTAAAGATTATGAAACGAATATCATAAAAATATTAAAAACGTGTCTTTAAAAGTAATTTAATTACAATATTTATGCATCCAGCAAGGTGGTTGGAAAGGTCGACTTGGTTCGTTACATTCCATGCATGACCTTTGTTTTTTGCTAAACTTCATACACATAGACATTATAAAACGTTGATATTATTTGAACAAGCAATAGTTTTAGTGAAAAATTTTACATGAACATAATGAAAAGCACATAACGGAGTTAATAATCACAATACATAAGAATAATTTTGAATGAAAGTTAAATAATTAATATAATGGGGCATTATATTTTGTCTGTTGGGGGTGGACGCCTACTGCGCGCGGCGTGAACTCTTTATACTGGACTTGGTCCTTTCAGATGAAAGGGTGAGAAGAATCGACGTGTAATGAGCATTATTCGACACGCGTATCATTGTGTTTTTACGCCTGGAGCGTCTATATTAGATTTACTTTGACACTGTTTAACTGATGTATGCCTCAAATACAACAGTTAAGTACGACTTCATAGCAAATACATGAGTATACATTGTAATAAGGGAATAAATGTTTGGTTTTCTTTCCATTCGTACGTGTACAGAAGACATATTATTTTATCAATAAATATTTAAAGTGATAATGAAGAATAAATATTAATCTTATTTGGAAGTATTACATGTAAAACTTTAAACTGTTTCATATAAATCTAATTATATGGTAATTTGTGTTTCTCTTAGCGAAAACTAGCTGCTTGACCAGGCTTCACTTTTGTACTAATGAATAAATGAAGTGGCAATTTTATCTTTACTTGTCCTACCCTTAATTTAAACATAACTTTAATTATCTTTACTCATTAAAGAAAATCAGTGATAAACCATTCAATAGCTTCGAGTTTCAAAAACACATATGTGCAAAAAACCCGCGAGTGCTAAACTCTGTTTTATAGTATGTCACAATAATAAACTCTGTAATTGCCTCGAGTATGTTACCCTACATATTTATAGCATGTATAAAATAAACTAAGTATTAATTAAAGGGCCGCCGTAGACTATAAATTTAAATGCTCTTCAAAACGCAATAAACCATCACTCTATATCTTTCACCCGTAGCCATAAGCTCGAGTGTCTACACATTCCCACACATTGTTGACTGGAATAAATCAAGATTTACATGAAGGAAAAAAATAACCAGTTCGTTACAATGGAAGGCGCAGGGTATTGTCAGAATTTCGCACACGGAAGTACGGACGAGGGCAACAATGGCTCAAGACATGGGGAGAATCGAACTAGAACATTGGATCATGAACAGCTGATCTTTATGTAACGGTTCGTCTCTGCTCCAATTTGTGAGGATTTATGCTCGTTATGATCCTTTTGACCGCCACATATTTTGAGATGTCCCGTGTCTACGAGAAGACACCTTTACCAATTTAAATATATAAGAATTCATGGGAATTTGAAGGCAGTGAGAAATTTTGTTGTTTGCACAAGCTGTAAGTCTTGTTATGTTTCGTTATCAGGCCCCATGTATAATTAAGATTACGAAATACAGTGGATAATATTTTATTGAAGAGAAATTGTCCTTTTAAATAAAAACAGCAATATTCCTGGCATTTATATGACAGCACCTGTCCAAATGAACTGACTTAGTCTTTTAGCATCTAAATAAATTCTAGGATCACGTTATTTTTTCTTTAAATGCTAAGTTAGCCGTTGGCAGATGTTTATTACGTGACCTTTATCATATTATGTTATTTATATGTAATAATTAGTAATTTTACCTAGAATTTCTTTTTAAATTAATCCTATATATAAATTAAAACTTTGTAATTAATTTTCTTGCACAATGTTACAATGCAAATCTATGTATTGTTGTGTTGTATTTACCATAACAAAGACCCAATAAAAGTTATCACGTGTTAAGCTGTTCAAGATTATCTAATTGATATACATGCAAATTATATTTTAAATTACATAATGTAGATAAATAAGGGCTGTGAGACATCGTTACTTATAATATGATTGTTAGGGCGTTGTATAAGACGATGTACAATAGTCTGTTCCATATTGATAACTGCGTCAGATCAGCCCCCTTTAATGGAAGCGATAATTTTTTATTCAACATAAAAAACGTGGGTAAGGAATCTTTTTGCGAGCGTGTGAGCGGCTTGTTTTAGATTTATATTTTAATTTTTTTTTCTGTTCAAGGAATGATTTATGTAGATTTTTTTTTTCTTCTCAAAGCTTATGTTAAAAATGCGTATTTTTTTAATAATCCATTTGATGTACGAAAACAATAGAATTAAAAATACCAGTACATAGATGACAGTCTGAAAAAAATCTTCAACGAAATAAAAAAAATATTTTTATTCTGTTTCAATTTCCATTGTGAGATTCTGCAGTTGAAAATATGATTATAAGAACAATATTTAAAATTTTACATCAAATACTATTTTATGTAGCACGTTTCTGTTCTAATAATGGTTAAAAAAATGTTTAAATATAAAATTTACAAAAGTGTGTATTTATTGTAAAAAAAATAAACATTTAAGATAAAATCGCTTTCAGATTTTACAATTTTTCTCTAAAAAATTTAATCTCAGTGGATCCGAAGTACTTACTTGGTTGTAGGTAACTTTGAATAGAATTTTAGTTATTATTTCATTACATATTTTTTAAAATAATATCAGTACATTATGTTACACATTTTCAATGTGATATTTTGTCCATGTTACTTTACCATGCCTCTCAAACAAATGTATTAAGACAGGATCATGTTTGTGTCAAATTAAAAAGCACTTCCCATCTTCGTTAACAAGATAAGCAACTGAATATTTTATCTCAAGTGTCGTTTCACAGCGTCAGGATATTCGCAAATCATTCAATGTTAATTTCAATAGTATTTATATCACAAACATCAAGAGCACATACATCGGACATCGCTTAAGGCTGGATACAAATCAAAAGAGGAATGTCATTCTAGGATCGTTAGCGAGCCGGTTCCACCCCAGGTTTGGGGTCAAAATATACGTTGATTTATTTGTGAGACCCCAGACATCGGCTCTGATGTAAAACTGGAACGAGTTATAGGAACGCAATTAGTGCATTCACAAGTGCTAGTCAGAAGACTCTTTGTTGAAGATTCATAATAATGTATTGAGCTACTAAAAAGACTCACATTCAAAATATTGATGTCAATGATGCACTTAAGTAGTATTCATTAAATATAAATTGCGATTTATATCTGAAAACTAGGTACAGTCCTCAGCTCCTTCTCACGATCTAAAGATTTGAGTAGTTTTCTTGTTGTCATACAAATTGTGACTCGATTCACACGATTTTACTTCAAATAAATGTCTTCGAAAAAGAAATAAGTTTAGAGATTCTAGAGACGACGAAAAAGAGATCAATTTTATTTATATAAAAAGGCTTATTGGATAATTTTAAATCATATATTTCAAAGAAGTTTTTAGTTAATCTATAATCATTTAAATTATTTTAACACCAAACATTTGAACTTTGAGCCCCTTAATTTAATAACGCACAGCGCAGGTGGTCAGTTAACATTATAATTTTCTATAATTTTTCATTTCAACTGATTGGCACATTAGCATTTCACCCTCGCTAATAACAGCTCTGGTTTAATATGCGCCCGCGCATGTCACCCGTGACAGCGACGCAATCATAACTCGATAGTTTCGTTTGAAATTAAATTTATTCCTTCAATAAGTATTATTCTTTCTAAAATATTAGATATGATTTTTAAGATTTTTTATAGTTTACATCAAAATAATAATAGATTATCTAACTAATTGTTTGTTGGATCAAATCAATGTCTTGTAAATTTAACTTTTGTGAGTCAATATAACAAATTTATTAGGAAACCAAAACAGCTTTAAACGTATACCTAAAAAACATAGAAAGAGGCTGAAAAAAATCGAACAAACCGAGTATTTTCAAGAAACGTGGAATATTTTTGAGTCAAAAAAAATCAGGATATGATCTCATCCAGCAGCTGGTATAGATAACAATTACACGTGCTGAAATATTCACAAAAAAAAAATAAAACATCAGAAGGGCGTTGACAGTTGACAGCTCAGTCAGTTTGACGTTGACATGAGAGCGTCCTTGGATGTCTGGACTTGAAATAGCATCTGTATTTATTTAGTTATTACGCCACAATGAATATGAACAAATCAGAAATGTTCTTTACTATATATCTCGTCTAATTTTAATGCATGCATGGTTTGATTTCAAAGAATATTAGTGTAAATGGATCTTTTTTCTAATATTATTTTATTCAATTATTAGATACGTTCTGAAACAGCGTGTTAAAAATTATCACTTATTTTTATCATACTTTATAAATGGTGAATTTTAGCTTATTTTTTGAAAAAGAATTTTACCCTCATTCATATTTTATTAAGTTCCTTTGTTTTGAGAGATTTTATTCGCAAGACTTAAGTTTATTTTAACGATTTAATAATACCCTATTTTTTTAAATAATTTGACATTATTCACAAAATCCGTGGTTTTATTGAAAATGAAAATAACACTTAAGTCATTATCTTCTCTTAGGAATCCCTACTAATATTACAAATGCGAAAGTAACTCTGTCAGTCTGTCTATTTGTCTGTCTGTTACGCTTTCACGCATAAGCCACTGAACTGATTTTAGTGAAATTTAGTACAAAGATAGAATTGACCTTGAGAAAGAATAGGATAGTTTTTATTTCAGACTTTTGAAAGGTTCTCTTGGAAAAGCGATATAACTGAACTCCACGCGGGCGAAGCTGCGGGCGGAAAGCTAGTATCAAATAAAAATAAAATTTTAAACTAACCCGAAAGATTTTTTTGTCTCCAAGCTTCTTTACACGACGCCTTTATAATTACGCCATATTAATTAATATATGAATTTAAAAAGAAACAAATACTTTATATATTCTGACACCCTCAGTCACGAGACATTGACACCGTTTATTAAGAGCTTTGATAACACACGCCGCTCTTACAACAAACATTCGTAATAAGAAATTATAATACGTGCTTAGGAAAGTCAAGTAATTTGAGTACTAATTATTCATAGGCGGAAGAAGAAAGTTTTTATACCTTATTTATAGGTAATTAAGGTTCATTTTAAATTTTAAAGTTCATTTTATATCGGCTGGTCGGTGAGCTCAGCTGCTGTTCCTCTATTATTTGAATGAAGCATTGCATCCAAAGAAATCCCGTTTAAGAAAATTTTGCGAAGAAATGCGGTTAAGTGATTCACAGACGTAGTGATGTACATAGTAGTATATCGATGGAAATATAAATGTTATTCTACAGGGTGACTGGTGAATTACTATCAATATTTAAGAAGAATACTCGGTACATGATTCTCATTCGAATTATGTAAAAAAAATAGGTACTTAATTTTTGACCAAATTTCCGTATAAATAAATAAAGTGTGGACACGTTCCAAGTGTTCCAAGTGTGGATACAACACCACGCCGCCGCACGCGTGTGTGTGTGTGTGTGTGTGTGTGTGTGTATACCTAATCTGTAGGGTGTTCACACGATGCGTAATTAATAACATAACTTTTGGTTAACTTTACTTAGAAGTTTATTAATATTTATGTCATATTAATTTTTATTTTGTCATATATGATCGTCAAATATCACGTCCTCAAGTATCGATAGTAATTCACCAGTCACCCTGTATATGTATATTTATTTTTTCATAAAAAAAATACGTTTGTCCTAATCAGTGTAGACTAAATAAGTCTTTATCCTCTCATAAAGCTGACTCCAATTGCAAATATGTACATATTTTTATTCATATTTTCTTAATAGAAAATTATGTAATAAAACCTTAAGGAGATCTGAGACTTTCGCTGATGTGCATTTAAATGAAATGAAATGAAAATTGTTATTTACTTTTAATAAATCGATGGCGGTAAATTATAAATAACAAGACCAACTGACAGACATTCACATCTCGTCTGCCCGTGATCACGGTTGCTGAAAAGTAACAGACACATCGGGAGTATTTAGTTTTTTTAAATAATAAAATACGCGTAGTAATCCGAATAATATTAGTTTCATTTTAATATAACCTAATATTATTATGTCATTTTATCGTTTATAATATACTGTTCATATATCGATAATAACTATTAATGTTTTTTTATCGATATCATTCCATCACTATGCCAGGTGCGACGCGTGCTACGACAGTAGTAAGCATATAAAAAATATCCTAAACGTTTAACAAATATTTTTATTCGTATTATAAATACACATCACGGGATTACTATAAAGAAAAGACGGCAAGAAGTTAAAGAAAAGTATAAAAAAACCTGTGTTTGAATATGAATAATCATAATATATGTGTAGGTACTTTTATCATTTCAAATAATTTTCTTTTTATATATATTAAGTATTAACTAGCTGACCAGGTAAACGTATTGTCATAAAAAATAGGATCTAGTGATAAAAAAGTAAAAAATTGTCTTATATGTATTTTTAATGCTACATTATAAAAAAATAAAAACAAAAAATTTCGTACGAAAATAAAAAAAAGTTAAGGGTGCACAACCTTTATGACTTAGGGGTATGAAAAATAGATGTTGGCCGATTCTCAGACCTACTCAATATGCTCACAAAATTACATCAAAATCGGTCCAACCGTGTCGGAGGAGTTCTGTGTCTAACACCGCGACACGAGAATTTTATATATAAGAAAAGATATTATATTAAAAATTTGATATTTTTTACGTACTGTAGACAATAGATTTAAGTTACAATTCCAGTTTCCCGTCGCCTTCCGTTTGAAGAAGACACAATTTGTCGTATATTTTATTGTAAGACGTATAAATCTCAAATCAACAATGCCTTTGTTGACTTGCATCAGACTTATCTTAAGACCGATCTTTGACAATTAATATCATACAAAAACGATCCTAATTATAATTGAAATAACGTTAATTTTCAAATGACATGTATATCCCATTCATATTTCTTATATAGGAGGGTAATCTTATATTAAGAATGGTTGAAAGGATTCTGACCCATAGTGAATAAAGCCTATAATGGTGTGTATAAATTTGTTACAATTTAAATGCGCGGGCGTCTTAAATCACAAAGAAATGTAAAGCATTTCGGCACGTGGCACAGCTGGTACTTATGATTGCTATACATTTTTTTTTATGTTACAATTATAAGAAATTGTATGATCTATTGTTACATACTTATTTTTATATATACATTTTATATATAGGTTTGATTCTGTATATTATTTTATTTATCAATACTAATATTATAAATGCGAAAGTAACTCTGTCTGTCTGTTACGCTTTCACGCCTAAACCACTGAACTGATTTTCATAAAATTTGGTATAGTCATAGAGAAAGAACATAGGATAGTTTTTATTTCAGACTTTTGAAAGGTTCTCTTGGAAACGCGATATAACCGAACTCCACGTGGGCGAAACTGCCGGCGGAAAGTTAGTAATGAAAACAAATATAATGAGCCACAAAGTAACATACATAATGAAAATTAATTAAACTTAACAAAAAACTTGGACGCGAAAAGGATTCAAACCTGTGACTCCCAGGACGATTGACGCAATAACTTCTATTGAACAATCGTGCCCTCACTCCAGACAGTGAAACAAAAACAATATTTTTAAAGACTTACAAATAATTGAATACTAATGAGTGTAAAGTAATTTTCTTATTAAATTATTTATTTATATCTTCTTTCGTAAATCTAATAATAATTAAATTGGAATTATAAGATTTAACAACTAATAATTTTTGTTCTATTTTCTATCTAAGTCCTATAAAAGGTGTCCTCGTCAGCCTATCAGAGGCCACTGCTGAGCAAAGACCTCTTTCTCACATGGAGAAGATTTGAGCATTAATGCTTGCTCATGACGGGTTGGTGATTTCAAACTTATAATTTTGAAACTATAAGTCCAGGTTTCCTCACGATGTTTTCCTTCACCCTTTGTCAGTGATGTCTAAATACTCTTAGAAAGTACATATGACTCGGGAAAATCACCTTACCAGGATCGAACTCGAACCCTCATGCATGAGAGGCGGCCCTTTAACCACTAGGCCACCACTGAATTAAAAAATGTATGTAAACAATATTTATAAAGAACAAATTATATCACGTATTATAACAAACAACTGTTTCTGAATTAACGATAATGTTGTTTTAATCAAATATCTATAAAGACTTTTTTGCCGCCAAAACATCGATTGTAATCGCTTTTGCTGTTAAGATAACAAATAGCTTGAAATATTATATTAATTGGAACAGACGATATTGCACTCTATGTATTGGTAATAAGAACTTTTAGAACGCATTTGTAATATTGTTAATACACCTGTCAAATGAGTTTTATTTTTTTAACGTCATGTGCTCAAGTGGTAACAGCTTGTCGATTTCGATTTTGTAAATAAATTAAGTCACGCTTTTTCTTATTACACACAATTCTTTATATTCGATTATCTCTACTAATATTATAAATTCAAAAGTAACTCTGTCTGTCTCTATGTTACGTTTTCACGCCTTAACCAATGAACTGATTTTAATGAAACTTGGTACAGAGATAGAGTTGATCTTGAGAAAGAACATAGGATAGTTTTTATCTCAGACTTTTGAAAGGTTCTCTTCGAAACACATTATAACCGAACTTCACGCGGGCGAAGCTGCGGGCGGAAAGCTAGTTTGAAATAAAACCTTTTTATATGAAAATCAATGAAATAATTTACTAGAAATGTATGAAAATTATTTGAAATGCGTCTAAATGTGTCATCGCTTCATTTCAAAATAACATCTGCCCCCCTTACATCATAGCAGGACATTCGCCTACCCTCATGTTAAAGTACGGAGGTTGGTTGAAATACAATATTATCTTAATTGTTCCACGATTATAAACATTTTGATATTTCATTGATGATTTATAATAGGATTGAAGTAAATGTTTGATGAAAAAGTTACGAGACAAAACTTTTAAAAACCTATTACTTTTACTGTTTTTACTATTTTTATAAAGTAAAATATGCATTAGGATATACTAGCTTTTGCCGCGACTTCGTCCGCGTGGAATAGTGTCTTCCGGCAGATTTTTGGTTCTTCCCACATAGTTCCCGTTCTTGCGGAGTTTTCGGAATGGTCGAGTTCCCGTAGAATTTTCAGGATAAAACCTATGTTTTTTTAAATTCACAATGAAGTACTCTTAACCAACAACATATTTATTTGTTTACTAGTTTTTGCCCGCGACTTCGTCCGCGTTAGTTTGGTCAAGAGTAATATATGTAGGTATAGCTGACCGGGCGAACTCTATTCCGTCTAAGAGACCATAAATAATCAGGTTTCTCCTGTTTCAATCAAACAGAATGATTGACATATTAATTAGTTGTCAAATCTAATGTCAAAAAAAACGTTTGTATGGGAAATAGAAAAGGGCTGTTTTTAGGGTTTTCCCGGCAATTATTCCAATTTTTCTCACCTTTTAAACCTTTCTTGGACTTCCAGGAGTATTTCAAGACTAAAATTAGCCAAATCGGTTCAGCCGTTCTCGAGTTTTAGCGAGACTAAGGAACAGCAATCCATTTTTATATATAGAAGATTTGAATAAAGATTAATATTATTATGTTGATACAAAAACGGTTTTTGTGAGTTAATCTTAAAAGATAGACATATACTGTCGCGGACTGTTTTTTAGATTATTAAAAGAGCTATTATTATTCTTTAATACATATTTTTTGTGTATCCTGAACCGTTTTCACGGCTCACGCAACGGAAGGCTTCAAAGATGAAATAATTTCTCCCGTTTTTTACACATTTACCACTATATCTTTGCTCCTATTGGTCGTAGCGTGATGTTATATAGCCTAAAGCCTTCGAACCAGTAGTTTTGGAGATTAGCGCTTTCAAACAAACAAACAAACAAACTCTTCAGCTTTATAATATTAATATAGATTTAACCAAAGACAATAATGTTTGATGAAAAAGTTTTGAAGAGTACTATCTACGAAACAAAACTATTAATAACCTAGAGGTATTTTACTCTAGACTAGTATAAATTAAAGTGAGATAAAACAATAAATCTTCAATTAGAAATCTCTCTCTCTCTCTTTCTATCTAGTTTGCAAATAGACAATGATTTTATATAGAAGTAACATTTTTTTCCTAGATTAATAGAATATGTAAAACTTAATGGTTTACTGTTTAGAACCATTATTCTAGCAGTCTTTCAGTATATGATATGTTAAAATCTTTTATAAACTTATCTTACATCCTTAAAGCTTACGCAAACTATCAAACCATTCCCATTATGTATTAACGATAGCATTTTATTATGAATTAATATTTAATAATAAAATTTTACTGTATAATTATAAAATTCTCATTAAACCTAGAATACTTGTGGTTTTAATGTTAATTGATGATGATTAAAATCATGATTCCCATTCGAAGACTGAAATTACAAGACTTAATCTTACTTTTCTGTGTCAATTTAATAAAATTTATATTTAATTGGTTACACAGCTTCTGTGAACGAAAAGCCTAATTATCAGTTTGGTTTTCCAAACTTAACAATGGTAGTTTTCTGTTTTTGATTCAACGATTATCATATTTTGGTAGGATATTGTAAGGGAAACGTCCAACGCTTACGTAGTGAGTAGACGTAAAACTTGTAGTACGAGGCTGATATGTAATTTGTTTAAATCGAAAGAATCGGTTTTGTTTTAAAGTGCATTTTATTTTTAATTATCTTATAAGATGAAATCGGGTCGACGTTATTATAGAGAAATACATATATTTAGATCTAAGATAATCATCATCAGCCTATCAGAGCGGACTGCTGAGCAAAGGCCTCTTCTCATATGGAGAAGGTTTGAGCATTACTCACCAGGCTTGCTCAATGCTGGTAAGATAATTAAGACATATCTCCAATAACATTATATAATTTCTTTTACATATAATTCCTATGTTATATTATGTATTGTACATGATATAAGTACATTTAAATCGACGTCAGGAACCATGTTTGTTATACCAATAAATAATGAGTGGATCTAATCAATCAGTCTCAGTGATGTACAAACACAAATGACAACAGTTTCAAAAAGTTTCACGTCTACTATCTACTTATTTACTATACATTGCTGCTTTTTGACATAATAAGCCATACCGTTTAATGTATAACAGTAAGTGTATATGCTACATTAAAATTCAGTCGTAATAGTCATGATAGTGGCGGGGTTAATGTTTATTGAGTGTAGCATTAATGACAATGGTAGCTTTATATGTTGATGCGGGCAGCAGATGTACTGGAGCCCGTTGTTGAACGTTTTTTATCTATGTTTAATATACTTGTATAAACTATTAATAATTCCGAATTAACAGTAAATATCTTCTTCTACCACGCAATTTCTCAGCTATAGCCAGGGTCTGCCTTACATGTTGTGAATAGTTTTGGCTATTTGTTTTTACGACCGGCCGCCTGCCTGACATCAACCCTCTTTTGGGTATCAACATTAATCAGTGATGTCTAAATACTCTTAGAAAGTACATATGATTCGGAAAAATCACATTGGTACTTGCCCGGGCCAGGATCGAACCCGCGCCCTCGGCGACGAGAGGCCGAGAGGCGGGCCCTTTAACCACTGAGCCACCACTGACTTATTAATAGTAAATATATAATTATCTAAATTTGATAGATTTGTAATAACAAATTTATAGGTATTTAATATGTTTAAAGGAACGTTAAACGTCAATAATCTCCAATAACCAATAACCATTTTAATGAAACTTTAATAATATTGCCAAAGTTTATTGATGAGAGGTCAAATATTTTAATTATTTTATAAAATTTGTTTGATTTACTTATAAAAAATACAAAAATAATTTCGATTATTGTGATAGCGTACCAAGAAATATTTTTAACACAACCAAAATGACACATACGTTATTACAAACATAGATTAAAATCAAATTAGGTAAAAAAAGTGCAACTATTTAAAAAGTTATAAAATTTTACACTTATGTGTTTGTATGAAAAAATACTGAAATTCTTAAACTGAAAACTACTTAATTTAATCAAGATTTTTTAATTAGTTCATTAAATTGATAACAATTCGTTTATTCTATAATAAAAAACAATATCATTAGAGCATGTTCACCATTGTTCCTATCAATTGACATACGAGAAACAATATAGCACGCGACGCGACATTTGGCGCGAACGTCAAACCCCTGATGTGTTTTTAAATGCGCACGCGCAGCACAAATTATTTTTAATAAATAATTCGTGTCATACGTATTGTTCACAATTATCTTATTAATTGAAACCACTGGAACATATTTGTTTAGGGTCCGTAGAGGTCAGGGATGTTTGAGTCAAAATAATGACATAATAATTGTCAGTCAATTTTGGATGCGTCATTAATGTCGGATATATTTCAAGCGAATTCATCCCAATCGTACATTACACATACAATTGTTTTATTAATTATTTTGTTATTGTATTTTCCCGCCATGTTTATTATCGGTTGCCATGGAGACGGAATCAACGACTACAATGCCAAATTAGTGTATTTGTAATTGCATATTTCGCGCGTGCCGTGTTGGCGCGAACAACTCATTACTGGCGACTGCGTGTGATTTTTATCTCAATTGCATGTTTGCAAAATATTGATACGAGGGTCGCTAGATCTAGATATGGAAATAAATATTATTTTTATTTATCGATACTAAAATTTATGTTCAGACTTACAATGTTTCCTATGAATTGTCGTTTCAAATATTAGTACATAGTTTTATTAAATAAAGATTTGTTGAACTATATATCATGTAAATCAATATACGCGAATTTTTGATTTCGTAAGTATAATTTGATTTGTAGGACAATTGTAAGTTACAAATGACATTTTTATATAAATGAAGATTTTTTATTAATTATCAGCCATACGACAAACAATGTTTTAACTCAGCGGTGCATTTGTTGGCTATTAATTTAGATTCAATATACCTTAATACATTTTGGGTGATCCGATTGGAGACTTGTTACATTCTATACAATTTGTTTGAAATATACCTTACCTTACCTCACCGTACCTTACCTTAAAAAAACTTACCTTTGACTTCAGTCTAGTTCTGTTACGATACTTATATGTGAAATTAAAAATATAATATGTTGTGTTTTAGTAATAAATAGGTATATTTATGCTAATAAGTATTTGGTTTCAATGTCTTTATATGTATATATAAAAGAAAGTCGTGTTACTGTATTTATAACTCAAGAACGGCTGTACGGGTTTGGATGAAAGGGAAAGGATATAGGATACTTTTCAAGCTTCATCAAGTGTGTCTGTGTGTAGCCAGAAGACAGTATAAATGTTAAGAACTAAAATCTCTTTTTTTATCAATTTCGTTACCTATATTTAGTATAATTAAACTTGGTTGATGAATTTTGAAAATAGGAAAGTCTTAGAGACTTGCTCTCTTGCTTTTCTCTTAAAAACAGGGAGAGGTTTAAATTTATCAATTATTATGTATTTTGTATGGCAATGGATATTAATGAATTTATACGTAATAAAAACTACGAAAATCCAGTTGAAAATAATGGTCCTTTAGATTATAATATCAAATAAATATGTTAATTTTTAACACATAAATATTTTTTAATCCGACAACAATATAGCTGATTGTTATAAAATATTCGTACACACGAATTGAATCAGAATAGATATCGTAAAATTAATTCGAATTATCGTAGATAAATCGTAAATTTTATGATAAATTCTAACCCTTACACTCATAGTTACCGGTCACGAGCTCATTGTCAGCGTAACAATGACCGCGCTGGTAACTAATTTGGTTAAAATAATTGCACACGTGGCATGTAATGTGCTTAAAATATTATATTTAACTAGCCCACTGATTGTTGGAAAAAAATTCTATTGAAGAGTGCTAAAGTATGATATAAAAAATATATTTTTTCATTAGACCTATAAATTTTAATTAAATTGATAAAATTTTTATCATATCTTGAATAACTATATGTGTGTGAGTATGTTATACCTGACAATTTCCCAGCTTTAGCCAGGGTCTGCTTTATATTCTGTGAATAGTTTTGGCTAATTGTTTTTACGACCGGCCGCCTGCCTGACATCAACCCTCTTTGGGTATGCATTAAACAGTGATGTCTAAATATTCTTAGAAAGTACATATGACTCGGAAAAATTACATTGGTACTTGCTAGGATCGAACCCGCAGCCTTTTGCATGAGAGGCGGGCCTTTTAACCACTAGGCCACCACTGACTATATGTGTGTGAGTATGTATGTGTGTGTGTGTTTTCGTTTGTTTATTGTCTAGTGCTAACTGAACTCCTATACTATAAATGTAGAATAAAAGCCCACATCTATTGAGGCGTATAATTTTTATTCCAAGCAATATATCACAAACCGAAATTAATGTACCTCTAAGAGCTTGTAAACCGTGAAAACCAATACTGTTACATATAACACGACTAACGACAGTTTTAAATGTGAATGTTGGCTATCTTAAGTGTGATCGCCGTGCGGTTGAATACAGTCGCGTGGACAAGTGTTATATGAAAATAATTAATTACGTACAATTTTTTTTATTAATCGTAACTAGAGAATAAAATTTAAAAGTTTTTTTTAACAAAGTATGTTCATTATTTTATAAATTATTTATAATATTTTTCTACACGACTGTACATTCGTCATATGCCAACAAGTCTAATTTGAATACAAGGGTTAACATACGCCGGTAGCAGACTTTTTTATAATTTTTGGTAGGTAATGTTACGTAAAAAAAGTGTACACAGAAGTGTACGGTAGCTTGTAGCTCTACAGTTTTACGATTTTGGGTTTAGTTAAGTATTACTAATAGTAAACTTATTAGTAATCTTTAGAATTTCATTATGACTTATAATTTAACTGTTCATGATATTTGATAGTTTCATATTAACACAAGCTGCCGAAAATCTGGAGTTTATCTATTTTGAAAAGAATTCACGTAAAGCGTACCCGCATGTAAATAGTATTGAGTGTTATCACATAGTATACAATTAGCGAGTATTTAGAAAACAGTATGCGGGTCGATGGCCGTGAAAATGACCAGATGCATGCAATGAGGCGGAACCGCTTGTATATAGATGCACTGAATGAATGAATGAATGAATGAATGAGTGAATGAATGAATGAATGAATGAATGAATGAATGAATGAATGAATGAGTGAGTGAATGAATGAACTAACGAACGAGTGAACGAGTGAATGAGTGAGTGTATTTACAAATTATTCATTTAAAAATCGGTATATCTTGTATCAAATAGAAGAGAAAAGTATCAAATTTAAGACTTAACTGTCAAATACCAATGGCGTTCTTTTCAATTAACCGATCCGACCACTGTGTAATGTGTTGCCACCCCTGGAGTGGTTCTTTGTTTAATTGACCGTGTCTTCCTCAAGCTACGAATAATACATAAAAATGACCTAATGTTTGAATTATCTAATAGTAAATTATATTATAATAATAAAAAAATGAGGTATATAAGAAAATATTTGTTTTATTTAAAAATATACTCGCGAAAGTATTGGATCTCATTTTGATAGTGGCAAAAGAGCAAATTTTTAATGAATTTTATACCGTCAACTTTTTTGTAAGTATTAAAGTGTAGGAAACTGTCAATCTTATCAAATTATTGACCAACGATTAACATACCTTTGCTAAATTAACGTCAAAAGAAATTTAAAGGAAACATTTAAAATGATAGTTTTCCGTACACACGTAACTCATACTTAGAATATTCTAATAGATAATCATTTTAATTGACGGCAAAAAACTAGTTTTGCAAATACGACTCTTTTTGTAAAATGTTGCAAATCTACTTAATTTTGTACTCCGAGCAGATATTCATTGAGAGTGGTTTGGTAAGCACATGGGATATTTAAAACAAAATTACTTACATAATTATCGTATTTTACAACCAAATTTTTTTTTAGGAAGTAAAGAATCTTTATATTAAATTAATCTTAACTCAATATGTGACAAACAAAAAAAAAACAATAAATTTTAAAATTGCTTTGTTGATTGAATGAAGAAAGCCAAGCTTTGTATGCGAATTTAAATTATGCTTTCTGATCACAAATTTTCTAGTTTTTAATATTAATTGTTAAATGTCTGAGACTTTTAAGGTAAACTAAATTTCGGCAATAATATTGTTGAAGTAAAAGTAGCGATAACTTACTGTTTACGTACCGTCTTTCCGTGACGACTAACTGTTAATTCAAAATCTTTATTAAGCATTTTATATACTTAAGTAGGTTCCACCACAATTATAAAATGTTATCAATTCAAATGTTAGAAGAAATGTCTCGTATAAACAACAAAATATCCATATACCTACAAAGATCTAAGATTTTCACGAGAATTCATTTAAATGAAACTAATATTTTCGGATTTACTACGCGATTTTTATTTTTGATTTAAACTACATACTTCCGACGTTTCGCTTACTTTACAACAACCGTGATCACGGACAGACGAGATCTCGTACATCTGAAAAATATTAGTTTCATATCTATGTATATATAGTAACCACATAGTCAGTGGTGGCCTAGTGGTTAAAATGCACGTCTCTCATGCACGAGGGCGCGGGTTCGATCCTGGCAAGTACCAATGTGATTTTTCCGAGTCATATGTACTTTCTAAGAGTATTTAGACATCACTGGTTTATGTATTCCCAAAGAGGGTTGAGTCAGGCGGCCAGTCGTAAAAACAATTAGCCAAAACTATCCACAACATGTAAGGCAGACCCTGACTAAAGCTGGGAAATTTCCAGGTAGAGGAAGATAAAGTATGGACATAACCGAAGCTATACTATAAGGGTGGCTAAAGCTATGTGAAGCTATAAATTTCGGCGAAGGGTTCTTCCGTTCTTTGTTATGGGTATCAGGTAATTCTCAATGGTCCGGTTGATACGACGGTGTATTATCAATTAGTGAGTGCCCTTATAACCTTTATACAAGAAAAGGGGAAAGAACGGAGTGCAGTTAAATTATAAAGATAATTATATGTTTGGCTTAATTAGAAATGTGTTAGTGGTTTGAAAGTTTTGGGTATATAATAAATGCTATAAGAGTATGAAATTTCAATTGAAAAGGTTGACTGCAACTGCTATTTTTTCTGGAACTGAACAATCATTATTTTTTATATAATTAGTAGCTGATTTTAATCTTTTTCATGTATTAATGAGATCGCAACTTTCGCGAGCATTCATTTAAATGAATCTAATATTCTATTTTATTATTCTAAAAAACTATATTATACTTCCGATGTGTCTGTTACTTTTCAGCAACCGTGATCACGGGCAGACAGGGTATATTTTTCATGTTCTTCCTTTTGTTTCTTAGCATTCTTGTTTTTTTAATCTACACATATAAACAACGCATCTATACGAGTAATTATCAAAGCTATATAATCACAATACCATTATTACCTCTTCAATAAATTCATTTATTTGGCGGATTAATTTTATTAGTTCTCCATAAATTTTACGATATGATATACATTAAGATACACCACTGTTAATTCAGGGGTTATAGAATAGTGATGGAAATGGCAAGGGTTGTGGATTATAAACGGAATAATACCCATAAACGTTAACTGAAGTAGGGTGGCTATTAATGGGGTATCTATGGCCTGAGGCAAATACTTTTGTATGGCCCATTGGTATGTAGTGTTGTACCGATGTCCACTACTCACTACTGATTTGTTTTGACTCCCGCAGCGATACTTAATAGTGTTTGTATACAGCGGTGATTTTGTATTGTATAGTTTGCGTCTAATATATAAAACTTTTTGGACGTTTTATCGTGATAATAATATTTAATTGCAATTAAATCTGAATAAATATATGATTGTAAGCGATACTATAAAGAAAGAAAGATTTTTTGGGTATGTTAATGTATGTAGACATATATGTATACAGGGTGACTGGTGAATTACTATCAATATTTAAGGAGCATACTCGGTACATGATTCTCATTCGAATTATGTAAAAAAAATAGGTTACTTAATTTTTGACCAAATTTCCGTATACATAAATAAAGTGTGTACACGTTCCAAGTGTTCCAAGTGTGGACGCGTGCGGCGGCGTGCTGATACAACACCACGCCTCCGCGCGCGTATGTGTGAGTGTGTGTGTATACCTAATCTGTAGGGTGTTCACACGATGCGTAATTAATTACATAACTTTTGGTTAACTTTACTTAGAAGTTTATTAATATTTATGTTATATTAATTTTTATTTTGTCATATATGATCGTCAAATATCACGTCCTCAAATATCGATAGTAATTCACCAGTCACCCTGTATAGTTAGAGTAACTTAAAGGTTAGATTATTAGTAAGAGAGAGAGAACAATACATTTGATCCATTTAGCACAAATACAATGTAAAAATATTTTAAATTACATAATAATAATATCATATCATTAATAATGGCGCTATTTAAATACAATGTGATCATTTTAATTTATTAAACAGAAGTGACGTAAGTATACATTCAAACAACCGCCCTCTATGCTGAGTCACGTTTAAAAAAGTATTGTCTATGATACGAAATCGGTCATTATCTCTTTGTGATGTTAACTTGTCTATGGTCTATTGTTGCATCACGTCAATAAACAAGGATTAAAAAATAACACAATAGTTAGATAGTTATTGATAGGTCGGGATTAAAATAATCTCGACGACTCGGCAAATATTTTGTTAATAATGAAATATGTATGCCATTGTCGTAAAAAAATCGTCTAGTAATTAGGGGGAAATATTATTAGTATAAAACTTAAATTATTATTATTATTTTAAACTAGGATTGAATAGTGCTTTAATATGGTATAAAATTAATTTAGACTGAGATGGTATCCTACTAATATTATAATTGCGAAAATTTGTGAGTGTGTGTATGTTTGTTACTTCTTCACGCTCAAACAGCTGAACCGATTTTGATAAAATTTTGTATACAGGAAGCTGACGTCTAGGAATAACATATAGGCTACTTTACATCCCGGAAATCACGACAACCCCGGAAATCCGCGGGTCACACCGCGGAGCGCAGCTAGTTTGTGATATTTCAGAAAAAGGCTTATCACATAGCTTGAAGACCCCAAATTTTAAGTTGGAAGTTGTAACTAAATATTTTCTCATACCAATAAAATAGTTTGTTTCTTAATCTTATAGATAAATCAATTTTTTTATTTACACTCGTGATTATAATTTACCTACATTTTGTGTTTTTTTGACAATATTTATATGTATTTGAAAATGATATTTGGTCACAGTTGGTACATTTAATGATACACTAGTTTGGACTCCATTCATAGTGTACAGTACATACTTTTAAAAAAGTTTTAAAAATCTAATAATTATTATTATTCCTAGTCATAATTTAAAAAAATAATGTAATTAAAGTTATTTTGAAAGAATATGTAATTAATTTTGAGAATATTATTTCCTAATAGGGGTGGACCATACTTATATAAAATCCTTAAAAAAGACTTTGAATTAACAAATTATTAAAGTAAGTCATCAATTAAAGCTGGGAATGTTAGATAAACAATATTTCTGCCGAAATTTAGTTAAAATTAAAAGTCTCAAATATAAAACAATAATGTTATGAACGAGAAAAATTCTGCCCCCTACCTTAGATGCATAATTTATGTTCGTATACGAAGCTTTTCTTTTTTCATTCAATCAACAAAAAACAAACAATATTATGATCTGATGAATGAATTATTTGTTATATTATATATTATATACATAGTTATGTTTTCTTATTACGTAGTTTTAAAAAGGAATGAAACTCATGAATGAAATGTAAATAACCTTTTTAATTTATTTACTATAGAGAAACCACAACTTTGCTAGTACTATTAATATACTTATCATAGTTACACTACACACGATTTGTAAGATTTATAAATGAAAACTCCTAACTTATGTATGTATGTAGCGTAAAGTTGCAAACAAAGAGTAGGCTTATTTAGAGGTCAACTAAATATCGTTTAATGAATTTTGTAATGGCACGTAATATCGTAATATATATATATATTTTTTCAATTACATGCTAATATTATTGTAAGTTAAATTTAAGTATTTCAATCTAGATTACACTACAACTATGGGCATTGAAAGACTTAGTAACACTTTTTTTTATTTTGGCGCCATCTGTTGTTTGATACAGTAGACTACATACAAAGGTTAGGAACAAGTTAGCCTAATGTAGTGTGTATGACAAAACATAGATGGCGTTGACATACCAATACAACTCTTTCAATAATCATACTCTCCCAAAGGTGGCGCTATTACAACTTTTCTCATATTTTTTGAAACTAGAATCATTTAAATTTATTATGAAGTAATAAAAATATCGTCTAAGAAATAATTTTCATGCTAAAATCCAAAAAAAAAATTGTAAATGTGTACTTTTGATTGCGGCGGCATGTATTTTATGGTTCATAGTAACAATTGTATGTATTTAATATACTCACCACATACTGATCACTGGTTATAGTGTAATGTTTCAAAATTGGTCACAATCTCCAGATATAACACATAATCATTACTTGTAGAAATAAAGTATCTTATTTCAAATGTCCGAAATAAGAGGGAAAGTATTTAGAAGTCTTAAAAACTATTTCATTAAAATTAATTTTTGGTTGAAATATTTTGTTGATTGATCTATATACCTATATAGGTACACATAAGTAGAAGTGTTTTTTTTTAATAATAATACTCGCACGTTTGTTCACCCGTTAGCATCATCACACTAAATACGACGCGTTTTCCGTATTTTCATCAATAACTTACATAAATACTAAACGACGAAATTCTCCGTTGCATACTCGTGGTAAGTCACTTGTATAACTTATAAGGTATTTCCTCTTAGTATAAGGAACACAGTTCTAAGCAGATCTCATTTCATGACACAAATCTATTTGGCTTAATAGATATTATCCGTTCCGTGTTCCCACAGTAAAAGTTACACATTAAACTTTGTGAAAGTTTTATGGAATTATCCAAAGATAATCTTTTAAAATGTTTTAATTATGTAGTATATAAAAATAAGTTTAAACTCAGTAATATCTAAATGATTTTAATAAAATAATAATATTTTTTCATCGTATATATTTTCTCATCGAGACTGACTCCGTACTCGTGGGAACTTTATTTCGCCGCCGCGGTGTTCATGTCAGATGTAAGATAAGTATGATCTGTACAAATTGAAGGTAATCACTGTTAGACGATGCGGAATAATTATATATACACATCATTAAACGTATTCAAAGGTGATGTTACTGTTCTTATAGTGTTTATTATGTTATATATAAATCTTTATTTATATAAAAATCGCGTTAGTTACACTATAAATATTAAAACGTTTGTACGGGTTTAGCTTAAAATTGGTGGAGATATAAGAAGAGAAAGGACGTAGGATACTTTTCACCCGATTTAAAAAGAAAAAAAATAAGTTGATCAAATCCAAAATCTTATCTACTGTCTTTAAGAAGAATAGAGTTCGTCCGGTGAGCTACACATTTCTAATTCTGAAAGCAGATGAAGTCGGAGGTAAAAACTAGTATATTATGAAATAAACAGTCTAGACATGAAAAACACTTGCAATATATATCTTTCTTTGTAAGGAATAAAAGATTTCTATGTAAAGTAAAATCCGGCTTTTTTGGAATAGGTATTATAACGAGATGTTAATTTTTGAATATTAGTTTAAGGTAATTAAAGCCTTGCCTTATAAATAACTAGGCCAAGGCGAAATTGTCCTTCAATATATTATACACATACAGACAAGATAAGATAATTAAACATATTTTTAAGATTTTTTACTTACAGTTAAATTATTTTAACTTGGTAAACAGTTAAAACAGTAATTTTTCAGTATTCAAAGATTAGGTTTTAATCTTTAGATTACTTCCAGCGTGAGTATTTTTTCATTCAATACCATACGTTACTGTTATAGTTATCGAAAATTTATGAATTAAAATTCTTAAAGGTTCGTAAGTAGTGTAGAACTTGGAATTAGTATACAGATTACACATGTACCTCAGAAGCGCGTGTTCAGAGATTAGGGTAGGGTGATTAGAACATGTTTAAAAAAAAATCATTGTTCATCATTTTCCTCCTCTAAAATATTAAATTTAATAATGAGATCTAAGATTTTCGCGAGTATTCATTTAAATCATTTCAATCAATTCATTCATTTAAATGTAACTGATATTTTCAGTGTATGTATTTAAATGTAACTGATGTTTTCGATTACTACACGTATTTTATTATTTTTAAAGCGCAGACGAGATGTCTGCCGTGATCACAGTTGTAGCAAAGTAACCGAAACATCGGGAGTATGTAGTTTTTAAACATAATAAAATACGCGAAGTAATCAGAAAGTATTAGTTTCATTTAAACATTTATAATGTTCTTCTTCCTGGCAATTTCCCAGCTTTAGCCAGGGTATGCCTATTCATTTAAATATTGATAATGTTACAGCAGTCCGATCAGAACGAATATCTATGTATACATTTTATCTCATATCTATAAGGCTGTGTCTAAAGCGTCACACGTATGTAGAGTGTTGTTAAACGTTTATGTCCGAAAAAATATTTTCAACAGTAGACATTAAATTATAATATCTGATTCAAAATATACACCGTTTTATTTTATTTTGAAGTTCATTTAAGCTGGTTGTCCCATTCCCGAACATTCCAGGAAGATGGCGTTTTAATGTCCGTCATAGTCAATTACATTCACATCAAATTATTACTTTTTTTATCAAATATCTAAAATTACTGTGAGTACTTTTGTGCATAATCACTAAAGATTTGTTACTTTTTTAATATTTAGTTTAGAGATATCAAAAATTATTTATTTTTTAATTTTAATATTTGTTTGCCGTCTATAATCTAGATAGATATCTTGTTTCATTCCAAATCTGTTACGATCACAATATACAAGTCTGTTTTTCAATATTATCATATAATATTTATTTTCTAATATTTCTCATTCTTATTATTTCTTTGAAATTCTGGCTAAACATTCCCGCTGTGTATTTTCTCATAATAATATTGGGGCGTGTCGAAATCATTTATATATGGTCAAATGAGTGCTTTGTTTCATGACCGAAGCGTGAAAATCGAAATTAGTTTTTTTATTACCACCTAAAACAGATCAACAAAAACTCCACTGTTAAGTAGACTCACAAAGAGAGAGCTTTGCAAGCTTGAAATTAATAATTGATTTATTTGGGTAGAAAACTGTTATTTATTTTTCTAGTCTGTTTTACAATTTCTCTAAAATCGTGGTGCTGTCATAAATTTTTTGACGTCTATAATTTTTTTTTAGAGTTGCCAGTGGATATTTTAAGTAAACTAAATATAAATTTTGATATGGCAAGGTATGAAACATTTGAAAGTAAAGTATTCCACTATCAATGATTTTATAAGGCATTATATTGTATTTCATATTATTATTTCCTTATGTTCTAGATCCATTTTGTTTTTATATAACGTCACGTAAACCTTCAAAGTTGTAGACATGATATTACTCTTATGTTAAAGATGTCCCAGCTAGTTTATCTCTGGCTGTGTTACGATCTTATATCTATATACCAATATGATTAATGATACTTGGATAGCGATTAGTTATAACTTAAACTAGTAAAATAACCAGACTCGTCCCATGATTAGGTATTGAGAATAAATTAAGCAATTACTTATAACTGTACTGCCATTATATAAAATAATATGTAAGTTATTATTTATTGAATAAGAGTGAAATATAAATGTTTTAAAAAACCTTTTTCGAAGACATTTTTAGTAAATGCGCTTGGATTATAGCTGGACTGTAAATCTGTCTTGTAAGTATTCAAATTAACTTAGTTTGAAAATATATCATAACAGATTATTTAAATAATGTTAATAATGTAATGACATTTTATTAGATAGTAGATAATAATTATGTAAAAAAGGTTTCTTTTTAGTTTATAACTTTTCAGTTATCGCTGAACAACTTTTTTCAGTTATTGTTATCAAGTCTCCCCATTTAATATTCGTATTACCCCGCCATTGGGTAACGCCGCCATGTTGGTTAAGTAGGTTAGATAGGTAGCCACAATTTCAACTAAAATGTGTTGTCCAAATGACAATAAGATCTAAGATTTTCGGGAATACTAATTTAAATGAAACTAATATTTTTCGGATATACTTACTACGCTACTTTATTTTTGATATAAACTACATATGTACTCCCGAAGGTTCGGCTACTTTTCATCAATCCTGATCACGGGCAGAAGAGATGTGTATGTCTGTCAGTCGGTCTTGTTATTTTACCACCTACCGGCATCGGTTCTTAATTTTCTGGCGTACCGCTTAATTTCATTTAAATGTGTGTGGGGCCGTTCAAGTATTACTTAAGCAGATTTATTACAATTATTTTCCCCCCCATCCCCTTTGTTAGCAAAAGTAAGCAAAGCTCTTACCCCCTCTCCGCATGCTTACGTAAACATTTTCAATTACTGTATTTATTTTGTTCATACAAGTCCACAAAAAATATAATTGTATTTTTTACGGATCTACTCGTTGTAACGATTAAAAATTAATAACTACCGATGACGTAATCGATACCTAGAATCCCCTAACCCCCTATTCAAAATAATCAAACCAAAGACCCCCCGCCCCTCCATAGTGCATACGTAATATTTGGACGGCCCCTGTATAAAATGTCATCTATAGGATGAAAATGAACCTCAAAAAATTATACGAAGAAATGAATATATGTACATACACTGTGTGATATATGAAAGCTAGTAATAGAAAACGTCTTTTGAAGTGTTTACCGACGTTGACTAGTTTGATAAATTGTTTTCTTTGTATTTTTGTATCCAGTTTTTTGTATACACAAGTTGGTAATTTAAGACTTATGCTTAACAAAGGTTTGCATTATAGACATATAGATAACAGTTATTCAATGGTTGTAAGCCTTGCTGTGGTCAAGTTACTGCCTGGCTCGACTGGGGAAGTACCACTCTCTCACAGAAGTAGCCTAAATGGCTGAGTTTCGTCAGATAAGCGAGGGAGCCGGTTGCCCTTTCTCTATTCCCACCCTGTTCATTCCCTCTTCTACTATCAAAGGTAGCAAACCATCCCAAAAATAATTTCGCCGATGTCCATGGGCGACGGCACTACCTCCATCATGTATGCCGTCTGCCCGTTTGCCATCTTTTCCATAAAAAATATATATTCGCAGATTTTATATTAAGGTTATTTCAAGAGAAGGGAAAATACTACGTATGTAGCTTGGCGATGGAAACTTTTGGCAAACATACTTATTTATTAAGAGAAGCATCAAGAACAAAAACTGTTCAAAAAAATATAGCCTTGACTACTAAGTCAGTAAGTATCCACTAAGTACTAACATCGTGCCATACTAAATACTTATTACTTGACATCTCTTAAATGTTAAGCATTAAAAAATTATAATTTATTATTTTGACCAAACGAAAGATTTTTTTATATTACAATGTGATATATGGTAATGTAAAGCCAGGTAATTTAATCTAAACTTTAATGTCGACCTTACATTAAATACATATAAGAATACACGAATTAAAGATTTTTTTGGTTGTTTTCCGATTACTTGAAACTTGAAGGTGCTCAGCATAAGATTCTAACGTTGCACTATGTACAAAGCATTTTAAGTTTCACATATAGTAAGCGTTATCCTTCGTTAATAGTATAATGTGCGAAGATTTATGAATAAAAAATTATTAACTCTGCGTATGTAGTCAGAAAACTCAAAATTAGAGTACGCATACAAATAGTGCCGGCGTTAGGGTGGGGCGCGATGGGGCGACGGCCCAGGGCGCCAAATTTGGGGGGCAATTAGAGGAGGTAGGATACTTATAAATGAAAAAATAAAAAAAATAGGAGCTGCATAACTTTCTTCGTCGACGTCGTTAGATCTGGGTCACGCTAAAGGAAAGATGGAAGATGGAATATAGAATTCTTAATATACGTTCAGTGTTCACATTGGTTCAGAAAAAAAAATATACTCGATTTTGATTTCTTCAAGTGGGCGCCAAAATATTTCTTGCCCAGGGTGTCAGTATCTATAACGCCGGCACTGCATACAGTAACAGCTATCTAAATTCCACAGTCCATAATCATTATCATCTTCAATATATTGGTAATAATTTTCTATTATTACCGATACATCGAGAATGTTATCGTATTTCCCAAGGTTGATAGTCTTTGTTAGTACAAATGTTAACCTCATTATAACCCAAAGGTCATATAAAATAATAAGAACGTTTTCTTCACGTGAATTTTATTATTACAGAATCATTTCAATTTAACTTTATACGGGCTGGTCAATATAAATTGTTTTCAAATGGACGACTGTGAGATCTGAAACTATATTCTTAAACACATCTCCGCTCTGGATACTTGAAAATTAGGTACCCATTACCCATTACCCCTTACCCACACGCCCGCATGTAAAATAAACTGTATGTGTGACAAAATTGTACTTGTAATATAATCTGTGACGTAGTTAATGTTATAGAATTACAATATTGACAGCTTATTGATCTTAACATACAGCCTCTTAAGTCAAATTTATTATAAAAGTATCTGTGTTTTAGAAATTTTAGAATTGTTACTTGATAAATAATATTATTTTAAAACTTGTAATAAATTTTTTTTTGTCCATTTATAACATGTCGCATTACATTATATTCCCATTCATTAGTGCAACATCTTTGGTATTTTGCATGCTATTGATTTATTAAAGTGTTCAGTATTTACTTTTTATCGATTATGTATTTATTGAATTTTTATTGTTTAATTGTGTATTATGACATTATTCTTTTCCTACCACCATTCATATTTATAGGTTGTAAATCTATTGATAATAAAAACGTTATTTTAACAGATTAAGTCGAATAATTTAAAAGAAAAACTATAGCCTACAGTCGGAAAATATATTTCAAGCAGTGTTCATTCAAAAAACCACACCATAGTTTTTGTCGAAAGATGCTAAATGATTTAAAAACTGTAATACTTTTTTTTAGTTTTAAAGAAACTACTCCTTTCTAAGCATAAAAGTTGTTACTACTACTTTTTTTAAAAAATACCTACCTTTTAGTTAAGAGTTTATTAGAATATTTCGGAGTTAATTATTATCGTGATACAATGGATGAAATTACAATCGGATATGAATTATGACAAAATGGATTTATATCAATATTTTATATTATTATACAGGGTGACTGGTGAATTACTATCGATATTTGAGGACGTGATATTTGACGATCATATATGACAAAATAAAAATTAATATAACATAAATATTAATAAACTTCTGAGTAAAGTTAACCAAAAGTTATGTAATTAATTAGGCATCGTGTGAACACCCTACAGATTAGGTATAAACACACACACACAATCGCGTGCGGCGGTGTGTTGTTGTATCAGCACGCCGCCGCACGCGTCCACACTAGGAACACTTGGAACGTGTACACACTTTATTTATTTAATTAAGTACCTATTTTTTTTACATAATTCGAATGAGAATCATGTACCGAGTATTCTCTTTAAATATTGATAGTAAATCACCAGTATATATATATATATATATATATATATATATATATACATATATATATATATGTATATATATATCAAATAACAAAATCGTTTTTCGTATGGATCAATTCAACATATTTTATCAATATGTGCATTCTATTAAAACGGTTTTAACGTTTTCATTTAACTTTTATGTACAGTATCCAACACCTAAGAATAGAAGGTATTATTATTAATACATTTAAAACAAAGAAAATTAGAAGATATCTAACTTCTACTTGTATTATATTAAACTTTTTAACGTACTCATTGCTAAGCACGGTTTAAATGATCGTCATTTGTTTGACAGTTGTCTGTCAGTTGTTAAGACAGATCTAGTGCATTCAATACATATTACAAAAGGTCATCTAATTCTAAAGTAACGTTAGATTGATACGAATAAAGGAATAAATTCTAAAATTCTTGGGTATACATTATGCATTAAGAATTGTTACATGTATTGGCAGGAATCATATTTAACAGGACAATTGAGAGGTTAACGTCTGTCAGGGTTGCTAAGTTGCTAGTTACAAAAAAAAAGACTTTCGGTATTGCCATAAATTATTATAATAATATTTTAGGTTTTTGGAATGTTTTCATCAACATTTTATTCGTTTTAATATATATTGATCGTCATTTTTTTCAATTTTGTACCTTTTTATATTTAAAATAAATACTTAAAATATACTAAAAACGTGTAAATCTTGCGATTATATTTGCTTGCATCTTGTGTATTCACCGTTACAAAGACATTTTGCTGAGTTTAAAACTCACGACAGTTTTACGATGTCGAAGAATATGTTTTCTACAAATAAATGTACACGTGAAAGTTTGTGTGTGTCTATCAATCATAGGTGAAAGATTACATTTACGAACAAATTCGAATGAAGGATTTTGAGAATTTGCTGATACGATTTATATATTACGATAAGTTATTCATAAAAGTTTTTTTTTCAGTGTATTAATTTTTTATCTACAAGAAATTTTACGTCACTGTCAAATATTACCTGTTTAAAATTTAAATTAGGTATATGTACTTTTTTAATGTAAACTTGTATGTAAATAATGAAGAAAGCCGGTCAAGTGCGAGTCGCTCTCAACTTTTGCTCGTTCAAGAAGTTTTGTTTCTCCATACAAAGTAACTATGACAAAGAAGTTCAGTGACAATGCGTTCTTGCAGTAAATAGCTTGATTTTCCGCCAAGACTTGTACAGACTTACTACTATATTATAAACCGTTTGGAATCCGATGTGATACAATATCTAGTTCTGGAATCTGGATTGGTTCCATGCGAGTGAACTTCATAGCGGTCACTACTTTATAGAGATTTTTCAATGAACATAAACTTTATAAAAGAACTAGCTGACCTGACGAACTTCGTATCGCCCTATAATCAAGAAATATCTATTACGTTTTTTTATTTATATTTTTGGAGTTTACCTGTAAGCCATAAATCTCCGTGTTTTGAAGTGCGACAGAATGATTGACATATTAGTTAGCTTTGTCAAAGGTAATGTCAAAAAAAACGTTTGTATGGGAAATAGAAAAGGGCTGTTTTTATGGTTTTCCCAGTAATGAATAAATTTTTTTCAGCTTTTATACCTTCCCTGAACCTCCACGTACATTTCAAGACTAAGATAAGATAAATCCGTTCAGCTGTGCTAGAGTTAGCGAGACTAAGGAACAGCAATCCATTTTTATATATATAGAAGATAGAAGATTACAAAGGCTCCCATTTAAATGTATAGTCCAATGGATGTTTATCTGATCTATAATATGTAATTTTTCTCATAGCATACTTGTTGCATTTGTTCTTCATTACGATGTAGATTGATATTTTTGGATGCTGCTACCTCGACTTGAGCTAAAATATCTTACAGGCGAAATAAAAAAAACACTACTTAGACATTATAATTCGAACCAGACCCTCTATAGAAAAATTAAGTTGCTACGAAATTGCATATATTAAAATTAAGAATATTATCTACTATTTGAAACCAAAACCCCTCCTAGTTCGTTAAAACAACTGTACTTAATCTCTAGTTTTCTTTAATTTACATCCAATCGATTGTCATGGCTGAAACATTAATTCCGTTCAGACACCGGTGACGAGCGATCTTAGAATTGGAGTCTATCAAATTGCTCATAACCCGAATTAAATAAACCATATAACTCAGCAACCACAGAAAAATTGAACCGAAATTACCGTTGTCACAAGTTGAAGACTTTAACCATAGCAATTCAAATATGAAGGCCGTAATTCACTCATTTGATAATTTCACGTTACCATAAATATAATTTGGTACACTAAACCGGTTTTGATAGCAATTATTATACTTTAAAACATATCATGACAAAACACCGTGGGAAGATACACTGAATGCTCCGTCTCTTTCTAACTCCATGTAAGAATTGTTTCTGTCTAACATTCGTGACCATACGATTTGGTCTGAACGCGAAAGTTTACTTTTGTTTATATAGAATACACTTGCGTTAATAATTCATTCTCGTATTCTTATTTCGATGTTTCTGTATTGTATTTGTATTCTGTTACTACTCTTATGAGTAAAAAAGACTTTTTTTTATACATAAAAAGCGAAACAAAAAAAAATATTATTTATATTTATTGAGCTGAGACAACATCAATATAAACACTTTTATTTCAATCCAGGCTTTTTGATTTTAGTCGTTACTGCGTATGTTTTTCTATGGTTCCAGAAATAAATTGGCTTATACAAGCTCATAGATTTATGGTTTTTTTACAAGATATTTACGGAACTCTAAAAATTGTATCAAATTACTTAGCACATTACAATAAATAAGCGGTCCATAATAGCCACAGTG
Source organism: Danaus chrysippus (assembly GCA_916720795.1). NCBI lineage: Eukaryota > Metazoa > Arthropoda > Insecta > Lepidoptera > Nymphalidae > Danaus > Danaus chrysippus. The sequence goes on from CAKASE010000074.1 coordinate 4,536,311, forward strand.
TATTGTTCGATGCGTCGTAGGCGCACCATGACTAAATCATAACCCCATAGAAATATTAAGGAATGCATCCAATGTTATACATTATAATGTTCTTTAAACAGCCATAGATAAGTTTATTAATATGGGATATAAAATATAATACTTTATTGTGTTTCTGAACGAAATTCTACCATATGTTAATGCTAGATGACGTAACTTGGGGGCATAGACAAGTTATATCGTTTAAATTTTAAAGAATTATTTTTTTTAACCATAAAATTTATTTAACTAACTGGTCAGTATTATGTCCATTATAATAAAGTAATTTATTTTCTGGTTTCAAAGAATGGAAATAAATAAGTTGGAACAGAAATGTACATTTTGTAGTTTGATTTTGTTCTATACCTTATGATTTACCAATACGTGATAAAATATACCTTAATTTCGTGCATAGGCTATGGAGTTGATTGTAATTAATAAAACATTTTTACGTGTGATGTGGAATTCTAAAGTTATTATAAAATATAGATATGGAAATAGCTCCTAGTGACTTGTTCGAAGTGTTGCTTTAAAGAAATATACTTATAGTCTTCATGTTGATAGATGTGCAGAGTAATTTCAACTAATATCACGTAGAATTAGAGAGGAAACTCTTTCATTCACATTGGCAGTATGTATTTTAGGTAATTTTTTTTCGTGACATTTTGACATTTCCGTGACAATCTGATTTTTACGTCAAAGTAAATGTCAATGTCATTTTAGATATTATAGTTGAGCTAAGATAAAACCAATAGTTATTTACACCTGCATGTATATTTGTATGTGTTAAGTAACCTAGCGATTAAATATAAATAAAAATTAAAACAAAAAGGTTTATTGTAAAAGTGCTGAAAGTAGCTTTAATTAACCTTACAATTAAAAATTAAAAATCAGTACGTAAAATTGTAATTTTAGAGAAAAGAACAATAATAATAATTTTCTGTAAAATTCTAATTGAATTGTTCGCTCAGAATAAACTTTCATAGAGTGCGGGGAAGCCTTATTCTGCAACATCTTTCCGGAAGGGACGTCATTCGATGCGCACGATCATGGGAATGAGTTTATGCATTGTGAAATATATATCTATAGCACTATAAGTATTATGCATACTTTCAGAAATAATTTCTTTCTTTACCTTACCTGCGAACGTAGATTAGAAGAACGTACCTGCAACAAACCACGTTTAATAATATGACAATTGATCAAAAGTACGAGTATAACATAAAAATTACGATCGACACCATACTAATTAGCAATTACAACAGAACAGAACAAAACAAGTCCAATTTTATAGCGATTTAACATAAAGATAATATAGAAATTCCATTAAGAGCGGTTGAGTCACTTTTGTTTTTGTCGTCCATAAATTGGAAGTGTACGCTGTTCGGTGGCGCGAAAACAGCAGTCTGACCGCGTCGGGTCCGCAGTGCGCATGCGTCGGACGCCGCGTTGCTATGGAGACGTGACTTGCAAATCAAATTAAATACTTACTTTTATATATTTTATAATAGTAAAAATACTGACACAATAAAAACAAGAGTGACTGTGTTTTATTATAGTGTATTGTTAAATTATGGTGAGTGTTTTGCTTTTTGTTCGAAGTTTTTGAATACTAAATATATGTGGATTGCAGGAATATATAAAAATGTTTTGGATAAAGAATTGTTTTCATTATAAAAAATTAATAAAGAAATATATTGACACCTTTTTGACGAATTTGCTATTAGAAATATTTCCTACAGTTAAAAAAATTCAATGAAATACATGCCTAGTTACTTCCTTGATTATATCGGTGAATATTTAAATGTAGCATATAATTTATTATGTTTTTAATTTTATTATCTGGCAATAATTCATTTTAATTCCATATAACTTTATATTTTGTGTACATTTGTTACTTTGAACGTCAAGTATTTTATTTTTATAAGTTTTATATACTAAAATAAGTAAATAAAATAAAGTTTTTTGTTAATTATTTTATATTAGTTAATAAAAAAATATTTATAAATAAATTCGAACTTATATATTGTGTATAGTATTATATATTTTATTATTTGATTCGTTATATCTATCAACTTCTACTTCTCGTATTAATCTAACTGTACATAATATTACATTAAAACCTGTCTGTACGTAGATGACTAACGGATTTAAATGCAAACATTGGCAGATATATGATAAAGAGTTATGTTAAAAACAATTGAACAACGAGTTCATGTTACCAACACACGGACGGTATAAAAGTTTTGCATTTTTGAAGCATCGGCCCCTTAGGACGCGTTTACGAACTAAAAACAGAAAGTTGTGCTGTTTTTTATACATATTTTATTAGTATCAGTACATAGATTTTGTGTACGTTATCTAAGACACTAAGTATTCATTTAAATGTAACTAATAGTTGGATTACTATGCGTATGTTAAAACTATGTACCCCCGACGTTTTAATTACTTTTCAGTAGTTTGTAGTTTTAACATAAAATACGCGTAGTAATCAGAATTTTAGTTTCATATAGATTTTGTGGTTATTTCCGTATATGGAAACCATCTACTGGTGACTCGCTGTAAACTCATATATATTAAAATTACGTTACGTACTCACTCAAATTACGTTACGTATAAATTGTATCGATTTTCTCATACTAATGTTAATTCCTACTTTCCCTTTCAAATGAATAGTTATACTGTTCGTGTTTTTGATGTACGTATTCATTGTTAGAAGCAACAATTGAATCGACGTTAAAATCTCTTTAGATGGAATTCGATGTTTTTTATGACGGAATTATTATTAAAATATGAGAAAGTGAATGTGACAAAATTAACTTAATAAATGATATGTTTTATTGTTAACAATATGTTATTTTTGTTAGCTACTTTGAATAAATATATTTTTTAATATTCTACTGAAAAAGGCTAACACTTAACTGTGTTAAAAAAATCGAAACCACCTTTTAAGTAGCATAAACTTCAACAAGTTTAATATCGATAATAATAGCAGACCCTGGCTAAAGCTGGGAAATTGCCAGGAAGAAGAAGAATAAAGATGAGGAAGATTTAATTCTTTTAATGAACCGTTTCTTGATTCTATTCCAGTTTTTAGTATAAATATCAGAAGCAAAAGTTACATAAGCAAAGATTGCTGTGGTTAAAAAAATACACAACATAGACGGTGTCAAAATAATTAAATAATTACGAAGATATAATAATAAACAGTTTTATTATAGTAGATAACCTTCCCAAAGAATGTTAATTTAATTTGATATCAGTTTCTTCAAGCCTTTTAAGGCAAATTTTTCTTTAATTTATTTTGTTAAAAGTGACACTCTAACATACCTAAAGATATAAAATTGAGAACCTCATTATATGAAGTTGGTTAACTTAGTACAAATATACCAGACTAGTGTGTTATTTCATCTGTACATAGTAGGTACAACAACATGCGTATACTATTACCATAAATTCAAATTAATCAAAAAGTAATATTACTTATACCATTGTACCATTTGCTGGACCGATTATGATGAAATCTGTCATAACATTAGATAAAAACTGACATTCATGAAGATGAAGCCGCGTGTAAAAGCTGGTATATCATGAAAACAGTTTTATTGTAAGAATTCCATTCATTTATTTTAGTAGCGAACTGCACTTGACCGGTTTCACCCTCTTCCTTGAACTCGGAAACTATTTATAAACATACTATTCTATAGTATTTCTATTTTATTATATAATATAACTAGCTGATGCCGGTGGCTTTGTTTCTTGTAGCATAATTTTACGTATGTAAAAATTATTTTAAACAGACTTTTATAAATAGCATTGCTTCTTATATCTTAACAATTTTATATTTAATAAAAAATATATATAGGAGATTTTTGATTGAGATGATATCAAAGTGACTAAGACGTAAAACGTAAAATTAAGTTGAAATCTAACCACTATTTTTGTGGCTATATGGCCAAAATAATATACATTTTATATATAGGAAAATAAATTTGAATTTGCAAAATCCATTGAGAATATATGACTATCTTTTAAGACAATAAATTTAAATTCCAAATAAGGAGTTTGCAAAATATGACGTCATTATAATATTATGTGATGTCGCATACAATGTACGCATTAGCGTTTCAAATGCAGACACACACACACACATACACACACATCCAAATACATTGAAACACACACATATATGAAATATCTATACTGAGAATATATATTCCATTTGTAGGCTGAGACAGGCTTAAAACTGAATCCCAAGTACTATATAATATGGGTTATATTTTTTCATTTCCATATTTCAACAATGTATGAGAAGAGGAAATTTGAAAAGCAGGCTGACATTATGACTGGCATTTTTAGGGCGCTGGTAGTTGAGATACAGCGAGAATTACTACTATAGAACCTTATTCTTTTTTTTTACGATGTTTTTTATATTGTACATGAAAATACTACCATGTTTTAAAATGCAAATCAGTATTAAATCTCTTAAAAATAAAGTTTAAAATAATATTTATCAACATGAGGTTGACAATTTTGATATTAAAACAATATATGGTAACAAAAACATTGACTTAATTCTGGTTATTAACTGGTTCTGAGTTCTGACTCCTGTCACAAAAACTGGGCCACCTTCCTCACATAAGAACTTGGAGAAACTTCGCATTAAACTTACTGACCTCAATTAAGTGTATACTTTTTATCTTATACATATACAATCTGTGCAAAAAAAAAGTATTCATAGGTTCTTTTACAATGGTGGCTTGACATCAACAAAAAAGACATAGGAACAATCGGAATCGGAAAAAAAAAAACCGCATCAAAATCGGTCCCTCCGTTAAGAGCTACGATAGCATAGACAGACATATATGGACAACAAATTTAAGTATGAACACAATCTTTTTGCGTCGTCGGTTGTAAAGAACGTAACTTATTACGAATGTATGGGCTCATGATTTTCTGCGTACGTTTTTCTTTTTATTCCATTCTCAATTATAATATTCTCTCCCATAGTATAACTAAGAAATATAAGAAAAACTCTTATTCAATAAATTAAATTTTAAGTATTGAAATTTTTTGCCAACAATTGACAAAGTTCTATTCTTGTACAGGCATTAGATTACTGAAGAATATACATACTATATGTAATTATAACATAGTGAAATCGACAAAACCATCTATACAAGTAGTAGAATTCTTGAAAACTTCATAGTAATAAAAACACTAATAGATTATAAATTAAAGTTAAACGCTCAGTTATCGTGGGCCCTATAATTAAAACTAATTTAAAATTCATTCACATAAAATAATATGTCAAGGGCTTCACGAACGAATGAAATGAATGATTATGAACTATATTAATGATCCGTTCAATTAGAACATTTATATGAATTACGTAAATAATTAATGTTCGTGTACGTAAAAAGTTTTGAAGAGCTGTAAATGAGTAGTACAAGTAGTTTTATTCCTATCACAGTAGTACCCCGCTGTGTTTATTAGTTCCTTATCGATCGTACAGTCAGGTAATAAATATTAATCGCAAGATTATTAGGTCATGTCTTCTTATACTTATTCTTATGTATAGATAAAATACTGTTCATGTTGTATGGAAACTTTTGATATATCAAATAATCGGAATTTAGAATTAATTCCCGATAAAAATGTCACATTAAATAAGATGTATTATTTTAATTTAATGATTAATATTATTTAATTCGTTTAACGTAAAGTTCGATGTCTTCTGAACTGGATTTTCGGAAGCGTAAGTGTCGTCCCTGTGGCGCAGAGGATAGCGCGTTGGACTTCTAATCCAAAGGTCGTGGGTTCGATCCCCACCAGGGATGTTAATAAAACATCTTTTTGTATCATGTTTATAGTAGTTTTGTCATTTTTTACTAAATTCTCAATACTATAAAAGTTGAACGGAATATTTTTTTTATGTTTTATATATACAATAACGTGTTTCGGAGTAGTCGGTCAGTCGGTCAATGATTCGATGTATCTTAAGATGGCGATATATGTCTGATGGTTCTGTTTTTCGTACGAGTGGCCCACATCCGACATGGAATCTTGAGCGAAACGTTAAACGTATTAATAGATTTACGACTTATAACCAGTTAAGTTTTGCTCACACGTCTATTTGGCATTCAAACGAATGGCATACCTAAATAAAATTAGCGTATACTTATAAGGTTTGTAAGAGAATCCTGTTTCTAACTTATTTGTGAAATGTATGAGAAAGAGTATAGAAATTTCGATGAGTCAAATCACCAATTTGTATTCCTCCCAAGCATTTTCATTGCACAAGTGAGTTCTTGACACGCACATAGTATTAACTGTCTCTTAGGTCATATTGATTTGACCTCCAAGGCGGTCTGACGGACGTGTAGGGAAAGAAAACTATTATTAAACCATTCCTTGAAATACATATACTATAGTTTGAACTACAATTTTACATTTAAAATATAACTTACTTTACAATTACGAAATATAATTCCAGATCATCCATTAATTTGTATTACACGTATTATGTGACAATTTTTTTTTTATTATTTTGACATAAAATTTCTATTCGGCCAGGACGAAATTATAATTGCAATTAAAATAAATTATTTATATAAAACCTCTGTAGATTGTAACATACATATGTAATAGATTCTAGAACAGTCGTCCAAGGTCAATGCAACTGCATCTTTTATGCGTCCGTGCATCCTATATAATTGCGACTTACTAAATAAGGTTTTTAATGAAACTAACATTTACATACATATAATAATATTACCGTAAATACTCCTTCCAACGTCAAGAAATTATCCTTAGAAACAAAAACTGTAACAGAAAAGTCTCTTAAGCACATTTAAAGAAATTTATTTTCAATACATAATACGAAGTAATTATTTTAATACTTCTAAATTAAACATAATAAAAGATTTCTTTACAGTGATGTTAAGAATTTTTTGTACTGAACACATTGAATATAATGGCATACTTAATTTATTTTAACGATTATAATCTTTGTACTATAATAACTAGCTTAATAACAATAGTTCTCTTATTACAAGAAAAGTCATGAATAAAGTGTAAGCACCTTATTTAATTACTCTGCTATGGAAAAACTACTAATAGTAAGTGTTGTAGGTCACACTACATACGATTCCCGTTTACACAATAACCTACATTAATACTGTGAGTGAAGTGGTAAATTTAATGAATGAGAAACTGTTAACGCTCCGTTTGTCGTATCCATTTAATACTCTTGCTAAGGATAATTAGTAACATTTGAACATTTTTGTTAAGTGTGGTCCATTTATCGTCACTATTTAAATTTGTCACGTCACAGAGGTACTTTTAAGGATACTTCTAGTAAGGTATGTGTATAAGGTCTCCTTAATCTATAAACAAGCAATTGTCACTTGTTGATTAACGGAGCGTTAAAGTATTACCTAACGCAATTGGGGAGTGGGGGGATCTCGAAAAAGTTACGATGAGTTACAGTTGAGGGAGGGGGTGTTTCTCATAAAACATTACGTAGCATTGTTTCTAAAGAAATTAATGAATTAAAACCCCCAAACTGGCAACCCTTTTCATATACGTTACATTATGTCAACCAGACTAATACAATCGAAAGATTTTTCATTTGTTCTCGCAAGTTTTCAAACTTCTTAAATTAATATTTTACAGGGAATGCCGGGACTGTATTCTACGTCATGTAATGTTGGTTCCGTGGTCAGTATTCGTTAGTGTTTATCCGTGAGTTCATAGTTTTCATACTGTAATTTCTTCAGAAGGGGGAGATTTGTATCAGTGATCTTATTTCATTTAGTTGATTAAACTATACAAAACTATTACATAATTTTTTACGAATTTAGGATGAAAGTAATCACTTGAGTGTTACGTACCGTTTAGAGAAGGGGGGGGGGTACATAAAACGTTACGATTTACAAGGGGGTGGAGGGGGGCGGTCAAAAATCTATGAAAATAGTGTTAATTAATAGGTACTTGAACGCTTCCTAATGCGTTGTTAATTTTTCATCGTGGAACCAAAATATTTTAACAGACAATTATATTATTAAACGTTCGTTAGTAAACGACTCGTTTAGATTTAACAAACAGAGTTTGGTGAAACTTGGCCTAGGTAGGTCACATTCCCGTTTATAAAGTGACTAATCAATGAAGTCGCCACAATGATAAGATAATACCATTTTAAACGATTATTTCACATTCATATATTGTTAGTGCTAAATGAAGAAGACTTTTATACATTGATTACATGAATATATCATGATGCTTTGTTTTAAACGTGAGTGACCTTTCTGCGTGTTAAGCAAATCGGATTTGTGCAATACAAGTGAGTTAACTTAACACGAGTGTAACAGTTTTTACGTAGCGTCAACAGTTTTTCATTAATATACACGAAACTATATATTCCATGTATTCATATGCGTGTGTCGGGTCCATCGTTGTAGAGAGGAGCTTCAACAGTGACTGGGACTTGCGACCCAGGTGTAGGTTTATAGGACTATCTAACGCGCGTTAAACGCACACTTATACACGTTAAGTATTGAAGTAATTTAGTGACGAGAAACGATTACATATGTAGTACAAACTTGTAGTAAGTATATTGGGTTTACACAGATAGTGTGTGTATTTTTGTCATTTAATCGCTTCAACTATAATAGGGTTAGCTTTAAAGAATGTAGTGCTTCAAGTATTATTGTGTTTAAGTTAAAAATACACATTTGTAAGTAAATTTAGTGTAATGATATAAACTAGGACTAAGGATACATTTTGACGGAAACATAAGATATTGTATGAAAATGATGGCGAGCCAAGAACAGTTTAGTTGATATTAATTTGAAATCATAGGAAATATTATTGAGATATTTGAAACAATAAGACTGAATATATTGATAAATTATTGAGAAATGATATGAATATTTGACATAAAAAACCTTAATAAGATCTAAGATTATCTCGAGTATTCATTTAAATGAAACTAATTATTTCAGATTTCCTACGCGTTTTTTATTTTTGACTATAAACTACATACTCCCGACGTTTCGGCTACTTTACAGCAACCGTGATCACGAGCAGTAAATCCGAAAATATTAGCTTCATTTAAATAAAAAAACCTTAATAAGGATATTGGTAGAACACACTGATAAGACTTAATTAAAAATAAAAATAAAATGTCAATATAATTTTCTTGAACTAATGACATATTCTCGTCGTGAGAAATTGTTGGTATTGTATACACTTCTTAACATTTCAAATATTAATAAAGCCATGAAAATAGAGGACGCGAATCGATTTTATATTATTCGAATAATTGGGATATTATTTTAATTTAATTAGAGACGAAACCTCTTAGCATACAATTCACCGTGCGGGTGTCGGGTCCATCGTTGTAGTGAGAGGAGCTTCAACAGTGCCTGGGACTTGCGACCCAGGTATAGCTTTAAGGGGCCCCTACTTTAAAACATCTGTATATTCGTATGTTCGTCTTAATTACATTAAATGATATCGTATTTCCATAATCGTACAGCGTGACCGATACTCTCAATGGATGTACATTTTTATACATAAAACAGGTAACATATGTCACGCTCGCTAAATACTAACAAAGAGAATTGTTTCAACCACTATCCAATACAGTCAGGGTTGTGCTTAATTATTTAAATTAATTTAATAATATAATAGGATTTATTTGTCAAAAATATCTTATCTTTTATCAAGTATTTACATTACAGATAAAAAGATCTCCTGACAGTAATTTTATTTGAATAGTTTTTATCTCACTACGATATAAATTTTACGATTTTGTCCTAGATTTTGTAAAGATTTTTTTCAGATATGTTTTTCCTGATATATGTTTTTTGTAAATTATTTGTGTCAATCCTATCAAGAGCAAATGTGGACTTACATCTAACTACCAACCATTCATGTTACAAAAAAAAAATACAATACTAATAAGATTTAAGACTTTTACGAGTATTAATTTAAATAAAACTATATTTTTGGTTTATTACGTCTATTTTTATTATTTCAAAACTACATACTCTCGAAGCTTCGGTTACTTTACAGCATCCGTGATCACGGACAGACGAGATGAAAGTATAACGTTACCTTAAGATTATTTTCTATAGATATAGACAAAAATAAGTTTATAAAGTACGCAAGAATAGTGGATTATAAAAATATTAAAAGTATTACTTAGTGAGGCAAAATGAAATATTTGGAAAAATTCAAAATAGAAGTAAAAAAAAACGATTTGAAAAAAAATCTTGTAGGTAAGGTCTAATAATCTTTCAAAAAGTTCCAATTGAAAGAATAACTTATAAGAAAAATCTCAATTCTTAAAAGGAAAGAATTTTTTGAACGTCTTATATGGTCAAAAAAAAAACCATAAAAGATCATCCGTAAAAAAAGTTCTAATTTCAAGAATGTCTTACGGCAAATGTATGTACTCTCCGTAAAGAAAGTTATATTTGAAATAAACGTCTTAAAAGAGTTATACTCTGGATATAGTTATGATTTAATAGTTATATAAACCGATAATCTCTGTACGAGTTAAACTGTTAATTCCTCCAATGATCCGGTCACGATTGACCGTGATTCGGTATTTTTCGTCACGATTTTTTCTTGTATTGTGTAAGATGTCGCACTCTGTTTGAAGCTTGTAATTGCTTGATTTAAATATATCGATAATATTTTAGTTCAATTACATTTAGTTTGGACCACTCACTCAGTGTACAAAATTTTTTCTTAAAATACTATTGCTAGTCAAGCCAAACATAGCTTTAGTTCATTTGAAACATGAAAATTAAATTTATCACAAAATTATATAAAACCAAACAGTTGTATGACCAAATGGAATAATTCCAATTCCATTTCAATCAGTTGTCGTTCTAATTTATATTTATGGTATACGCTAATGATATAACTTATCTGTCATCTACAAATCATTACACCAAGCGAGGCCCTAGCCCTTCATCTCGTGACGGTATTTTTCCTATCTCGTAATTAATCACTGAAGTCTAGATAATATTATCTTATCATGTATCTGAGAGGAGTTCGTGATTTTAATTAATTATATTCGTTACAGAGGTGAAGTGCTCCACGGGATGTTGCTTTGGGGGCTGTGTGTAATAACCCTTACGGGCCTTGCGACCGCCCAGGGTCCGGAGAAAAGTAAGTCATTATATTAATTTAGATTATTATACAAAAAAAAGTATTATTTCATGTTATAATGATTGTTATATAAGGTGCTTTGGCACGTGAGTCGCGTCAATTTCTATATGTTTAATATAAGTAATTTTCTATATTATATATTATATACATAATATTGATTAGAATTATTTGTGAAGCCGATGTAAACTTATAAATGAAAGTTTTTTTTTTTTTTTTTTTTTTTTTTTTTTTATGGGAAAAGGGGGCAACTGAGCAGACGGCCTTCTTGATGGTAGGTAGGTACCGTCGCCCATGGACATCCGCAACGTGGATTTGCGGATGTGTTGCCGCCCTTGATTGGGGAAAAGAAGGGGGAAAAAGTGGGAAAGGGAGGGAAAGGAAAGGTTGGGAAAAGGGAAAGGGCAACCGGCTCTCTCACTCACCGGACGAAACGCAGCCTTTAAAGACTACTTTACGCCGATTTTCTGTGAGAGGGTGGTACTTCCCCGGTCGAGCCAGCCCATGTTCGAGGTGTAGTAAATTGACTACAGCTAGGCTCTACCACCTTGAGAAAGTGCTGAAAGATTGAGTAAAAATTTAGTCTTATTTTAAAATGACAGTTCATCTTATATTTTCTGGTTAAGAAATAGTTCCTTCTAGTCATTTTTATTCTGAGTTATATGACAGTTACAAATTGACCAAAGAAAAAGCTGATTTTTTTAAAGTGTCATATATGTATATTTTTTTTATTATTTTACCATATTCTTAACGCTCTGCCATAAGTTATAACGTGGTATAATTTTTGAACAAACTTAATTATATATTATAAGACAAAATAAAATTAAAAACTTAGACCATTATAACAGAAAAAAAATTTCGTCCACTTTTTTTTCTTTTGCTCTTCCGAAACAGTCACATCTTAAGTAACGATAGCCTAATCGTATTTGTCACACTATCACCCGTGTAAAAAACTGATCAATTAATTTAGCAACCATTAATTTAGCGTAAAAAACTAGGAAGTGTACGTAACAAAATATAACAAAACTCATACTAATATAATAGTGAACGTACCATCCTGAAGATTTCTTTTCTTTGTAATTACAAGAGAAAGCATTCATTGTTACGTATCAAATTTCAACTTTCTTGGTTAAAAAATAGTAAAATTTTATGTAATTTTTTACGGATGTTATTTTGAAGGTAATAACCGACTTCGGAAATAAAGAGTATTGTGTTATATCCACATATTATGACATAATCCAATTAAAATTGGGACAGTAGTTTAAAAACCAAAGACATATATATGTAGTTAGGATAATTTCAATCAATTCTGTCTTTCTGATAACACTATCAATAATTTTGTTGCAAATCTAATTAGGTACGATTTTAAATAATACATGACAAAAAAAATTAAAAAGTATTTTTTTTGAACAATTCTTTTTATAAGATATGAATAAATAAGAATATCATAATTTCCACATACTTCTAACCAAGCTAACTAATTAACCAAACGACATTATTTTCAATAAAAAACTTTACCTTTGTGAGCCTATTTTTTTAAACTATGTGTATCATTTTAAAGTATGCTTACCTTATATTAAAAGTGTGTCGAACTGATTATGTTATCAAGAGAGGAACTAGGACACAAGCTTATCACAAGTCTTCATACGTAGGGTATTCCGTTTTTTCACTCAATAATCTACGTTAATAAGATTTACGAACGAAAAAACTGTTAACGTGCCTTGTATTAAACATACTAGGTATATGCCATATACTTAAATTGACAATATGTGTATTTGGTAAAGTATATATCGGATTTAATACAAATTCGTTTTTTTTTAAAGAGAGTGTGACGCCAGCCTTACTGACGTCACTAATGTCACTTCTTTTTTTACGTTCCATGATATTTTTAAATGAAACTTCAATTGTTCTTAATGCTCCTGTATTTCTCGAAGGTTCTTCATAATCACACTCTTGTATGGTCCGCACTCACTGAACTCTGCTTTCGTGCGTCCAGACGTCATATTTATACCAAAATTCAAACATAGCTCTATTCTCCTTTTAAACAATCTTTGATTTCATTTTAATTTTTACAATAATCATGAATACTAATGAGGTTTAATAATAATTGTTGACAGGCTCAAGTTATTTTCACGTTATTAATGCTGATTTATTTTCACGTTATTTATTTATTTAATATACATCGTCTTTTACTTAATTATTTTCCTTATAAAACATCATTAAAAATATAGTTAATATAATTAAAATACAATTTAAGAACAAGTTTTATACAAAATACCGCAAAATCTGCAACCTTACGGTCACTACTATGAACAGTTATTTTCATTAAAAATTTTATTCATTTTTAATGAGGACGTTGGACGCTCTTAATAAAAATTTACCGCTTACTTTATAATTTTTATTTTACTTAAATTAAGCATAATTTTCAAAGCAGGTACCAAAAATAAAATATATTTCTCTAATCAATAAGTAAACATTTTTCTTGACTTTTCGGTTTCACTTAAATTATGATAAAGTATGTTCAATGATAAGTCAACTGAGAATTTATTTTGGGCTCAGCTAATATAGAAAATCTGCGGAATAGATTACAGAATGTAAACAAAGATTTTATTACAGCAATTTCAACAAAAGCATTTGATTTATATTCCTCAAACATACGCCACAAGGATATAACAAATATTTGAATATAATACGGAACTATCGAATAAGTTTTTCAATAATACTAACGAATTGTACAAAAATATTTGTACATATAATTTGTACATACTTGCTAACAATGTGTACAACGCAATGCGATCACAAGGTCCATGTCGAAATAACGAACCTTGACTGTGATCAGTCGTCACAAATACAAACTTGACTGTTTGAACAAACGAGATGACATTCTTATCTTAATCACTATAATAATTGATAGTACAGTGATATCTGATAAGTGACTACTGGGTACGTGCGAAGAAATTATTTATTTTATCAATAAAAGATAACCGTAGCATCTGCTAGCAACACGTTTTTACGTCCACGTGCCATACTTATGTACAACATTATATACCTTTATGTATGTAAGCCTTTTTGTGCTATTGCTTCATTCGCATTGGAATTACTACAATTTTGCCAATGTCCATAATATGGGCCAGTTAGAAGTCTAAACAGTGACTTAAAAAAACTTTTATCATTTCTTTATTTTGGATTTTAACCACAAGACTATTAAGTATAAATTATTTTTATATAAATTTTTTTTTATAATATTGTACATCAATTAATGAAGTTATAGAATAATTGTAAGAAGAACTCTCAATGGAAAATAATAAACAAAAAAATTTGGTTTGGAACCTTCTAGAAATATGAACCGAAATATATATTCAATTATACTAGAATGATTTTACGTGGAATTTATCTGAATAGAGCGCAAAAAGGTGTGTTATGTATTTATATGACATGACATATACAATATATATAAAGGATCAAATTTAATATCCAACATAAATAAGACTTAACAAGCAACTTCCATTTTGTATAATTTTCAAGGTGAATACATAATCTGTGAGAACATAAATTATATCTATAACAATATGTATCAAAACAAATGACACCTTTGTTGTTGGTAATAAAGTTTATTTTGTATTGTAATCGTCCTAAAATGACTTTACCGAATTCTCTCAACGGTACAATAGATTCTTGTCATTGTTTTTTTTCATTGCGTCATGAAGTAATGCACTGATATAATAGCCTACTATTGTTAAAAATAGTTTACAATTAGAATTACATATGCTTCGAAGTAATTTAGAAATATATTTTGAAGAAACCATATTATTTACCTGATTAATTCCTCTCAAAATGCTACGTTAATTTTTATAAGTTATTTTTACGAAGTTAGGACTTCATAGCTATATATTTGTAATCTTGACATAGTAAAAAAACAATAAGAATTTATACCATCTTATGAGATGAAACCTCTCAGCATTCTATGAATTCACCGTGCGGATTCAGGGTCCATCGCGTTGCAGTGAGAGGAGCTTCAACAGTGCAAGGGGCTTGCGACCCAGGTGTAGGTTTAAGGGACCTCTATCTGACGCTAACCTCCACTGTGCAAGCTCCTCTCTCTACCAAAACAAGTTTGAAACAAAAATATACATAAATGTCTTCCATATAATATTTGTAAATATTTGTCCAGGAAGGACGGGCAATATCTGTAGTGTGGATCTGGACTGTCCAGACAACGCTTTCTGCCGTCAGAGCAGTTACTGCGTCTGCAAGAACAGCTTCGTCTACGCTGCTGTTAACAGCACACATAAAGGATGTCTGAAGGGTCAGTCAGAACTAACTACAATTTACCAATCCATCACACAATTTTCATTGCAATCCCCTACTTATTTTGCTCATATTAAATATGTATGGTAGAAACAAGTTATTTTTTTGCCATATTTTTGTTAGCCTAAATTCAAATGAGTATCCCAGAAATTACGAAAACAGTGTAAATAGGTTTAATAATTGAAGTCCTTGTAATATCTAGAGGCTCGCAACGGTGAGGAGTGTATTCAACACATCCAATGTCACTCAACTATGGGTGTCCACTCCGAGTGTTCTAACGGGTCCTGCTCGTGCGCTGAAAACGCTCACCTGGAGACAGACCGCTGTTACGAAACCGCTGGTAATATATTAAATTTATCATAAAATAATCCACTATTTTTAATATATGTGCCTATTCAAGGCCAGTTTGAAATATTTATTACATTTTTGTTCTATTTAGGTCAGTTTAAATACAATCTGAAAATTTTTATGTCCCTTAGAAAAGTCAATTTTTGACATATTTAGGTATAATTAAAATATATTTTAAACATTTTTTGGTTTTTGGTTCCTTATAAATTCGTCGTACAATAAGTATATGATATTCTTTTTCAGTAATCGGCGAACGATGCGTGGTAGACCAGAACTGCTATTTGGGTGAACCAGGTCCTGAGCGGGAGGCGTTCTGTGTGAGAGGATACTGCACCTGCCAGCTGCAGTATAGCCCCAGGGATAATGGAACGAGGTTCGAATAAAGTTAACAATGAATATTATCTTTATATTTTGTGACAAAGAAACTAACGTAAAATATCTTGTAACAATGAAACAAAAGATACAATTATTTTTAATATAATAATTTTGCATGACGAAATTACTTTTATTGTCTTTTATCTAAGAAACTTCTGGCAAAAAATGGAAGTGTATATATTTTGACTCTTTGTTATTTCTGAATAGTTATTTTGGTGTTTTTTGGAACGTTTTCTATCAGATCAGATAGACTTCTTACATTCAGCACAAGAAGACCATGGAGCCTCAAAAAAATCTTTTCCTTTCTTTCTATATATATTAAATAATACAATCTTCTCTTCCTAGATGTGTCCGTGACGCAGCCCTGGGCGAGGCCTGCGAGGACGAACTTCAGTGCGCGGGCCCAGGCCTGCAGTGCAGAGGGACCTGTCGTTGTAGACCTGGTTGGGTCGCACATACTGATATCAACGCTTGTGTTGAATGTAAGGTCTTTTCTTGAAATTTAACAAATTTTGGTACAAACAGATCAATATTTGTGTCACTGAAACTTAATTGGTTCAACTCAACTTGCAAATATCATGTTTAGTAATATATATACATACATATAACACCATGGTACAGATGCATCAAAATTTGTGTCACTTAAGCTTCTTTTCAACTGGCAAATATTATGTCTGGTTAAAAATAAAGGCATATATTGAAGATAAATCAGTTTTTTGTCATAACAATATTAAATTTCTTCATACAGCTGCGACGGCTTTAAACGAGGAGTGTCAGTATGACGTGCAGTGTGAATCGTTATCTGGGAGCGAGGTCCCCGCGGCCCTGTGTCTTGGCGGGGCCTGCTCGTGTTCATACGACGCGCGGGCCGTCGGGAACCCGCCTAAATGTTGGAGGAGGAAGAGGCCTGGCCAGGAGTGTGATGTGGATGAGGTAGATATACATGATTCGATCTAATGGTATTTTTATGTCTATTATTCAGATTAATTTACGATTTCTGCTAGTACCAAAACTTAGGGTATTGGAATTGCAACGGTTTGATGGAATGAGACTAAATTTGTCCGTTCAGAGTTTTCTAGGTTTAATTTAAAAGCTTGAAGCTATCTTGGTTTGGAAATAAATGAACCAAAAATTTCTATACAATTTCTGATCATTTGGAGCACAGACGAAGGATAAATTGCATTTTTTGTGTGTTATGGGTCCATGTTACTTTACAAAATATTACACTGATACACACACTGGCATTAATGTTATAATTTCATAGAATATAATTTTTAAAAAACTATTCTAATTTAGGTACAAATAAAGAGAGAAATGTGCAAAGATAAAATATTTATTAAATAAACGAAACAAATTAATTTATTAACAGGAATGCGTATCTGAAGAAGACGAGCCGGGCTATTGTCTTGCCGGTCGTTGTACTTGTAAGACGTGTTCTCCTGACGCGAGGGATTTCGGTGGAGCCAGCGCCATCACCCCCCCACT
Source organism: Danaus chrysippus (assembly GCA_916720795.1). Taxonomy (NCBI): domain Eukaryota; kingdom Metazoa; phylum Arthropoda; class Insecta; order Lepidoptera; family Nymphalidae; genus Danaus; species Danaus chrysippus. The sequence continues at coordinate 4,554,029 of CAKASE010000074.1, forward strand.
CGCCGCCATTTTGGTTATCGCCGCCATTTTGATACGACATTAAATACGATACATTCATTGGTGATTGTTCTCTGTAACAATACCATCATATATGAAAATAAATTCGAAATCTTTATACAATGTTAATAATTAGTTGGATCAAATTATTTAAGATTGCGAACATTTGCAAATGTATTCATTGTTATAATACGATCGAGTTGTATACGTGTGTATTCGATTCGTTCGTTTCGTTTTCAAAGTTTATAATAAGTTGTATATAATATTATTCTGTTATTTGTTGTGTAATTCATTAAGAGTAGATTATTTTTCTTCCCCTGACAGTATTTTTTGAGTGCAATTTTATTCCAGCGTTTTATGAATGGGTAGATCATGCCAAAGAGATGTTCAAGAGCTGTTCGAATGTAAATAAAATATATTTATTATAATATTGTTTCATTTATTCTCGTCTATTATTTTAATTAAAAAAGTTAAGCAATAAGAATATAACTAGTTAATTAAAATTGGATGTATGTTTGAAATAATATTATAGATTCTAATAAAGTAATTAATGATAGCTAGGACTTCATGGCGTTAATCTGAGAAAATGAGATCTAAGATTTTTGCAAGTACTCATTTAAATGAAACTAATATTTTCGGATTCACTACGCGATTTATTTTTGAATATAAACTACATTCTCCCGACGTTTCGGCTACTTTACAATAACCGTGATCACAGTTATAGTTATACGGGAATATGTAATTTATAGTCAAATATAAAAAACACGTAGTAAATCCGAAAATATTAGTTTCATTTAAATCTGAAAAAATATCAAAAATGCAAACAAAGTCAGGGGTAATTATGTATATACGTACATTAATTCCTCCTAGTTAAACCCACGTCGTTCCTTCCACTGCTAGTAAGTGAGGAACGGAGGGCGCTCCTCACGCTAGGAGATGACACCGCGTACACTAGAGGGTTTAGAGATGAGTTGACGTATCCCAAACACGTACACCACAACCAACCGCTGTCATACACACAGTCGTAGAGAGAATCTGGGGAAAAACGGAAAAATATACATACATACATACCTACATCTCGTCTGCCCGTGATCATTGTTGCTGAAAAGTAACTCAAACGTCGGGAGTATGTAGTTTTTTCAAAAATAAAGTAGCATAGGTATCCGCAAAATATTAGTTTCATTTAAATAAGACAGAAAAACGTTTAATTCTACAATAACTTGAGTTATCATACAATAATTAGGATGTACTTCAATTTTAAGATCAGCATCAAATAAAAATCTGATTATGTATGTCTTAACTTAAATCTTATGACGATGTAAACGACCAGTAATCTCAATAGAATTGTTGGTTCAATTAGCAAGTAAATTTATTACCTAATGGTAGCATCACGAAATAAGGCGTCCAGCAGACGAAGAACAGCGTCATCAACATCACGATGATACGTGTAGCGCGACGCTGACGACTGATGAAACTAGCGCTAAGATTAAAGAGATTCATTAATCCTTAAATATTAAGAAGAATATAAGAAAAAATAATAGTTTTCCTACTGGGCACTGTATTTCCCTGTTGCCGGACCGGTACATTGAATAATTTTTGATGGCAGATTTAAATGACAGCCTCTAGGAGATAAATTACTGAAAAGAAATGTTGAAGACTAAGAATTGGATGAAATTTTGTAATAAAGAAGAAATCTACGACAATATAAATTCCAAAAACTTACTGATTATTATCAATCGCGGATCCTGGTTGAGTTTTGATTTCTGAGGTTACAGCTTTCTGGAAAATTGAAAACAGTTATCAATCTATTATTATAAGAATCCAAATAAGTTATTTGTATCAAATATTTACTCCTGGGCTATTATTTGAAGGACGGCCGCGATGTGCTCGCACGGGTGGAGGAGCAGACAGAGCACGTAAGATGAAACCGTACAGCATCAACATCACGACCGCCGGCAGATAAAACGATAGAGTTACACTGAAGAAAACATATCTGAAATACAAACACATTTATATGATTCATATTGTTATCTAATTAGTTCAATGCTTAAGACTATTTGCAGGCAATCTAATATTAATTGAAGCTCTTCTCGCAGGTTTTGCTAATCGCCTCTTCATAAGAAATTTGCTCCTTTAAAAACTTTTTTCATGTTGAATTTTTTTAAACATTTATCACAATTACTCCCCCTGCATTTAATTTGTTTGTATTATTATAGTAATAAAAAATGATATGAAACTGACCCAGTATTAGTGTTAACCTCGCAGGCTTTTTCTAATTCACCAGGATGGAAGTGCTTATGAGATCTTACAAGGGCGTTAGGTATCGCTATCACAGCAGAAACCGGCCAAACCAGACCTGCGACCAGCTTCGCTCTCTTCGCTCTACGAGCTCTTGCTAAAGGAGCCGTAATACCTGACCATCGCTCCCAGCCAAGTACGCAGAGGGATAGTATTGAAGCAGTACAGCATAACACATCCATTATACTCCAGCATGCGCAGATAATACGATCTGGTGGAAAAGTTATGGTTAACAAAAGCAAGAAATTTGTTCCGACAGTTAACTTTAATACATTTAGTCCTTAACTTTAACACATTTACCTTACAAATATTACTAGCTGACCCGGCAAACATTGTTTTGCCATTTAAAAAAAATGGGAGTTGGTGATAAAAAAGTATAAATTTAGGGTTATATATTTTTTTAAAACCACATTTTACAAAATAAAAACAAAAATTACGTATAAAAATTAAGAAATAGATTTAAGGTGCACAATCCTTCTCACTTAGGGGTATGAAAAATAGATAGTAGCCGATTCTCAGATCTACTGAATACGGATATAAAATTTGGTAAAAATCGATAAAGCCGTTTCGGAGGAGTACAGTAACTAACAATGTGACATGGAAGTTTTATATATTACATAATAAAATAGTATCTACGTTATATGAGATGACACAAAATATATTACAAGTTCACTCACTCAGATTAAACACATAAAGTTCTCGTAAAACACCCAGCGGTTGAACCAGAAGGCCGACGAGCAGGTCAGCTGTTACCAAGCTTATTAACGGATAATGTGATGGAGCTCGCCTCACGCGCCACAACGCTACCATCACGGCACTGTTGCCTACCACCGTGGCGACAGTGATGACCACCATCGAAGCACCAGCTAACCACCATGCTGTGGTCGTCTCGCCCCGCGGCTGTAAACCCACTGTTCACTGGTAGATTTGTACTTGGTTTGGCACTTCAAATCGTTATAAGAAGATTTTATATACGCTTTGTTATAATGCGGATACATTTAAACTCACACACTGCCTTACTGTTACTTACTCAGTGATGTAATCATATTTTTTTATTATGGATGAATGTATTATTAATAACAATTAGGTTTTATGACAATTCTTAAATATAAATCTGACTTACTTGTTAAATATATAGCTAGCAGTTAATAATATTTATCAAAACATTTCGTTATGTACAAAACGAGTGATAAATTTTTTGAAGTAAACGCTGAACCAACATTGAGGGTAGATAAGATTTTATGTTTTCAATACTGTCACCTATTATAATTGTTGCCATATTCGTAAGTGGAAATCAATTCGTAATAATTTGACTGCTTGATTTTTTTTTGTCTGAATACGCCTGGTTAGCCTTGAAAACAACCAAAAGTAAATAAGAAAAATTGCAGGAAGGAGTACAACAAAAAACCAAACCAAAAATATTTACGGGGTCATGCGAAGTCGAGAAATGGAGGAGAAACGAATTAAAACGGGGAGGAGAAACGAATTAAAACGTTTACCTTTAGATATGGTTTGAAAAATATTATCCATAGTATACCTCATTTAACGAAAATTGTATATTAAATTTCTTTTTTTTTTTATTCTTTTTTTTTTTATTTCTGAAATACCATCGGCATATTCACAAACTATATGTTGAAAAAAAAATATAAAAAAATAAACTTGTTCAGTGTGATACACCATTACAGGTATTTACATTATTGCTTACATGATAACAAAAGAACTAAGGGTAAGGTAAACACTACACTAAGACATTTAAAGAATTTCACTGCTAAATATGTACTAAAAAGCTACATTCCTTTATTTTTATAAGTATTAAAGTTATATTTGTATAATCTATTCAAAAAAATTTGTGTAAACTAATGTAAACTTTAATTAGTTTTATTGTTCCGGATTATACTTTTATTATGTTCATTATTTAACTTCGGCTTTGGCTACTGCTGATTTAGAAATGACATAACAAATACACAAGAATACTTCAAATATTAAACATTGTTTTGATAATAAGATAATGATACTTTTTATAGCTATAAAAATTAATATAATTGGCCACAATACGAAGAAGGAATTTTTAAGGAGTATAAATTCAGAACGCGCGGAACGTGCCAATTAAATATACGAGTGAACTTGTATTTACAAATGTAATTTTTAATATGAACGGTTTTGTTGACGTTGTTATTTGCAACAAGTTTTCTCTTTCGAGCTCTGAAAGTAATATAAAAAATGCAAATATTTCGACGAATCGAAAAAAAATATTTAAATTACATTATATAGGTAAATTGTGTATATAAAATTATTTATTATTATTAAAAGCAATTTTTATGTGCAAACAAATAAATAACTGTGTTATTTAAACCGTTATCTATAGTTAAAACATTTACTTACTATTCCCTATAATACGTATTATTTGAGCAAATAAAAAACTTTAGCAAACTTCATTATGTACATTTAATGTTAATTCTATTGTAAAAGTTTTGGATAATATGTAATTTCTTGAATTTTGAGATATAAGATTTTCGCGAGAATCTACTCATTTTAATGAAACGAATATTTTCGGATTTACTACGCGATTTTTTAGTTTTGTTTATAAACTAATAGGTTGCCAACTAAGTCATTGCCGTTTTTGTTGATAGTTCACTCTACACTTTTTTTTGTTTTGTTAACATGGACAGAGCATCTAACCTATATTTTTTTCTTACTGTATGGGCTTCTACGTTTAATTAGTAAAAAACATTTTTTTGATTAGTCCTTTAGTTTTGTTTTTATCCCAATTTAAAAATGAAAGAACAGGATGTGCACTTCCGACACATTTTATTGTATTACTTCCGAAAAGGCAAGAACGCATCGCAGGCACAAAAGAAATTATGTGCCGTATATGGAGATAAAGCCTTAAAAGAAAGGCAGTGTCGAAATTGGTTTGAAAGATTTCGTTCCGGTGATTTTTCACTGAAAAATTCACAACGATCTGGCCGCCCAGTCGAAGTGGATGAAACCCATATCAAGGCCATTATCGATTCAAATCGTCACAGCACAACACGGGATATTGCAGAGAAGCTCAATGTGTCGCATACATGCATTGAAAAAAAATTAAAAACCCTTGGTTATGTCAAGAAACTTAATTTATGGATCCCTCACCAGTTAAAGGAAATTCATTTGACGCAAAGGATTAGCATCTGTGATTCGCTACTGAAACGCAATGAGAAAGACCCATTTCTGAAGAACCTAGTTACTGGCGACGAAAAGTGGATAGTTTATAACAATGTTACTCGCAAGAGATCATGGGTGAAGCAAGATCAACCAGCCCAAACAATATCAAAAGCAGAGATTCACCAAAAAAAGATTATGCTGTCGCTCTGGTGGGATCACAAGGGAATTTTGTATTTTGAACTCATGCTGCAGAACCAAAACTATAAATTCAAATGTGTATGTTGTACGTGTGATGAAAAACGGCCGGCATTATCAAATTGGAAGGGTGTTGTTTCCCATCATGATAACGGAAGGCCCCACACATCTTTGGTTTTTCGGCAAAAATTATTGGAACTGGGTTGGGATGTTTTGTCACACCCACCATATAGCCCTGACCTTGCACCTTGGGATTACCATTTGTTTCGTTCCATGCAAAACCCTTTAAATGGTAAAATTTTTAACAACGCGGATGACGTCGGATCACATCTAATTCAGTTTTTTAATGGCAAAGACCAGACATTTTACGAACGGGGAATTTTTACTCTGCCAGAACGATGGAAAAAGGTCATCTACAAAAATTCTGTAAAAATGGCCAAAAATGGCCGATATCGAATTGAATAAAGTTATATTTTTAAACAAAAATTCCGAATTTGCCTTCATATTTGAAATCGGCAATGCTTAGTTGCCAACCCAATACATACTCCCGACGTTTCGGTTACTTTGCAGTAACCGTGATCACGGACAGACAAGATGTGACGAGTTTATAGTCAAAAATTAAAAATCGTGTAGTAAATCTGAAAATGTTAGTTTCATTACTTGATTTTTGTCCTGTAGTTGCAATTTGTTTAATTTTTTGACGTATTTTGCTATAAGAAATATGCCTTTTGTTTTCATTATTGCTTATATAATATAGATAAATTATATATCCATGCTATTTGACAACGCCTTAATTATGTATTTCTTTTGGTTTTTGGGTCATTTTATCCAACTTAGAAGAACTTTCCAGGAATGATAGTTTTCTGCTAATTATCCATTATAAAGCAGTATTACAAAAAATATATAGAATCCTGTACACTGCCCTCTCAATGTTTATGAATATTTAAATTTTGGGACAATATAAACTAAGGGTCATCATTATAGCTAGCGTATTTTTTAACTAATTTTAAAATTTGCAACCTTGGTGATTATGAGCCGATATATGTAAAAATTGACAGCAACTTTCTACAAATGATGTGTCATCTGAATTTCTTGGTGTTACAAAAAAAATAAAATATTTTATCACTTTAAAATGATATTCATTTTATTTTAGCGTTACTAATATCCGTAATTATAATTGATTAATAATACTAATAAAAATACAAATTTTAAGTTTATTCCTTTATTGTCAGTTAGGGGAAAATATTTAAAAATTATTCTCCTCAAATTTTAAAATCTTACAGTGAAATGCATTTCATAAAAATAATAATAAAAATGTATTTACACGCTTACTCTTATAACTTATACTATCCATAATAGTTTTACAATACTTAATATTTGAAGGCACAACGAAATTGACAAATTTGTGCCCCACTTTACATGCATTAATGCCTTTAACAATGTGCCAAGATTTGTACGTCTTTTTTATATTCTTGCCATTAAAAAATCTTACAAATGACATTAATATTAATAATAAATTCCTTTAATAATTTATTTCAATAAAATGGCAACACTTAATCGAACTTCAATTTTGTACTTTACAATGCAATGTCTAACATCCATTTGTTATTTATTTATTACAAATCATTTAATTAAAAGAATGCATTTTAAGGAAGCACGCGTTTCGATAACGTACACTACTTAATTATACTAGTAATACATAAGATCTAGAGAAAGGTTCAGAATGTTTTAAAGAGCCTTAAACAAAAATCCGGGCCCGTTTTTTCATCGAATTTTAAAAAGTTATTTTTTTAAACTTGGCTCATTGGCACATAACAATGACACAAAATTAAAACTAAAACTATATAAAACTACGAAGATCATTTTACGATTCGAGTTTCTTTTTAATATTTAAATAATGCGTTAAAATATAATATTTACAATAATGTAGGCGAAGTTCACGTCTGCAGCAGTTTTAAAAACTTAGCTAACAAAAAAAATATTCACTTAACGATAATATAATACAAATACATAGATAATGATGAATTTGACAAAATTGAGCATGTTGGTCCACAGATTAAAAAGAACACTTTAAAGCAAAAAAATGGAATGATGAGATCTTACCGTACGTAGCGTACTTTTGGAATATTCGAGGTGACGATAAAAAAAATATATAGATTTCGGTAAAAACTATAAAATAAGTCACCATAAAACATGGAAGCGTTTGGAATGATAAGCGGAAATTACTAAGTATGGAATCACTGAACAGAGATTGACGCGAATCAGAAATAAAAGAAAAAAAAATAAACAAAATATCAAATGAAAACTCAAAGACTACAAACGTCAATCTCATTCAACTTAAACTAAACGTAACTTATATAAAAATCTACATACACTAAAGTACAGGGATTACGTGCTAAAGAATCACACATAAATAATTTCCTTTCACGTCAGAACGCAAAACAATCTCATAAGTGGATACATAATTCCCATTTTTTTAAATATTTTTAAACAATAAAAGAGCATTTAACAATAACAAGGGCGCGGGTTTTATGGGTGCACGGTAATGTCATGTCGGTGCTACAAACTATAATACCTCTCAGTATAAACCAAGTAACTTATGTCATGTGATTGTCATATAAATTTGCTCTAAAATAAGTCATGGCTATACAAATCAGTCTATCCACGGCACTAGCACCTCGAGTTCTTCTCAACTCAACAAAACTTAGTTAACTTTAAGCAGCCGTTCATAGTCTTAATACAGGCCGTTAATTACAAATTTTAATTTAATTTCCTATATGTTATATGTGAGGAGCGTTCGTAGTTTATATATAGAAGGCGTCGGTCGCGCCTTTGTTTGTTTGTTGCAGGTCGTTGGGGGAGAGAGCGGCGCGGTCCGACCAGTCTGAGTGGGGTGACTGAGTGAGCGGGGTCTGCGGGGACGGCGAGGACCAGTGGTCGGGGGACTCGGGGGACGGGGTCGGGAACGTGTCACCCATACCCCAGCTGCCGTATAGACCTGAAAAATACATAAAACGTTACATAAACATGACATCTATACTAATATTATAAAGCTGAAGAGTTTGTTTGTTTGTTTGTTTGTTTGAAAGCGCTAATCTCCGAAACTACTGGTTCAAATTGAATAATTCTTTTTGTGTTGAATAGTCCAGTTATCGAGGAAGGCTGTAGGCTATATAACATCACGCTACGACCAATAGGAGCAAAGATATAGTGGTAAATGTATAAAAAACGGGAGAAATTATTTCATCTTTAAAGCCTTTCGTTGCGTGCGCCGTGAAAACGGTTCAAGATACACAAAAAATATGTATTAAAGAATGATAGCTCTTTTAATGATCTAAAAAATAGTCCGCAACAGTATATGTCTATCTTTTAAGATTAACTCACAAAAACCGTTTTTATGGTAGCTAATTTGGTCGAAATAATTTGTTTAAGTTGGATCAACATAATAATATTAATCTTTATTAAAATAAACAAATAAATATGTTTTTGGTTAAGAGTACTTCATTGTGAATAAAAAAAAAACATAGGTTTTGTCCTGAAAATTCTGCGGGAACTCGACTATTCCGAAAACCCCACAAGAACGGGAACTATGTGGGAAGAACCAAAAATCTGCCGTAAGTCACTATTCCACGCGGACGGAGTCGCGGCAAAAGCTAGTTTATATATAAGAGACCCTACAGTTTGACCCAATAGCTTTTTATATGTTGATTTAGTAAGGGAGCACATAAAAAGTTACATAAGCTTTATACAAGACTAACATAAGAAATCATCTGTATTGACAAAATAACTTTTTATATGTTGATTTAGTAAATAGCTTCATCGTTTTTGCAAAGTACTTGATAAAAATGGGATAGTGAAAAATAAATTCCGTTTTTGGTCATAGTGTTTCTGATACTGATAAACCAGCAGATGAAGGAAAGGAATTCCTTTCGATTCTTTCCAACTTCCCCAACATTATACCCATAATTCCTTGACATAGTTTTGGTCATATTATATATGATATGACATTAATGCTATATGTTATATATACTGACCGGACATGATGTTGGTGATGGCGGGATGCTGCGCTCCCTGCACGTGTCCTAGAGCCGCCGCGTGAGTCATCACCGCCTGTAGTTGGGCGTTGTGTTGACCGTTCGCACCTGAACAAAAACATATAGGTTACAGAACATGTCAATACACTAGGAGTATAGACGGGTATACGATTGTAAGAGGTCTTACGATGACGCTGTCAGAGCCATTGGGGCTAATAGCTACAGTCATGTTAAAAGAAAAACAACCAATGAAATAGGAAAACGAAAATTAACGAGTATTTATCAGAATGAATGATTTATTAAACAAAATAACCATCACAACTCAATGGATGCAAGTAGTATGTACTTACTCAGATGCGCAAGAGCGGAGTATGCGTTTGCGTCGAGGTGGTGATGACGCAGCGCCGCCATGTGGGCTGGTGATGTTGGCAGAGACGGCCGGGACTTGCCGGGGGAGGGGGAACCTGGAGGAATAATAGGGAAATAAGAAACTAGCTCATACATATAAGATATTATAGCTATTTGAATTTTGTCAAGGTGAAGAAAGACAAAAAAAGTCTTAAAAATTTTCAGAGTAGAAGTGTGAAATGATTTCAAATTTATGTGAATTATTTCGAACATATTTTGTTAAATGCATATGCTTTAACTGATTATTGATTGTTTTATAATGAGATCTAAAATTTTTCGCGAGTACTCATTTAAATGAAACTAATATATTCGGATTTACTACGCGATTTATTTTCCACTATAAACTACATACTCCCGACGTTTCGGCTACTTTAAATCAGCAATTATTTTATTCTCATATTGACATCTTCAAATCCTTACACGTGTGTGATAAAGGTCTTACCTATATAAGCGTGCGGAGACGTCGTTTGATTGCTGTGTGTTGGTGAGTGGTTGGAGTAGGGCGGTGACAGAGAGGCTCCCAAGCCTGCGCCCCCGTACTGAAGAGATTGACCCGTCTGTAAGAAATATTAGTTATAAGAAATGATGACAAGAAACAACGATTTGGTCGAAAATATTTTTCCGTTAAACTAGACTTAACTTAGGCTTGAATATTCTAAAGTATCAAATAATTACAACACAAATTAAAAGACTGCTTTCATGATATTACCATAATGTTTATGCTTTATTTTTAGGAAATACGAGACAATATTAATCTTAAATAATAACCCTGGCAGACCCTTGCTAAAGCTGGGAAATTGCCAAGAAGAATAACCGTAAAGAATAAATATATGTATAATTCGTATAGTCTGTGACATACATGTGTATATACCTTGACGCAGTCATCGTAGCTGGGCGGCTGTTTGTGCACGAGCTGCTCCACGGGCGGGAACTGCGCCATCGCGTTGGAGTATAAAGATGTCGCGTCGTACGGAGACGGAAGGTCCTGGGGTTAAAGATCGGTTAGAAACTATGGCAACAGAATTTCATTATACCATTCACATTGGTCCATCACAATGAAAGAAAGAACATTTTTTATTTGGGACCGTACAAAAATGATGAAATATCAGTTATTTCAAAAATAAGAAATAAAACAACAAAAAAAAAAAACATAAACCAAAAAGACAACTTATAACAATTAAAAAAAAAATTAAAAGAAAAAAATGCTATTACAATATACATATGTATAAGACGTGTCCCAAATAGGTATATCATTCAGCAATTAATAGGCGTGGACACCTAATGCTGGTTTTCAATGGTTTCTTTGATAACTACTGACGGGCAGTGACCAAGTTAAAGGCTCAACTCGGTATAATAATACTGGGAGTTTTAGAAGCCGAAGTTTTATTCACCTGTAAATTTTGCAGCGGTGATTCCACGGGGCTCAGACTGAATCCCAAACTCTCGACGCTCTGCGGCACCTCTTGAGCCACTTTCTTGTTGTTCTTTTTTACACTTGGTTTCCTGTAATTCACAATTAGAATATTACATAATACCAACGTTATTTATTGATAGTAATTTTTTTTATATAATAAACTGCACAACATTGAGCTTTACTTTCCACACATCAAAGTTCATCTTACTTTAAGGTTTTTATGTTCATTTCTCGATAAACCAAATAGAATGTGTTATTCCAAACCTTATTAAGTTTACCAATATTACTAGAAGGAATCGAAATATTGTATATAAATGATATAAGTACCGTCGTATCTGCGAAGGTTGCATGGTGGAGTCATATTGCTCCTGAGGGCTGTCCGGACCGGGCTTCGCTCTTGGTTTTTTCTTTCCCTTCCCTGCGATGACTGTGGGCTGGCTGATGAGCTGAGGATGAGGGTTCGGAGACGCTGTGGAAGAGGGGAAGTCAGTACCTGTTGCAAAGAATTCAGTCGTATTGAGATATTAGTTGTGATTAAACTCAGGCGATTTATAAAAATGTATTTAGAAACATGGATGTAACCATTATTCCTGTGATGCAATAAAAATTAGTCTGCGAAACTATCTTCATCAAATGCACACTGTCTCTGATATCAAACACTCTTATTTAAATGAAATCAATCTTCCAGAAACTTTTGCTAAAGTGCGTCCTAAACTATGTCACATATGTAGGTCTTCAATCATATGATTCATGTGGCACAGTTGATAAGTTCTTAAAAATATACTTATGATATAGTAGTATATATCTCAATATATAAGTACCCATCAAGTGGTGGTGTTGTGGAGGTCGCGGGCAGTGTTCGTCGAGGAGTCTGACGATGTCGTCGTGCATCCGTTCTTGAGCCACGTCCCGCGGGAGACGGTCCATGTGGTCGGTGATCTCGCGGTTGGCCATCGCATCCAACAACGCCTTGCACGCGCCGTACGAACCCTCGCGCGCACCAAGGAATAGAGGAGTCTCGTCCTGATAGAAGAAATAAGTAATATTTAACAAATTTCTATAGAAAGCCAGAACTGTAAGTATCTGATAATGGGTATTATGTTTTATCAGGGAGTGATATTTTATTTTATTTATTAAGATCCACCAGCGATAATTACATTAATACAATATTGGGTCAAAAGAAATACAGTGTAGCTTAATTCGAAATGTATTATCTTTTAAGGCAGATACAGCATGCAAATATTAGGAAGTTTATAAATCATTTATTACATTATATTAAAAACGTATTAACTTAGGTTACAGGTGGTTCATTATATTAAAAATTGGATTTGGATATCTATTTATGTACGATCTGTTATCAATACCTTGTCATCTTGAGCGTCTCTATTAGCCCCATGGACTAACAGCACGTTGACTGCATCCACGTTGTTGACAGCAGCGGCCCAGTGAAGCGCTGTCTTACCACTGTTGTCGGCAGCATTGATGTCCGCATCCGCGTTAATCAAGTCTTCAACCATACCTTCGATGGCCAACCTAGAGAAGGAAACCAGCTATTATTACTATGTTTATTTCTATAAAATAAGACACTAAAACCACTTGAAAGGGAAAACTATGTATTAGACGTTAATCAAATATTCAGCTACAAGTTACATATATAAAAAAATTACATATATATAAAAAAATGGGACCAGTCAAGAAAGAAATTAGTTCCGAAGAGAGTTCTTCCAAAGGTACGTGATATTTCAGACAAAGAAAGTTGCCAATGACTAACCTAGCAGCCAATATTAATGGAGTGGTGCCATCATGCATCCTTGCGTTCAGGTTAGTGGCCCTGTTCCTCAACAGGATCTGGAACACTCCCATGGCGTCCGCAGCCACAGCGGAATGCAGCGGCGTTCTTCCAGTATTGTCTTGAGAATTTGCATCAGCCCCTGCGTCTAATAGACGTTTGGCGGCGTCCGCACGAGCGTACCTGGAGAGTTTAATTGCTCATTGAAAATAATGTTGCTTAAAATTGTTTTTAATTATCAAATAACAATAACGATGCCCATTCAATTCATGAACTCGTTTTTATTAATACATATTCATAAAAAAAGGGTTGCAATATTTCTTACCTGGCAGCCAAGTGTAAGCTAGTTTCCCCAGTCTTGTCCATAGCAGCATTAAGTTGAGCTCCTTGGGCTACCAACTCGGATATGATATGAGCAGTTTGTTCGTCTTCCACGTCCGAGCCAGTGTCCAAACCTCCACCTCGTATGGCCGCCACCATGAGAGGCGTCATACCAAGTGGACCGCGAGCGTTCACGTCTACATGACCGTCGTGCTATAGAAGAAAAGATAACATAGTTAATAAATGATAGATTTAAGATATAAAATATATATATTAATGTTTTGGTCACTTACGATAGCAGGTGGTGTCATCATACTAGGCGGCACTCTAATATCTGCCGCATCTAAATGTTGTTGCGTCCATACTCTAGGTTCATGGCCAGCTTCTTCATAGTCAGTAATCGCTGTATGGTCCGAAGCGTAGCCTCCTGGTGCTCCATTCGTGTCTCCAGGACCACGGGCTCTCTTGGCTCTGGGAGGAGCTGAACCATCGTCATCCTCATCGGACCAGTGAGGCGGACCCATGTGACCACCATTGATATCAACATCTATACATCCTATCGAAGCTTTGTTCAAATTCCTCATTTCTTGCCCATCAGGTCCTCTTCGTCTAGAACGACGTCGGGTTGAAGAGTTGTTGCGAATAAATCCTTCTGGGAACCATGTTATACCAGCGGCACGTTTTCTTTGTGCCGTGACAAGTACTCCAATAAGAAGACCCAGTAAAAGAATCATAATTACACCAATAAAAACATATTTAGAGTTTGTTGGTAATGGTTCATTTTCCGGAGTATTGACACCTTTTACTTGGAAAATGGGGAAGTCTGGAGATAGTGAATGTTTTGACGCTGTTGCTGCCAAGAACTCAGCTGCTTCTCTAGCTGAGAAGAAACATTCGGAACCAGACATGGTAGTACATTTTCTGTTATCAATTTCCAAATAAACTTGAACTCCAGATTGACCTCTCTCTGTATAGACTATGTGGTGTTTCTTTCCAAATTCAGTATCTTGGAGACCTACGTCTGTCGAACCCTTCCAGGGAAATACCATTTCATTGCCCAAATGATCTCTTTTTATTAGTATGGTAGTCCGTAGTTGATGGCCCAAATCACGTAAAAAGGCTACGGAATTTTCTTTGAACGTAAGCATGTCCATAAGTAATATGACAGACATAACACCTTCAGCTAAATCGGGAGGCTCATTTTCACAATCGAGACCGTCCCAATTACACTCAGCATTATTGCATCCGTAGTCACAATGACCATTGGCATAATGCTTTTGACAATACGCATCATATACAGGATTACATCTCTGCAGGGATTTCTCGCAGTCTCGACCGTCAAATAAACAAGCCTGTGTATTACATACTTCGTTACATTCGCCGTTCATAAAAACTTCCCAACATTTAATTGGAGCGGTACAATTCGCCCATGGATTGATACCAAGAGAACAATCATTTCCATCAAAGTCGCATGCATATGTGTTACATTCTTCGTCACAATGGTGGTCCGATTGTTTTTCTTTGCATCCTAATTTTACACATTGTTCTCTTTGGAATGCTAAGTCTAGTTCTTGCAGTGTTAACGCAGGGTTTTTGCCATATACTCCAGATACGGGACTTCCGTAGCCACCCCTTGAATGAGGATCGTGTATTTCACAGATTTTACCTGTCCATTGTCTTGGGCAGTAGCAGAGGAAATCACCAGGTTTATCAATACAACGAGCTTCAGGATGCTTACACGGGCTACTAAGACATTCATTCATAGAATCGATTTCACAATTAATACCAGATAATCCGGATGGACAGTCGCAAACATAGTCACCGATTTCTGATGTTCGACAGTACCCGCCATTCTGACAAGGATTCGAATCACACGCGTAGCCCGAATATTCACAGTTTTTGCCATAAAATCCGTCACCACACAAACACTCATGTCCACCTTGGATAGCGGTGCAAATACCGCCGTTTTGACACGGTGAATTAGCACAGAAGTTTACCTTAGCGTCGCAATGCCTACCCATGTAGCCCGGCTTACAGTTACAATGATAATCATTAACTAGCTGTACACAGTCTTGAGTGCCAGGGTTCGAGCACGGGTTTGATAAGCATTCGTTTATGTCACCTTCACATCTAGGACCTACGAAGCCAGCAGGACACTTGCATTCAAAACCACCAACTTTATCCATACAAGTACCGTTATTATGACAAGCGTCTTGTTTGCAATCGTTGACGTTAATTTCACATATTTTCCCGAGCGTTCCGAAAGGACATGAACAAGAGAAGTTGTTTATGAGATCATGGCATGTTCCGCCATTCTGACATGGATTAGGCAGACAATCGTTGACGTTAAGTTCACAGTTTTGTCCTTGGAAACCTTTAGCACATTGACACTGGTAGGTACCGACGAGGTCTTTACAAACGGCTCCATTCTGGCAGGGGGCGGAGTCACACTCGTTGATTTCCTTCTGGCAGTAGGAACCCGTGTAACCATCGAGACAATGACAGCGATGAGAGTTGCCAATGTCCTCACAAGAACCGTTGTTACACAGCTGCTTTAACTTTACACCTGGAAAAAGATGAAACCATATTAATGATCATCACTATATAAAACATAATATATTGAAGTTACGCTTTACATTTCGCATTTAAAGAAAATTTAACTTTTGCATACCTTTCCGTATACTAGCGTCTTTACAAGACACCATCTCTACATCACACAGCTTGCCCGACCAGCCAGGTGAACACGTGCATGTATACTGTGGGCCTTTCTGGGAACACGTTGCGCCGTTCTCGCACGGATTGTTCTCACACCTGATATAAAATAAATCCATGAATTAATTTTCCTTATTATTAATATAAATATATACATAATTATTGGGTTAGTAGTCATATTAAATTTTATCATGAATGACTATCTTACCAATCCACAAAAGCCTCGCAATGCTTCCCGGTGTATCCGTAAGGACAGTGGCAGGTGTAGAAAGTAACATGATCATGACATGTAGCGCCGTTATCACAGGGCGAGCTATCACACATGTTAATACGAAACTGGCAGTTAGAACCAGTGTACCTGCGAAGAAAATATTATTAATAATTAGTAAATTTTTTTATGGAGAAGAAATAAATATATAAATGTAATAATTCAGTATAACAAAACATACCCAGGCGGACAGGAACAGTTGTAGGAGTTGATGCCGTCTATACAAGTACCGCCGTTCATACAACTGGACTCGGTGCAGTCCTCGTCGTTAGTCTGACAGTTTATGCCGGAGAAACCCAATGGGCAAGTGCAGGTGTAGGAGGCCACGTACTAGAAGTAGTAGAAGTATATTGTAAGTACTAGAAGTACTAGAAGTATACAAAAGTACTAGATGTATATTGTAAGTAGTTTTAAACAAGTTTACCTAAAGCCCGAAAGATTAAGAAAGAAAGAAAGACTATCTTTTAAGTAGATTAACAATCAGAACACGTTGGCATTGTAAAATTTATACTTTATCTTATACTTAAATCATTGATACGTCCCTAGTACTAGATTCTATTTTAATTATAAAGCTGGTCAAATGTAGTTATAGTATTTTAATTAAATTGACAGAAAAAGCAGTAAAAATGCACTTAAACAAATAATGAATTGAATAGTTCTTACCTGGTTGCATGTAGCGCCGTTCATACAGGGTCGTGACTGACACTCATCTATGTCAACCTCACAGTGTTTTCCGGCGAACCCGCTCGCACACACACAGTTGTAGTCACCTATACTGTCCAAACATGTTGCACCGTTCTGGCATGGGACTGTGGAAAATACAATACGGCCTTCATATAATTCTTAATAATACATATAATCAAATATATTTATATTCATATAACGTTCAACAAACAAGTGTCAAACGACAATCGTAACACACGTCGAGCTAGCTCTCTCGTTCTACATAAGATTCGTACAAAATACTGTCAAACAATGTGCAAGTGCAAAAGGACTTACTGTGTATATTTTAAATAATAAATAATTAAACCTAATACAATACGTTAAATTAGTACTTAATATAGAAAAAAGTCTCTTAGTTAAGCTTTATATATTTGAAACAACTACATACTCATCGTCAATTAATTTTTGTTACAATGCTATATCTAACTGTATTCCATAAATGTTTTGTTATAAGTGTAATTCTCATTTAAGTGATAATAATATCATAATGGGATTAAAAAATATATACAGGGTGACTGGTGAATTACTATCGATATTTGAGGACGTGATATTTGACGATCATATATGACAAAATAAAAATTAATATAACATAAATATTAATAAACTTCTAAGTAAAGTTAACCAAAAGTTATGTAATTAATTACGCATCGTATGAACACCCTACAGATTAGGTATACACACACACTCACACAGACGCGGCGGCGGCGTGGTGTTGTATCAGCACGCCGCCGCACGCGTCCACACTTGGAACACTTGGAACGTGTACACACTTTATTTATTTATACGGAAATTTGGTCAAAAATTAAGTAGCTATTTTTTTTACATAATTCGAATGAGACTCATGTACCGAGTATGCTCCTTAAATATTGATAGTAATTCACCAGTCACCCTGTATATCTTTAACCACAAATAGTAATAAATAAGATCTAAACTAAATGTAACATATTTTGCACTCACATGAAGCACAATCGTCTGTGTTGATTGCGCAGTCTTTGCCTTCGTATCCTCTAGCACAAAGACAAGCGTAGGAGCCTTCCTTATTAAGACAGGTGGCTTCGTTATGACAGGGCGCTGTGACCGCACATTCATCCACGTCCCTCTCACATAAGGCTCCTGTCCAACCCACAGGACATTGGCAAGTGAACTCCGCGTAAGACGCTTCCGCCATGCAGCGGCCACCGTGACGACATCTGTACCAGAAATTAAGTTATTGATAAGCTTTATGGTCAGTTTTTTCTGCTATCGCCCATATCAGGCAATATATTAAATTATATATATCAGAAAACAAATCCTACTAATATTATAATTGTGAAAGTTTGTGAATGTGTGTGTTTGTTTGTTACTTCTTCACGATCAAACGGCTGAACCGATTTTGATAAAATTTTGTATACAGGAAGCTGACGTCCAGGAATAAAATATAGGCTACTTTACATCCCGGAAATCCGCGGGTAACACCGCGGGGTGCAGCTAGTAGAGAAATATATATTCTTTATAATAAGTGAAGCCTATATTCTGGATTCTTCTTAAGACTGCACTTGTCGTTGAGTGTTAAATAGAACAGCTCAGTATTAATAAATGTAACTCACTGGTTAGGCAGACAGGGGTCCAAGGTGTTTTCGCAGTTACGTCCCGAGTGTGGAGGCTCGCAGACACAGCGGTATCCGTTTACGAGATCAATGCACGACCCTCCATGCAAGCAAGGGTTGCCCGCACAATCGTCGATATTAGTCTCGCAGTTCACACCTGAATGAAATCGATCATTAATAACCTTGAAATAAGAAGATTGATATGTGACTGGTGATCTACTAACCAGTGAATCCCAGTACACAGTCACACTTGTAAGCATTCAGTCTATCATGACACGTTCCACCGTGCTGACAAGGGTTCGAGCTACATTCGTCGATATCACGCTCGCATCGCTGACCTGGAGCGTGATAGAAAATAGTTAAAATTTGCGTGGAATAATCATCTTATTTCATCAAGTACATTAAAATGTTTTATATTAGGGTTCGTTATGTTTATTCATAATAACAACATACCTCCATATCCTGGCAAACAATGACAGATGAATTGGTTTACGCCGTCTTCACAAGTTCCACCGTTGATGCATGGGTTCGAGGCGCATTCGTTCACATCCGATAGGCACCTGTGAAATATTTAATAATTTAGAGGAATGTTCAACAAAATAAATTTTTGGGAATTTCCAGATCTACCCAGGTCTACTTACCTAGCGTCGTAATATCCTCGTGGGCATTCGCATCGGAAGCCATTAATGCGATCGATGCATTTGCCACCATTGGCGCAAGGGTTAGACAGACATTCGTTGATATTGGTCTCACAGTGTTGACCAGTGAAGCCCGGGATGCATTCGCAAGTGTACCTGAGTACCACAATATATTATTAATACATATTCAGATGAGCTAATTTAGGTTTTATGTAGACACACGACATGCTTAACAAATTTTGTTATAAATCAAAACAATATATATCCATGCAAATGGATTTTAGTTATTATTATGTATTTTCTCTGTGAAATTTTCTAAGTCATTTTTTCAAATTTATCATGTTTAATGACATATCAATTCAATTTCTCTAAAATCAGTCGGATAAATTTAAAATTTAGTTTGTAAAGAAAGGAGCAAAGTGAAAACAAAGGTATATTATGATCACAAATTAAACAGTTTCTTCAATCGATCACTATATCGCCTACTAAATACGCAGCAGTAAAAAGAAGAAAGCAATAAAAGTCCATGCTGTAATTGTAAAAGCACTTACTCAAAGTAACTGTTGCTGCGTGGAAGAGAAAAATATACCATTAAAATATTTAAAAAAAGATTTTTGATCTTAAAGCTAAAAGTGCAGAGATAGGAGAAAGAAGAAAAATTGTAAAATATACCCACGCCAGGTACAACATTATACAAATGAAGCAATAAAAAGCCCAAAGAGGAATATATTTCTATTTCTATATACATATATGTATATACAGGGCCGGGTTATGCCTGTCGGGGCCCCTAGGCAATGCTCATCCAGGGCCCCCTACCCTCTTCTAATTTTTTCGTTAACACAACAAAATTCAAAATTACACCGTTTTTTACTAATCATCATATTATTCAATGAAAATGTTGAATCAAATGAACAGAATGTTTATTTATGCATTTAAAAAAAACATACGTAGCTTAAATATTAACTCTTCTAACTTTTTTTGATACAAAATCGTTCAAGATATCCTGAAAGGTAATCTTCTCCAACACGTCATTTTCAATTGCCATTATAATTTATAGCCAATGAATTTAACCTTATGAAAGTAGCTTGGCCATAGAATATACATACTTGGTAGGTACCAGTATAGTAAGTGTGCATTCACAACAAAGAATTTTGAGCGTTTTTAATTAAATTGCCGCGATAAAATTGCTTGCAATTATATTACTGCGTTATAAACTTTTAAACTATAATAATAATCATAATAATAATATCTAATAAGGAATGCGTTCCGAAATATACTAAAATAGCGTCGATGTAATGTACAGAGCAAATTTTCAAATTAATTTTTTACTGTTTAAGAAACATTGCCCATTCTTTTCCCTGTAGCACAGGGGCCCCTGAACGTGGCAGGGCCCCTAGGCAGTTGCCTATAATGCCTAATGGATAAAACGGCCCTGTGTATATACAGATATCATGAACAGATTATTCATAGTACTAACCTGTTAATTCCATCGATGCAAGTCGCCCCATTCCTGCAAGGGTTTGAGTAGCATTCATTGACGTTGATCTCACAATTGCGTCCAGATGTTCCAGGTTTACAGCGACACTGGTACCCATCGATGAGATCTTCACAGTGGCCTGAAAATTTAACCATTGTAAAAAACTTCCCCCATTTCGCATTATACTCTTAAGTTTTAAATCGCAGCCCACAAAAATAGTAATAAAAACTTAATATTTATAAACACTCAACTCACCTCCAAACTGGCAAGGATTTGATTCGCACTCATTGATCTGGGTTTGACACACCCGGCCTGTGTACCCGGGGTGACAGTTGCAAGTGAAGCTGTTGTCACCATCGATACACTCCCCGCGATGACACGGCGCCGACAGACAGTCATTAATGTTTGTTTCACACGACATTCCTGAGATAACAACCATCTAATTATAGCACACACTGAGTGGGCGGCAGGTGTGGAGGAGATGAAGTTTTAAGTGGTAAATCATACCCGTGTAACCCGGAGGACATTCGCAAGTGTAACCCGCGATCGAATCGTGGCAGGTGCCGCCGTTCCGACACGGGCTCGAGGCGCAGTCGTCGATGTTCACTTGGCAACGGGCACCTGTGAATCTGTGAGGGAAGATATGCAAGATTATATTCATGCTTAAATTGAAACTGGATTGACATTTAATTTGTATTTATATGACTATTAATGACTTCATTTTGTCTTATATTACTTACCCTATGACACAGGTACATCTAAAGGCGTTTATCATATCGTGACAGACCCCGCCGTTAAGACATGGGTTGTTAGCACACTCATCTATCTCCACCTCGCACTGTGTTCCCGTGAAACCTGCAAGTTTTCAGTTTTCAATATTGATGTCTTTACCATACTATATAAATAATTATTTGGAACAAATTTTATATTAGCAAACTATTTATGCAACATGTCGATATCTATCTGAATATTGAGAATGTTATTGGAGATTAAATTATATTGTTTTCTTTATTACAGAACTGTAAAATTGTCAGTCTCATATTATTTACTGGAGATTGAACAATGTCCTGAGTTCATAAAACATAATGAATAATGGTCGCAACAAAGTAAGTGTATTAACTCGTAAAAGATGTAAAACTTGTCTTTTTACGGCATAAAAATGTATGAGGGACACTCTTGTCTGGGATGAAAGTGTCCCGTACATCTTAAAAGAGATGTCCATCATTTACTATTACAATATGTACATTTAAATTGCAAAAGGTTATTCGACTTGACTCGTTATAACTCGTACTTAGTCTGTTTCAACTTTCAAAGGCTAACTGATATCAGCTTAGTACAATAATCAAATACAAGAGCTGTAGCATAGGACAATAAAACATTGTGCAAGAATTTGTATAGCTGACATGCCCTATTGAGACCTTATCGTATCTACCAAAATGGTGGTTAGAGAGGGGAGGCCACGCCCTATGCGCGAGGGCATGTCGCGGATCTCCTAGTCCAGGTTCAATGTGAAAACATATTAAATAATATTTGTACACATTTACAAAGATATATTTTAAACAATTTCTAATTTTAAATTAAATATATATCAACCGAACTAATTTCAATTATGTAATAAAAAAAATATATTTACATGAAATTCCAATTAAATGGCGACAGGTATACAAGTTTAAGAAGCTACAGACATCATATTGAATATGATTTAGAATATTAATTGGTAGTAAAGCATCTTTAATCTACAATCAAAAGTATAATCCGCTGTAATATTGTACCACGCGCGATCGTCACGATTTCGGATCACAAGCCACAATAAGAATGTCCGGCGGCTGCAGGCTAATGCCGGTTTTGTGCGCATATTTGAATGTTTAATGCACGCCTCAGCCTGCGTGTTGACCGGCTTTTTGGACATTCAAATATATTGGTTCGGAGATCGTCATGTTAAAAAACTAAAAGAGCGCCCGTATCTTATGAATACACTTCCAATTGTTCGACACCGACAACATTATTACTCTTTTTTGTTGTTTTCCGTCAAGGAATTTGATCTATAACTGGCAACCATGACAAATTTTGTAGATAATGCTGACGATATATTCGATCGGTTAGTAATTACTTTTCCCACAATAATTATCGTACAGATCTTTGTATTTAAGACTGTAAAACGAAAATAATTGCCATCAAAAATCCAACTCGCACTTTAAACATCTCGGACAATTTAATAATACTTTCTTCATGCCAGGGTACGTGCAGCTAACGGTCGTATCTTCATATAAAAAGCAAGTGCAAAGCCCTTAGGGACATGTTTTATATATAAAAAAATTATTATGTCGTCAACCAAGTACCAAGTTTGCCCTTATTAGTTCACTTGCCAGACGAGTCTGGGATCACTCAAGCGTGAGATAAGTGCTTTAATACGGCAACGTTAAGTCAACAAATGTTTCTCAACTCTTAGGACATCCGAACGTCTTTTTAATTTGGTACATTTACCAGAACTCAAACTTAAGTGTTAACTATAAAAATTAAATCGCCGTCCTGTGTTAGATGGCGGTTGAATAGAAAGACATTTTTAATTTGGTGGTATTATATGGGGGAAGGAGAGGCGGGATGGTTCCACTGAGTGGTTTCATCCGCATCATTGCCTCGCTGACATGTTTTGTACTTGACAATGTGTTCAGGTTGTTATGGACATGTGGTCATTAAACTTGCAAAGGTTATACACATAAAATAAAATACGCTCGGTTATAATCAACTATGTTGCCATTATTGAAGAAATTTTCTTAAAAAACAACTATTTAGATACCTATATAGAAGTTTAGATAACGTGTAAGGAAATAGAAGTAAATGGTAATAGTCGGACTGGAGGGTTTATTTCCACCAGATACAATTGAACTATTTGTTTTATATGAAGCTCTTATTGCTTCCGAATAAAGATTATATTAATGATAAAATGAGACGTTCTCGCTTCCGTGTACAAACGGGTGCTCGTCATGGGAACGCGCCTAAGGTTGCCGACGTAGAAAATATGATAAAAACATGTGACTAGGATTTAGCAAAGCAAAACATATTTGCATAGCCATGCATATTTACATATAGCCTCATAAAAATAATATTTTTTCTAAGGTCGAATTAAAACATTAACATATTATATATTATGTATGCGACAAAATTTTAAGATAAAATTTTGATATTCCTCATAACATTATTTAATCAATTATAAGTTTCTTTGCATATTTTGTATTCCTAATAGAATATATGAAATAGTTATTTATTTCTTCGCAACCCTAAAGTCCGCAACTTTCACAATCCGTCTGCCTTCGTCTAATGATTATCATCAGAGCATCGCTCTGTCAACTAAGGAGCAAATTGTATCGTGGCTTCGATACCGTTATGTCGCAAATCAAGTCTGTTCAGCGAAGACAAGTTAAACACGCATAAATCCTTTGTTACATTATCTATTGATTTAAAACAGATTTTTGGACACAACAACGAAAACATAAACTCAGACAGTTCTTAAGAGTGAGGAAGGAAATGAATTAACTCAAATGTGAAGTATTAGCCAGCTATGATAAATAAAAAGGACTTACCAGGCATACAGACACATCTGAAGGTACCGGGATCATCGAGACAGGAGCCGTCGTTCCTACAAGGGTGGCTCTCACACTCGTTGACATTGGTCTCACAACGAGGTCCAGTGAAGCCCACAGAACAGTTGCAAGCGAAAGAGCCCGGCGTGTTCACACAGATACCATCGTGTTCACAAGGAGATCCTACGTAGATGAGTAAATGAGTTAGGTTAGTTTTGAATCAACGTTTTTGAATTCTTAGCGATCATCTTTAGGAAATTCAAGAGAAAGGGCGTGAAATTTTGTAAGATTTTCTAACCTTTTTGCAGGATATTTCCAGAATATGGACTTAAATCTGTTAAAGGTTGAAAGTCCTTTAGCTTTTAAATCTTTCACACTCATGATCTCGTTCATGTATTGCAATGATCTATTATAAAACTTTGTCACTTGGCAATATGCTGCAAAAAGCTTCGAAAATCTTGCAAAATTACCTGCCCTTTCTCTTATTTAAAGTTTCTATTAAAATTGTAAAATAAAGAGGTTTAAAGTTAAGTATACAGTAACCTGTTCTAGAAACTAATTAATTTATATTTCTTACCTTGTTCACACTCGTCGATGTCCTCGGAGCAATCTAAGCCCTTATATCCAGATGCACAGGAACAGGTATAGGAACCGTTGATGGGGCTCGTGTCGCAGATAGCATCCGCGTGACAAGGGTTGGAGGTGCACGCATCATCGAGGTGACAAAGAAGGCCTGGTTAGAAA
This sequence comes from Danaus chrysippus, assembly GCA_916720795.1. Classification (NCBI taxonomy): domain Eukaryota; kingdom Metazoa; phylum Arthropoda; class Insecta; order Lepidoptera; family Nymphalidae; genus Danaus; species Danaus chrysippus. Next base: position 4,579,358 of record CAKASE010000074.1, read on the forward strand.
GAGGAATATATTTACTCTCTAGAGATAAGCATAATTTTAAAACAAACTATTTTGCTTGAGACAAATTATTTAGGCATGACCTCAAATTGGATATTTGACTAATTTCCAGGAGTGATGATAAGTGGACGATGATATAACATTATTATTATATTTCAGAACTCACCAGTTTTCCCTGGAGTACACTTGCAGTAGAAGGCTCCAACACGGTCTATACATGTAGCGCCATTGAAGCAGGCTGCTCCAGCACAATCATCGATATTTACAGAACATTCTGGACCAGTCCAACCATTCACACATATGCATGAAAATCCTCCGACGGAATTCGTACATGTTGCTCCGTTCTGACAAACTAGAGGTCTGTGGAAAGAATCAATACTTAGTTTCATATATTCAAGGTCTAATGATCTTGCTAGATTGATTGGTCGTAGTTTATAGGATCTGATAATATTTCTCTTAAATTTTCTTGGAATATTATTGGTGAATATACTTATTTTCTTACAGAATTTCGAAACAAAAATGATTAGGTACATTTTATTGTTTGCCGATTGGAACAAAAGCTGTCATCACATAAATAGCGTATCAAATTATATTAAAATAATATTCCTAGAATGAAGCGGATTTTTAATTCATTTCGAAAGTCTACACTTTAAAGCATATGAATAAGTCAAACTGTATTTAGGCTGTTTAAATTCACGCAATATCAGAATGTGCACGTTAACAATGGGCACTTAACTCCCGTAAGGAAGTTTTGGGTGAAATGTCCGAAAAGGAGCCGGCTCATAACGACATCTCGGAAGACACATTACAAACGTGTTTGAAGCCAATTAAAATATCACTTGTTAGTACATTAATGGACACTCTTGTAATTTCTCGTGCCACCATACTCGGCAGTCGCCAATCATAAAATTCTTTGAATAATCAAAACATTTCTCACTGAAATTCATGTCAACATAATTGTTTTTAAAATATGTTTTATTAAATTTCGTAATTAAGTAAATTGTCCCTTTTAATTATATTATATAGTTGTACAATTGGAGGCATTTAATAAATGAGGTCAGAGATAAGTTAGACCTCTGTTTCCCAAGTCGAGACCTGAAAGCTGTTAAGGTGTGTCTTGGGCGCGTGCTGTTATAACAAATCTGATCTTTATACTCTTGTTATCACAATTATAATGAAGCTTAATACGTTAGCTTTGCTTATTTCAATGAGTTCAAATATATAAAACTTTTACGTGTTACTTTCGTCAGTCAAAATAATTTATATCTGTTATTGTAAAAACAAATAATATTACTACAAGATAATTATCATAGTAAATAAGTATTGATCATTTCCTAACACCATAACTTATTCTAGATAGACAAACATTCATGGGAGCGTCTCTTGAGCCTCAATGAAGCCCAGTGGCAACGACCCGACACGGAAGGCATTTGCCATCGAAGTCATCATCGTTAATCACTAATTTCATGTTGCTTATTTTACTTTTATCAATCCCATAGCAATCACTATAACTGTACTCTCACATGTTAAATTAAATGTTACATATTTATCTCATCATACTAAAATGTGCATTCAAATTATTGCACAACGGCAATTATTGCACATAATGGTTATATATTAACTGATCACCAAATATGATTATTTACAATATATCCAAAGCTATGGAAGGGTATATATAGCAATCTCGTGTAATTATGAAGAACCTTCGTTAAAGCGATGTAATTTATCGCCCACTACTAGGACTTCATGTTTGTATAGTAACCGACTCCGAGACTGTGAAATTAACCTTCGTTCAAAGCGGATTTTTTATTGTTAAGATGTCATTATTACGGCACAGACTGCATTCTTTATAAGACTTATTCTAAATAAACATCAAAAAACTAAGACATAACTCTATCATATAAAATAATTCCTTTGAAACCTCCAGACGTTAATTTGAAGTATGACAAACGGAGAATTATACTGTGGACATCGAGGGAGTCAGTAATTGAGTAGCTGTCTAGTGACTAGTCGCAGAGCATAACGTATACTCAATAAACTTTCCTAAAACAAGCAACGTCGTAGATCAATGCTGCCGTATAAGAATATAAGTGTGTCGGGTTATGAATAATTGATGCGATATTAATCTCAACCATTCTGATACCAATAGTAACTGTTTTATCATCCCTGATGGGGTGGCTGTAATGCTTTTTATTATGGTACTCTATAAATTATAAAACGTTGTATATATTTATTGATTAATGTTCGTTTGATAACACCAAATTGAATAGCAACTAGCTACCGCCTCTCTAACTAATGACTGCACGTTACGCGTAATGGAGACGGCGTTTTACAAGTCGTCTATGTAAATTAGAATTTAGATATTTTACTATGACAAACATATATGTATATTATACGTATACGTATGTATAAAATGTATGTCTTTTCGAAATATGATATTTCACAATAAACTAAAAGAGTATTTTCGTATCAGCGAATCAAAAAACATTTCAAGTTTAACCAGTTCTTAATCGTCAAAGATTTCGTTGCATGTTTGTTTTTTATAACCATTAATAAAGAGATTGTACACAAGATAAGAGATTGTAAAATATCATATTTAAGTTAATGTCGTCTGTTAGCGGATTTATACTAGGCGTATCATATATAATGTATTTATTTATTAAGATTATAGTAAAAATTAACATAATATCTATTTTTACTTATTGCATAATAATCCAAAATTTATTTAAAATAAACACGTAGTTTCCAACCACTTTATTTAATTATCAAATCTAAATATTGTCTTTACATTCTAAAGCAATCAAAGAACATTAGCTACCGCTCTTAAAAGTGTTTTTATCTCTTAACTTCTCGGCTACTCTTTTATACAATGATATTTATCTGGAGACGTTCCAATACTAGTAATTAATAAAATAATTTTGTCTGCCGCGGTGTCGCCTCATGAATAAACATGTTGACTTTCTGTGGAAGGTATTCGAATGTTTCTGAATATCGAATCACAAAGAAGGAAGCTGATGATCGTTTTTAGTTCGGTATCGGTTTTGTTGGAAGATTCTTCTTTATCGTTTACATAGTCTTATAAAAATTCACGTTAACGAATTAATACTGTTTATGGAGAGGTGAATTAAGATGTTTTTCTACGTCTGAATAAATAACTGAAGCTTTTTTCGATTTATATATTATTTTACTGATTAGTATACATTTTTTACTTAACATATCGTTTAGAATATACTTTACACTTTAGAGAAACCATCAATCGTTTTTGTTTGATTAGAATAAATAAAATTTGAATATGTACAGAATAAAATGCCTAGTATTTAAGTTGAACAGAATTTTACAGGCTTATTGTTAAATTTTTATATACGAATCATTACTCTACTTGTATCGCCGTTTAATAGATAAGTAATAATTCTTTGTTTTATAATAAAACATTCTTTATGAACAACGTAATATATCCAACAGTGATCTGCCCATAAGATTGATTGCAAATGTATCTCAAGTATTTTAAAACCCGTTAAGGAATCGCATGTCTTTTACTATAAATCATTATTTATTGATTACCTTCAAGTACTAAGAAGGGAACGCAACCACTATATAAAGATTCCACAGTGTCAAACAAGGATCATTTTCAAATAATATTAACGGACGACGAGAATAAAAAAGTTTAAATGAAACTAATATTTTCGGATTTTACTTCGCGTTTTATTTTAGATAAAAAAGTTGTTTTCCTTATTCATTCTATAGAATGGAATATGTATCAATTACAGTATATTTGTTCCAAGAATGTTAAAATTAAAATGTAATTTATAACATTCCATGATAGCATACAATGTATAACGTTAATATAGAGAGTTATATTAAATTTTAATTTGATTTGTCAGGACGCAACATTAGAAGATATTATATATATAGTTAAGAATTTAAAAAATGCGGTTACAGACATATATTGAAAATAATTCAGTCGAAATAAAACCTCTCTTATAGTAAACGCGTAAAAATACAATCGAATTCTGAACTTTTTTTAATTAATGGTTTAGATCGAATAATATTCATTTCTTAAATTTTATAACCCAAAAAACACTAGACTGGTTTACACCTCGTATTTGTTTATACAATCCACATAGAAATATAAAAGCCAAAACCTTTGGGATTGACGAATATAAATTTATATGGCTATAATAAAATACATAGTAAAAACTTTACAACGCTGGGATCGCCCAAAGTTTTCTGAGACGCTTCGAACCATAATCGTTATCACCCAATACTGACAGGACTTGTAATTTAACAGATTATTATCAAACGGACATACCGACACCTATACCACCTATTTGGACACTTCATCCCCCCCTTCTCCCCCCATTATACATACGCTTCAACGGTTATTGAATCAAAAAATAAACAAATGTGTTTTAGTAACCCGATATTGCGCATGGTCTATCTGTTACGTTTTACGTGCCAGCGGCTCGGATAGGATGTCATTATCCTATAACGTAATAGTCAAACGAATTTAGATCCATTTGTATGCATGTGAAAGCCCAAAATCCCTTAGCGATGGATATGAAAAAAGAAAGCGACTATTTGAAGTGCTTTAGTTTGCTTCGACAATTTTACCCTGCTAGTCGATAAGGTTATACTAAATTATGTTTTATATTCATGTGATAAAGTCTTAATTTCCGTGATAGTTTTTATTCGACAACCTAAGAGGTTTGCGTCTGGCGGTTAGAGATATCAAATTTTGGAAACATGACGAATAATAAAAAAGAACAATATTTCAAAGTTCAATGAAAGCAGCGTCATTATTTCGTCATTGTGATATAATGATATAATTGAATCATTATCTCTCATACAAAAAGTTACACTATTTTGACGTTATATATTTTTTCGTTTACCGAAACAATGCAACCATACATCCACGTACAACACAAATTGCGAGGACAATCGGATTATTTTGATAGCAAAATGCCCTTTATTGCGACAGCTTAACGACTATATCCGTGATATGATCATTAACAAATTAATCGCAAGCTGGATATACGGAATACATATTGGAAACCAACTCACCTCAAGGCGCATTCATCTACATCAGTTTCGCAGAACTTCCCGCTGAATGTCGGCGGACACTCGCAGGTGTAGGAGTTGAGACCGTCGACACAAGTGGCGCCGTTCTGACACAAATGTCCCGGACAGTCATCGATGTCAATCTCGCAGTTCTGACCGCGGTAACCTTAGCGGATATAACAATAAAATTTACATTAATATTATGAATTCAATCATTTAAAATCTGGTCGTTGGTGGGTTAGATATGACCACTGATTTATAAACTATACAGTTATTTAAAATAAGAAACTAATAATATATATGTCAAATATTTAGATTGACAAGACAACAAGTACCAGTGTAGCAACATTAAAATCAGTACCAAGTGCTCCCACTTAACAAACTCTATCGAGATATAAGAGTATCACTTTCCTCTTTACTAATTGAAGCAACAGAACAGCTATCCACAGTGAAGACGATTAGCAACTCGGCAAGATCATTACCTTCATTAGGCCGACTGTTCCCACGGACATGTGTTTGTTTATGACATGAAAAACACTATGAAATCTATCGCCGGCTTCTGTTTTATTTATATGATAACGCGTCTGTATATAATAAAATTTGGCAAGTCATGAAACACATGTTATTTATATTACACATGTTTTAAATAAAACTTTAGCCCTAATATGGATATAAAATAAGATTTTTAGACAAAACAACGACAGAAAAAATTATATTATGAATTCTTATAAACGGTATCAAGCTATAGAAAGTTAAATAGTTATCTTAAAAAGCCAACAAAATATTATAACAGATAATAAAATCAAATAATTTGTTATTAACAAGAAAGATATCGATTTTTAAAGTAAATTTTAACACCATAACCATAAATATAAAATCACAGAATGTCTTTATAATAACCATAACTAACAAGTGCTCTATAATATTATACAAAATAACAATATTTTGAAAGCTATCACATAAACAATGATTACTTTGACCACGGTTCAATGGGATGGTCAAAAATATCAAGTTATCGTATTATAGGCTTTATATAGATATAAATAAAAGCTAAAATCCGATGACGTAATTAACATACATAAATGAATTCCTGATAGTTTACACTATTTATGTTGAATAAACTCAAAGTTTGTATTGAGGGTATAGGTATGTTTTGACACCATTAACATATGGTGTGAGATCGTGTCCTCCCTTCTTTCCCATACATATGGACAAATCATTAAAATACGGAAGCTGCTTCGAGATATCTTTGTCTGAAGTGAATTTAAAATTGATTTAGACAAAAAACGACAATAATAAATGAATACTTTAACGACATTTGATAGCATTTTTTCTAGTGCTAATACTAGCTTGAGTTTCAGTCACTTCTTTACGTTTAGTTCAAAGCTTATCAATATATGTAAGGGTAATACAATTATTGAATATGTTCATACATTAAGTAGGAAATGACATGTCTTTAGAGTTTAAGAATTAATGACGGCTATAAATTCAAAGGCCAGCCGTGTGAGGCAGATTAAAGAATCTAAAAAAAATTATCTCCATAAATTTCCACCGATAGATAGGATTTAATATTTCTTTGATTTTGATTAAAATCTCCTCCATGGATTTTAATTTCCATTACGAATGAGTTATTTTTAAGGTTCATTTTAATAAAGACTAAAGCATTACTATTATTAATTGTCACTGTTTTTATAATTTTTTCTTATTGTCACATCGAAGTGTTACATTTGAAATGACATTTAAAGTGCAAAAGTAACAAAAATTACACGGAATCTTAGATACCATATAATTTTGGGATATTATAATAATATGTTTAACGAATTTTGCAGTTATTTGGAGTTGAATAGTGAATCTTATAATTGAGATTCAGAGTCGTTATTTGCATGAACTATTCCGAGAAAGCGTACAGCATCCGCAACCAAAATGTCTTACATCACATGCAACTTCGAGTCTATTAGCTTAATATGAATTACAAAGTAGACTGTTTCAGTATTTCGCGTTAATTTTCATATCAATTTGAGTGTATTTTGTAAGAATACCATAAGTTTTAATGAAGAGTTTCTTGTATCATTACAATGTGTGTTTCTATTGTAATGCACGTCTTTAGTAAAACATTTTTATCGCAACATCTTAATGTAACCTTTAAATTTATTAGAACATTTGATACATTTAAGCTGTGATGAGAAACTTTCATCAAGATCACACCTCTGGAAGATAAATAACATATGGCATCTGTGGGAAGATAGCTTTAGATAATTCTTAAACAAACTACACATTGATTTAAATGAGATAGAATAACATCAATACATATAATTACAAATAAAAATATACCGAAGAGAATTTTATTTCAGACATATTTCTTTATCAAATCGCAGCCCTACTCTGCGTGTGAAACCATAAAAAACAACTACTTACATATTAAAGTCCCGTAACATGAAATAATCTAAGTTTGAGCAACCTTTAATCCTAGTTAATTCATCGATACAAGAACGTAAAATATTAGCTAATACATTCGTATAGATATTTATAAGCTGTTCGTATTTTATAGCAAGTCGTGGTCGCCCCGGGCTTGACCACAGACTAGCTACAACTATTGTAGACACGCAACGTACATTAACCTATTGTTGGGACTTTCTCATGGAAAATATTAATGTAGCGATGCGATAATATTATCTAAATTTACTTTAATCTATGCAACTGATAGGATTAAACGAGCACGTTATTTAAAACAATAATATTCCACACTCTTTGTATACAAATAAATCTTCGTGATTGGCTTTGTATTAGCTTTTGTACTGTCTATACAATTACAATCTCTGTTTGTTCCAAGTTGCGAAATGTTCTAAATATGCTAGAGAAACTATCCTGCGGTCATGATGCTTAACGAGAATACTTTGATTAAAAACGATTGTAAATTGCCCAAGATTAGTGCACCATAATAGAATTCGGATAATGTCAAATATAAATTATATCGGGACTTTAAAATTTTTGTATTATTCGGTAAAATAAGCGTACATTTGTAATCCAAGAGGAACAATTTAAGTTGTATTTGGTGGTAAGTGAATAGATAGTGAACACAAAATGATTGTCTCTTACTAAGTAACGAACTGATAACATCGGGTTGCAAGGTAAATGGCTGTAGGTCAAAGGTCGGAAGCAAATCAATGACGTCCGGAAATAATTGATCTCAAAATATATTGAACCGGCGATAGGAACCTTTTATATGTAATATACGATGTTTGTTTAACATTATTGTGATGTAGAAGTAGAAACTTAATATTAAATATTATTTTATATATTACTTATACATCAAACTTAAATATTAGAATGAATATTACACGGCAATTATAATATTGCGTCATCTGATAATTGTAATTAAACAATCAAATGTTTTTATGAAATACATAATAAATATCAAAACCAAAACCATTAAATAAAGATTTTTTATATTTATTAACCCGAAGTTATTATGAAACTATATAAAGTGACTAGTTATATATGGTAATATGTATTTGCAATAGCAATAGGAAACGTGACTCAGTCCACTAAATGTTGGGCATTCGACACCGTTTCGCTTTTAATATTATAAATAATTTAACGCTTGTGTTTTTGCCGGCTATGGACTGTTGGTTACCAAAATTTCATGGTATATTTATAGCTGTATAATACATTATTGCGCAACTTAACGAAAATCCATATAAAATAAACTCACCAGCAGGACAATCGCATTCGTAACGCAACTGATCCATTTGCGTGCATCTTCCTCCATGGAGACAGGGAGATGGTTCACAGGGTACATACTCTGTGTCACAGTCTCTGCCTGTGTACCCTGGCTCGCAAACACAGGTGTATGATCCCAGGGTATTGAAGCATCTGCCATGATGACAAGGCCCGGAACCGCTGGAGCATTCGAAGACGTCTTCGGTGCATCTAGAGCCAGTGAATCCTGGTGGGCAAGCACAGGAGTAACCCGCGGCAGTCGTGTTATCAGCTACACATCTTCCGCCATTCCTGCAAGGCTGGGACGCGCAGTGGTCTTCATGGGAGCATTCTTCGCCTAGTGGAGCAATAGAACGATATAGTTTTAGAAAAAATATAGTCAAAATACTAATATTGCTAAGATTATTTAAGATTAATTCATAACGTATTATTCCTACGTAAACAAATACTGTTTGTTAGAACTTTTTCTCATTACATACAATAAATCTATGTGTGAAATGCTCAGTTGTTTGAGAACGAGACAATTAGCAGATCATAAAATTACACGACTTTTGTTATATCGCATTATAATTGGTAGATATAATAGTTTTTATAACAATCTAGGTATATAAATTCAAACAAAAATCTCTGTCACTCAATGTTAATAACTAGATTTCTTATATTTAGTCGAAAATTCAACTATTCTACTAACCACTTTAATTATTATCTGGTCCTATATTAAGTACCACATAAAATACCGGTATTTAATAAGACGACACTCACTGACAAACGCGACTGATCAAATCGGTAATATATTTATATATAACAAGTTTCTAAACTCATAATCACCAAAACAAGCTTAACAGGGCCTAAATAATCACAATTTTGTATCGAAAATCATAAAATGACAATAAATTATAATACTTTAGCTCCTCAATGACAAAATTTACTGTTAATATATTTAATGAAACTTTCATTAACTACATATAAACGGCGTCTTTGTACTTGGGAGTAATTTGGTCGATAGTAGCTTCTTGTATTGGAAACAAACTCAAATATCTGGTTTATTTTATACTAGCTTTCCGCCCGCGGCTTCGTCTGCGTCGAGTTCGGTTATATCGCGTTTCCAAGACAACCTTTCAAATGTCTGGGATAAAAACTATTCTATATTCTTTCTCAAAATCAACTCTATCTCTGTACCAAATTTCATTAAAATCAGTTCAGTGGTTTAGGCGTGCAAGCGTAACAAACAGACAGACAGAGTTACTTTCGCATTTATAATATTAGTAGGGATAACTTCGATCAAGTGTTTACGCAACAGAGGTGAGTATCTTAAGAATTTAGTACAGATATTATGAAATGACACATGATGAACATGCTTGTAATAGTTTACGAGCATCCAATTAAACGAGATTATCAACATAAATATGCATCGTTGGCTACGTTAGAAATAATAAAATTCGTCACCAATTAAATTGAAACGCCTAGCTGAGTAATCGGCTCGCGTTAAACGACACCAGGAATTCGGTTTGATTGGTTCAAACGAGCTCAATTGATGATGGTCACAGTACGAATCAAGTGAGGATCAATATGTACATTCATCTGTTACATAGCTAAGTATAATATATATTGAAATAATACATATTAATTTAATATCACCGACCAGTATACCTACTTGGAACCGTTTAAATAAAACTAATATTTTCGGATTTACTACGCGATTTTTTAATTTTGACTATCCGTAATCACGGTTGCTGAAAAGTAACCGAAACGTCGGGAGTAGGTATGTAGTTTATAGTCAAAAATAAAAAATCACGTAGTAAATCCGAAAATATTAGTTTCATTTAAATGTGTACTCGCGAAAATCTTAGAGCTCATTATTTGGAACCAGTTCAATAAATTATTGGAATGAATCCCGTTTTGATAAATTTAATAATAAGTTTTTAGTATTACAGCCAATTCTAACAAATGCTATATCTAATGCTTATTATAAAGTATTGTATAGAGGAAGTACAAATTACAGTAACCAGTGACTTTCACCTCGTATCCGCTGTGAAAACTTATTGTAATTTAACGAAATTACGCAAAGTTTTTTTCGACAAAAAATATATATGGAAAATTTCATTATATTATATGATAGTCATACATTTTTATTGGCAAAATTTTTAAGACATGTTCGTTAAACAGGATTTGCTTGTGTTAAACTTGAATTAAAAAAAAATCCCAAGGAATATTCTAAAAAGGTTTTTTTATAACAAATTTCAGTAAAGATTATTACCTATCTATGAAGTAGTAAGGCACGTTAATTTTATATTTTAACTTAGAATAGTCTATTCTAAAGCGAACCTTTTTATGATATAAGTAAAGTTATAATGGTTATAAATTTATAAATGGTTCCGTACCCTTCGTTTGTTTCTCTAACAATGTGACGTAACGCCAATTATCTCAGCAGATCTGTATCTGGAACAGCATCAACTCGGCTCCCTTTGATTGTACCTAGTTACTGTCTAGAGTTCGCCTCAACTAACATTGGAAACGCCCGATTTTGAGCGGAAAATAACACTTACTAGTGTTTATTATATATATTGGAATATCATACTACGTTTACAGATTTCTTTGACTAAAAAAAGGTCTAATAAATTAGTAATTTCTTACATAGAACATACATTTAATTTGGTTTTAGAATTTAACACAATACAATCGTTGAATTCATATATTTTTTAATTATATAGTTTTTTTTATCAATATAAAGAACGACAAAAAAAATAAGTTGTGTTTTAATTGCAAGAGTCACAAAAACATAACTTGTTGGCTTCATTTCTGTTGATAGTATAATTACGCGTGTAACCAAATTTGTGGAGACTATTAAACTAAAAACTACACGGAATTTGAACTCTATTCACAAGCATTAAGAAAACACATTACACTTGAGTTATAAGGTTAAGTTGAAAGGAAATTCTTAAAGTTAAGACAACTTTCAAAATTAATAGTTACCAGTTTTCATCTCTAATTGATTAATTCGACAGAAAGTTTAAAATTAATTTTGAACAATACATTAAATCATGATTTAAAAGACTGTCTGATTATTTATTAGAATATGTGAAATATTTCCAGATAGTCAGCGTTTATCATTCCAACGTTAAATTGCAGTATGTTTATTTATCCATTACACATATACTTCGGAACACAAAGCTTAATTAAAGTCGCATTCAGTTCCGCAATTTATTAATACATTGTCTATGCACCTGTATTGTAACTATCCGTATCCGTATATGGATATTATCCAATGAGGATCTAATGAGTACTCATCAGATAGCTATCGCTTTTGAGTTTAATAAACGCCGTCATATTTCAAATGATACCATTGTACTGTCATATTAAAATTTATTCCTATTCCGATAGATCCATACAACATTGAATAATAGTTCATTTGGAAAACATTTACGTAATAATAGTAATATCGAAAAACAATAGCATTTAATACATTGCAAATATTCTTACAGATTACTAACACAATATATGAATCAACAAAGTCTATCCAATTTACGTACCTGTATAGCCTGGAGGGCAGTCACATTCATAAGTGAACAATGACGTCAGTCGACACGTCGCACCGTTCAGACAGGGCGCGGAATCACAAGCGGCCGGTACACGTATCTCGCACAATGATGCACTGAATCCCAATGGACAATCACAGGCGAACGAGGGCGGAGCGCCACCGACGCCCGGTCGAACCCTGCATGAACCACCATTCTGACAGCGAGGGCTTGATTCACTGTGGCAAGGGTTCAGATGCTGGCAGAACTCGCCGGCGTAACGAGACGTGCAACTGAAAATAAATACACAATTACTTATTATATCACATACCTATCTAAGTACCTTAATAATATTTCATAATTCTGTTACTAAGGTATAACTGAAAAATCTTTCACAGCGAAATACAAGATAGTAAACGTAATCCAAAAACAATCATTGTAAGATAAGGTAAATAGAAGATTCTAAACTAAAATTTCCATTAAGTTTTCGTATTTAGCTCTAATACGAAAACCGAGTAAGTATGTAGCTGTTTGAGAGCTACCTGTAGTATGGATTAAAGACATGGGATGAACACGCTCCAGCCACTGTAGCACTATCTTGTCCGAAGACCGCGCGCCTCGACTCCATAAATAAGAGAGATACGTCGAGACACGGTCCCATGACATGCGCCTCCAACTTTATACTCTAAGCCTTATTTTATTATAGATTTTGTATTTTAGTTTCAATATAATATAACTTAAATAAAAAGCCTTTCATTGACTTTATAACCACTTCTAACTTATGGAAATCTAGGATAAATTAAAAGGTTATTTAAAATAACTGACGAAAAACTTGAATGAAAAAATGAAAAAAAATCAAGATAAAAGGTATATTGATGTATTTACATTTTGAAGTTCAGGGACATTTGGTTTTAAAAAATAAGCACCTTAATTTTACTTCATAGCTTTTACGTGAGACAAGACGAGTACCAACGAAAGTGATTACATTATGTACTCTAATTTTTAGCTAATATTTGTTAAGTAAATTTTATGTGTGTGATTTGTCAATATTTGAAAACTAAACGACTAACGTTTTACGAAATACCAGAATTTCTTTTTGTGTAATTTATATCGAACTAAAATTGTCTAGGACAAAGTTCAAACTAGAATTAAGCCGAATTAAAAACAGAAAATCTAATTTGCACTAAATGTTATAGCATATTTAAAATATGTATTGACAAGAGATGAAGTTTTTTTTATAAATATACTGACTGTGTGTTACCGGTAAATACCAAGACGATTCAGAAAAACAATACGAGAATTTGAATACAATATTATCGTTTTAACAGCGGGATTCCATCAAGTTCATAGACGCGAAATGTTTTCTTGAAACCACTCGAAACTGGGAACCTGTCCACGTGGGCAGCTCACGAAGACGCCCACGCGGCGACCTTAGACTCAGTCGGGTGGTTGCACTTAGCTCGTACCTCAACGCAGATTTATATAGGCCATTTAACATAACGCCCGAAGTTATCACGATAAAATTATAAATAAATAAATGATCTTCAACACTCACTCAATTTTAAAACGACAACAAAAAAAATGACAGCCAACAGCTTCTTTCGATCCGCGTGTCTTTATAAAAAATTAATGCTCACAATAAATCGTTTATGCTTGTGAGAGCAGCTTTTATAGCAGCTAAATCTTCATTATAAAGTGAGCTATAAATTATTATTGGTATTATCGATGATCTAACGACGATGAAAAAGGTTGAGCTGAAACAACAGAAACTAGAACGCTTCGAGATGATAAACTAGACCATGTTAGTCAGTTAAAATAACGTAAAGGTAGATCGTTAGTTAGAAAAGGGCTGGCGAGCTTGGTGTAAAGCAATAATTTATTTCAGCCGACATGAGATCCCGTGTCGTCTAGAGCGAGAGAGGCCGCAATAAATAAATGGCGTTGCAAGAAACTGTTTGGACTTTGGATATTCGATATTCCGTTCGTGAACTTTAAAAGACAGATCAAGTCAAACAACAAGCTTTCCATTTGTTCAGCTATGAATAAAATAGGTCATAACATTGTTTGAACAATTAATTTTAGTTGATATTTGTTAGTAATTTATCATATTTAGATAGTAAAGGATTGTTCTTAAAAGCGTAAGTTATCAGATGATAGTGGGGTGACAGCGACCGTACGCATAGTGCGCACATTTATCGACAATCTTTATCGATAAAACTAACAAAAAATACTGACAACATCAAAGTTTAACAAGATAATTAAAATTGTTAAATGATGATGGAGTAGCATATCGATAAATTAATTTGACCTTTATTAATGATTACAAAATTATGAGAATTTCGTTTTATATTTATTTTTTTCTAATATTTTAATTATTCTTATGAATATATTATCATCGTTTTAATGAAATAGGATAGGTTAAAAAATTAATAAACTTTTTGCTTTTCCGTTGCAGATCATGAGATGCCTTTTGACAGTTACGTTACGTCCGTGTGATCCGTCTTTTTACACGGAAGCTTTACAAGTAGCGTTTATCCTGTCTTCATTTGGTGTAACATATGGACAGACAGTTACTACTGAACATGTACATTTGTAAAAGAGCAAATGTATCCTGTTTACTGAGCATAAATGACTACGAGCACTAAGAAAAATATGAATGGAGGCAGGAAATATATTTGTTAATGTCATTGCATAATGCATTACTGTTGAGTTCTTGAATAAATTTTTGATTATCTTACAATAAATTACATAAATAATATTGTTTTTTTTTTCGTGAGAAGCAATCTATTTTATAAATATTTATACAGAAATCATTTTAATATTATGATTATAATATTTTGTAATATAGATAAATCCAGTTTAGTTTTTTCGAAAGTCGTAAAAGTTTTTCTTGATTTTCAACTTACTGAATGTAACAATCAAGTAACAACGAGAACATTATGACATCATATTGTTATTCATTGTAGATTTATTTTATAATAAAACACATTTTTACATAGTGAGTAAGTTAATAATTAATTTATATAGTATAGGAGTCATAGTTGTGATGAACTTATTATCTGTTTCTCGAGTGATGAAATCAAGTGAACACATAGTGTTAAAGATTGACATTCGCTAACGAATATTTACATGTTTCGTTATACAAAGAAATCTGATGCTAACTCCTTAGTTACCGCTAATTAAAAATGTTAGGAAAAAACTACGAGCTTCGGGCGATAAATAAACTCACGTTCCAACTAATTGACGTTGAAGCAAAAAGTTCTTTCTTTATTTATATCCAACCCGGCATCCTAGATACTGAGATGACACAGATAACGATTACTTTCAAACCGAGAGACATCCAACCTTACAAAGTCATTTAATATCAATATATTTACGAGCCACGTGTTCCTATGCACGTTTTATTCAATTTAAGTAATGAGTGTATGTTCTGAGGTACAATCAAATAAGTAGATCACGTGAATTCGCAGTTCTATTGGGCGAGCGACCGGCGCAGGCGCAGGCGCAGCCCGAGTGGGCGGTTCCCTGGCAGCGGGTGGAGGGGGGCGAGATTAACTTTGACCTGAGGTTTATCTGTGCGGATATTAATGTCCTGTGTACTGTAAAGGCGAAATGGCAAATCTGAATTTCCTTAACATAAGACAATTATAATCACTACGAAGTTTACAAGCGAAGGATATCTAAAAATTATTCTTCGATTTTAAACTGAGGTTCATTTAAATAAAGTCTTGCAATGTATTTCGACTTTTTGTATTCAAGCATGATCATTAGGTATATTATGTATAACACATGATCAGTCTAGTGAAAGACAAATCGTTTAAGTTCTGTTTATGTATGTAACAATTGAACTGACCACATCAAGACTCGACTTAATTATGATAAAGAACAAACTGTATCTCAAGTTACACAATGACCGAGCAACACAATAAGCATACGGACCTTGAGTTAAAGACAGCGATAATTAAGGAATTTCTCTTTTAAGACAGCACATGCATTTTTATAAGAGCTCAATATATTCTAGTCATAACTCATGCTCTAACTTTAACAAAGGGCAATTAGTAATAAACATGTTTGACGCACACGCATCGGTATTAACCAAAACGGTAATACGGACGGCTTATAAATTATCTATGAAATAGACCTCGTGCCTCGGGCCTAAAGATTTGTCGGTTTTGCTTTGAACAGTTTATAGAAGATGGAAACGTAATTATATTGAATGAATCGAAACTTTAATACGTTGAAGTTACAATAAATTTTAGATTATATTTGAATAAAACTATCTTCCATGTTAAAGATTGAAGTTTGCTCAAGAAGTTGGTACACAATCTTGATCTCAAACTTTGCATTTACCCCTAGTTTCTTGTAATACCCATGTTAGTTAATATTGTAATGACATTAAGATAAAGCCAGGTGTAGGCCAGTGGAGCCAGTGATCAAGGCCGGTACCAGTCATGCTATCGCCCGATCTTTCCAGAGTTTTAGGAGAAAGGCGCCTTCAAGGCAACTGTTTAGCCAAATTAACAGACCAGATTTAGATTTGATATGGACCGTGTTAATCATATTAGAGTGTTGACTCGCCTTGTAGCTTATGGGTTTTATTTATTCATCACTTATCATAATTTGATTTCAATTATGACAATTAAAATTTTAATCATTTTATTGAACATTACATTCTTTACTTATATAAAATGAGATAAATAAGAATAATTCTATATATAATTTTATATGATATGAATACGTTTCATTACTATCACCTAAATATAAAACGTGGGCGTTGTTACACCGAAAACATTTTATACCTACTTTTAAATAATGCACAAAGCGCGTCAGTATCGGCGCACGCGTTCTCCGTTCCCACGCGTCCACACACGCGCACGTGTTCGTGTACGTACGTGTGTGTGTCTGTGTGAGTGTGTGCGCGCGCAGCTTGCGTATAGTCCATAGAGTAAGGCGATAGGAATTTACGTTGGACTAGTTGTTTTTGCGAACATACATGATTTTTTTAAGTAGAAAGATTTGCTTTAAATGAAGCTAGGGACATGTTTTACTATTTTCTACAAAATTATCTTAATCTTATAAGCAAGAAGTGATGTAGTCTTTGATATTCACACCCGTAACCGCCATTTGAACATCTGCGATGATTGAGAGGCTATGGGGTCCTAATTCAATTCTAGGTGACACAGTATTACCTCTTATACATACATTGGAACTGGTTCATCGTTTAAAATCCCGATGGAAAATAATTTATTAATGGAATGCAAATTACGATTTCAAAGAAACAAAACCAGACGTGAGTCATGCACATAATTGCTGCGAAGATTTTTGGAAGATCCATTTTATGAACAAAAAATTCATCTTCGTATTAGTCGGTAATGTTATGCAGTTTTTACTGTTCTACGTGTCGTGTGTCGAATGAGAGACGACGATACTGTCTGTGTGATCGCGCATACCTGTAACTTGAAGTTTGATCGTTTCTTATATCATAACGAGATAAAGCGTCGCATTACATTTCATTATCGTCCAATTCAAACAATTCACATAGTTTAAGGGTAATGAACCTTTTGTTAGTCGTAGTTTCGTGTGACTATGTTCTGTAGCAAGTTACATAATAACGGGACCAGTCGTACGAAGTGCTTTTAGATATCATTTTTATACGTTTTACATGAAGCATTAATTTTCATTTTGATTCGAAGCAATAAGTAAAATCTAGGAATAAATATATAAGCCAACTTCCAAAATATACATTGGGTATTAACACCTTATGTCTAAATATCCGCATAAAGCACCGATTATCTCCGGAGAGACATCGATTCAATGGGACCCCATCCTTCAATTGTGTAGGCGAACGTCTGGCTCTCGACAATACAGAATTATTATCTATACCACGGATCGAGTTACATTAAACACGTGCATCGTGCAAATGACGCCGACGCACCCCTTCACATACACAGCGGACATTGGAAAATAAACCCTAACAGTAACTAAATAAAGCTTACACAAATACTTCAATTAAGACTTCGTCCCTTCGTTATAGAATTAGATAACGTTTATTTATACTTAGGAAAAATTTATATAACAAACAATTTAGACAAAGCGATCCAAATGAATTTTTATCAAGCAATTGGAGTCTAATGAAATTCGATAGGATTAGATGTGAGATCTAAAAATGATATGAATGAAATAAATAAGGCCACTTAGAGGAGTGAAGGAATCATATGCGTAAAAGCTTGAAATACGTTCGCGTTGATTTACGCCATGTGGTACTGATATAAAAAATCTTATCAAATAAACTTGCTGATAAATCTTCAGATTTGAGTTATTAGCTTCCGAGAAGTTGATAATGTCCTGAGAATGAGTTTTCTTTGCGAATCAACCAACCTCAAGATACTATCGGTACCCAATCATCATAAATATTGAAATGGGCGGGACGCGTCGTGTGGATATGGAAATATGGATATGAAATATATTAACTTGTTGCCAAATTATAAAGAGTCGTCCTTTTAGAAGAAATTAACATATTGAAATGCTTGTACGTAAATGAAGGTGTCGGACAAGCTGTCACAAAATACTTGCTAGAACTGATAGCATTTCATACAATTGTAATCAAGCAGTTTACTTGCGTCTATGTTTTTGTTATAACTTACAATTTGGAGGTCTTTAAAAATAGAATTATTAGGCTTCCACTAAGATGAGAGCGTACGACAAGTCAATTAAAAAAATTCGTCATCTACATTTTGATTACACCAATTAAATACTCTCTTAACAGTGACAGGCATTAATAATTCTTGGATGACACATTACACTCGAAAAAAACTTCTTTTCTACCTTGTGAAACAGATTTTACAATATTGTTTCTTAGAATTGACGAATGTGCTAGCATTTAATTGAATAACCTTACCTTAATGATCTATATATCACGTTGAACAGACAAAACCTTATCATATTAGTAATAATTGCACTCAATATCTAAGATCGTGATAATGGTGCGACAAACGCAAGCCAACGCGCCGATGTCGGCGGCTCTTGCAACCATAAATCTTGGGGCAGAGGACGTGCACAGCCCTTCATTATACCAAGACATGATTGCCCTCGAGCGCTCGCCAACAAAACGACCGTTTAGTAACGAGCGGACTCGAATGCGACTATGTTTTTTACTTTTGCCTTTTCGCCAGTTAGATCGCTGACCCAAAGTCCAAGGTTAAATATGGCGACTCAGTTAAACGCCTATGGTGACCGTAAACAAATGAGAAGTGATGCGACCGGAATACGAAATATACAGAAAAACACGTAACGTTTGTGACAATTTTTAAATCGTTGGGAAATACCGGGGTAATGCTACAAATAAATTATGTATTTCAATGTTTTCTACAACTAATATAACCTCGTACATTTAAATTACATACATTTCGAAAGAAAAATGACGTACACGAAAATAATACGAGTACAACTTAATAAAGAAACTAAGAGAGTCAGTAAAAATGAAAAATCATGACCCCGAAAGCACGACAGCAAACAAGTGAATAGAATGTAAAAACATGACATCCGGGTGCGAGTTCAGACTGGCATCAGAGCAAATACAAAATGGAAATATTCAGTTTAATCTCGCATCGAATCAATGAGATCGGGTACGGGGTCAGAGTAGCATGCTAAATGGTGCAACTACTCGGGTAGTCTTCGAGAAAATCAACTCGAAACTATGTACAATAGAAAATGACTTGTCTGTCTGCATTAGCATAACCATTGTTTCGACTTTTAATTCACAGACTCACAGCGCTTGTATCATTTATAATTAAAACACAGCTCTGTCTCACACATTTCTTCCGTATTCAATAAGCAACATTTGTTTATAATAAAACAATTTGATGGTGTGTCTCTTGATTGCTGCTTGTCTTATTCTGTTAATTATATTGTCATGATATATTATTTATGGCAATTGATTCATTAGTTTTATAATAATAATAAAATGATTTAATCGTTGTCTTTGTTTGACTCATTTCCCAGTAAATTAGAATTCATGTTATCGTAATGCGGATAACTGTTATATCTATGGTAGTCTAATTCCGAAGTCTAAAATGGGTAAGAAACCTCTGTTGTCGGTTGTGGGAACGCTCGCTCGTGCCCCAGGCAAGTTGCTCCTCAACCCTTCGATTGCCGAACGCCCAAGGCACTGTCTAACCACCGGTTCCCCGACTATGGCTGGAAGTTCCATGTTTGAGGAATGTGTAGTGCGTGTCTGGGTTCATTTCTGCTTATATGACTAAATTATTCTTTTGGAATTCTGTGAATGTTTGTAACCGTTTGCGATTAGGGACATGATTGCTATCAAGATTATGTTAAAGCATAAGCTGGGGTGAACCCTAAAATTTCATGTCAATTATTTTTAATATAGATTATTTTTAACCTCGTCTTTTTATGCTTAATTACAATTTCTTTCAAATAATTGGAAAATTTAGTCATTACTGGAGTCATGAATCTCTTCAAATTATTATTTAAATATTAATAACAATCAGAAATATATCGAGCAAACATTATTATACATATTATAATTCCAACAAAAACATAATCCCTTTTAGCGAAGTGATAATGTATCTGAGTGATTTTTATCGAAAGCGTGCGCCGGCGCATACGCTCCAGTCTCGTAGGCGATTCACATGTTAGATTCAACGATAAAGATCTAATATGACTGCTGATCACCAATCACTCGGATAAAACAACCTTCTGATTCTATCTCATTAGACACGTTTGAATCATCTTGACGATATTTATCGGAATTCATATAATATTAGTACATCAAAATAAAGACGCATCATTCCTTGCTAGGAGTAAAGTTTAAAGATGACAGGAGACGCGTCGTAAGTAATGAGCGCTGATTGTCATACAGCTTGTTAACAAGGTCCTCACGCCCTTAGACACGAACAAATCATATCCAAGTAGTTATGGTCAACCGTGATGTAATGACTAGGTATGCAAATTGTGCGCGGGCGCAGGGTCATCGACCGCCATGTTTGCTTCGTCCCATTGGCTCCGCGGAATCGATTTGTAACGTGCTCTCACCGAGATAAGGTCAATGCCGAAGAGTCTTTCATCTGCTACCGATTTTCTTGTTGAAGATGTTTTATATCATTATCTACTTTTTGTGTCTTGATTAATGGATATTGACTTGTTTGTTCTGCCACTGGATTGATGGCGTTTGCGTTATATCTACAGGATGTTCTTGATGCGAATTAATTTCGAACGTAAAACATTTCAGATATAATTAAACTCTCATCTAGTTCAGACACTGGCCTCGTTTCATCAAAACAAATTTGAGCCAACACCGTACGCTCGAGTTCTGTCCGGTTATCATCGTACGTAATTATAAGGTGAGAGCTCTTTCAGTGCTAATTAATACCTTTATTGGATAAGATACTGATGTCTGTGAAATTGATGTTTGTAAAAAACAGAACATATAATTAAACTATAAATTGTACATAATAAATATGTATATTATATTGAAACATTAAATTAAAACAGACGAGGAAAATAGACGGGCTGCGTACAAAATAATCTGAGACTAATTGGAGAGTGTCCATACAATTAAGTTATGAAATGCCGTCATAAAACCTACAGCCCTTTAAAAACCATCACGTTGCTGAGACGTAGAGCGATTGGTGCAACGAACGAGTTTTTGAGGCAATAAAAACTGTTAATGGATCAACAATAATAAAATCTCCTCACAAAAAGCCTCAGACATATTCAAATCTTTGGTGCCCACCTGCGATATTTCATATATCGATCACAATGGACTTATATGGTTTTATTGGGACGGATAAATGTCAAACATACCAAAAGCGAACTATATAAAGAAAGGTCGGGTCAGCTCAAAGGATATACAATGAAATGCAGCCACTGTGGATTGATTCGACATAAAAGACTTAACTCTAGCCTCGTATCGGTATACTTAAATGCGTCAACTTATTGTAATCCTTTAAAAAACTTTAATGGCGAATTTAAATTTCAATGATAAGATTATTCCTTAATTAAATTGCTGAGATACATTTCTTTTATTGCTGAGGATTATTCAGCTTGATCGGTTATCGGTCGTTGACATTAAAACATTTAATTACCGGTTTAGCAAACGGAAATTTATCATTGATGCAGATGTATAAATTACTGACATACAAGAAGATTACTGTAAACAAGATGTGCCACTGACTAGATATGAAGAAGATGGCCAAAATAAGAAGCTGTACAAGTTGCTGGTAAGGCGAAGAATTAATGAGTTATTTGTTTTTACTAAACTATTAGCGGAGCTGGTAGTTGGCTCGTGGGAATACATTGGTTTCATAGATCTTCATGGAATCTCGTGGTGAAATTAGTTTATAGAAAATCTTGTATAAGGAATGCTGATTTACCTTATGGATAACAGATATTGCTTTACTATTAAATTGACGCAATAGATATCACTAGCTCGATTGTAACTGTACACAAAACATTATTAATAGGTATATGGGTACGAATAAAAATATGCCATAAATGTAGAAAATTTAAATTTAATTTCATAGTAACGATTGTTTACTATAAAAATAAATATTTTTTTATAACTGATTTAATATGAATATTTTATATTGTGTTAAAAATATTTAAATGAACCTAGGTATTCTTCGAAACAAACTTAAAAGATGTTTTATTTCTTAAATTAAAGTAAGTAATTTTTATAAATATTTATATAGCCACACTTAAAACAGAAAACTGTGACATAAAAAGCTTTAAAAGTGTCTCCTTTTTACCGGGAATATTTAAATTTCAAATAACATGATAACAGGCAATCAGAGTTGCGTGGGCGCAGCTTGCACCTGCCTGATAGATTGGCTCGTATCTCGTTTAGTTAAACAATAAAGGCATCACATTTTAAATCTTAACTGTTAATAAGTATATACCACTCTTTTACCGGTTTATCGGATTTACTGTATTTATTTAGCCGTAAAGTAATTTTAATTTCAAATGCACCTACAGTGAATTATATGACATACATTTACGATACCACTGATTGCTTGTAAATCCGTAGTACAAGAGGATCACTGTGCTGTAGGTATGAACGGTAAACCAACACTTGAAGAGATGTTATTTTTAATAGTACAATTACCGAGCATGATATAACACTTGAAGTCATCGAAAGATTCGGATCAATGGACTTAGATGAACTTGGCCAAAAAACCATGAAGATTCTTCAAATAAACATTCATAGAAATCGATTCGAGACTTCATCTCCAAGTGTTTACTTAGTAACAGTCCGCTTTGAATAAATCGATTTGGAATGAAACCACTCAGAACAAACAAAAACCTACCTTGGTGTGATCAAAAATAGATTCCATTACTCATTGACTATAAACAATATTTACTTTGTATATTGTTGCTTAACGAAATTAGATCCTACCACGTTCAACATTCGGTAGTTTTTGGTCTGCGGAATCAGGTTGTTACCATGATATCCGCTTTGTTGTATCAACTGTTAACTTGATTTTGAAGCGCCGGAGAAAGAATTATAACTGAACGGTGAGACCAGTGCTACATTCAATTCCCTGGCTATAATTTGTTTTTTTTTTCTTCCAACGGAAATATTTTCGAAAGCGTACAAGTTAATGCAATACCGATGAGTTTGCAAATCGTTTTGTAATATCCTCCTTACGGTTACGAGGTTATTCCTGTGATTAAACGAATTTTTGAAATCATTTAGGGTATTGTCCAGACGTTGACCCTGTCCATCGATCAAGACGGGGCGTGTCTGACGTTCAGCTTATGTAAAGGAATTACATGTAATAACAGGTTAAAGACGTTCGAGTATGATCCATACAATTGGTAGTGTAAAATACAAAGATCTTCTAATAAGATTTAATTATAATGTGTCTAGGAGTGAATTTCTAATGTGCCCGAGCGTTCTTTACTCCCAAATCGTGTTCGTTTAGTGGTTTGGACCAGTTTTAAAGAGATCGAAGGACCATTAATGATTGATGACACTACAACAATATCACAGCGGACCACTCTAATTAGGAATATTAAGCAGCTGCCCTGCATTCTGATGCATCTATTAACGGCACCAACTTTAAGTACTACTAAATGTCACGCTATATATTTATTAGACCCTTTTCCACTTACAACGTCCTGCCTCAATTGTCAGACTTCTTCATTCCATTTTGAATGTTAATTGACATCACTTCTCACAGTTTCGATAATTTCATTTCCTACCTATTACTCAATTGTAACATCTAGATGGAGTAGAAAGTTAAGAAATGGTATTACTTCTTCATGTAAAATATATCCATATATTATGAAAATATGACAATGAATTATGAAAAATTTGTTCTGTCAAACTATTAATAATTTTAATTCTGTTAAACTATGAAAATAGCACTATCAATAATTTTATTAACTCGCTACAAATTAATGACTAATAACTGAAAATTTGTAAGCATGATTGTGCAGATTTCGATAGACTTATTTATAAATATTCACGGCTGTCAAAAATGATTACAATTTTTAATGGATAAATTCTCTATTACGTTAAAAATAATTGGTTTTTTTACTCTAGTTAAAAACAAAAATGTAGACACAATTTTACAAGATGAAAAATCGTTACCCAATCTTGTACAAAACAAATAACTTGTTGAACCAGTAAACTCGTGGAAGCGAACAATCTCTGATTGTCCACAAATTCTTCATTCGTGCGTACACTAGTATGACTTTATAGAAACAGTTTAAACAGACTAGTTTCTTTAGTGATTCTGAGTTTAAAATAAGTTTTTTTTGTCAATCAAAAGATCCTGGGAACGAAAGCATTCGAGTTACATTTTAATATTATTTTATAAAGAACTTATATAACACAATATTTTTTATATACTGAATTAAATACGTAAATTCAGTTCATAATGTACCATTGTGTTTCAAAAGTGAAAATTATAGCAAACTAGCTTTGAAAAGTCTGGGATAAAAACTATCCTATGTTATTTCTTAAGGTCGACTCCATCTCTGTACAGAATTTCATTAAAATCAGTTCAGTAGTTTAGGCGTGAAAGCGTAACAGACAGACAGACAGAGTTACTTTCGCATTTATAATATTAGTAGGGATATTATTAATAATATATATATATATATATGTATTTTATAATGCGTTCAAAACAACCGTTGTTTCATAGAAATAGAATCAGAATTCCAAATCGGTATGAATGTATAATTACAATAATTTATTGAATGGTCGTGTTCCTCAGTCCTGCCATTTACCGTATCTTGATAAGTATTAATATTATGCTGTGCCACAATAAAATAAGACAATGATATATTCTATGATTTGTGTTGAAAATATTTTATATAATACATCTAAAGCGTTATATAATGATAAGCTTAAATAATGTTGTGCTATATTTTTAAAGTCATGGAAATAAATGTGATAAATCTGTTGTTATTATAGCAATTGTTATAAGAAGAAATAATTGGTTTTTTAAATACTACTGGCAATGGAACTGTGATCGATTTTCTACCAAACTTATACTTTAAGGATCATATGTATAAATTAATTACATATTAGCTTAAGAATAACATCCAGACCTGTTACCAATAAGTCTTCTTACATGACGAAAAAGTTAGAAAGTATTTAGTGTCATTATAACGGTATTAAAGAGGTCATTAAGGAGGTGCAGAACAATATCGGACTTGTCACGATGCTGAATGGAATCATATAGTTTTGTCTATCCCATTGAGAAGTTTAATTAATGATCTTAGTCGATCTCATTATATTGCACTGTTAGAATAGATGGTCTCTAAGGGTATTGGTAATAAATCATCCATACTTTTGCACTCTCCGACCAATTCATAAAACATAATGAGACGGAATGAAATTCGTTTTATATCGAATGAGATCAAAATACATTATTCTGTAAAGAAATTACTATGAACGAATAATATCCTGTTACGAAAAGACGTAGGTAAAATAGTAGATGTTAATTTTAGTTAAAGCAATGGAATAGAAATTAAATAATATGACATGAATTTCCTAGAAACACAGCAGCAAATGTAAGTCATGTATTTAAAAGCACGAATGTATTCGTCATTATAATCTCGTCTTCGTGAGATGCTGCCATTATTTCATTAGACGAATAATTGATAGTTAACATTTGTGTTGCAACGCTAGATTGATAGCTCGTGTTACCCGTCAGCATCCAAAACGGCTGTCTAAATAACATGGCCCTATAGTAGCGGGTTCTTTCTTGCCGTACCGACGTACGATTCATCATTTTGTAACAATAACATTACGAAAGCGACAATCTACAAGCACTATTGTTTGTGATATACGAACTTTTGAAGTGAAAGAAATTTTTCAAATGATTATATCATCATTTGAACTAATGAAGCAATTCCGTCTTATAGGATTATAAGGAACAAAAATAATTGGTTTTATCTCTGGCCCAGTTATAAAACCGTGAACACATATGTGGTCTGACAGTTAGGAGGGCCATTAAGCAGAGGACACGATGGAGTAAAGCGGTTCAAACGAAACGTGCTTCACGGCATCGCGATACCGATGATGTTCAGGTGTTTTCACATATGAAAAATATTCTGGCCATTATATTTTCCACCTTATT
Organism: Danaus chrysippus; assembly: GCA_916720795.1. NCBI lineage: Eukaryota > Metazoa > Arthropoda > Insecta > Lepidoptera > Nymphalidae > Danaus > Danaus chrysippus. The sequence continues at coordinate 4,606,263 of CAKASE010000074.1, forward strand.
TTCGGGTTGCCTAAGGATTATTTTTGTATATGGAGTAATGAGGAGGTTTTTGATCTTATATGGTAAGTCAAGTTTATTGCTGGTATTGTCATCAAGATTTTTCATACGATAGAATGACCTAAGACAAAAGGTAAAATGACACTTGGTTCACGGTCTTTTAAGATTACTTGGAAATGAACTGTAAAAAGCTGGTCTAAAACTGACAATAAAATATCCCGAGCATTAAAGTATAAAGAAACACGTAGACAAAAATAGACATTTCTAAGAATATTTAAAGGAGTATTAGTTATTCGTAAATAGCAAGGGAATTAAAATCAGTTACTGTTTTCTATTCTCGCAAAGATAGATTGGACAGCTGAAGCAAAACAAAACTGTGTGTGGTCGGAGATCCGAACATCTTTATGCTTACGAATTGCTCATTGCCTGGTATAGAACAGATTTAAAGCTCCCATACCTCACTGCTGGAGGCACCCTGAACTGTTTATGCTAAATACCCATTCAAACTTGGCCACATAAGCTCATAATATTTGCATGAAGAAATCTTCAAAAGGAAAGCAAACAAAACATAATGACTTCAGTCTGAAACCTACAAGAAGGCGCACTTAGGAATAGAGATAGTATCAAAATTTATAGCCGTCATCTATTATAACTTATTACATTTAAGACCCATTGTACCACACAAAGGAGACTAAGAATCACAGTAACAATTAAACACGACCAAAATAAAGTCATTTACGAATTTAAATTAAAGTCATTAACGATAATGAATTATAATTCTCCTATAAGTCATTATTTAATGCTAGCAAAATATTCAAATCCTAACATTTATGTATCTTAAAGCAATATATTATGAAATTTAAATTTATTCATATTAGGACCATAATCGGCGTGCTCGTCTGCGTAATAATAATGGCACCAAAAACTCGCCAAGCCACCAGACTTTAGAGAAATTCCAGTCTTAAATAGTTTTGCTTGGTGCTATTGAAAAGAATCCCGCAGATTTGGAGGACGTCCAAAATAGATTTAAAATTATATGTGTATTATTTCGTTTAAATAATTGTATTCCATCTAGTTTATACTGCATAGACAAAAACAGAATTTTTTGAAATTTTAAGATTACTATTAAAAATGTATAAAAATATGGAAGATGTATTACTTTAAATCGTACGAAAAAATTACGCCTACATCAATTAAATATCAAGAAATTAACATTAAAATACAAGTAGCAACTTAATCTCATTATTCTTTTATAATCTTTGATATTATATGATTATCGCTAATCGATAAGGTACAAAATAAAAAATAACTTTCTTCAGTTATAGTTGAATCTTGAAAAAAGGAAAGATAAAATGTAATGTGACTAAAGTCACAAGAAAAGTAGAACGTTTCTTAAAATAAGTCATTCAATTTCTCACGCTCACGGCAAGTCATCCTAAAAACGAATTTGAGGAAGTGGAGACTATTATCTTCTTGATATCAAGTCAAACAAACCAAGAAAATAATGATCTAGAGATCCATTGACGTTTTTCTTTGAATATCATCATAGTTGAGATTTAATATAGACTTATATAATGCATCACCAATGTGTATATTCTTATGATGGAAAATAAAATATATTTTTCAACAGCATATAGGATATAACCAATTGGTTGTGAAAAAAACGGACTTTTAATATGATCGCTACGAAGTGCAACTATACAGAACCCACCATTTCATTCCAACCGGACCTCCCTCGGTTTTTTTAAACGTTTTCTAGAGGCGTAACAAGGCAGCGCGCTGTAAAGTAATATTAACGGAGCTTCAACGTCCTATATTATAAAGGCATTTAGTTCTAATGGACCGCGTAGAAAGACTCGAGGTGATTGTTTTTTGTGAGAGAAAAGAATTTTATTTTTATACTGAGATGAGAAACTTGAAAAGGCATACCCATATACTAATTATGTTTTATATCTAAGTACATAATATAAGGCGTCGAAATTTCTTCACAGTCCTTGATACATTTCGTCCCATTCATTAAATGTTGTAAGCAGCGTGCGAAGTCTGCGCACCTCTGACTTATGTTCCAACCTTCCTACATTAGTTTTATTAGTTTCTATTTGCTCAACTCGCCATCTATTATAATATTTCGTAAGCTAATGCTCAGAGGATCGTTTAAATGCGAACAGACAACGCTGAATTTCTGGTCCCTTGATATGATGCAACCAAAATTTACAACGGCATTGAGATTATGTGTTGAGAATTAATTTTTTTTTTTGGACATTCTATGGATATAAAAAGGAATTTTTTAAAGCAATCTCAATTTACTAAATTAGTTCTTAATCTTGTGATAAATATAATACAGAATTATGATTAAACCTCCTCTTATAAGAGATAATTCTTTCAACTATAATTTACTGGTTGAAATATGACATTACTCAGACGTTGTTCCTAGTTGGCTGTTGGTTCAGTGTTGACGTACATGACACAAGCAGGATCTAGGGCGCCCGCCCACTTCCATTAGCCACAAGTGACCGGGCAGACAGATCGCTAGACGTTACTTACCTAATATCTCGACAATATCTGACAGCCGAAACCGCATTAGTCATCTACAACGCGATACTTTTAAAACTCATTGTACTCAAATTTTCAAACGTCTTCTAAGAAGACGATAAAGTTTAAAGATAACGCTTTTGTGATTCGGCATTATACGGATTTAACTGCTTGCTCAGACTTTATTTTTTAAGTTCTATTATTATTATATAATCTAGTATAATCTTTAAAACAATAGAAATTTTAATTGACTAAAATATAAGACGTATTATACATATTGTGAGATGAAAGAAGTCATATTATTTATACTAGCAATAGTAATTATATGACGCCGTTTTTAAAGTACAGTCCTACTTATGCGATGAACTTAAGGACAAACTATTTTAATGAGAAGAGTCAAAGTTACTAAAGTTCGCTCTTAAAGGCACTACTAAACCAAATGTCCAATATAAAATAATTTTCATTACATTTTTCATTGAAATAATATAATGTTTTAGAGATATTACATATTAAAAATGTTCACTTTTAATAAAAACTCATTAGATACTTTTCGTAGAAAACATTTGTTTAGCTGTTAGTATAATAAATAATGGATACTCCTTTTACACGCAAGTAAAATCATATACTTTTATATGGAAAGGTTAGTAGGGGAAGCGGCATTTCGTGCCTCAACACCGGACTTATATGGAGATACTGAGCCGAAGTGTGAATTGATAATATAAAACGGACCTTATAAGAAGATCATTGATGAATCCTAATGATCAGAGCCACTAAACTGTTTAATGACTGACCCCTATTAGCTTTCGTTAGCACTACGTAAATATCTTTAAATTTTAGTACGTTCTTTAACAATAAAAAAGAGTATTTGTGGACGTTGGGTAAAATGCTGTAATTAGTTGGCATTCAGCCGCATGATTCATCCCTACGTGCACAAAAAACATCGTTTTTTTTAACGCAATTAAGTCCCCATTTCATCGCGAAGGGTTTACGCATCTGCTTCGAAACGGAGTTTTGGTAACGTTAGATATGGTGCGTGCTTATTATTTTTATTCAACCGTATGTTATTTTGCGTTCCACTGACTTTAATTATTTTTATATCATATTTTATAAGTAAATTAACCACCAATACATATCCATAATTTACCAAATATGTTTAATTCTAACAATTATTAATTTATACAGTAATAGGAGAAAACTAAAAGCTATCTAAGGCTTGGTCATTTTTATAGCAAGCAGTCATGATATAGGCCCTATTTTTTATTACAATAACTGCCAAGTGTTTCTGTAACTCATACAATCATACGTCATATTATAAGAATGACAGTTGATATTAAATGTGGTACTCACTTGCAGAAGTACTCTCCTCGCGAAGTTGAGAGACAGGTCCCGCCGTTTTTACACGGCGATGGTGAACAGGAGACAAAACCTGGAAACAAAATTAGTATTTATACAAGCTGTTTATAAAATTTCGTTTCGAAGAGGCGTCTTAGAAAGATGTTGAAATAAAACTTATTTTCTGGCCACTACTTTTTTTAGGATAAATAATAACAAAAATACACAAGAAATGTTTCGGAAATAATCTTGTATTACATAAAAGTGTGATATAAATTCTTGAATGTCAATAAACTTGTGTTTACATGCTGTCGAATTCAGTTCCCACGCGTTTCACGTCTATTCCAACTGACACTTGACAACGATAAGATTTTGGAGAAAACGTCACCAGGAAGATTGGTTTTCGCACTTATTATTATTAATTAAATCCTTATTAATAATGCCAGGATTACCTCGTGTGGCTTAATTGTGGCTACTTAGCTTAAAGAATATTAGCTTAAAGAATTTGTGGCTAAAAATAATATACATATATTATAATCTTTTTCGAATATTTTTTGTGTTTATCATATATAGTGGTCTATTTAAATCGAGAAGTAAATTTGTTAACATTAATCAAATGATCATTAAATGTTAGCTCTCATAGTAAAGAAAAAAACATCAAAAGTACAAAAAAAAATATTATCACTATTAACTAAATATTTAAATAAATTAAGCAAACACGATAAGCGAATATTTAAATCTGTCAGTATATTTTTACACACTAATATTTTTTATAACTTTCCAAGTGATGTGCAAACTTATGTGCAAACGATTTTTATCTTATTTGATTTTCCCATTACTGTGTGTTTATCCCTGATTCACCTTAATTTCAGGGTCTACATCCACTGTGGTGGTCTGACGTCGAATTATCGATACATTCAGATTGTAATTTTGATTACGATACATCCGAATAATTTAAATCTTCACCGTCAGATAAAATCTTTAAACCCGGCCGCATTTCTATATTTAAGATCTCAATTATTTTAATATCTAGTAATATTTCAATTAAGTTAAGTGTACGTATATATATATAGCTATGTATTACTTTTTATACTATCGTCCGACGAACTGTATGGTATCTAATTAAATGGCATTTGTTAAATCAAATTATCCAAATCAAATGGCAGCTACGCCAAAAACATTGTTCGTTCCCAATCAGTTGGACGTCTGTGTACGTATATGGTTGGCAAAACAGCTAATTTATTATTTAACTTGGATGACATTAAACAGTTTCAATTACAAGCTCCATATCGATTTTCAAATAGCTACAAAAAACGTTTATATCGATTCAAGTGAGCATTCCTAAATGAAAGCAAATGACTTTCGCGAGGCTGTTTTTAACCGGCTACCCGCAGTTGGCTAACCATACTGAGTTGGGTATAAAAAGCGAGCGAGCGAAGTTGCCTCTCCGTATATGGAAGGCTATTGTTTTTTCCTTCACTGTCACCGACCTGAGGCGAAGTCATCACTGATGGATGTTTACCGGTTTATTTAAAACTGCGACCATATAATTAATATTCCTGATTTTATTCTTTCATAAAAAATTTAAAAATCCTTACGTTTAAACTTATATGTATGCATAAAAGTCCTTAAAGAATCATATGAATAAGGCAATGCAAAATTAATTACAATTTGAAATCATAGAAAATATATAAAACCAATATGAAGGTAGACGAAGAAATAAAAAAAACGGAATTAATGATCGAATCTTTAATCATGTTTGTTAGAAAGCAAAATAAAATGCGTGTTAAATTTCACGTTGGACATGTATCGAATTATACACGACAAACACTAACGATGACCCGAAACCTACTGACGAGATAACGGCCGTGGGAAATTTTATACACTGATAACAGTTTCAAAATACATACACACACACATACATACACACACATACATATATGCATATATAATGAAATACGAAATACGCTTCCGCAAAAAGCCCGTGAGAAGTCAATATCACATCCGTTTGATTAGCATAGTGATAAAATATTGGTCTAGACAAACTCATGTCCAACATCGAGGTACACAAATATATGTATTGACATAATGTATTGACATAATCTCATACACGATTAAGTAAATAATAATTTTCAGATACGTACAACTTTCAAAACAATATATATATTATAAATTAATATTTAAATATTCCTTATAAAACACATAAATCTTTTTTCCCTCATCAATAAAACACAAGATACAAGTTCTTCGTCAAAGATTTATTACACGAACTAAAATATCCTTTTCTTGGATATACTAAGCTCGATCTCAGTGATAAATCATATAAAAAATATGATTTTTAAGGCTATTCATATAAATAACATTATCTACTGACTGTGGAATCAAAATAAGATATAGCGTCTTCTTAGATCAGCCACCGCGGGCCGCAGTAACAATTCGCGTGATCAAAGCAATAGCACGCAAATAAAAATAAAAATTAAACAAAAAAACTCACAGCCATTATAAATTTGACGCGGAATAAAATATTTGACAGTGCGACGTTTATATAATTTGCTAAGAATTTTAATTAAAATAATATACCTTACCTACATTTGAATGATCATTTAAATCATTTAAAATTTTTGAATGAAGGAATTTACATATATAATTTTAATGAAAATCTGATTGAAATTATACAACTGATATGTGTCGTATTAAAACCATTTTAAACTTAAATGTTTAAACATTAAACGAACCCATTCATCAGTATAAAAAAGTTTGGTTCTCAATTAATGATGACCAATAACTTAAGAAGAAACTAACATTGTCGTTAGGAGGGTTAGAACAATGACGTCATCAAACAACTTCTAGTATAGTACGGTCCAAAAGAGAAAGAATCTTTTAATAAATATCAAACTGATTTATCATTAGTAAAAAGTACCGTTAGTATAAATATTCTAATATATGATAATTAAGACAACAGTGGGTGTGACTGCCGGGACTTTGATTTAATGTGTCCATGATACTTCCAATAGTAATAATGTTTATAATATTTTGTTATATTCTTATACTGGTCTTTGTATATTTAGTTCGAAAAGTCTATTATACTTACTCGAGGACTTATATGTATTTTATAAAATCAGGAATAATTAACACAAATATTTATTTAAAGACTTAGACTAGCATATTCCAAAGAGAACACCGTGTATATTAGACTAGCTGAAAATAAAATCGCAACTCAATTCCGTACTGTACATAAAAATCAAGTAAAACCCGAAATAAATGTATTAGTTTAATTATTATTAAAAAGACACTAGTTATGTAGGGTGCTCACCCTCTGTTACGTAGTCGTGTGACCCCACTATATCGCAATTCTAGAACATTCTAACTACACATTTAGTGTGACCTATAGAAACATCTAGAATATTTCAAATGTTAACTTAATTCTTTGTTAAAATATTATTCTCATTTCATGTGTTAAAACAAGTTACTAAAAAGTCCAAACACTAAAAGTGTTCGAGAGACAAGTAAAAAATAAACAGGCGCGAACAATCCGAGTGATTAAGGACCAGTTTGTATTAATATGACATTGTACGCGATTCATTTCTTTTAATTAGTCATGTGGTTTCTTCTGGAGTTAGCTGGGTATACCAAATTCTCCCTGCAACCTGTTCGACGAGGTGACATTTGCCCGCACAGTGCTGTAATGGGGCCTCAAATCATAGCGTAATTGCGGATGCCCTATTATTGCCGCATCCGCTGACACGCCTTGATACATCAACTGCACTTGAATTCAGTTTCTGATCTCGATAAGATCCGTTCAGATGATGTCAAAGATTTACATGTTACTTGTACCTATTTACTACCTAAATTTTATTATTTTTTTCAATATATACACTACGTTTAGCTATACAGCGTTGTAACAATATTTCTATGTAAAAACTAAATGTCAGTAATAAAAATTGATATTCAACATTAAATATTTTTAAATGAATTTTCTTCTACAATACAACTTACACAGTCACATTTATAGCAAATGTAAAGTATAATAATTATTACTGACTTCACCTGGATCCCACGTATTATATGACGAGAGAATAAAAAATAAATTAATATAAATAATACACAACACTTATGTAACTAAAGTACAGTTATCTCAGAGAAATGAAAAAGATACTTAACGTACACAGTACCAGAGATGGACAGTTATGATGAATGTCAAATCAAGCATCATTACTTATATACAGACGGAACAAAGATACCTGCCTAATTACAGTCCCAAGAAATGAGATGACGGTCAAAAGAACCAAATCCTATTAAAGAATTCTACGAAACTAGTAACAAAACGTTGGGTTTAAAACAGTTAGCAATTTATTATTAACAATTTTGAAGAATATAAATTAGTGATGAATTTTGAGTAAATATAAGATTCCTAGTATAATGTCAAAATAAAGTCATTAGCCAAGTGTAGGTTACTGCATAAAGTAACAAGAAACCGTTACTCCCAACAAATATAGACATAAATGTTGCGCAGGATTCGATATTGCGATTTCGCTGAGAGCATTGTGTTGGAATATAGATTGCATATACACAAAGAACTAGTTTAACACGCTGACAGTTAATATAAAACGGATTGATGTACAATAACTTTTTTATTCAAGCAGAAGATACATGAGTCATTAAAAGTTCGCAATGTATAGTACACAGTTCAATCAACTCGGAATGGTCTACACCATTCTTATACTTTGTTAGCTTAATTACGTTAGCGTGTGACAAAACAGTCTCGCACCATTGTTGAGATGAGCCCGAACTATTCATTGTGGAATTATGTCGAAACAAATATGTTATGTACAGTGATGTGAAATAAACAGTTCAGTAGAACTATTGAAAATACGTGATTAAAAAATATTTTCATAAAAAAACTTCTAAATAATTTTATACTAGTGCAAAAACTTCATCCTTCGTGTAATATTTATAGTCTTTAAAACAAATTAAATAATGTTTCAAAAGATATAAAACTTGGTAAACTGGTTCATAAATAAAACAATTTCTATTATGATTTAAATATATGAGAAGTTTAAAGCTCTAAAGAAATTATTTCACAAACACTAAAAAGATATTTATATAAATCCCTACTAATATTATAAATGCGAAAGTAACTCTGTCTGTCTGTCTGTCTGTCTGCTACGCTTTCACGCCTAAACCACTGAACTGATTTTAATGAAATTCGGTACAGAGATAGAGTTGACCTTGAGAAAGAACATAGGATAGTTTTTATCCCAGACTTTTGAAAGGTTCTCTTGGAAACGCGATATAACCGAACTCCACGCGGCGAAGCTGCGGGCGGAAAGCTAGTAATTCCATATATTTTTATATTTTGAGTATAATATTTTTATTTCAAACAAAATATGTGCACTTTAACATTTTAAAAATAATTATAGAATTTATTTCTTCCCGTTGGACTTTTATTAAAAATTGCTAGATCAATATCAAATTGCGCACATTTACTTTTAATTCAGCAAAAAATGAATTGTGCAGAAAAGCAAATCAATATCAATAATGTTATGGCGAGGTGAAAACTGACTCTTATAATACAATCCCTTAAAAGGATCGACCGGCTATAGCTTAAGCTACAGAAAGTCTATATGGTATGTTATGAATTTATAATTTACATTTTATGTCATTTCATAAAAATTACACTTGTGAACGTCATGTTTACAGACTGCCGCAAAAACGACAAATATGTCAGATTATAGTTTCCATGATATATGTAATATTATCCAATCGAATGGTCTTTATGTGACAGAACGTAAAAAAAACTATAAATCAAAACGAAAATGATGCAAGTATCAAATTTCTCACACAGTCAACGACTCTGAAACGAGAAGATCTTATATAAAAGCTAAACTAATACACTTTAAAAGGTAACCATATAAAATACATTACATAATGTCCTGGCCCTATAAAGGTTCGAATAGAAATCTAGAATAGCGAATGAAATCGGTCCTTGCAGCCGGATCGACTTGGAAATGACCCTAGCCACATTACCATATGCAAAATATGCCAGATGAAATATACGATGCAAATTCAAAAGATAAAACATAAATTTTATTATTATAATATGTTATAGCTTTACCAACGAGAATATTTAAGTCACTAAGATTCTTGCAAAGTAAACTGTTCATGCATGATTAGCATCTGTTCGATATCAGACGTGTTGCAATGGTCGCTGAGCGTGGGTATTGATAAATTGGTCCAACAATTTACACCTTGAGCCCTGACTAATGCTGCTCTAATGAACCGACGACGTTCTTAATAATACAAGGATAGTATACAAATCATGCTAGGACTCCGTATCGGCCATTTCTTAAGTGAAGGAAATGTCCGTAATTAAAGAATGAAATATGGCTAACAAGCGACCGACGATTAGTATGGATCGGGGACATTTCGCAAATGCTAAGGAAATACTTATATATCTCATAATCTGTTGAACTTATATAAAGTATTCTGGTTTGAGTTTAAACTTAAGTGTGAATTAATACACTTGCGTATCAAGAGAACTATCTTGAAGGGCAATAAATTAATGTGTTCCTATTTATCTCAGTATGGCTATCTACCTTGCAACATTTCACAAAACATATCTGCTTTGGTCATAACTTCTCGTCAAGGATATGCAAATCCTTTCGCCATTTCCATATTTTGAGGCACTAATATTAAAGTATCCACTTATCTCCAGATAGTTGTGACAAATGGCCGCTCCGGGTATCTGTATTGAACTGATAGCGAACAAAGCTTTAGATCATTCACTCCTTTTGTATATTTATAGCAAATATATTATTGATATCCGAAAAATATATTTATAAAACGAGTAACATTTGATTATTTTAACTAAATTAGCACTCTGACAGAATACACGTCGTTTTGTAATAAATTAAACAGATAATTTATGGTCTGAATAAATTTCACGTAATATAGACATAGAATTGCTAAATGGACCATTTTCTTGACAAACACTAGTTCGTAATGCCAATAATAATTAGTACCTAATTACTGGTGACATTTACTCTTGCCCGAGCTAATAAAACATTGGTAACTAGCTAATAAGTTTTGCTCAGCGTTTAAGATTAATCGTTCTATTCTGAATTGGATTTATGAAAGTCTTACCAACTCTTATAAGACCAGACTAGGAGTATTTAGTCTGTGGGTACACTAAAGACTATTAACAAAAAGAATACAAAAGTACTGCTCAACGAAAGTCAAATTTATTTTGCGATGACGATTTTTTAAATCTGTTTCATGGATTTTTACTCATACTTTTTGCTGACTGTACAAAAAATTTAATCCACTTTATCAATTATAGTTTCAACGGCCCATACTTTATAGAAATATTATTCTCATAGAAACTAAAATCACTATTCCTTTAGGCAAAGCCGGAATTCAGTTATCGTTATATCATTAAGTAACAACATTATTTCACTCGAATGTATCAAAGTGCAGCCAGTGCTGTGTTCATGGCCCATCGCCTGCTGCATCGCGTCGACTGAACCATTCAAATGTCGGTTTCTATCACTAACAATAAGATCGGTATACAACTTTATGAGCGATCCAGTCACGGCTACACAAAATATTGATCATTAGGAAAGAGATATGAAATATAAATCATCAACCAGTAATGGGTATTATGGATTAATTGAAAGAGAGAAGTTACTGCTAGATTTGAAGTGATTTTCTTTGATGCCTTTTTTTATAGTTAATTTTGGATGGAAATGATATAAGCAATATACATTCAAGTTTAAGCAATATAACTTTATGTAGCTCAGATATTTTTATTAAGTTAACCATGAAATACAAACGCCTGGGAAGTGGATATCTTTATATGTAATCAAGGGACCTTGCACCATATTCTAATCATAGCAATTTGTCAAACAAACTATTTTATAGAAGTCATATTAACTCTGCACGGTCATTACCATCAAGGTCAATCCCAACTGTCAGGTTGGCTTTGTCAAGGAATAATTAAAGCCCCGAGACCTTATTTAATTGAAACACTGACATCTACCTATTATTTTATACTTATGTACTCATGATTATATACTCTAGAAGATATTAAATATGAGTCACGGACGGAGTCGAAGTATAAACTAAAATTATTAAAAGGATTATCTCTTAAGCTGCAAAAAATTTAAATGTAGCTTATCTTTATAAATATGGTAGTTCTCGTTAGTGACGGTTGTAAAAACTTTTAAAGGATCATAGAATTGCTTTAAATGTATTCTAATCTAATTTCTAATGCCGTTTTTATAATCATTTAGTTAAAAGAGTAATGTTTTTTAGAAGTATTAAATCGATTTGCTTGTTAATACATTATGCAAAAAGCCTTGTATCTCAAGCTTTATACGCTTCATAAGTAGTTCTCACACTCAGACTTGTCCGGGACCAGACTGTAATTATTTGGTATTACCGTGTTTCAACTATAAAGATTATAAATCTATTTAGATTTTATTTTAATGAATGCTAAACTTTTTTATCTAAACTATATCAAAGTGTACTTATTGCATCATCTGGGTTTGCGCGTATTTAATTGTATCCATTGAAAAAAGGTATATTATATTGAAATACATTTATTTTATACTGATATCATTAGTTTTAAGTTGAACAGAAATCATAACTAGCTATAGCATAGTCCTTTGAATTGGCTATGTTTTTGGTCTATTCGTCTATTTTCAAATTTATATTTATAATAACTCGGCTAAGAAGACTTGAGTTAGACTATATTTAAAATAAAAAATTCTTTAAATAACTGACTCAAAGCCGAAGATTGATTTGGGTTCATATCTGAGTAAACATTAAATCAGTTAATGTAAACAGGTTAAGTGAATAATTGTAAAGGACGCTATCGAATGTGGGAAAACTTCTTAACCTTGTTACAGTTGACCTTTTTAAAATGTTTATACGACTGAGTGCAAGTTAAATGAGTTTGTTATATTACTAGTATTTTAATGAGCTTTCATTCATACAGTTTACGATTTTTATTTATAATCTAAATTCCTTTCCTCTGCGATTATTATTGATTCATAGATATTTCGATAATACTGATTTTGAGTTTGATTCCTCATTAATGAGTGATGATTAATAACTGAGCAGGAATTAATGAGTAATTGTATTATTCGGGACATGAGGCAAAATAATGTTTAATTTGTAGTTTTAATGACGTTCATAGTAATTATCATATCTCAAATTTATTATAACAATAAATTTTAGTAAATTTTAAAAGACATAAACGGTTGTAATTCAAGTTATTATTTATTCATTGGTCGCTTGTGAGTTTTTTGTCGTCGTATTTAAACCGCGGGACATCAGACATCGAGATACGATCACATTGGATCTCTAATAAAATCTTAAAAACCTAATTGAATAGACGTCATTATAATTTTATATATATTTTATGAATTTATAATCTACTAGTGAGAAAAGCATTATGTTTTGAATGTCTACCATGCGGTTGAGAGTTTTAATATTCGGATTATATTAGATAAAACCGAAATAACTACTATGATAGCTTATCTTTGGTATTTTCTTATAACAAAAAATATAAACAATTAGTCTGAAGCAACATATATGAAGATTTATTTTATATTCATACCGGTTCCCATCGATATTAAAAAACGGTTCTCAAGTGCGCGCCATCTGTTCTACATGTGTTAATACATTGCATGTGGATCCGTGTTTTTTAATGGGACTTTATGTACGCCGTGATCGATGGGGTTAAAGAGTTCGATGAATTCAAATTCTTAGCCGTTATTTTTTGAACTAATTCAAGGGACGCGGAAATATTTGTTAAGTTCGCGCCAACACAAGAAAGAGAAAATTAAATTTTAATATCATTGAAATAAGTTTCAATTTCGATAAAATGATTAATTAATTGATGTTCATAATGAATTTCTCTGTAATGACAATTCTGGTGGTCGCTATGGTGACATGGCGCCGTCACAGGGGGACGCCTGTCCGGCTATGAGAGAACATTAAAATAAAACGGACGCCATATTAATAATGTAATAAAACTGAGCAGCTTTTTATTATTAATTATTCCTCTACAGATCGTGTTCCTTGTGGAATGTTAAATCAATACTTTACAGACAATTTCATGTAAAAAATGCAGGAAGTATAAAAAGTTCCTATAATGAAACACGTGGCTTCAGATATACTTTTTTTTGGTTGAGGGATTCGGTTCGTAAAATATATTATATGGAAGCACTTTAAAGGATTTTATCCCAAATCATTTCTCTGGATTAGGATTATGAAATATTGACATCTGTAAAACTTACCATATAGTATTGAAGGAAGTTAATTTCAAATAGTTGGTGAGCAAATATTAAGACGTTTGTTAGTATTCAATGGAGTCACAGGGGAGTAAGTGTTCGCGCGGATTTTAATTATTTTTATTATGCACATAACATCAAAACAGAAACTAGTTTCTGTTCGCACAACCACTCCGCTTTTAATGGCGTAACGGCTTTTTCGACCACTTTAGTGAAAAAGAATTAATGAATTAGAATTTTATTCTAACTTTTTAAACTTTTAACAGTTTCAATTTTCTAGGATGGTAAATAAAATGAATAGACGAACCAAAATATTAAAATAAAAACATTTAATTTATGGTAACATCGTTATAACGGTTTTCTTAAAATTCAGCGGAAATTAATTCTATTGAATACTTATTAGTAAGAGAACAAATCGGTGGGAATGAAAAAATATCGTAGACAAAAATCGATAATTTCACAAACTTTGCTCAGACGCCAACTGACATACGCGACTGGAAAGAGATAAAAGATATTAAATATAAAATAGACAGGGACAAGTATAGTAGTACGTTGGATGCAGCTGCCGCTGACGTCACAAGGGCCTAGGGAATTATTGGAGCCGGTCGACCATGGACTTGAATAAACATTTGTTATAATATTAACAGTAATATTATTATTACAGAGACGTCTCCCAGTGGCTCCCTGTACAGATGTTAATGGATGATTTCATTCCATTTATTCTGAACATACCGCTGAGGCTTTGTTTGTTAATATTTTATCAATATAACCGCGTATAAACATTACGAGAATTGAATTTTCAGACCAATATGGTGTTTCCGGAACTACATTAATTACCTATAGAGACAATTTACTGGCCATAATTCCATAAATGGTGCTAGTTATTCCATGTTCTGTTTCTATTGTGTTCTCGGCTGGTCTGAATGTGAACGAATGCATATTCTGGATAAGAGCTTGCGAACAATTAGATTCTGGTTTTTGCCCCCACGGTTGTTCGTGCAACAATCGCAGATAAGGTAGCCCATAAATAAACTCTAATTACTTCCTTTGTTCATCGGGAATTAGAAATGCTTAGACCTGATTACACAAAAGTTAAACTAAATAGAACTAATTAATGTCTTTGATAATGTACTAATGACATACGTGTGATATATTCAAATTTAAGTGTACGAGTTAATAAATCATCTAAACATGCAGAAAGCTGGACTGCTATAAAATAATATTATGGCTATGAATCAAGTCTCGCTCCAACAATGTCTATCATCTGAAATGGACTTGTTGAAGCCGTTATCGGGATGAAACAGGCCCCAGTATCGAGTTGGAGCGTTTTTTTGATATACTATTTTTTACTGAGAAGTCGGCAAATCTATCACTTAATTCATAGAAAGACATTCTCATAGCTCAACACAAACAAAAAGTTTGTTTTAGATATAAACTTAATTTATTTTTCTCAACCACTTTTTGCTAATAGCATCAATACATTCCAGAGAGCAAAGGACATTAATATTATAAGAGAAGTTATGAAATTCAAAGGAAGGAACTCCGTGACTGTTTTCACTTCGAACAAAATCAATCAACAATATTATGACTTGGACCGAACCAGCTCAGGAAACGAGTAATACATCTTACCGAAGTATAGTCATTCCGATTCGTCATGGACTAACAGACTGTGGGATCTCAGTATTATCTTGTAATCCGCAGACAGCACTTGTACATCAGGTACAGGTGAACTATTGACCAATACGTAAAGACGTTTTAAACACCCGAAAAAACATTACATAACATCTTATTCTGTTTCAATATTACTTGTTTTGCTTCTCCTAATAGATACCGTTATATGCACGATACGCTAACTGTCCGGTCAAAGTGTAATAGATTAAAATCTCGTTTCTTCCGACAGAAAAAAAATCGTTCGAATGATAAGAGGTGACAGATGTAACCTGGTTGATGTTAGATCGAAAATAAATTAAGTAAGAAATACTACACAGATTCTGTTGGACAGAAACTTTAAAATATCAAGAAATATATTAAAATCACGATACATACATATACTAAGAAATTCAATCATTTTTATTGAGTAAAGCAGAATTTTCTTGTTAATCATCAACAGTCGAATCGGATTATTAAAACCAGTGGTCGATAAATATACTAACAACACACCATACTCTGCATATTAATTTACAGCAATCTATTTTTTATATGTATTAATATTAAAGCCTACATTCCCATGTATAGAATAAGCTTTATATGTCCGCTATGGCTGCAATCTGTCTTGTAAATCGGACCCATTGTGGGCCATCTATTTTGATAGCCATATAATATTCGAGAGTATTGAACTCTGTGTCTATCGGTCTTTCAATTCGTGAACTATACCATTTATCTCGATAGCTAAATATCATCGCTATTTTACCAAATGGTTTTTTTTATTGCCATAATGAGCGTCTCATTTAGGATTTGAAAGAATCATTCCAATGATATCTACTAAATAACACAAGGTTTATAATGATAATCAGCATTTAGGTAAAATAGTGTTATTTACGTATTAAGAGTATTTAATAAAAAAAAATAATACAAAAAAAACTATACGAGAATTAAGCAATTCAAGTCAGCATACAAATAAATTTCTTATTCATAATAAGTTAGACCTCAAATTGAATTAAGAAACTGTCTCAAATTAAGTGATAATCAGAATTATGGGGAACCAGTTACAGTTTAATGGCGTAAAGCTGTAAATGGAAAGCTCTATGAATTCCCGTGTTAGTTATAATGTATGGCGTCGTCTTACGACCGTGAATTATGTTCGGTCGAGACTTTGGATAATATAAATAATTAATTATGACATATGACAGATGTCAATAAATGACAACCGATTTAGATGATTAAGACCAAAGAGTTTTTATATATTTTCATTACTTATTTGTAAATTAGCTAATGGAGACATAATGATAGTTTTTTGTTCGTGATTATGCTATATTTTGTATAGTTTACGTATTGGTTCTAATAAATGTTTAGAGGTGGGATGTCTGAGTCTATAGTGATAATCGTTTCAAATGTTCCATATACGTCTTGCTGACAATAAGCCGGAGTTCACGTTTTATTTTAATGTTGGTGATTTCGTTCTTATTTAGAATGTGGACCAGCAGTAAAGGAGCTTGCCTTAAGGGCGCTGTACGCTTGATATTCGCGATTTGAAGTGACTTGATCAATTCTGTTCCATTGAATGATAAATTTGTTACTTCCTGTGGGAATTAGATTGCTTCTTGGTTCTTGGTACTATATGAATGAATGCATAACAACTAATTAATTCAGCAAAAACATTTGAACATTTTTTTCTATTACCTTAATATTGCTTAAGAAGTATATTACCCACGAAAATGTATACTAATATGTAGACGAGTAACAAATTACAATGGAGAAGATAAATTTAAATAATAATTATAGGCATCGCGTGACTTATCAGAGTGAAAGTCCCAAATTGTATTTAAATCCCTTTATAATGATTAACGCTCGGATCCACGAAGGCCGTGTGTCAAGAGGCTGCTTTATATTTTCATTACAATGTATTATACCGATACCAGCCATATATCCACTTCAAGTTCATAAGTAATATAGTGTCAAAACATTTTCTCTATTTACATAATATCGTCAAAGGTTAAGCCAAGATCATATTTTCTGAACGTATCATCACCTCGATTCACATGTATTTAATCCTAGTAATAATTTAAATTTGAAAAATATATCCAAAAAATTCATATATTAAAACATGACACAAGAGACCGTTGCCTTAAAATATAATCTGTGTAAATCATAGACTATGCGACTTGAGTCACAATTCCGAGAAAGCGGAAACGAACGGCATTCCCGCTCTTTTTGTGAACTGAGTTGTTGCCATGAGAAGGTCTGTAATCCAGAGATTTAGTGTTACCAGTATTATTTCTAACGTATTAACAACAATTTCATATTTTAAAATATATGACTATATAACTTTTGTACATAACTTCTTTTAAATTATTATATATCAACTAATCAAATTAATTTAATTTATAAATTAATTAAAACTTTAGTCTCATCTATTCTAAAATAAATAGATTTTCATTAAAATACAAAGTTTTATAACATATACACCTATCACAGGATCCTTGTCGTAGTGAACATTTAAAAAAAAAACGTTATTCGTATAAAAACAGTCAAGTCGAGATGCGCGCGCCATTCGGGGTGTGACACCTGCGCTTGCAGCCGTCGAGGGTGCAGCCCGAGGGATCCCAAAACTCAGGTAAAGAACACCCGAGATTTGGAAGCGTGTAACATTTAACGTTTTTTCGTTTTAAAATTCGATATCGATCTTTGTATTTCTATATGAATTTTCTGCTGATTTAAATCGGTGCCATATTCGCTAGTATACGGGCAAGTAATATATAATTCGCGTTAAAGCGTGTTATGCAAATTCGTACTAGGACTAATTTAGATACATTAACTTGTTCTACTAGTTTATAAATATATTAATTAAAAATAAATAAGTAATAGAGTTTAACTGAGATTTTGAAATTTCGTTTAATATCTAAAATAATCTAATTATGTTACCTAAATAATTATATGTACTTACTGTTTACCCAAAACTCGGGTGCAATTTAGCTAATGTGAACCCAGTAGCGTCATGTAAGCTGCGCCCGCGCACCAGATGTCGATGTTGCGTATTTACAGGTTACAGGATAATGTTTGTTATTAACATTGAATGCTCCGAGGCAAGTTGTTTTAATACGTATCATTAGATACAGAGTGATCGGTTTGTAAGTACTGCTCTTTTAAACAGCTACCAAAGTCACTCACTCACTTTAAAAGATGGTTATAAAGTTTAAAAGTACTCTTATCTCGACATTGTTCAAAACAAATGCATTATTAAAACAAGTACCGAGAAATATGAATTGTTTAAAACAATAAGTAAGATTTTCTGCTAACAATAAAACTCGAAGCAGGTAATGCTTGTAACGAAGTTTAGTGGTTAGGTTCGTGAAGTACGGCGGTCGGAAATCACTTATTTCGACAGCACTTTACCGGAATCGAGACTAACATCCTGTGTTTGGAAGTTCAAAAACTATATATCAGCTTTTCACACACCCTGTATAATGTGACAAGGAGAAATACATGATGATAAGTTTTTGTTTTGCATTCATAAACATAAAATGATGAATCAAAATTCATTGTTGGACGTAAAACATAATGGACAGCGATTCATGTAACATATCATGTAGGTACAAGCGATTTGATCATAATTCAAGGTCGGATTTAGTGTATCGTGGTAAACGTCACACGAATACATATGTTTGGGAATGATTACAATTGAAATTAATTTTGTAACACGAAACAACCGAATTCTACCCTAGAAATGTAAGCGAGACAAATATCTACATCATTTTATTAAGGGAATCTATAACTATAAATCTTCTATACCATTAATGTTATTAAGATTCAAGAATGTAGATTTGACCAATAAAATTTCTTATCAATTTCATTACGAGATGTTCCAATACATACAACACAAAATGTTCTACATATATGTAACCGAGATAGTTTTTATGCCGTTCAACTGACGCGTTATCCAATGTAGATAATTGGGACAGAACATGTCTGAACATGATTTTTCTAACGTGGACTTCCACTGTCCACTGTCCAGATAGTAATGTTCACACGCTCCGATATAGCTTCGGAGTCTTCCGGTGATTTGTCCAGACTTGTAGCCGATATCGAGCCACTTCCTGCGGACACCGCGGTCAATACTGATACGACATTGACCCATTGAAAAACAGTAAACAATTGTTACATGTACGACGAAACAAACAAACAAAATTATCAACTCTTCAATAAAAATCAGAACTTAATATACACCTTTCTTTACTTCTAAATTAGTCTAATGATCTTTATGTTTGAACGTATGATAATTATAATTAATTAACAAATACAGACAATACACTAAATATCAGCGAAAGGTCAGGTAACGTGTAATTAAATTATTCCAACAGACAAACGGTTCTCTTAAAAATGATTGTTTCATAACATAATAACCAACATCTTGTTGTGTATTATGTAAAATGACGAACGTAACATAGCACAGAACACCAGTATACGATTGACAAAACTATAGTTTATTTTTACAAGCAATGATATTGTAAAAACATTAGGTTCAGTATTAAAAGTTTAGTCTTAACACATTTAAAACAGTCTTAGCTTAATTAGTTGATATAAAGCAGGTTTAATTACCGTTTATGTATTTATAATTAGTTTAATTTTGGCGCCACAGTAATATTAAATTGTAACAAAAGTTATATTCAAGATAAAAGTTCCAATAGAATATTTCCTAATACAAATGACTAAGCTCAACCGTATGAAATATTGAGAACTGTTTCGATAATCATTTGATTGTATTACTAGGCAATCTTTTACATCACGATTTTGGGCACCGCTCCGATGAGGGAGAGATGATATTTTACAGAAAATCTCAATTCGGCCCATGAAGGCGGCACAATGATTGATGCAGCCATACTTGTATGTAATGCGTTCTTGATTGCCTCACCGTTATGACCGCCTCTAGTTTAAGTATCCCGTAAGACAATACCACGACTCCGAACAATAGATGGCTATAGATTGTGATCTCTGATTTGTTTATATAATTCAATGAAGCTTAATCAGTTATTGTTATAGATTAAGATTTGATAAATTTATCGAGTTGTATAATAAATTTTTATTATTATAATTAATGTTTATTGGGAGGAAAATACATAAAGGAAATACTAACTGAATATGATAAAACTTAAATGAAATGCTAATAAAACAAGTAATGTATAAGAGACAAAAGTTTGAAGTAAATTCATAAAGTTCTCAATTTATTAAACCATTCTTAAAGAACAATATTTTTTGGTCCACCTCAGAAACTATGGTCAAGTGAAAGGTTTGGATAAAAACGCAATACTGATTGCAATCACCGATAACATTAAAAAAGGTAGTGTTTCAAAAAATTTGCATTTAAATTAAGCGTTAAGCCTTCTCGGATTAAATTATTTTAATTACAGGTTCCCGCTCTGTGCTCATATCCTAAATTTGTCAGCAATAACTTCGAAATAATTGAAGTACAGAAGTCCAAAATTTCCCGTCAACTGCTAATTACTGCACTTGTCATATAAAGTTATTGATCTACACCTGCTAAGTGGCTAAGTGGTCATGATGATCGCAATAAATATAGATTCAGATAACACTTTCACGTTTCTTCCGCCTTCGCAATTAGCGGCCTCTGTTGCGGAGGCTTAAAATATCTGATCATTCCAGTCCTACACGATACTTTAAATCAACTCAAGCACTTAGTACTCAACCCAATACGGGCTCTTTTGAAAACTAACAACAATTGATTGCAGTCTTTCGGGTTTTTATGACAAACAATACGTCTATTGTTTCCTAACTAATTATCGGAGAATTCATTAGGCTAATTGTCATGGAGACTATTTAAACCGTAGTTACAACCATTCGGATTCAGCTGGTATCGCGCCCGAATGGAAATTGTAGGTAATGTCTTCGTCCGTGTACTTTCACATAAATAAAAAACTTAATTCGAATGTCTCGTATAATAAGACGTGGGACAGGACTAAATCTCCACTACACGTGGGAAAATTACCCTTTTAGTAACACGATAAAAGAACAAACACACGATCATTTAAATCTATTTGCCTATCAGCTTTCTCGTAAACAACATTTCACGTGGCACCATCTTCAAAATTTCGTAATTGATGTAACTTCAACCAATATCTATCAGTCTTGCTCCAGTAATTTATTTAAAATAGTGTCTTTTTTACTTCTAATCGTTAGAGTAACTTTTAACGTAATATTTTACTTAAATTTTCTATTTTAATCAATTTTTTTTAAGACGTAATACTTTTACAGTAAACTTTAGTATGTATTAGGAATGTACAGAGGCGTTGTTTAGTTAGATTTTTTTCTAGAAACTTCCAAGCATCTAGTGTTTAGTGTTCGTGACAGCGGCTCGGGCGCAGGGTTATTGTTAAAGCAAACGAACGGACGTACCTATAACCATTTGTGCATATGCAGGCGATATGTAAACACTTCACCCAACGTTTTAACTTCAACATCACAACGAGTCCTTAATCCATTGGCTTAAGGTTCAAAACGCTGTTGGATATGTGATGAACCAACCGGTTTTAGGAATAATGGACAGGATACTCCGTGCTTCTAAGTCCTTTTTTAAAGTATCAAGAATTTTAACAAATGCACCTTCAGGCCTCGGTTTGGTATAATGTTATTGATGACATTCACTTCAAGAACATTCGTGATCATGACAAAACATAATTAGTTTTTTAAGTGTCATAATGTTAAGTGACAAAAAAAGACACCCTTTTCTGTTTTCCAGCATGCAATCTTTAAAGACATGTTACCAACAACAATAGAAAATTACAATTATTTATATTGAAATTTTCCAAACATTCCAAAAGTAAAACACTTAAAAAGCGAGTAAATTAACAATCTAGGAATAAGATAAAGGGATCTTGACATCATAATGTCTCACCTACGCTGGTTAATTTCAAGTGCGTCTTATCTTAAGCAGATCACAAACTTTGTAATGTAAACTTTGTTTTAGAGTCAAGTTTTTTATCACAAGGCAAACTCAAAGATACCCCAAGCTTATCTTTTAGAACGGGGTCGCTAGATCAAACACTGGACCCCACGGATGTCAGAACAGAACGGGTTTCAGACCTGTTTAGGCGAAATTTTAACCGACCCCGCCAATAGACTGTTATAACTCGAAATATTGTTATCTATAGACATTTTTACAGCTGCCTCTATACGTTTTAACATTTACGACCGTTTCTTTGAAATATAAGCCGATAATTAAATGTACCATTAGTAAAACTGTGAGCCCATTCAAGTAAATAGCATTAAAAGGTAAATAATTTCGTTTCGTGTATTTTTCATTTAGATGGCACTGATAGCCGGGGCATGCCATTCATGCATTTCTGTTTATCTTACGCTCGGGATGGTTTATCTACAGATTATCGTCTATTGTTGATTTAAAACATCAAAAGACGTTTGTTTTTAGTTACAGTATTTCCTATAAACGTGCCGTGTGTCACAACAGCCGTTATATTTGAATATCTCTCTGTATATCTCAGTCTACAACTTTCATTTAAAACATTTACATGATATTCTTATTCGTTTTTCTTTCCTAAACTGTCTTCTTTATCTCAAAATCTTTTTTACTTCACGGTAGCAATCACAGTTAGTTATGACGCTCTATAATTCGTTATAAAAATAGTTGAGACATATTATAATACAATAGCGCACTTTCGCATGAGAAACTAGCGATTCTCATGCACAGCGCAATAAAATCCTATGTCCCAACCGCTCGTGTAACCTCAAAATTATATTTTTTTCCGCAGTGATCCCGCATGGTCTACAGAAATAAGGGAATTCGTAGGCATCATGAAAAAATTCTGGAATAATCTCGTTCTAGTACTATCTACTATTTCAACAGTTTATAAGACCCTTAATACATATATTTATTTTCAAATTCCCAAAAAACAAACAAACTAATTAATCAATATAATAAAATAAGTAGAAGCTACTACAACTTATCTATATCGGTTAAAAATTTTATATCTTAAAACAAGTTTTGTTATAAAAATACTTTTATGTGTTCTAAATTAATTTAAATACATTTTACTTGCAAACGCCGTATAAGTTTTCTCTTTACGAAGCGATTAATAAACAAGCTGTGCTTTAATATAACAAGAATTGGTTCAGGTTTACGATATAAGAAGAAATTTAAAGTTTACAGCTCCAAATAAGCCTTCGGAATTGGATAATCACTTTATACGTATATAGCATACAAGAATGTATTAGTTTATAATTCGTTATTTCAAGCCAATAACTCAAGCACGAAACAGAGTACAGTAAAGTAAAGATTTACAAAACTTAAACAGCAACAAAAACTGGTCATCGTCATGAAATGACAAATATGGCTAACTACCACGAACATTAAAACTATATAATATGTACATGATGTAACCGTGTGTGGTCCAAATATTTTGATCTTATACAGGCATTTATTACTTCGCTAGTCGGTCTAAAGGACCGAGGGTTTTTTGTGAGCGGACCGATAATTGAGATATTTCATGTTAAAGAAACATAAAATATAATTTAGATGAAATATTTTAATACATATAATTTTGCAGACACTTTGTTCTTTGGTGGACAACTCTTAACGATCTTAAATGGCTGTCTCCTGAATGTTGAACAACTATTAAAAAACATATTAGTCCCGTCTCGAAACTTGATTGATACAACTGCGAATTTCGTTCGATAAAACTTTTATTGCGAAAGGCATAAGGTTCAAAACATTTATGAAAACGGAAACGAATGAATATGCTAAATGTTAAGTGAGAAATTGGTGCGTCTTAGTTGAGATTTATATGGGACCCAGACCTATAGTAGGGTTGTCGTATTTGCGACATCAAATCTGCAATAATATAGATTATTTATTCGCAGATGTTTCATCCTATATTAAAATGGCTATCACAAACTTATGGCCCTATTCGAAGCAACAATGTAACGCACGACGATATGGAATAATTTATAACACAATTGAAGTCCACAGACAACCCCAATATTTTTTGTGGACATCGGGCGTGCACACATGGCTTTAGCGCGTTGCATCAGAACAAAACATTTCACAATAGAAATTATTTTGATCATCGATCGTGTCGATAAGAGTAATAAAATTTTATAAGGACTCTTATAACTAATATTTATAAACATTTAACTAAAATGAGAATGCAAGAATTTGGTAGTGAAAATAAACTATTATAGCCAAAGAATGTCTTTGAATTCTAACGATATTAGTGCACTATTAGAAATGAAATATATTTGTCACAAATATTAATAGGAACAGTATTACACATGCCGGCCAGCCCTAGGCGCCGGAGCAATTCTCGGCAAAAGACAATTGATCATTAATTGCGATTGTTTTTAAAGTAGAGCGCTGGCCGTGTTCGAACAATAACACACATGCGTTTTGATACAAACGTCGAATGTAATCAGAAACATTTTGTATCTTAACACCGCATCGCTTTGTAAATATTTAAAAGATAACGATCATACAATTGTATTGAGAGCTACAGATCTCTTTTTTGACTTATTTAGTTGTATCAACAGAAAGTATTGAAACAGAAATCCTCAACGTTTGTATTTATATCTTATACAAACATATGAGAAACTTAAGAATTAAATTACACGAATATAAATGCATTTTAAACGGCTTATGAATTCCAAATGGCGACTTTCCCCCAAAAACTGGTAAGACACCAGAAACGCTATACTAAACGATAATGTTATAATGTTATAGCTTGATCAATATTCAAAATGCTGCACCATAGTCCCGACGACAGAAATCGTGTGGAAATGGCTCGAATACTAATAAACATTTTACAATTTTGTATTCACATAGATGAGCTTAGGCGAACGTCGTGCGAGTTCTGCTTTGCATTACTGTAGTTCTTATCTTAGTGATCTAGTACTTCCAATGTCCTTGCTAGTACATTATAAATATATTATTTGACCCTTCGACGGCCGCTGGGAATACTGATCGAAGCATAAATAGTTGTGGCTCCGATGTTTATTGTGTGATAACTTTAGCTTCGCGTGCGGTTAGCTGAGGTAGTGACGGTACGATTCTAAGAAATTGTGCTTAGCGTTAACGAAATGTGAGTACTGTTATGATGGAAAAAATATGTAATAACAAATTTCATATTATATTAAGAGATGTAGCAATTTCATAACGGAAATTACTCCATTTTGAGTCATATGAATATATCTTTTTTGTATATAAAATCATTTTACAAAAACGAATGATAAATTACATGAATCTACTTTCCACAAGCGGGTGTGAAACCACAACAATAATAAACAATAACTCAAAAGTTGCAACCACCTACACACAGATAATATATTTATATATATCATATCAGCATAATTTACGAATTCAAAATAACAGAGTTTTACTTTAAATCTCTTTTAAGGACATATAAATGTTAACTCTTGTTTTGGAATACTTTTTTAAACTGAGATTTTAAATGAAAACAAATGCCACCATTCAATAACCATAATTAAATATAGAACGGCTGTAATTAAAAATAAAAAATGCGATGCTACTACACTCCAGTTTTTAAAGCGACAAGTTACACAAGTTCTATAAAACTGTGAGAACCAACTATACACGACCAAATTAAAACTGTTGATAACATGTAGAAAGCTCTGTGCGTCGGCGCGCCAACTTTACTCGGCCGGGTTGGTTGCGAGACCGCGCTTTCATAAGCTCAACCACTCTTCAAAATTACATGCAGCCACAATAAGACACTTACCATCGACACTATGGATTTCAGCGGACAGCGTTGTTAGCAGCAGGCCGAATGATAGCAATTTAATCCCATAATCCGGTATAAAGTTTCTTGACCACATCTTGTAGCACAATATTCACACATGGATCACACACATTGGTTTTACTCCTTCTATGTCGTTTTAACACCAAAATATAAACACTTCACGGAACCAAGAGTAAGAACTGACACTTCATTTTGTTTTGAACTGTTGTTACGTTGAAAAAACTTCAGCATTGGTCATTTTAGCGGTAAAACACGTTCAAAAACAACGAACAGACCGTTTGGAACATGCGCAGCCGCGTCCTGCTCGCATCTGACGGCTTTGTTGTAAATACACAATCTAGGGTAAATCAAAATGGCGGACGGCGCGCCAGTGTGCGTGCGCGCAGCTTGTAACAATAGATATCTCGCTCCTAGGATCCCGTCTACAGCCCTTGATGGAAATTTTATATCATTTACAACTTTAGACGTTTAATTTAAGTTATTAAACCCCAGTGTTATAGTTTTAAAACCGTGAGAACCCAGACACGCACACATTGACAAATACGCGAAGGAATGTTGATTCAATGGAGAAATCAAGCAATTCAACACCACTCGTCGCTCACAGCCAATACAGAGCTTTTGAACTTAGTAGTTCGATGATGGCAGCAGAGATGGCGCTACTGTAAATGTTATATTATAGGGGTTGGTTTGTAAGGCATTATCATGAACTGGCCCCTTAAAAGGAACTGGAATAATAACGTTGGTTAAAGAAACGTTACATTTCAAAAATATCTACATAGTGATGTCTTTCAGTTAAATCGATGACGACACTTTTGTTAGGTTGCTACGTTAAACAAAACCTCCTTAGTCGTCGCCGATTTTTTTTACGATTTCTGTAAATTAATTACTTCAGCCATGGCTACTTGCTATCAAAAACATCCCTTCGAAATAGAAACGGAAGACAGATTAACTACGATAAATTCAAAAATATTCGAAATCAAGAAGAAAATACAACTATCAGGTAATATTTATTATTAATACCTAATGATTTAAAAATATCGTTACAAAATTGTCGTTAAAATCCTTACATTAAAGAGGGTCAAAGAAAATCACACTATGAAGAAAATGAAGCAGAGAAAAAGCAAAACAGTGACTTCATAGAAACATTAAAGAATGAAATAAAACTTAGACTGAAGGAACTGGCTCAAGCTAGAGAGATTGTCACAGAAGAAGAAGCCATGGTGAAGAAATACTTAAACGCGGTTTGTCCTATTGGTAATAAAACTGCAGATCAGGTATGTATAATACGGCTTTTCTTAATTAATTTCCTAATACACTTTGCGATGTTATTAATACCCTTGGTAATACATAATGTTTTGTGCACAAATCTAACATTTCAATGTTTTAAAATGGTTTGTTTTGTTTTTGTAGCTAATACATAATTTCGATTTGAAAGTAATTGAACAAAGAAAGTTATTAGATTTATTAAAATACGAGAAAGGCAGCAAGAAGAAGAAGTTGAAAGATCTAGAGGTGGAATACGAAAAACTTTTAATAGAAAGCACTAAAAGTGATTTGGTCAAATCAAAAATCTCCACCAGAGCAAGAAAGGTATATAAATAAAAGCATAATAACTACTATATACGTACATGATCACAAAATTGTTAAATATTATGTTATGAACATAATATTATCAGATATATGTATGTACGTATATATGTAAAATGCTACATTGACTAATGATATACTAACGTTACCTTAAGTATTTTAAAGATTTTCATAAATTATTATGTTATAATCAAGTTTTAATCTTATTAAATTGATATTATCACCTCAAGTCAAACAACGTATACAGGTTTTATAAACAAGTTAACGGTTCCATATTAAGGATAATAAAAGAAAGAATATATCGATTTAAAAATATAGTATAAAACAACACTATTTGAAATCTATTTTAACGAAACTTTTTATTTCATCACCATAAGAATGTATCCCATCTTGAAAACGAGATACACAAAGTTCTGATACAATGGACTGAAGCGGAATTGGTAAAGAAGAAATATACTTCAATCAGGTATAATATAACCAATTATGTATAAATAAAATTACAAAAAGTATAAAATTATATTTCCATTTCAGGCAGGCCCTAGTAGAAGATTCAGTAAAATTTGAAAGCTCGCTGTCTAAAATTGAAGAGGTCTTGAAGAAACAGAAAGAAGAAATAAAACAGTTAGAGGTATGTAGTTGAATCGAGTAATATCATAAAATTCAAAACCGGTACCAATACCACAAAAGTACCTAGTTAAATGATCTTTTGGCGTCATTCGTTGAATCAGTTCGCTCAAAAACAGAAGTAGACTAAAATAAAACATAAATCAAGTGATTTTGTCCCTCTAACGAATACAGTTAAAGAGATTCGTTTCATATGTATCCACAGTTGGTCCGTGAAGAAGCAGCTGAAATGCGTTTTCGTGCGACCGCGGCTACGGCTGCAGAAGCGGCTCGAGCACACGACGCTGAACACGGTCGAGCCAATGAACGAGCCTATTTCGCACAGAGGTTTGAAGAAAGGAAAAGGGAACTTGAGAAATTGGAGAAGAGGATTTTCCCGCCGGCTGGTTATTAGTTCATTATAATTTCACTCATTTATGGACACGTAAACTTTAAAATAATTTATACTCACTTGTATAATTCGTAAGGAAAAAATATAGTTGGAATGTATTACTAGACCGCAATTAAAGATATAATAATCGTTTCTTTTTTAACTAAACAAAGAAGGAAAACAGATCATGGATATCAACTGTACTGGCAACTTAAGTAATAATGCAAATGAACAATGATTGTGTTGTAGTTCGTTCTGTGCGACAAGAATCAAGAGGATCTACAGAAGGAGAAGTGCCTACAGAGGAACAATCAGCTGCTAACCAGATGGAAGAAATATTCCAGAGATTGATGAAGCTAACAGGTTAAAAAAACTAATTATACTTTATACTTTAAAATAAATGTATCATGATGGTATGTGGTTCATTTTTGTAGGAGTTACGGAACCTGAGGAAGTGTTCGATAGATTCAAGTCCCAGCGAGAAACACAGAAGCGTCTGAACTACCTTCAACAAACAACTGAAGAAGAGAAACTTCTCCTGGAGGAAACACAGACAACACTCATCTCTGAGCTTGAAGGATACAAGTTTGCGTCCGTTAAGGATAAGGATGAGTAAGGAAAAATAGCACTATTTATAAATGATAATTATGCTTTTTATTATACAAATCATATTGATTTCAGGGGTCAAGAAGAAATAATGGAGTTAAAAAAACAAATAGAAGAGGAAGAAAAACACTATGCTGAATTACAAAAAAAATATGACGACTTGGAAGGCTTTCTGTTGGAAATCAAGAGATTGTTATATGACCTGTGCAAAATGTTGGATGTAGGTGGAATAGGAGATATTAAACGAAATTGTTTTTAAATTAACACGCCAATGCCTATTTTTACATGAAATGTTTATTGAACTTTCTCCTAACACGCGATTTAAGTCTAATATTGCTTTAGATTGTTGGAGAACCAGCTATGCCAGAGTGGACAGCAGAGGCTCGAGATATTTCAGAAACTCTAAATGTTTTAAGCGCGAGATACTCTATAGCCGCTACTAGGACGGCTGCCTTGCAGAAGAGAGATCAACCCGTTGCTTCTAATGTACGTACTAGCTCCATAAACTATAAATGTTCTTCTACATTTAGCGTCTTTATCCATTCAAACAAACGATAATAAATGAAATTTTATTCAATATAACTTTTTACAGACTCCGAGTGGCCCACAGTCACTAGCTGGTGTAAGGTCACGAAGTCCCAGTACACCGAAAGACTCTGAGAAGGTTCTGCCGACGTACAAGGAATTGGTGACCAGAGAACCTGTCAAACCCCCACGTAAGATAAAAATTTACTAAGAATTATTTTATGTCATAGGTATTTTTACATATAATAGCCTTTTACTAAAATTGTAGTATAAATATATTCCTTTAAAAATATTTTTAATACTATGATATAAAAATGATATAAAATATTACTATGATATAAAATATTTTTAATACTATGATTGAACAATGTATTTTACAACATTTGCATAAAAAGTAAAATTTTTGTTCAGCGTCTGATGAAGAGGAGGACATACCATCGCGGTTCTACTTGAAACGCCAAGCCCAACTCATTGTAGATACAAAATGCAGGAGGAAAGGATTCCGTACACCTTATCCAAGGAAATAATAGAAAAAACTTAACATAATTTTGTAGTTTACTTATATTTTACGAGCCAATAAAACTATTTAAATAATATGTCATTTACCATTTTCCGTCACCATTGACGTTTTCAACAAAAGCAAACCTTTCTTAGCTGTTTACCAAATATAATATATTTTTTTAGATATATTTTTAGTTTTTACAATAACCATGTTTTGTCCCCATAAGAATTCATATCTGCAGCTCGTTTGTGCTATAAATCCGAGAGTCATCAACAAAGCCGTGGATCAGGCCATGCAGAAAGAACACTTCGATCTCCATACTGGTCTGAATTGATTTCTATTACCCTACATTAATACTTTAATACAACTATTCATACAAGTAAGACTCTCTGTAGATAATCCCTTAATAGGGCTTTTCTTTAATCCTCGCTAACGTCAAAACTTTGGCCTAGTTACAAGTAAATCCCAATAATAGAATAATATACAATAGATAGAAAGGAAACTATTGCACTTAGAGACGAAAATTTACGAAGATATGTACATATTTTACGATTCTCATACGTAAGTACGTTTTGATAAAGACAACGTGAGCTACGCCCAGTAATTTGATTTATTGTATTATAGTCAGCAAGATATATTTAGACATATGGACTCTTCATTCATCTAACTAAAAATTTATCAACTAAATTCTTCTTCATTCATCATTCATCTAACTAAAAATTTATCAACTAAATTCTTCTTCATTCATCATTCATCTAACTAAAAATTTATCAACTAAATTCTTCTTCATTCATCATTCATCTAACTAAAAATTTATCAACTAAACTCTTCTTCATTCATCATTCATCTAACTAAAAATTTATCAACTAAATTCTTCTTCATTCATCATTCATCTAACTAAAAATTTATCAACTAAATTCTTCTTCATTCATCATTCATCTAACTAAAAATTTATCAACTAAATTCTTCTTCATTCATCATTCATCTAACTAAAAATTTATCAACTAAACTCTTCTTCATTCATCATTCATCTAACTAAAAATTTATCAACTAAATTCTTCTTCATTCATCATTCATCTAACTAAAAATTTATCAACTTCAGATCGCCCTCCAGCTAAGAGACTGGAATCCATGCAACCGTCTCTTTATGCACCTCATGTGGATATAACCAGAGCATCTTTAGGTTTTGAACGTGTTGGTCTTAGACTCATTAACAGGGACCTACACTCGCCCGATCATTTGAAGCAATTACAGGCAATACATAGTATTCTAGACCAGGTGATGTTTACTTTGTGATTCTAAAATATAGAACACTGTTTTCATTCATTCTCGATAACAAGAGGTTTTTAATATATGTATAAAGATTACTTTCAAATTCACTTTAGTCTGCCTACCTTTTCCAGGAAGTAGTTAAAGGATTTATGTAACAGAAAAATATTTTGCAGGTAAAAATTTCAGAGAACGCTTTGTTTCTCATAGATCTCCAAGTTGTCTATCGACTGATTGACCTGATGTTGCACAAAAATCCGGTGATACGGGAAAAGGTCTGCATCATACTATCATCGCTTTGTAACTATTATCAAGGAAGGAAGCAAATAATGACAAAACTTGCCGTCATCGAGAATCTTATTTGGCTTATAATGCGAGATCGCAGAGAGATTAGGTACGCAGCGGCATACACATTGAGGTCTTTAACTAGAGACAGATGTTCCAGCGAATATATTCTACAAGGCGAAAAGATAATAGAAAATTTGCTTAAAATGATAAAACACGAACATGTCGGTATCGTCGTACTGCATTTGAAGACATTGGAACATCTTTTCGAATGGGACCAAGAGAGACCGCTGAAAGCGAACGCGTTCAGACTTATGGTGAAGTTGTTCGAAAGTAAAGATCCTAGAATAGTGAGCCGTTCGATGGATTGCTTGACGCAGCTGTGCAAACATGATGTAGGGAAAAAGTTAGCCGATGCATACGACTTGACATTCACGCTAAAACCTTTCCTCATGTCATCGGCTTTAGAAATCAAAATAAGCGCGGTCGGTCTCATGGAGTACACAACCGTGACGACTCGATCTAAATGGAGGGCCAAGGAATGTTGTCTGGACCTGACCAAGCGTCTAGTAGTATTGTGCCACTGCCCTAACATACCTCTGCTTCAGTTGAGGAGCATGCAAGTACTGATCAATCTCTGCGACTGCCCCGACATCAGACATCACATGAAGTTACATTGGGAGAAGAAAATTGAGGCCATAAAAATACGAAGCCACGAACAATGGGACGGAACTTCGGAAACCACGAGCTACTGCTTCGAAACAGGCCATAACTATAGAACCATGTGTATCGAAGGAGTTGAGACCATAAAGAATGATTATGGGGACAACGCACACGTTATAAACGTTCACAGCTATTTGCGACGTCTACACGAAAAGAAATCACAGCTTCTTTACGCCATCAATTGGAAATCCTATAGAGATTAATTTTCTGATAATAAAACAATATTTTGTATTATTAATTTTATTAATAGGACATTAAGTTACATAAATACGCTACATTTTTGTGCCTTCACTGGCAACCTTATAGCTAGTTCAGTCATAAATCGTTCATTTAACCAAAAAAAAAATAATAATATTGTATTTTGTTACTAAATTATAAAAAAATACATGAAACAAGAATTGGAGTATTAAGAAATTATATCAAAAATAAAAATTATTTAAAAATGTATAGCATTTTGTGCTGATAGATGTAGAATCATTTTGACTAAAGTTATCATAGAAATAACTATAAAGCTACCATACATACTGCATCATGAATAAGTACATAAAATTCTATTGACCTTTATTTACTCAGCATTCTAAGTACTTATTGCTGTATACCTAAGGTACATGGCACTTACATAATACAATTTAAACTAAGTTTTTAACCAGAATTGTGCATTTAATGTCTTTATAATATTCATTTAAATGAAGTAAAGCGACTACAAATATAAAGGGAGCAATAAATCATGTTATCCAGCTATATACAGCGTTTATCAAATCACAGTTTTCTTTGGAACATGTATCACTAAATAACTCTAACATTCATACGACGCACTAAGGTTATCTTACTGTTATTTTATTTACTATTGTGCATTTTGAGCATTTCTACAATCTATGTATAGTCGATATAGATTTGGCAAGACATAGTCTCTCAAATATTTATTAAATAAATCACTAGAGCGTATTAAACTTACTCTTAGCTACCCTCCCATTTATAATAGGAATTGTTTGGATAATAATAATTTCACTCAATATTTTTATTGCTTTCAAAGTTTCGTTTTAAGATTTCACAATAGATATCGGCTACCACTTCAAAAGAGTCTGTTCAAATCCGATCAAATCTGTCCAAATCCACTCAAATCTGTTCAAATCCACTCAAATGTATTTAAATCTCGCTAGATCGAGCGTACTTGTATAGCGCTTTGCACAGGTCGTGCATGTTTGGGTCTCATCTGATCCGTTTGTTCATCGGCTCGTACATCTCAGCCTCCGAGTCAACCTCGTCCTCCGATAGTGAGAGCGACCCTCCGACACGACGGGTCCTGAGACCCTCCTGAATATATTACATATGGTTTAGATTATTTGCGAAATCTGATAGTATATTGAACTAAGTTCACTATAAAGCTTCATGATTTTAAATAAAATATAATGTGACACTGAATTGAAGGTAAAATAACGACACATTATGAACACAAACATGCAAGGTATGGGACATATTAATATTATTCGTTAAACCACTTTTTAGCATTAGTGTTAAATAACGCTCTAAGCTATTAAGCAGTTGTTAACAAATAACTAACGAATGAAAAGTCCAGTGTAGCGATCTATTGAAAAAGATCTACTTATTTCATTAATGTGCGTCTCAACGGAACTTAACATATGAGAAATGTAATTAAAAAATACAAATCCCATAAAGGTGTTATATTTTCAGTAAAAATGAAATTTAAAGAAATTGCCGTCTGTAGATCAAAAAAAAATTGCCGCAAATAGAACAGTGAATCTGAAACAACATGCTAAACAAAAACACAATATGACTGAACCAAAAAACCTACAACCGCAACCTCAAAGCCGTGTTACACAAAAAAAAGAAAAAAAAAGTGTAAACCCAAACTAATGCGTCTCGTGCTCAATATGTGCCCACCAGTTCCGTGTCGCTGATCCAGGCGTTGCCGTCTTCAACGCTGGAAGACATCTATAATACCCATACATATTAATATTTAGTCACAACTACATGCTAGAACACACTCCGTCTAAATCTATATTAATCACCAAGTACTTTCTATACGATTCAACATATCGTCCGGGATAGTGCAAATCCGCGTAACTATATTGTGTAATTCCGCGTAACTGCAAAGAAGCAGAGTATCAGAATAGTTTAAGCTGAAATATTTTCTAAATAAACGACTTTTAAGTTAATTTTTTCACAATTAGTAATTATTTAATGTTTAATTGATAACGAAAAAATTACCTAAAAAACATTAATTTAGAAAATATTTCAGCTCAAACTTCCTTCTGATAATCTGCTTTTTTCGCAGATATGCGGAATTATCCAATGGCAGTTACGCGGATTTGGCTATCTCCGACGATATTTCAAATACCAACAACTATTTAATCAACCAACTAGCATTCAATGTCTTATGTTTTAGTCGTTCTTATTAAGTCATACCTCTAGTATCCCACCGCTGGGCTCAGATGCGTAACCTTCGAAGTGTCTTTGATCTTCATAGTCAGATTCCGAGCTACTCTCATTATCATCTTTCGCCGTCCTCACTGAGCACACCATTTGCGCCAAATCCGTGAACGTGTAACTGGAAATTGGTTATTATCGACCATATTCAATGTCGAAATGTTAGATTAAGTATAAATACATCTTGAATAAAAGATAAAGCAAGCAAATATTCCAGTATCTACTATTATAATAAACCAGTT
The DNA here is from genome assembly GCA_916720795.1 of Danaus chrysippus. Classification (NCBI taxonomy): domain Eukaryota; kingdom Metazoa; phylum Arthropoda; class Insecta; order Lepidoptera; family Nymphalidae; genus Danaus; species Danaus chrysippus. Next base: position 4,642,040 of record CAKASE010000074.1, read on the forward strand.
CATCAATTAGTCGTTACTAGCCCAGAGATACTACAATCTAGTACTACGACTCTTCCACCAGTGAACAAATAGTATTTCTTCTAGACTACCCGCAACTTCAATAGTAGTTATTAGTTACCAGCCCAGAGATACTATCTATAGCTACTTTTTTACAACCATACTACTTTATACTCACTCAGTCAAGGCTGGTTGTGCGGAGTGTTTCCTACCCTCAGCGGCTGCTCCACTAACGCCGCCTCCTCCTCCTCGTCTTTGACCCTCGAAGTAAGCTGATCCATGACGATAACCAACCTCACGGATCTCGTCAAAGGATCCAAACTGCAACGTCTTATACGCGTCGATAGGAGGACGTATGTATTCGCAGTAATCCGATTTCTTGACCTCCTAAAATTTAATTTGACAATTTTTAAAGTTTATAGAAAAAATCATTCTGTTCCTGTTTCTACTAAAAATACAGTTTATTTGTCGTTTATGATAAAAACTCTTTAATAAGTAGTTTTCCTTCATATGAACAGACGTCGACCCAAGTTTATGCATAAAGCATATATACAAAGAATATCCATCAGTATAACTCACTTCAAGCTGTCGGTTGCAGGACACGTAGGCGAGTCTGCTCTGAATGTCAGGCAGATTGGGAACCTTCACCGGCGTCGTGAATGGATTCCAACTGGAATTAACGAAAAATCGGACTAATGATTATGATTAAAATATAACATAGAAAATATCGCGTTCAGATAAAAAAATTTTCTGGAGAATCGACGTTTGAAATCTGCTTGTGTGGTGAATTTTGCAGAATTTATTTATTTGTTACTGTCTTTATTTGTACTAGCATACGAAATAGTTTAGATTTCAATTCTAAAGGAACTTATTAGTAATCAAAATAGAAATCTTCATACCGTTTCCAAAGTAACCACCATCCGGACAAATCGTCACCGTAATTAGTGAGGTCCGTGTCATCTTGAGAGCCAACGTCTATCGCCAGAATGTGTTTGGCGCCGAGTGATCTCATCACGTCCGCTGGAATTATAATACAAATACTATAGTATATTTAAATACAATTGTTGACCAGAATCATCTATCATCAGGCCTAAAGAAAAAGAAACAAATATTCAAACTATCATTCGTCCAAGTCCTTTATAAGTCATTATTTGAATATAAATTATCATTTCATATAACATCACACACTCAAAGATATACTCACCAGGCACGTTATTAACATAGCAACCGTCCAGAAGCAGATGTCCATCGATGGGGTCGCATATCGGCGGGAAGATGCCCGCGATGCTCATTGACGCGCGGCAATATCTCCACAACATGCCTAATCAATCAATTACCTGGACTCAACGAAACCGCTTCCAATATACAGCCGTTGATGCCACTTACCTTAACTGAGTGTAAATATCGTTACGTGAGGGTAGTTTGACATTCCGTTCAGTGTTAATATTTACACTCAGGGTTCCTATGTTCCTATTTCGTTCAGCGGTTGTGATTGGTTTACCTGGGAGGTTGTTGACATAACCGCCGTCCAATAGTAGGTGACCGTCTACTGGGTCGCAGAGTGGGGGCATGTACCCGCTCAAAGACATCGAGGCGCGTATGTAACGCCATAGTGAACCTGCGACGCGTATCGTATATAGTACATAACATATGGGATGTTATACGACCCACAGCCGGTGCGAAATGCAATACTCGGTGTTATTAACACAATCCATGGAAAGGAAACGATGAGTTAGAAAAGCCATCCTTTATTCAATCGATAACCATAAATAAAGCACGGGAGAATCATCAGCAGACAACATGAATAAATACAAACTTTAATGACAGGCAAATTTAGAACCGCATTTGTAATGCGATCGACAGGTTAATAGAACTAATACAAAACAAAAAATTGATTACTCTATAGAATACTGTATAAAACATGCATATTAAATAATGAAGGCAATAATGAACAAGATCATATTAAATAGGTGAATATCTTGACCAGAAACTGAAATACAATATACAAATGTACAAATTACACCAAATAACTAATTACAAACTAAAAATACATAACTGTTTTTATACATGTATTTTAACTAAGGGCAATGTATTATATGGCCAATAAAATTTGGTTATATAATTGGTAGAATTAATTATTAATTTTTAAACAGAACTAAATAGATCATAGCGCCATCTATTACAGACAAATAAATCCATTCAGCGTTTCAGAGTATTATAAATTTAGAAGATAATTTTACAGAAGGTCTAAGATAAACTGAAATTTAGGGATTCATGCACGAATTATCTAATTAAAATGAACTATGATAACTACAGTGAGTTACGAGAATGTTTAAAGAGAACCACACTCATGCAAATACATGAAGGTTATGATAATGATTATATAGAAAAAAATATAAAATAAATACAATAACATCCAACCCGACATTATTGACGCACCGTTTGAAACGATCTTTATACAATTAATCGTTTATAAGATTAATCATTAATATAATTTAACTCCCATAAGCGTTACGTAAACCAATCACAAGCGCATCATTTTGTGACACAAACTGAGTATAAAAAAAATAGAAATGTCGGATTCGTATTGGAAACAATTTCGATTATATATAAACATTTATTAAAAATACACATAGATGCAAGTGAGTGTGGTTATGCGAAGGGCAAATTAAATATCACTGTAGCGGTAAGGGTATCTATATATCGCCATGGCCACCATACATATACAACATATAGTGGTTCTGACTTATCCGCCATAATATGAACATATATATAAATATATATTCTGGTCAGCAGACAACACTTACACATATAAATGCATGCGAAACACCAAATGTTCTGTGTGTACTGAAATATAAACCGTATGTTCGACCGTTTGATGTTTTTGTTAATATGTGAGGAAGCGGCAAAATAAATAAAAAAATAATTAATATTATTATAATAAAACAAAAATTTCCTGTCCATGTGTTGTGTTAATATCACTAACGGTCATTACATGGAAGAATTATGATCAAGTTTTTCATTATTAATTTTCAATATTTAACAATTAAGTGATCTATAAATTATAGTATTTAATGATAATAATTTATGCTATCTTTTTTGGAGTGAATGTTTACCGTGTCTATGAATCCTCATACAACTGGAGCTAATGTCTGTAGTAACTGTGAAATACGGCAGCCAGAGATCCTCAATATGGACCTCTCCGAAGGTAGTCCTTATAGTTGTATTGAACTGCTTGCCGGAGAACATAGAGGTCGCTGGGTATGTCAGGTCCAATAGTTGCTTACCCCATTGTGTCATTTTCTGAAACATTATTCATTCAATTTTATACAAATACTAGTTTTTGCCCGGGACTTATTATATTATTTTTATTATTTATCCGCGTTATTTCGGAATTAGTAATATGTGTATTGCTGACCGGGCGAACTCTATCCCGCCTTAGAGGCCGTAAATGACGAGATTTTGGAATTTATTAATTTATTTTCTTTTTTGATCAAACAGAATTAAATATCCTATGTCCGTCTCCTGGTTCTAAGTCCGTCTCCAATAATTGACATATGAAGTAGTTGTTAGATCTAATGTCCAAAAAACCGTTTGTGTGGGAAATAGAAAAGGGCTGTTTTTAGGGTTTTCAAAGAAATGAATCCATTTTTTTCAGATTTTAAACCTTACCTGAACCTCCGCGAACATTTCAAGACTAAGATAATATAAATCCGTTCAGCCGTTCTCGAGTTTTAGTGAGACTAACGAACAGCAATTCATTTTAATATATATAGATGTATGTGCATGAATTGACAATTAATATACAAAATTGACATTAATATTATAATTACAGTAGACCACTCTCTGGCTTTCTGTGTCACAGTAGTTATGTTTCTGTCCATACACCATAACGCCCCCATGAATGCACCAATACTGACTCCACCCACCATGTCTATGGGTATGCCGGCCTCCTGTAATTAATTACAAGTATTCATGATTTACTTAACTCCATATAAGAGAATCTGCACCCAAACCATTGTTGTAAAAACTGCAGAGTATAAAAGTGTGTGAATTTACAGGAAATACAATTACTGTATATTGTTCAAACAGTTATAAGTTAGAACCGATAGTAAAAAAAAGATAATATTTATTTTTATACAACTTTTGATGACACTACAATTTGAAATGTCAGGTTACAAGTCAATCAGTTAAGTACAAATGTACATAATATAATTACTATACACGCCGTCTAATATTTCCGATTTAATTAATGTCAGGATGTTTCAAAATATACAAATTATCGCGAGTACTCATCTAAATGAAACTAATATTTTCGGATTTACTACGTGATTTTTATTTTTGACTATAAACAACATACTCTCGACGTTTCGGCTACTTTACAGCAGGTATTTATCTAAACGTGTACCTATTTCTTGTATGGCTCAAAACTTTATATGTACACTAGAAGACCCGGCGAACTATTTTGGAGTTTACCTATTAAAGCCATAAATCTCCGTGTTTTGAAGTGCGACAGAATGATTGACATATTAGTTAGTTGTCAAATCTAATGTCAAAAAGACGTTTGTATCAACAACTACTATTATAAATTAAAAATGAATTAAAAAAAAACATAGTCCAGCGGACAAAATTGTGAATCCAAACCATTCCCAGATGCCCTTGAACACACACAAAAATTTCATCAAAATCGGTCCAGTCGTTTGAGAGAAGTTCAGTGATATACACACTCGCAGAAGAATTATATATATAAAGATATGTATGTAAACGTATCATGTATTACCTGTATGGCTCTTATCATACCGACGTGTGCGGCGCCCCGGGCTCCGCCCCCTCCAAGCACGAGGCCCACAGCCGTGGCAGTCAGCCAGCGAGCAAGTCGAGAGAAGTCTGAATGCACGCTAGCCTCCGACATCAGGACTTTACTGTACAACTCACTCTATAAAAAGAACATATTAATTATTATAAACAACATAAAACACTAATTTGGGTGATGATTCAAGTGAATGATGATTGGGTGAATATTCTTAAATTATATTATGTATAAAGTGGACGTGGTGACCTAGAGGTTAAAAGCTCGCCACTCGTGCATGAGAGCGCGGGTTCGAAACCTGGCAAGTACCAATAAGATTTTTCCGAGTCATTTGTACTTTCTAAGAGGATTTAGACACCACTGACAGATGAAGGAAAACATCGTGATTAACCCTGGACTTAAAATTTTGAATTATAAGTTTGAAATCACCAACCCGTCTTAATCAAACGTGGTGATTATCAAACCTTCTCTATGTGAGAAGAGGCTTAGCATTAGGCTCTGATAGGCTAATAATAAGTTATAATGAACTCACAATCCTATACTGGCTCTTCCTGGTGAACATTCTGTGTGGGCAGCGGACGTGATGATGCTGACTGACCCACGACCTCATGTTCAGCCAGTGTACAGTCCCTGAAGGATTGGGACCTCCTTCACGGTGAAGCAGTACTAACTCCTTCTGAGTACGGATGGCTAGCCGCTCGATTTCTTTCTCAATCTGCATATAGAATATGTATTTGTTTAACTAACAATCTATATTATTATATATAATTTATTAGTCCATACTCATATATATCCTACTAATATTATAATTGCGAAAGTTTGTGAGTGTGTGTATGTTTGTTACTTCTTCACGCTCAAACATCTGAACCGATTTTGATAAAATTTTGTATACAGGAAGCTGACGTCCAGGAATAACACATAGGCTACTTTACATCCCAGAAATCTCGGAAATCCCGGAAATCCGCGGGTAACACCGCGGGGCGCAGCTAGTATATATATATTATGTATATATCATTTATTAGCAATTAAATTTCAAGTATAATATAATCAATATATACTTACTTTGCCGATACTGGGTTGTTTATCTCCAAGAGCTACTATCAAAATACAATCCGCTTGTCGAATGCACCGCTGGGTCCACTGAGTGAGACTTGGATCACATTGATATAATGCTACCTGCAAACAAATTTATATTCACCACACATCAATATTTCAATATAATTTTATCATTTATTCCACTACAAATAGAAAGAAAATTTATTATTGTAGTATTCATTAAAACTGTATTAAATTTGTAATATATGTTTTATATTAAGTAGCAAGAATGAATGACAGAAACTAATATAATAAAGTGATTTACCTACATTACACTTGACATGATATTATTTGATATACACAACTAACATATAAAAAACCTTTTTAATATACAGGGTGACTGGTGAATTACTATCAATATTTAAGGAGCATACTCGGTACATGATTCTCATTCGAATTATGTAAAAAAAAAATAAGTACTTAATTTTTGACCAAATTTACGTATAAATAAATAAAGTGTGTACACGTTCCAAGTATTCCAAGTGTGGACGCGTGCGGCGGCGTGCTGATACAACAACATGCCGCCGCGCGCGAGTGTGTGTGTGTGTGTGTGTATACCTAATCTGTAGGGTGTTCACACGATGCGTAATTAATTACATAACTTTTGGTTAACTTTACTTAGAAGTTTATTAATATTTATGTTATATTAATTTTTATTTTGTCATATATGATCGTCAAATATCACGTCCTCAAATATCGATAGTAATCCACCAGTCACCCTGTATATAAAATTATATTATATGAAAAATATAATAGTAGAAAACCAACTTTATGCTTGTCCTCTTGTTGTGCAAGCCAGGAGCTGAGACGATATTCGTTATTCGGATCCATTATGGTCAAACCCAATAGTTTTCGGATGACGTCAGACGTCAAACGAACCGTCGGACCTGAAACGAATGATGAATGAATTATATTACCTTCTTGTTCACTCTTTCTCTTTCGTTCTTCTTCATTAATGAATGGTTATCGAAATAGTAATATTATTAGTAATTTGATATATAGTAAATGTGGTGTTGTCTTACAATATTTCTATTATACAGCAAAGAAAATATTGCATATATTTAGTATACTGAGTCTTATTTCAGAACATATCAGTTCGAATCCTGATTTATATTTCAACTAGCTTTCCGCCCGCAGCTTTGCCGGCGTGGAGTTCGTTTATATCGCGTTTCCAAGAGAACCTTTCAAAATTCTGGGATAAAAACTATCCTATGTTCTTTCTCAAGGTCAACTCTGTTTGTACCAAATTTCATTGAAATCAGTTCAGTGGTTTAGTGGTTGAAAGCATAACAGACAGACAAGATAGAGTTACTTTCGTATTTATAATATTAGTAGTGATTTTTTATCGTGTAACCTACCAATAGCGCACAGTGAGTGATACAACTCGTAAGTGAATGCCGTAAGCGGTACATCATCACTGACAGGTACCACGGCCACTGTTGAGAAGTTGTGTTGTGAAGGACGAGACTCGATAGCAGCGGTACCCAGACCTCGGGTGGGCTTCTGCCATGATCCTATGGAAATAACAAATATATAATAAGCAAAATAAGTTCGACTAAATGCTATAAGATCATATAGGATATAGTATATTGTGCAACTAGTGCGAGGTTGTCGGCAATTGACACAATACTATTTTATTTCTTGTTATTTATTTTATTTTCTAGAAGTTTTTTTCATCAATTTTCATATTTGCGTGTGCCAATGTAATCTTGTCGCACTCAAATCGAAATTTAATTGTGAAGTGGGCAATTAGCATCTTTTAGACCCTAAAAGCTTCTACCCGAATGAGTACAAAAAGGATTTCGTATCAGAGCGTGCGTTTGCAAAACAAACGGAAAGATTACGCTTGATCATTAGCAATAGTTTAGTTAACGCCCCGTTTATCATCATGGCTGTGGACCCGTCTTTTGTCTAAAGATTCCTAGAAAGGTGAAGTCCGACACCTAATTAGAGTTAAATAATTTTAAACATAAATGATAATGTCTTATTGTCAATAATTTTAGTATCTCATGTACTTTAGTAATAAAACTCTGTCACTTTCGCTATTCGTTCTCAATCTACCACTTAGTTGCTTAAGTGTGTATTCACACACATTATATATATGTAGTAAGTATTATTTAAATTCCATACTACATCAATATTATTATTATAATATATATTCATATTTCAATGTGCAGATAATAACCTAGAATTCTGTGTCCCAATAGATTGATGAGTCGTGTCACAACAACGGGGAACCGTAGCTTGATAGCGTTGAACAATCCTTCAGGTAGTTTAGCGAGCTCGGAGTCTCTAACCGCCATCACAGTGGTGCTACGACGAGTTTGAGTGACCATCTCTACCTATAAAGATTATTAATTAATTAATTACATATATATCGAATATATATGTAATCATAATAATAATTCATAATAATTCAACATTTAAAACTGATATAAGTTTGACAAGTAATTGATGCTAGGTTAAATATTATATACATTTGGATTTAGATATAATATATTAGTTTATGAATTTATATATTTTAATTAAAACTGAAATGTGATTTTAGTGATAACATAGAAAGATAAAATTTATAGCTAAACTAGGGCTTAAATAACTACAATATAAACTATATTAGAATCTAAATAATGAATAACACAATGTAATTAGTTATAATTATTTTTTATATCTATCTATACATATAATAAAATTGTAGAAAAGTGCTGTCTGTACATTGAAAATAAAAATAAAAAAAATAGCAGGGGTTATTGTTATGTCGATGTCGAACCCAAAAATGTAATTAACTTTTTTTTTTGTCTGTTTGTCTGTTGGCTGTTCACGCTAATCTCAGAAACGGCTGATGCGAGTTGGATGCGGTTTTCACAAATATATTGTGGTATGCTTCAGTTATGCTTTAGAGTTTGTTTCATGTCAATCGGTTCATAAATAAAAAAGTTATGTCAAAAAAACGCTGCTCATAGTCACTATTCCACGCGAACGAAGTCGCGGGCACAGCTAGTTATTATATACGAGTATGTATGATAATCCTTGTTGTTAATGTTCTTGCTATATTAGTTGTTTTCTCTTATATAAAGTATAATAACAATCCATGTCAAAATAATTGTGGAAACTATTCAGTCAAATTGCTTTGCTACAAAATAATTTATTGTAATATAATCTATATGTTATCCCATAAATAAATATATATATTTCAATACACTCACAATGCCAACTAAATCACCCTTGCCATATTCCCCAACTAATTCCTTCTTTCCATTAGGATGTGTGATGACTGACCGCAGCCGTCCACTCAGTACTATGAATGTTGAACCGGATTCCTCGTCCTGACGATACACAGCTCGACCTGATTCCAGGAACACCTGAAAATATAATGGAATTAATGAGAATAACACTGGAAATATATGGAATTGTCCAACTAATATTATAATTGCGAAATTTTGTGAGTGTGTGTGTATGTTTGTTACTTCTTCACGCTCAAACGGCTGAACCGATTTTGATAAAGAGTAAGTATGAGTATGTATATAAACATATTTATCTGCTAAGTACTAAGAATTCTTATTAAATCTGTATGTTAGAATGGAAATGGTTTTGCTACCATTAAATATTAAAAGACAACAGGATTCGAACCCGCTAATTCTTGAAACAGTAACAGTCGCTTCACCAATGAAGCTAGAATGAATTTTAACTAAAGCATTAGCTCAACATTTTATTAATACTAAAGACAAATTTGAAACTCATTCAATATAATAACACAACTAACCCAGTCCAAAGCGAAATCGACTTGTCTAACGAACGGCGATAGTCTTCTGACTACCGTGTTAGCTATGTGCAGTACTACGGAGGGACGTTCTCTCATTATACTATACACTGTTGTCTTAGATAACAGACCGATACGAGAGAAATGCTTTGCTCTTATTGAAAAGAAACTCGGCTCCCCCGTTAATACAGCCAGACCGCCTTCTACTTCACCTGGAAATGTTAAAGATATATTTATTTATATAGAACTTTAGGAGTATAGTATTCTATAATATTATATTAAATGTGTCTTGTATGTTTGCTAAGTAGATAGACTGAATGATAGAAAAGATTATAATAATCTACCTGCATTATAATTGTCATGATATTATTTAAGAACACCAAGTAAGTTACTAATACATAACAAGTAACAAGAAGCATATCTATACTAATATTATAAAGCTGTAGAGTTTGTTTGTTTGTTTTAAAGCGCTAATCTCCGAAACTACTGGTTCGAATTGAATAATTCTTTTTGTGTTGGATAATCCAGCTATCGAGGAAGGCTATTTAACATCACGCTACGACTAATAGGAGCAAAGATATAGTGGTAAATGTGTAAAAAACGGGAGATATGATTTCATCTTTGAAGCCCTCCTTTGCGTGCGCCGTGAAAACGGTTCAAGATACACAAAAAATATGTTTTAAAGAATAATAGCTCTTTTAATGATCTAAAAAACAGTCCGCGACAGTATATGTCTATCTTTTAAGATTAACTCACAAAAACCGTTTTTATGGTACCCAATTTGGTCAAAATAATTTAAGTTGTATCAACATAATATTATTAATCTTTATTCAAATAAACAAATAAATATGTTGTTGGTTAAGAGTACTTCATTGTGAATTAAAAAAAAAACATAGGTTTTATCCTGAAAATTCTACGGGAACTCGACCATCCCGAAAACCCCGCAAGAACGGGAACTATGTGGGAAGAACCAAAAATCTGCCGGATGTCACTATTCCACGCAGACGAAGTCGCGGCAAAAGCTAGTTTTAAGATAATCAATCTCAAGATAAACTTTCAACCTTTAAACAAGGATATATACTATATAGCTAAAGATAATAACTAATATTAAGCGTAATTTCCTAGAATTTTGACCAACTTATATGTATTATAGTGTGGTAATTGGTTGGCCACCATAATTAACAAACCTGGATATGCGGTGAACATATGAACCTCCCCCTCCCCCTCGGCCACGCGTTGTGACACCAACAGAGCGCCCGACAATAGATATACTAACGCTACATCCTGTAAATACCAAACATTACATGTATAAAGCAAAAAGAAAAATTAAAATGTGACGCATACGAAACAAGATAAATATCGTAAACAAACATCCAAAATATCATAGTATTTTTCCATATACAGATAGAAGTCGTTGACATAAAATAAGAAAAAATATGATAGTAGTAACTATTTACAGTTAGTACTTATGAAAGGATGAATAAAAACCAATTTTTAATTATTACAACATAAATATGTTTTAAATAATATTGCTACAAGTGGTTTGTTTACAAAATTTATCTTGTTTCATTAGCCTCACTGTATACACATGGGAATTTTTAATATGTTACATATGAGTGATTATCACAAGAGTGGTAACAAAATAATAAGAAAGTTACTGTATGAATGATGTTTCTAACAATATTCACACCACTCTTGAAAACAAACTCACGACTACCTGCACTACCTCCGGTTCACCAGCGACACTGTAATACAGCTTTTAGCAAACAAACATGTTAATCGTGATATTTATATAAATATGAAGTATATTTAAAGAAAATATACTTCATAAAGGAAAATATTTTATATAGAGTTAGTACATATACATTTTCCAATATTCAAGGTCAAATATTAATCTATATATGAAAATAGTCTAATATTAAACATTTTAAGCTTTTTTGAGTGAAATTTGAAGCTGAAATTCACCAATAAGTATTCATAAATTTTAAACATTTTACATCAACTCTAGTAAATACAAATAACGCAATACTATTCATTTTCTATAAACAGATATTACTTCATTTGTAAATGCCTCAAGTTTTTTACATACTTAAAAAATGATTTTATGACATATTTACATATATTGTTTAAGTAAAATCTAAAAGCATTTTTAATAAGATATATATTTTTTCTAATATAAACCAATCAGCCTTAAACTATCTTTTGAGCAGTGGCGGCTGTACCTTAAGTGCACTCGTGCGCTGAACCTCCAATTCAAAAGATTTAAAAATTACAAAATATTACTTCATCATTATTTTTAAATTACCATTTTAATATTTATTTTCTAAACATACAAAAACGTATAAAAAATTTAATTTCTAATTAGAGTCAAAAAGTTTGAGCGCTTTACTAAACTAATATCTCGTGCGCTTCGGCGAGTGCACGAGGACTGCTAATACATCTTGTATGAGATGCGCATTAATACGCCTGGCGCGTGAAACAAAAGATAGTTCATAGAAATGTACCGAGTAACGAGTCGGTTCTCGAGCGCCGCACGAGCGACCGAAGATTACCGAGAGCACCCGATGTATGACGAATTGGAATTGAAAAGAATCAAAACTTTTCTCCGAAATACCTTGAACTTGCTAAATGTTCTTTCTATGCTTAGTATTGAAAAAAATATATATACAAACAATACCCGATTTTAATAAAAAGGTGATTGAACATTTCGCTTCAGAAAAATGTCGTCGCATTGATTTAATGTATAAAAAACAAACATATTTTATGTCAATTCTAATTTTAATATTTTAGTAAAGTGCACCACCAGTTCGATAACCCACCAGCCGCCACTGCTTTTGAGAGTATTTTTAATCTTCCACAGTATCATTATATTTATGTTAATAAGTATATAATATACAACATAGTGTTACCTTGTGACTTTCCTCCTTCATGATGTAAGTCCCAGCGGGTAGATCTCTCACTTGAACATTCCCTTTCAGTATCTGATCATTGTCTAAACCCAGTTCCTTCACGAAAGCCTCCGATGCAATCTTTATGAGGGCCTGTCATACATAAAAAAACAAGTAAAGCAATTGTTCAAATACATATGAATTAATTAATTTATATAATTTGTTTTACTACTTTGTGCAAAACTATATATTAAACAGAAAATTTAAGACATTTTTAATAAGATTTATAACACAAAAAGCTGATAATTCATATATGATGAAGTCAAATAACAAATTCCGAATTTAATTTTTAAAAGATATATAACTATTTAACTAAAATGTTAACTGTTGTTAGTGTATATAAGACTTGTTAACCTGCTCATCTAAATTATCAGTATTTGGTTTCTTAAAGGAACCTTCTTTTGATCTTTGGAATGATGATGTTGGTTGTACATCTGGTTGAAGCTGAAAACAAAATTTTATTCATTAAGTAACACTTACAAACACATATCTTACTTAAAAAATGTATTAAAATTGCTTTACCAATTTTATCCCCAAATATATATTAATGAATTTGCTTGTTAGTCTAAACAAATTAGATAGTACATCTAAACGACTACTTAATAATTAATAAGAATGCAGTATACTACCTGCGTTGTATTTTGTGGCGTGTTTGACGTAACATCCGGTACCATGTCGGGTCGCTTCCGGGTCGGGATGTGGATGGGAGAGGAGACTTGAGATCCCTCCTGATTTATAATGTATATTAGTCACATTACGGCACAACTCACAAACACAAATAGATTTAACAAATATGTACTACATACGACAAACACTAATACAGACAATTTAATAGATATTGTATACTGTTTAATTATTAGTATTCAACATAACCATTAAATCTCATGCAAAATGATACATATATCTAACCATCAATTAATAGTACAGCACAGATTACTAAGTTCAAATAATAATATGAACCAGTACAAACCACTAATTCCATCTTCTCGTGGTGTGGTGAATTCAAAGTGTTGTCAACCCTGACCTTGGCTGGTGAAGATGTAGGCGCCGTGTTGGGGCGGCGTTTCTCACGACCCTAGAGTGAATAATTTACTGATGACTAAGTCAAAACATCACACTATACATTTGTTGTCTATGGTATAAATATATATTCAAACTCTAACCATAGACAATGGAATCTAGATTTAAATTCAAATCATGGTTTCGATAGGACTAAGTCAAGGCATCACACTTTACATTTCCTGTCTATGGTATAAATGGGTATTAAAACTTTAACCATAGACAATGGAACTAGATTTAAATTCAAATCATGGTTTCGATAGGACTAAGTCAAGGCATCACACTTTACATTTCCTATCTATGGTATAAATGTGTAAATAAACTTTAACCATAGACAATGGATATTAGATATACATATAAATTCAAATTATAGTTTCAATAGGAACAATATTGTTTCAACACTTACAGGATTCACTAACTCAGCGCTAAGACCGAGGTATTGGTGAAGAGCTGTGAAGGTCACTCTTTGGAGACGCACCATAATTATCTGGAAAATTGTAAAGCTTTTGTTACTATATACTATATACTTTAATGTTTCATACTGAATTATATTGGAGTTTTTTACGTAAATTTTTAATATTAATTGAATTCTAACTATATAGTTTTCTATGAGAAAAACACATATGTTACATATATTAGGTAATTTTGTGTCTTTGACATAGAAATTTGACAATTGTGATAGTTTAGCTAGTTTATGATGAGTATAAGTGAGATACCTCCCACGTAAGTTGTAGTATCTCCAAAACTGTAATTTTATAGTAGAGTGTTTCAAAGATTCAAATTAAACCAAAATCTGCATTTATTGATGCATCATTTTAAAATTTCGTATTTAAACTTAACATAATAGTCTTCTTAACTACTTTAAAGATATTTTAATTTACATGGCTATTTGCAAATATATTTTTGTAATATTTATTGTTCATACGACATTTTACTCCGTAGTAGAAGCTATAAAAAGTGTTGTATCTGATACTTACAACATTATACCGCGGCGCCCAGATAGCACAACTTGTGGTATATGATAGTTATAACTGTATACGTTGAAAAATATAAGTCTTACTCTGTTGTATGTAACCAATAAGCGGCGCGAGCGCGTGATTGTACCCACCTCGCGCCCCGCCTACACAATTGCATAGGCATGTACATCAGTTTAATCCGTTCGCGTTTGAAAATTACAACATTATGTGTCTGACAAATTCAGTTTTTGTTGTTTTTTTTAATTCGAATGGATGTAATGATCTATAATAGGATAACTTTCAGAAAAAAAGCAAAATAACAGTTTTGTGGCATACAACAAATTACGTGGGAGGTATCGAGTAATTTAATAATATTGATCTGTACTTATTCTTGACTCACCTGTATAACTCTGACAAATATATCTGGATACTCCTTGAAGACCTCTTGGAAGGCCCTCATAGGTAACTTGATGACTTGGGAATCTTCTAGAGCCTTTGCATTTACTGTTTTGTATGGCTGAGAGTGACCCTGAAGATTGAAGTTTAATAAAATTAATATGTATATATAAATAATAAATTGTTGCAAGTTGTTTAAACAAAGTGATTCATTTTTATTTGTTTGTTAGATTACAACAAGTATTAATAGTATACAATTGATTTTAATGACTGAAAGGTGTAAATTATAGTTGCTTTTAATGAGACTTTTTATTAATAACTTGCAATAACAAATAAAATTTTGTTATTTTACAACTAAAATTATAGTATATTTTTTAACTTAATGTCTTATATTTAATTTTCAAAGGGTCGCCTTTTTAAAAGATTTTAAGGCTTAAATGGTTTAGAAAAGATAGCTTGTCCTTCTTTGAACTTTCACCTGTATAAAAATTCGAACTAAATAAATACTGATACAATGATTAACATTACAAAGTGAAAAACTCTCATTTACATATAGATACAATTATATATTAATTTGACTAATGAAAATTATAGAATTTCAACGAAAATCATTCATAGATTATGCATGGAACATATTTTTTTTATCTTGGTAATGAAAACCTCTTGGTAGTCAATAATAATATAGATCACTCACTACCTAAAAAATTCTACGGGTACCAGACCACAATATTTAAAGTCGTTTTTACTTGGTAATGGAATCCCGATTAATGCTGATTCCCAATAAAGGGTTGATGTCAGGCAGGCAGTCGGTCGTAAAAACAATTAGCCAAAACTATTCACAACATGTAAGGCAGACCCTGGTTATTGCTAGGAAATTGCCAGGTAGAAGAGAATGGAAATTTCTCATCCGTCTTGATCATATACATTATATTGGGTATAAATCACCCGCTACCAAAAAATTCTGCAGGTAATAGATCAGCCACATACCGTGAGAACGTCAGTGAAGCTCAGTAGAGAAGTGACACTCTCGCCAGCTCGGACGATCTTCAACGACAGACTGCTACCATCAGAGTTTGTGATATAAACGTTCACGCGACCGTTCTGGACCACGTAAACATTCTCATCTGTATCACCTGGAATATTCAAGTATATTTCATTAGTACATATGTATGTACTAGCTTTTTGCTGCCACTTAATGTTGGTAAGGGAATTCAGTGAAAAACAAATTTGGTGGATGCGCCATCTAGTGGCATTAAATAAAAGTTTTAAATGATTATATGTAGGGAACATTTGAATATGGCAATGGGAATATAAATTATATTGTATATATGTATTATTCTGAGATATTTTATACCCTTGTTAGGTTTTATTAAAAGACGTGTAGTAAGTTTGAATGACAGAGTAATAAACATGTATAAAATAGTATTGTCATCGATTTCTCGAATATTAAATCATACTTAATCCGTCTATTTCAGTTCAAAAAAATAACAGTATACAATTTTACAGAAAATTATAAGTAAGTGTTAATTATCCTACGAGGCAATTTTTTTCGAGAATTGTACCGCATTTCATGACGATTCACTGAATAATTGGAGCATGGATGAGTTAACGAGATCGGGTACGCATTTATTACTGATATGGTAATTCATACAGTGATGCACTTGAAAGATTCATCACAAAAACATTTCAAAATAAACTTATTACAATGCAGACTAGATTCCAACAGTTTGTATTTAGTATTGAATGATTGAATCAAATGACTACTTGGACTGGGTTTATTCCTATGTATCCCTATCGATCCCATCTATCCCCTCAGTACCTTATCTATCCTATCTATCCCCGGTGTATCCTTATATATCCTATCTATCCCTGGTGTATCCTTATATATCCTATCTATCCCTGGTGTATACTTATATCCCATCTATCCCCGCTGTATTCCTCTCTATCCTATCTATCCCTGGTGTATCCCTATCTCCAACCCACCAACTTTAAACAGGAATGACCCAGCGGGCAGGTTCAATATCTCAGTATGTTTACACAGCATGAGGAACACTGGCTTCTCAAAGTGTCCGAACACTCGGATGCTGTGCAGCATGTAGAGAGCATCAGGTGGGACTCGGTCATCATTCGTCAAGTCTTCCTCGAGATATTCCGCTGGTGGTTCAAGGACCTTGAAAGAATAGATACAAACAATCAAAATTAAATGAATTGAACCAACTTTCTTGGGCATAAAATATATATAAAACAATTTAAAGTGGAAATAATGATAAATGAATAGGTTGCAATGTTGACATCTAAGACTTAGGCTTTCCTGACCTTTAGATTTCCTCCCAGCAACCATAATCACAAGCAAACGAGATTTGCGCGAGAGTATCTAGTTTTAAAAATAGTAAAATAACGCGTAATAATTCGAAAACATTAGTTTCATTAAAGTAGAACAATGTTTTTTGCCAACCCGTCTCGAGCAAGCGTGGTGTTTAATGCTCAAACCTTCTCCATGTGAATAAGAGGCCTTTGTTCAGCAGTGGGCTCTGATGGGCTGATGACGAATATTTTTTGCATTTTATAGTTGATAAAGTCCAGTCATTAGGAATTAAAATCTACCTTCAATTGTTCAGGTGCTGATTCTTTCTTCAGTTGCAGCAATTTCCTTGCGAACCTCATGACGGCACGCCGTTTCCTTCCCTGTCCAGAATTTGATATAGACTTGACCTTCCGTAACATACGTCTGCCGTAAAACAACATCTTGTCGCGTTTTCGGAACCGTTTCGCCGGTTCCCCGGCTGCCGTGGCCCCGGCGCCTCCAACTGCCTCTGTTTCAATATTATCGAAACTTATATTGAGTATACAAATAAACTTTAAGCATTCCTATATTTGATTGGGTATTTCTCTAAGAATCTTATTGTAGCAAATATTAATTTACCTTTTGATCGCCATCTCTTGTAATAATAGAAAAAAACGACTAAAACTGAAACCAACAAACAGCCACAGAACGACCACAGTACCTGGAAAAAGAAAAAATACTACATTCAAGGTCCCTTGTACATTGTCGTTGGATATTTATTAATACGAACAATTTGTAACTTTTTACTAACTTATTCAGCCTATTGTCACGATAATAAATCAAAATATACATTACAATGAATTCTATCATTAAAACTAATAATTTAATTTCACGCTCATAAATTATAAAACAATTTTCAGTCATATAAAAAATTGGCGCGAAAATAATGACAAAATGGTGGTTACCACAGCTAACATAAAGATCACAATAAAGATCGCTTAGTAACGATATCGGATCACGTATTGTGTGTTCATTGTACAGCCAATGTTCACTAACAAGACTATAAATACATTATCGTATTTTTATTATTACTGTAATCCCGACGTTATACCTTGATATTTTTATACAGCACATTAATTCTTCCTATTATAATTGACATGCAGAACGTTAATTCTTATATAATTAATATTTTTAATTAGTGTTCATAGAGAGTGTGGCCAATTAATCTGACATTACGAAGACTTTAAATCAACATTTTTTTGTTTATATTTTATTGCGTTCGCCTTTTATTTTCAAGTGTAGTTAGAATTTAAACTGATGAATCATAGTGGCTGAAATTTAGCTTTTTAGAATATTTTTAAATAAAGTTACAATTTATAGTTACTTAGTATATAAACCGAATCAAAAGAACTACAACATTTTTAAAAGATTTAAAAAACATGTAAAAAGCAGTATCCCGTCTAGATACATCGAATAAAATCCAAAAAACAATAAATATATATCCATTTGATGTAATAACAATAACAAATTAACACATTAAAACATTTCTAATAGAACTATGTCATAATTACTTCATATTATTTAGATAACAAAATGAGTACGATGGAACAACAAACATGATTCCGTTGACAGAATATATTTCAACTATTATCGAACAATGGACAAAATATATTAATAATATTATATAATATAATAATATATTGCTTCCACAATATTTACAATCCTTATAAAGATAACGTTATTAAATACTCCTTTTTATTATGACATGATAAATATTTGATATCCTAAACCGGAATATATATAAGGATAATATATTAAAAATAAAACAAGATAATTAAAGACTAAATTGGATATATATATTTCATTTATCTTAATATGTATAGGTACAGTTATTTTCTGATACGAGAACATTAAATAACTCAGAATTTTAGTTTCTTCGTCTCTAAATGAAAAATTTTGTAGACCTGTTTGCTGTAATTACGAAAAATAAATTGATTGCAACTATTTTTGTATTGATTCCAGATAACAGTAATGTTTAAATAATCTTGGCTTTATCTCAGAAACATCTAAAATATACATGTTTTGTAGCGAATAGCAAAAACAATACACTTAACAATAAAACAAGCATTAAAGTAGAATATAATGAGATTACAGAATAAAGCTACTTACAGCCTCTCTAGTAAAAATAAATTTTAAATCGTAATACAAAATTTACTTCCTACTAAACCTAACCTATTATATGCAAACATTATTATTGTATTTTAAATATTTAAACAAATGTACTCACAACAAAATACATTACAATAATATCTTTAGCGACACTAAACACGCGCTGCCCAAGCAGATATTCAAACAACACTAAAATGTTAAAAGTTAAAACAAACATTATACTCCTTATTGGCAAACTCGAGACTACGATGACCCCCATAGATCAGGATTTCCCAACCTCTTTAGTGTCGCGGCCTAGACTATAAAACTATAAAACCTTCGTCGTTTAACTGTCTTTTCATATATAAATACTACAAATATCTACAAACTAAGTTATACCCATAGTAAATTCGTAAAGAGTGCGAACCCAAGGTTGAGAAACACTGTTATGTAGATACAACGTACAACGTTTTATTTCGCAATTCGTTGATATTTGTCTTACATGAAATAACAAATTTACATTTAAAATAATGAAAATTAAATATATACATATTTTTAAATTATCCTTTTTGTTCTAGAATATTCAGTGATATTTCAGGCATAAAGTCATAAAATGCATTTTATCAAACTAAGATTATAGAGCAATTACATTATACAATGCCCAAGAGCGTGTTTTAAATATGTATTGGTAACTATATAAATAATTTCATATTTAAATTCTTTTGATACATATTCATTTTAATATTCAATTATATAAATATTAATATATGTCCATTGCCTTTAAAATTGTATTCTGCTTTTTATACAACCTGTCCATTTAAATCTTTATTTGTATATCATATATTTAATCATATAGTACATCAAAATTTTAATTAAAGATAAAAGATTGATTGGCATTAAGTAATATAGAAATATTTAAAAAGATAATGAAATTAAAAGATAACAAAAGATGCTTATCGAGTTTCATATTGTCTCTGATTGTTACTTAGAATAAAAACTGCTACAAATAAAATAGCCAGTGATGCAACTAGCATTATAAACTTTTATTGTGGTATATTAAAATTTTAAATTAATTCGTAAGGCAGTCTGCTTCGGTTTCATCCTTGATAAACGAAAGTAGATACCATTCAGCATATTATTTCTAATTTGTATGTATTATATACAGGCAGTATTTAATAGTGGAATAGTAATTAATGCTAATAATACTTTATTTATTTGAAGGATCCAAAATTATAAATTACAACTTAGTTTTGGTTTATTTTCCTAGTACCCACCACAAGAAATAATTTTTTTGGACAGAAAATATGTGTTTACAAGACATGTCCTGTGTCCATTTTACAACTGTTTGATAAATATAGAAATTTCATTAGAAGATAAAATATAATTGTGTATGGATTATGGAATGATTTGAAAAAAATAAATAAATTTAATTTAAAAGATGGGCATAAATAATAAAATTCTTAACCATTTTAAGTAGAATTTTGTTACAATATTAAATTTTAATATTACTTTATAGAATTATTTAAATATTATAGAAATTTTTGATAAATACATGGTTAAATATGAATAAAAAAATTATGATTATTACATGTTACAATATAACATTTGTAAATTAATTTTATTTTAATCAATGCAACTCAGCACTCAGGTCATTTAAATTGATTATCATTTGATAAAACATCAGTTACTTTTGAAAATATAATTTATATAACTTAAGAAAAACATATATCACAGAAACCTATAATAATTTTATATAAAAATCGAATTATTGGGTGTAAATGTATTATTTGATACTTACAAAATATAATGTTTAATGAGAATTATGTCAGCTATTTATGAAACAAAAAAATATTAAAAATAAATAGCACATTTATGCAAAGCATATTGATAACTTCTTTTTTTATAAAAAAAAAAAAATTATTATTTTAAGGCTGAATCAAACAATAATAATGCGCGTATTATGAAATTTGAAATCCTACAGATATATAATACATAAGAAATTTAAATGTTGTTATTAATTCCGTAAAAAAATGTAATCGGCTTAATTTATTACTTAATTCTTTTGTACAAAATGTTTTAATTATAATTTTTAACTTCCGGCATTATTTCAAGGACTTCGTACGATTTGCCAAACTCATCCAATAATAAGATAAAGGTTGCGAAGATTAAAATTAAAAGGCGACCAATTTTTCTTTAAATTGTTTATATAAAACATTTTAAACACTAATTTACTAAACAAAGACATCGAAAAATCAATATACTCACTTGATTGTCTTGAAAACTATTTGTCCATTCTGAAGTCCATGTTTTAACGGCGAACATATCAGTCTTATCGTTTATGTTATTTAAAAGACCTACCACGTCCATTTTCTTAATTCAATCAATTCCTACTTCGCCAATAATTTAAAAAATTATTTATGCAACATGAACACAGTTACCAATCAGCTGTTTCGCGACATAGAAATTGTACTGACTGAATAATAAGTTGAAGATTGACCGAGATTTGAAAGAATGGGAATGAATACATGAAGAGTGTAACGATAATGCTGAAAAAAATCTGCGTATTCGACTCAATGCATAAAAATTATCTTATATTATTTTTTTAGGAAAATTGTTCATAATTATTATTTCTGCCTAAAAGAATTACAATCAATAAAGTTTTTTGGTAATATCTCGTTTCCACGAAATTTTCTAGAAAGGCGTTATTCATAATATGTGATATCAGTTTTTTTTATCGAATGCGAAAACTGCAATCTTGAAAGACTTCGCATTTTGTTTTTACTATACATTAGGAAAAAATAGAACTAACTTTTCTTATAAATTAAACTTTTAAATACATAAATTACACTTTTTGGCTGCGAAACTTACAACCTGGTATTATTGGACAAGAATAAAAGTAAAGATCCTTTTTCATTTAGTTTGTCACTTCAAATCATAAATATAAATTCAATAACTGTTTTAATATTAGTAAATACTGTAGTAAATATTTGATTTCAATATTTGTAGAATTCTTTATTGATATCGACAGTATAAACATGAAATTATCAGTATTCCTTTATTTTATTCATTCACTCAACTCTTTAGTCTATGACTACAATCGTTATCGACGTTTGGTCTCCGTAACTCGTAACTCAGCCTGACATTCGTTCATTTCATGTACAACTTTGTGCACAGTGGACATTTTGTATGTCGTGGCAGATATCGTGATTAATTTCGCGTCGGATAATTAGTTTATCTTAGATTTATTTCTTTTGTTAATTTTATATTAGTTTCTTCAAGGTGAGTTTTTTTTTAATTTTCTAAAATGAAATTACGACTTATTTTATAATCAATATGGCGGCGGTATTTAAAACATTTTACTTTATTAGATGTCTCGGTACCGAGAATGGGATCTATCTTGCAAAGTGTACGTAGGAAATCTCGGCACAAACGCATCTAAATATGAAATTGAGAAAGTCTTTTCAAAATATGGAAGCATTAGAAATGTGTGGGTGGCGAGAAATCCGCCCGGTTTTGCGTTTGTTGAATATGAGGACCCAAGAGACGCCGAAGATTCAGTACGAGGTTTAGATGGCACGTGAGTATATTTGTATTTTACAAATCCACGTTGTTATTATTTATTTATTGATTGGATTGCTCTCGAAGTGTGATATACGTAATGGAAAACCTCCATGTTCTAGGCGCCATTTTATTTTCTCTTGACCTCGACTAATATTTTACATGCGGATAATATTACGTTTATCTTATCTTGTTTATTATGCTTATTATCTTTATCAATGTTTTTAAGTCAAGTCAGTTCTTTAATATATCTTAAGAGTTCATCTGTATTTTCGAAAACTATTTATCGATCCATCTGGCTCTGTGGCTAATTGTTAGTTCTTGCAAGTTACATGTCGTGGGTTCAATTCCCGGGTCCCATATATGTTACGCACGCTCCTTAGATCCATTTCATCTTTAATATGAAATGCTTGAGTCATAAGTGTGCTATAGAATAGTACCTCCATACTGAGACTGATATGTGAAAAGTTTTCTAAGTTGCACTTGTCTTGGAATGGGGAACATTTTATAAATTAAAATTAAGTAATGATTATTTGAATATAAGTATGTACGTATTTTTAATTTTATATTTTTTAATACAGTAAGTAGGTGTTATGATTGAGTTTTTATTCAGTGGAAGCTTAATTTTATATCTGTTTTCAGACGTTGTTGCGGAACAAGAATTCGTGTTGAGATGAGCAACGGCAGGACACGAAGGGATCGCAGGTACTTGAAGTACATTAATTGTACTTACATAAAAATTATTCCATATTTCACTTATCTTGATAACAACACATTAAACTATATATAAGCTGACATAGACACACATCTATGTGTCGTGACACAGAGAATACTCTGAGATCTTTGCTTACAACTAATAATTTATAATTAGACTATAAACAATATATGTATATACGAAACAAAATAGTCTGTTGTCATAAATTGTTGGTGGTTTGCAATGTAAAGGATATTAATGTAGTAGTTTTGATTGGTAGTGAATTGAAAAGAAGTTATTAAATGTGGTGGGTGTTGGAACGTTTACAGGTCCATTTTATCAACCAACCACCAACACACCAACGACCTCACCACATCTCTACACCACAACTACGGCTTCTTTACCAATAAGACATCCGCGACCGTCGCTCGCAACACCCCGCTCTGCGATCGGCTCTCCAAATTACTACGCGCAGCTGAAGCCTTCGTCAACTGCGTCCCTCCCCTCCTCTTAACAGCCATCACCTAGTCCCTAACCCTGATACCAAGACCTAACAGTTGTAAAGATGAGCCACAGTAGGAACCTAGTATCCTGTACCTTTGCAAAATCCTGATGCTTCACGACTGCACACTTTCGCCGTCACCGAGGCACGGAACTAGGATATCGACTAACGGAGCTCGACTCTTCCCCGTGTCCGCAATTTGTACTCGAAACTCCCGGTTTAATCATCATTCGAAGATCATGTTGCAACTTGCTCCGCCTCGATAGTCAAACCCCCTCCGGCCTCACAGCAGCCCTCACAACGCTCGGCGACCTACGGGCTCACCAAGTCTCGGTACTTAAAATCCTATACTTAGCACTGCCTTACCTTGTACCAGTTTATAACGCCGGCGTCATATGGAGCAATTATTATGTAGCCGACGGTTCATAATGTAACAGCTAGTTAGTTACTAATTGTGCTATTTTATGCAAATAAATGAAAGTAACAATCGATCCCCTTTGTATGACATACTGACAGACGTACTGGGATTCTGTGTGTGTGTATGGTATAGATAAATATTATAGTGTTATTGATCCGCAGAACCCGCAGCCGCAGTCCCCGCCGTCGGTCGTACTCGCGAGGTCGCTCGGGCTCCCGCCGCCGGTCGCCTTCAGTGAGACGTTCCCGGTCGCGCGACCGCCGCAGTCGTTCTGATAGCAAGACCAGGTACATAAGTCCCGAGAAAAGTCCCTACCGCCGTTCAGCTTCACGCTCCAGGTCGAAGGAGCGACGCAGCAGATCACTCAGTAGGAACAGGTGACTATAGATTGGTTTCTTTGATTGTATGTACCAAATACCAAAGTGATCCGTCCTACTGTCGGTATAAATAAATGAGGTATGAGCTATTAACATATTATACTCATGATTTATAGTTTACTAGAAGACCCTATAATCAAGAAATATCTGTTACGTTTTTTTATTTATATTTTTTAGTTTACCTATTAAAGCCATAAATCTCCGTGTTTTAAGTGCAACAGAATGATTGACATATTAGTTGTCAAATCTAATGTCAAAAAAACGTTTGTATCAACAACTACTAATAAATTAAAAATTAATTTTAAAAAAATTGTCCAGCGAACAAAATTGTGAATCTAAACCATTCCCAGATCCCCTTGAACACACAAAAAATTTCATCAACTCGGTCCAGTCATTTGAGAGAAGTTCAGTGACATACACACTCACAGAAGAAATATATATATATATATATATATATATATATATAAAGATTTATAAGTTTTGTGATTCATTGATGTTTTTTTTGTTCATAAAATAACCTTGTACCTTTCTTTTCAGATACTAGACATATCTCCGCCAATATTTGGTGATAAAAGACTTCGTTACTGTCAAGTTGTAATATAGTGATCAAAGTGATTTGTGTTTGTGGTGTGTTAAGTTAAGCAGTTACTTAAGATTTATTTTGAACAACCATTACAGCTTTTGTCAACTAACTGTAATAATTATGTAAATGAATTTAATAAAATAACAAAATTTTCAATAAGCAATTGTAACCATGTAGACAAAATATTGCATACTGTTTCAATGTACAACAAATAAATAGAATTTATGCAAATATAATATTTTTATTAGATCATCGGTAAATATAAAATATATAAAAGTTTAACAGTAATAAAATATTAAAAAACAAAAACCTTTATATCAGTCTTTAGTATTTTTTTTCTGGTGAACAATACCCTCTTTCCAATTAATCGGTTGTTGCTTCCACGATTTGAAAAAGTTGAAATAGTAATATGTACCAACAATAACAAGTATAGTCCCGATCACATGTAATAGAGTAAGATTATTCTTAAAAACTACGGCTGAGATTATAAGAGATACAAACTTTCTTAAAGTTAATATGAATGTAACGGTCATGGAAGTTTCCTTTGTAGCCAGCTCGTGAACAGCATGAGTGCAGTGTATTTGGGACAGCATATTAAGTGCTATAAAGCACCAGCAATACAGTGATAGGTTCATTGCTGTGTTTTGTAATCCAGGATACATCCCAATGAATAGTGGTAGAGAAAGTGCATGGGTATAAAAGAGCATCTGAAATAGTAACTTTTTTTATTAATATCAACTTATCACTTAAGTGATTAGTATTAATTCATTAATAATATAAAAAATCCTGTTCACCTCTTTAGGATGTTTCCCATATTTCTTAAAAATTAATTCTTGCTGGAGTCCAGTAAGTGCTCCAACAAATAACATGGTTATCAATATGGTAACACCGATACACCAGTGTAGGAACTTTCCTTTTCTTTCCTCAACAATGGAGGCATCTCCTAAAGTAGCCAATGAAACTCCAATACTAATGATAATGGAACCTATAATGGCATTTGTATGTGGTCTTTGTTTTTTTGCAAACCAGGACACTAACATACTGGCTGGTGATGAAGCTGATCTGCAAAAAGGTATTTAAACTTACAAATTTCAATAACATATCCTGGTAAAGTCATAAACTTGCAAAATAATTACCTTATAATCATATGAAGGGTAGAGGGAACATGCAAAGCATAAACATAGTTATTCGCAACACTCGTAATAAAAAACAATGCTATTAGTAAAAAATACTTTTGGAGCGGTATTTTTGGTGTCAGCTGAAAATCATGTAATCCACACAATACATAAGTAAACTGATTGATACAAAAACAAACGTTAAAGAAATATAACTTACTATATTTGTCTTCGAAAAGACTAGTCCCTGTAATGTTATGACAAAAAATTGTAGAAATGTTATAAAATTGGCACTATCTGGCGCCTTTGCCATTAATATTTCCATAAAAAATGAACTTAAACAACATCCTATAAACACGTTGACTACAGTGTTTAAATAGGTCATCTTAATAATAAATAGATATAAAAATCTCTTTAAAACAAAAATATTGTTATTATATAGCATGGACGGATGATGTAACACTCAATTCATTATCACGTAGTGATAGTAATTTCACTTTCTTATCAGCATTTTTGTCGAATATGAGCAAGACTTCTATAAACTAAAAAATAAAAAGTAATTAAAAATCAAAAATTAAATTAAATAAAACTACGTCAAGCTGTCACATTTCAGTGACAACTGACAACCATAGAGTGATGTTTTTTAATATTATTTTATGCTGTGGCTTCCTTTGCACATGAAGCCTGGAATGTTTTGCCAAAGTCTACGTTTTTATTAGTTGGACCAATAATAATTTTGAGTACTGTGTGGAAGAAACACGAAGAAGTTTGTGGAATAGAATAAAGGCTTATTGAAATATTTTTATTTTTTTAAAGAAGCACCTAGAAAAAAATTTATATTGATGGTTATATCCTACTTCAAAAAAGAATATGATTTCCATAGACTTTTTGTTGACTTAATGTTTTACTCATAGGAAACGGCTAAAAAATAAACCTTTCCATATCTTAAATATGTTTATTTGGAAAAAGAATTAGAATATCTTCCTTAAGTTGATAAGTTATTTTTACTAGTTACTTCTTTATGACAGATTATAGGTTTATTCACCTTTTCTGAAATTAAACTTATGTTGTGTGGGTATGAGTATTCTAAATCAGGAATGTAGGTATTACTGTTTTTTTTTAATTTGCAATATTGACGTCAACGATAATGCCCTTCTAAACATTTTTAGAATTCACCTCTTTTTAGGTAACCTCTCTTCAGATGATATAATAGATTGAAGATTTCTCTAATCCCAATATCAACTATTTTTTTTGTTTTCCCGGGGGAAATCTGCTCACAGATTTTATAACCGACCTGCGAAAGGTTTAGTTACCAGGCCTTGTCTTCGATACACTTCTGTACAAATAATAATAATCTAAATACATTATGTACCAAATTAAAATCTATTGGAGTATTTATTGTAGAATATTTTATATTGAGGCTTTTGAATCAGTAAGTAGTGTTTTACTAGAAACGTGATACTATTACTGATATGAATATTAAATGTCACTATCATAATATTAAATGAAATAAAACAGTTTATTACCTACCATAAAGCACAATAGCTTTTGCTATACATAAAAAGGCCGTATATGAATTTCGGTTGTTATTGTCATTTAGAATAAGTAATAATAATTAGTGGATTTAATTATTGCAAAATGGAGAAGATTAATTACAATCAGTACCACATATATTTTATTAGAACTACCATAGTAGTTCGCTACTTAGATGTTTAATTTGATTTTACATAAATATTTAGGTTAGTCGATTACCAATGAAGCTAATAAGTTGTGAGGCTTCATTATTTAAACGTGATTATTTAAAAAGGTGCAAACTCTTTGATAGTTTTAGATGTAATCGAATTGCAATATTTTCTTCATAAAAAAAAATATTTTGCATTAAATATTGGTTGCTTATCATTTTTACATAAGTTAGAGGCTAAATAATATAAAAATATTTAAAAAGTTGCCAGAACCGCAATAGTACTTTTTTATAATAAAAAGTTAGATGTAAGACGGACATAGAAAACAACCGATAAAATTACTTAAAATTATGGAGTCTTATTTCAAACAAAAAAGAAATATTTCTGCTACCTACTTTATAATGTATGAAACATCATTTTAAACAACGTTTTAGTAATAAAAGCTTTTATCCTCTTACGGAACAGAAAATTTCGTTCGGAATAATATTGACAGTATAACACCTCTCCCTCTCTATAAACATATAAAAGTACTGTGTATAAAATAAAACACTTTCTGGTAGAGATTCTTAAAAAATACTCGGTCTAGACAGCTTCTTAATCGTACTTATACCCTATTTGAAGAGAAACATTTTGATCAGGGAAGAATCGTAATTATTTGTTTGTGGTAGAGTCAAGTGACTGTAGCTCGAATATGGGCTGGATCGATCAGGGCAGTACTACCCTCTCACAGAAGATCAGCTTCAAGTAGTCTTTAATGGCTGCGTTTTGTCCGATGAGTGAGGGAGCTGGTTGTCCTTTCCTTTTTCCTATCCTTTCTGACACCTTCACTTTTCCCTCCCTTTCCCTCTTTATCCTCCCTCTATTCCCTAATCAAGAATAGCAACACAGCCGCAAAATTATGTTTTGAATGTCCATGGGCGATGGTACTATCTCCATCAGGTAAGCTCTTTGCTCGTTTGCCCCCTTTAACGTAAAAATATATTAAAAAATATAATAAACCTTAATAATAAAAGAAATATAAAGAAGATTATGAAATTGCTTTTTACAAATTAATCTCACATATTCTTTACTTTTGATGTTAAACTTGAAGTTTTTAACTATATTAGACTGCATATAAATAGGTTGGCAACAAAGTCTTTTTGTAATATTTTAAAGTAATTAGTTTTTGAACAAAAATCATTTCCTTATTGAACTTTGTGCAAGCCATTAAAAAAAATATTACCTCAGGCAATTAATTTATAAAATTGTCACTGATATCATGTATTTTTAGAACGCCCATAACATATAATTGAATTTTGAAAACCACAGTAAATTAACAGATTTTTATATTGAGAAAGTTAAACAACCTTGCAATCAAAATAAATTTTAAAACAGAAAACTAATTAATTTTTCCCCCACCTATAATATTTCTCCATGTTTGATTGCGATTGACGTCATATCCCCAACGATGCTTCGTTCACCAAAACTTATGCTAAGAAACTTTTTAAGATGTCTGTTTCAAAATTGATTTACCAAATTCTTTTTGAAGTGAAACTTCTTGTGCGACTTCATACAAAACGTGTTACAATCCTTACATTTTAACTTTTTTTTTTTCTAATACGGTCCCGTGCTTTCAGCAAATGATTGCCTATTCGTAATATATAACACGTCCATTAAAAAAAAACCCTTTTTTTAAACTGTTTTTGAAAGCCCGGATTCGCTAGTGGTTTTGTAAACAAGAACTGTATTAAAAAATAATATCTGGTTATTACGATGTAGATATTGAATAACAATCTATATAAAATATTTTATTGAATATGTTAACATTAAAACACAAATAAAATGTTATTTCTGTATTTGCATAGTGATAGTGATATTCTGTTGTGGTTGTCTTTATGTTGAGCTCATTTGCCAACAAAGCGCTTTCCTACGCTGCATGGAATTAATATCCGCCGGCATTCTGGCATCGCGCCTTCGCCGTCCGCTTTGCCGCGTCGAGGCGAATAGACGTGTATCGTTTTGGCGCGAAAATGATTCCATACGATTCCAGATATCGTAACCAGAGTTACACGTTATTCGATGTATAACTGTTATTTTTATACTGTGATTAAAAATTAACAGTATTTATTTAGTGATCAGTGTTTAAATATATAGTGAAGTGTCAATAAGTTACTGTTACTTTTTTTCTCACTATCGACTGCACAATGCAAACCTTTTTGAATTTAAATGTTTATATTTTGAAAGTGCATAATTTGGTACTCTTTAAAACATGTTGACCAGTTTCTTAGTGTTTTCATTATTTTCACTTGAAACCTTTCAATTTGGTAAGTAAAGTAACGTAAAATAACGGATACTTTTAAATAATCTACCCACTAATAACTTTAACGGATTTTATTGTATAAATACAATTTTTGTGTCAAACTTATTAACGACATTATAATTAATACGTAATACACTAAATGGCCATCAAATTATATATTTTTTCATATTTAATGGATGTCGTAATTTTAAATTA
This sequence comes from Danaus chrysippus, assembly GCA_916720795.1. Lineage (NCBI taxonomy): Eukaryota > Metazoa > Arthropoda > Insecta > Lepidoptera > Nymphalidae > Danaus > Danaus chrysippus. Next base: position 4,672,913 of record CAKASE010000074.1, read on the forward strand.
CAACACATTAAGTTACAAAATCAAATGATCATTAAATATGAGCTCTTTAAATCATTAATCCTCACTTTGTTGATCAAATATTCTATTTCATTATAGCTGAACAATGTACAGATACAATATTTTACCTTGAAGCCACAATATACGAAACTAGTAGCCGTATATCCAATTAATACCTATATATTCTAGATTTCGTTAATTTTAAAGATATTAAAATAATTGTATTAAAGAAAAACATTTTTAATGTATCTTTTGTGTTAATTTTCCTCGTTACCTTCATACTTTGTATAAAATTATTATTTAATTTTTTTTTAGCTATAAATTTTATCCGTTCATATTTTTTCTTTATTTATGCAATAGCTAAATTGTATATAAAATAAAGCAAAGTAATAGCACCTACTTACTAACCAAATATTTCACGGATGTATGATAATGACGTTTTTCGAATAACAACTATATTGTTATAACAATAAAAGTTATATTTGTTTAAATTATTGTTAATAAAAACTTTTATTGCTAACAGACAGGTTAATTATTATTACTCAATTTTTATGTAATTCCTGCGTTTTCTATATATTTTATCGTAATATTTATAGATAAGGTAAGTATTAGGAAAGTCCATTTGTATATCGGTAATGACAACAAACGGTACTTTTTGAAGTAACCAAAGGGGTTGTCCCGAAATCAAATTATTGTTGCTAACTAAACAAATTAGTCAACGATAAATTGAACAATAAGTATTGTTAAAATACCCGCGTTCTGAGTAACATATTTGTATGATAGATATTTGATTTTACATTTCCATAATATTACTAAATGTGTAAAAATATCTCGAAATGAGATGGTTCAACATAAAAATAAATGAATATTTAAAAACGTGGAACGACCAAAAAAAAGGTCCAAGTGAGAATTAAATGTCATGTTCACGCGACCGTTACGTCACCTGGCGTGAACAACGAAAAACTAATAAGAATACAATAATCATACATTTTTGACAATTTAGGTATAGTACCTAGTTTTTATGTAATTTTTTTTATAACCATAAAAGAATGTAATGGAAACTTAATGTTGTTTATGGATAAAATTCGATTTCCGTAAACATTTGCTTTATATAGTTATTTTATCACTTATGTCCTTTAATAGGTTAAGCATATTTTGAAGAAATATTAGATTAAAAGTCATTTTGGACACAGAATGTCTGAAAAGTAACCCAAATACCTTGTACCTCTTTTTCTTCTTCCTGGCAACTTGCCAGCTTTAGCCAGGGTCTGCCTTATCTGCCTGCTTGTACCATTGTATGTATATTTAGAGTTTAAATTCAAAAAGTTCTTCAATAATAGAATGCATATTTTTTGTTGTATTAAACAACCTCCAAACGTGAACTGTGTTTTTTCAAGCAACAAAAACCTCATACTCTATTGGTTTAAGTTAACTATTTTTATATATTTCATACATAAACTAGTTATGCCGCGCTGTTTCACTCGCTTTTCAACCGACTTCAAAATAATAGGAGGTTATCGATTCGACTGTATTTTTTTTATATTACGTACGTATATTGTTATAAAGTATAAGAGATTTTAGATAAGACTAAAAATATTTGTTTTTGAAATACTAGTCTCCAAAATTTGTGACTAATCAGATTAAAAGCTTCATAACTTTAGGTGAAGTAATATCCAATTAGTCTGAGCATATATAATAATTATTCTAGTACATTAAGTTCTAGAATATTTTTCTTTATCGATGTTTGTAATAAAAAATGTCTAAATTATTTAAGTAAATAGTAGAACAACGAATGTGAAATGCCTTGAAATAGAATGCTCGTTTTATAACAATTTTTATAAAAAAAATGTTGGTTTCTAATACAAATGAAGAAGAATTTTGTTTTCGTTTAGAAAAATATCTTTATTCTAGAAGAGCATGCAGAAGGCTTATATTAATATATGGTTCTCATCGTCAAATTTCATATTTATCCTTTAAACTTTCTCTTAAGTCGCATCAGAAGTAATCCGTAATGAATTCGTGATCGGAAAGTTAAAAAAAAACCTGAGATTACAAGAGAAAGTACTTTGGTGTGTTCATATGACATAGCATTATTGAAATATTAAATTCTTCAATTAGTTGTACATATTTGGAGGTATCAAATATGTTTGGGAAATATGGAATTGAGTAAAAAATTAAATCGAATGGAACACCCCTTTTGTTGAAGTCGGTCTAATGTAATGGATAGTACTGAGTTATATATATTGCGATTATTTTTATATATTAATAATTAATTTATATACAGGAATTTAATGAATATAACCTTCTTATATGATGAAAAGAATATTTCCTAATAAGTATTACAATATTGCATTAAATTATTATATCTTAATTTTTTAATACATTAAACATTATTTTATAGTACGTATATTTGAAACGATTTCAACTTTCTCTTGCCAACTCGTTTGTTTACAATGCTATTTTTGATACGCACCATTGTAGTTAATTGGTGTATTGACCGCTTTTTGTCATATACCAATGTGGATGTATCCAGGGTCGAACAGAAAAGATAATTCATAATATTATGTTATTTTCACTATTTGAACTCTAGATAAATTATTTGTGAGGTTGCTTAAGTTTTATTTGTACGATTTTTTTATGGTACACGCTAATTGACGTATAGTCATGACTTGTATATAAGTTCGACTGACGTAGAAGAGGTAATATGTTATTAGTTCCGGTTGATGATAAGAAGAAATCGTATTATGAATTGTTATTAAAAACGTGAAGTTTGTAATACTTTATATAAAGTTGATGATTGTGAGAATTCATTTCAATTTCGCCTCTAATGACTAGAGTACTGTATATTTTCGTCTTATGAGAGCTATGGCTAATTGTCGTATTATTTCCATGGTGACGGTTTTGTTCACATAACCAATTAACATATGTATGTCAAAAGTTCTTTTATTTGTTCAATTCTAAGTTAGTTGAGAATACAAGGTCATTCTAACAGTAAAACACGTATAAGTATGTGATCCAAATTCTTTGTTTTTACTAACCCCGTCATTATCTATCTATTTTCTAGCCAAGAGTTATCTGGGACGTATTATTTTCCATACTAAAGTTCTCAGGAGCGAGTCCAGTTAGTTTTATACCACCGTTGTTTGACACACTTGGACACGCATGCGAAATTATATGTATATATAAACAATTATATTTATAAATAAATTCTATTATTATAATGATTTTCCTATTTTCAATACACTTATCATTCCTGGTTCGATTAAACCACTTAATGGAAGAGCTAACGAGGCATACTTATAAGTAAATCAGCATTCAACATGCACATAATGAGCACGTGGTCATATAGTTATAAAATAAATCATCAACAGCTTTGTTGTTTAAATTTATATGAAAAAATTCACGACGATTCAAAACACGTACGATAAACAGCGACCGGTTATTTTTGGTGTTCAGTGAAATACTATAAATATAGTACATTTTTGTTAACGTTTTACGACTAATACGCGTTTTAATACATTGTTTTTGATATAAAACATATATTCTATATGAATTTGATGGTATAATAATGAAAATCTTCTCTATCGTATTTATTTAAGACTAGCTTACCGCCCGCAGCTTCGCCCGCATGGAGTTCAGTCATATCACATTTCCAAAAGAACCTTCCAAAAGTCTGGGATAAAAACTATCCTATGTTCTTTCTCAAGGTCAACTCTATCTCTGTACCAAATTTCACTAAAATCAGTTCAGTGGTTTAGGCTTGAAAGAGTAACAGACAGACAGACAGAGTTATTTTCGCACTTATAATATTAGTAGGGATAATATGTATACAATATCATCAGGTTGTTACTCTACGACACGTGTTCTCATTGTATTGAATACTTAATAAAATGATACATAAGTCATACTATAATTACATTGATATTCAAACTATTATTGGCTCTGTATCTCTTAATGAGCTCTTGGTGACGGTAATGGAATCGTAAAATGTAGATGATTTGTATACATATTATATATAAAATTCTCGTGTCGCTGTGTTAGAGAACTCCTCCGAAGCGACTGGACCGATTTTAATGAAATTTTGTGAGTTTATTGAGTAGCTCTGAGAATCGGACAATATCTATTTTTCATACCCCTAAGTCATAAGGGTTGTTCACCTTTTTTATAACTAGCAACTAGTCGTGTTTTATTTATGTATATAAAAGTTTATTTTTGTATTACTCTCAGTATAAAAAGCTTTAATATTTCTTCATATATGAAATGCCGTGCATATTATACATGTTTGATTTGAAATATCGTAACGGTGACGAATGTAGACCCGATAGCTGTTATTAAAACTAGTGTTTCTGATAAAAAGTGAATAAATCACTGTATAGCTAAAGTTTTATAGTTTCTATGGGACATCTTATCGTGGTACTGGCAGACCCTGGCTAAAGCTGGAAAATTGCCAGGTAGAAGAAGATCTTATGGTGGTATGTAAACATTGCCTTGATATATTCAGATCACGATACCAATGCACGTGTTGCATGATGGATGTACCTCTTCATGAGACAGACGTCTGTTAGTGCTTAAGTGGGACAGAGAATATTCTACTACCTACCATTAGTAATGCTTTGAGTCTATTTGTAGTTATATTCATATATTCAACGTACATACGATTGTCGTGTAAAATAATGAATGGAATTTTAATTAAACAGACGTTAAAAATGTTTAATAATGTAGAAATAGAACACATTGTCAATGAAATGAAAATTATCTTAAAAGACGCGGCTACAGCGCTCATATTGATGGCGTCATAGCGAGCAACTTTCTGTTAACTAAGAACGTGTTCGACAGCTTACGTAAAGCTAAGCTATAAATAGAATACACAGCTCATTATTAACTTAGTGGTAAACTCACTGTTGGGGTAAATACAGGTAACCGTTGCAAGGATGCTGTAATTTCATACATTTCATAAAAGGTAAAGGGATACCTCTAACCCATCCGAATACATGTTCATATAGCTAATGACTCATACGATGAGAAACCTTTGTACGGATCAAGTTCAAAACAAGTTTGTAGAAATAGTTTCGACCTTCTAACTACGATATTTCAAATAAAAATGGCATTAATTTAAAACCTGATTGTTGAGATTGACGAAAAATATTTTTAACATAAGTACCATGGACATAGATTCTTGTGTATTTTACAAATCGTATTATAATTACTTAGATGATTTAAAATTAATATATTTGCTATTGACCGCAAACTACCAACTACGTCATTTAGTTCTATATACTAAGAAGACTGGTAATCAAATTACCTTTCTGGTTATAATAAGTAGCTGTTATTGCACCATGAAAATTCCGTATATTCTATATGAATGGACTGTAAGATGTTTCATTATTTGCAGCCTATGCCTCCAGCCTACTATGTGGGCGCACCAAGGAAGTGGAGGTGGGTAATAACGTCGGCGCGGGCGCAGCGCTGGCGCTGACCCTACTGAGGCCACAAGCTGCTACAACCACCGGCCCTTGCCAGCTCAAGCTGAACGCACCGGACGCAGCTGCCTTTACCGTCCGCCTTATTGATGTCAAGGTAGGTTTTATGATATGTTTTTTGGGGGAAATATTTTGGGGCCATGTTTTGTTTTGGGGACATGTTTATTTTTTGGGGACACGTTTTTTTTGAGGACCTGTTTCATCAGATAGATTCTAGGTCTCACTGTAAGTAACTGCTTAGAACATAGCTACCATCCTGTTTGAATGGTCCTTATTATGACATTTAGAATCCTGATATTATTTTTAATACACATAGTATCACTATAATTACATTTATGGTTGACCAATAGATACATGCCTTAACTTTTTGTACAGTTGCACAGATGAAAAACATTTTGCACAGTCAGCAAACTAGTTCACAAAAACATCATACCTTTCATACTTTGCAAGAATCTAAATGGATAATTCATTCCTTCATAAGGAAAAGAGCGTCCCTTGTATACTTTTTCTAAGTAGGACGTTGTGTCCTTCTAGCAATTTCTATTTTCGTTAGACAATGCACGGTGATCTCATGCATATTGGCTTTTAAAAATAACTATGTTGAGTATTATTTAAGAGCATATAAATCTGTAGTCATATGGCTCATTATTATATAAATTATGTAACAATACAAGTAGTATATAAGCTATATGTTATAACATAATGAACCGATACAAAAGTACTTTTCTCACTCGTGTGGAACCCATCGTGCGTGAGTCACACTGCACCTGTGTTTTTTTTATATTAGTCTCATTAGTCATTTGTAGATTATATTTCTTTATATAAATATTACTAAATACTATACATATTATATATTTATTTAATAATCTTAACTAGATAGACGTGGCTGTCTGAATGTTTTGTTTAATTGAAGGCATAATAGCAAAAAAATATATTTTTTTTAATTATTAATAATTTTAATATCAAAATATCTGTTTCGCCAGGGTTCTATGTCGAATATTTTACTAAATGAGCAGACCAAAATATTAAAATTAAACTTTCGGCGTAGGAATCATATATACTTATATGTATATATTCGTTTCGTAATGCTTTAAATTTGAAAACACGAACAGATATTTTAATTATATTTATTATTAGATATGACAAATTGGCTGTACCATACCATTAATATAATTATCCCGTCTTATCTCTTCTTAGTAATAAATATTATATATGAGATATTCATCTTGGTTTATTTGTTTAGCAAATATTATGTACAAAGTCATCTGTTTACTCAGTAGCTGCTCCGTGACTGTCGACGCTCATAAACAATTAGCGAGTAACGTCACTACATTTTTATCTCTCTACACCTATATTTTAAGAAATGACACTAATATTACATATAAAAAGCGTAAAATTATCTAACAAAATTCATTATGTACGCTTAGAGACAAATCTCTGCAGAAAATAGCAATGCCGCAAAGTGTCAGTAAATCATTTGTTTCACAACGTTTATTTGCATAAACCATTTGCGGACGAAACTAGTTTGTAACAAGGAAGTCACAGTAACGTACACAATACAAGCTGTAAAGTATATTCGATATACTAGTAGAAGTGTTGCAAATATAACATAATTTTAAGGTGGGAATTCACTTGGCGTTTATTTGTTATGTTCCGCAAAAAAGACCATGTGTGGAGGATTTATTCGTGTTTATTTGACATATTTGCACAAATAAGACACATAAAGACGTGATGTTGGCATGCCATGTGTGGATGTAATGTTTGCGCTATTTGGACTACCTACAAATATTTGGACGAATGCGACGAATACGCAACTCAAAGTGAAGTGCCACCTTTATATTCACATCACATTAGAGTTATTGCAGCAATTGGTACATTTCGTGATGCCATAATGAAGTCGTTATGTCCAAACACAGAGGACATATCTGATGGCGTTCCACAAGGCAATGTATTTGTTTCGCTATTATTTTCGACATCTATGTATAAGTGGGAGCTAGGAGGAATTTTTAGAAACTTAGAATACTATTTACTTAACCCATACATACAAAATAATAATAGGTACCTAGTTCCATATAAATCTTTGTGATTTTTTTAAATTATATATTTTTTTCTTTCTTTGTTTTAACATAGTGACAGGAATAACAATTAAAATTTAAGTATGTTTACTTAAATGTAAAATAAATATAAATTATGATTATTTATAAATATTTGCTTATAAACAATCGCACTTCAAGCAAACATAATCTTAAACATTATAAGTGGATTCCCCTCTAATCTATTACAATTTGACTCATATATGTCTACATAGTTATTATATATCAAACACTATAAATAAGACGCACTTAATATATTAATACCATATATATAAATACACGAATATGTTGTACATATAAATAATAATATAAAATAACAATAGGAGTCAAAATAATCAGCTGTTATCAAGGGCAGGGCAACGAGATAAAACTTAACCCAAACATATTCGGGGTTGATGTCTTCTGGTCAGATGAGAAGACATTAACCTGGAACTGATATAACATGAACCGTCTGAACATAGCTTGGTTACCAAGATAAAGGGTGTTCATTGTTTTTAATATGTCTGGACATAAAAATAGAATTACACAGAAATAGTGTTGTTATGACCTCTGTAGGTTAAATTTTTAATAGCATACATTAAAATGAAAGAGTAATCTATATAAATAAAGGAAAGCTATGACTTTTATCAAAAGTTTTATGAAACATGTGCTCTCATTGTATTTAAACATATGGCGTACATTGTAAGATCGTACAACTGTACCTACAAGTAAATATTTTGTAATAAAATTGAGGTAGGCTTATTATTCATTGTATTATTCAACAGAGACAATTTAGATGAATATAAAAAAATGCATTTTTTATGATATTCTTTACCTGTTAAGTTCTAAGACCTTGAATCAATTATGAAACAATAATTACGAACGTCCTCATTGTTGCGGTCACTTTATTATGTTTAATATATTTGTAATAAATTATTTGAAGTGACGAACTTAACAATAATCAACATTTGTGATGAATGAACAGCTCGCGTCGAATGCTAATTTTATTATGACATATTCTCGTTATTCTAACCATTAAAATAACATATTAGTGGTAAAATATTTTTTTGGTATTTCCCATTTGAGGGAAGTTTTTGTTAATGAACTTTCCTCTCATGAGTATAGATTCGTCATATTAATAACAAATACAAGTAAATGAATACAATTTTGAATTATTACATCGTGGTTGATTCGATACCAGCACGGTTAATCCATGGAATGTTGAGAAGTTTCGCCCCTATTACCTGAAACTAAAAAGAAGTGTAAAAAATCTTTGCCTACTGTTATTTCATATATATTTTTGATAGACTAGAATATATTACGCAGTAAAATTCAGTACTCCAAACATTTTCAACGATAGAACTAATTATCGCCATTCGTTTGATAGAGCATTTTATTTTAACATCGCTCGTAAAAAGTCGCTTGTTTCGTCTCCATTGTAATATATTTTAATAAACAAACACATTTTTACTCAATGAACATGTCCAGTCGTATCCAATTCTAAATATAGTTAGAAACTAGCCTAGTGAATTTAAGTATCGTGACTAATACTGGTTCTAACCGTATGAGGCTTATCGACGTGTTTCGAGAAATACGATAAATCTGGTTTTAAAACAAACCACGTGGATGTTGAAATGAAATCTATATAGCGAATCGACTTTTGCAAAAACATTACTATAGATTTTTAATTAATATACTATTATTATTGTTTCAGTTTTCCTTACAATCATTTTATAGACTTTAAGACTATTAAAGATACCTATATGTTTGTTCCATACAAATAAGTTTCTTCAAAGTGATTGTATTTCATCAAATTTTAAATTATATTACTTACCTATATCAGTTAATGTCAAAGATTTTTCTAACAAAAAAATAAATATTTCATTACGTTTTCGTCTCCAAACGATTCTTCATATAGTCTCCATCCCATCTACTTCATAAATGCCCTTGTTATTAATTGAGCCAATTCATTTGTAATGAAGTTTATTGTGAGTTCAAAAGTCAGTTACTTCCTCATTGATATCAACACCTATCCTTGGGGATCATTGCACTAAGGCACTAAGAATACTCCGTAGAATACCTACTTCGTGATGGCTTGAAAATTTCATTAAAATGAAGGAAATTGCGTTAATTCTAAACCATCGAATAAAATTTAATGCATAACTTTTTTTTATTATAAATAACACAAATACTTTGAGAAATGTTTGCGCTAATAAAATCCTTATTTTTGTACCAGAATCATGGTAGGTATTTATTTTATTCCCTTCAATTTTGGTTGAATATAACTTATTATAGTGTGAGTGGTACTAATGCCTCTTTTTCCTACGTATATAATTATTGATCTGTTCATTTCTATAATAAAATTCTCCAGAAGAAGTGTGTGGTATGAAATTTGTTACTTCTATCAAATTGTTACGGAGTGTGCAATCTTCGTCATTTTCTTTGATGATTGTATTATGTGTCAATCATAGACAGAGAAAAAAGGGGAAACTACTGGGAAGCCTTGCAATTTCCAATTACATACAATATCTGATTGAATCATCTGTTCAAGTTACAACAGACACTCCGTTAACTTAGTAACTTTTATTGTGTTATTGAGAATATTTTCAGCTTATATTTGGCAGGAAATTTGTCATATATAAACCCTTACAGTAACATATAGAGATTTTGATTACACTTTTGCCCAGTGAAGACTTAGACAGGACTTAAAACATTAGGTAGATCACATCAAACTATGTAATTTTCCTTTATTATGATTGTTCGGTGCTTACATTAAAATTAATGTCTGTATGTACAATAACAAACCAATTGAGTTTTATAATTAGAAATAATAAAAACACATTCTACATAATTACGTCATTTATTAAGACATGAAAAGAATATAAGCTTTTTGCTAAATGAAAAGCCAATTAACACGTGGGTCTTCATAGACGCCTTTAACAAACAATTGACGAAGTATCAGATTTCAGATGAGGGAGGGTCAAGTAATGTTTGTCTTGTCTTTTATAACAATACAAGGTCGCAAGAACTATGTGACGGGATATTAAGCTAATCTGTAACTATTACACTATACCTTTGTTAACAGTATATTAAACAATTATATTGTTTGTAGAAATACTGAATAATTAGGTTGCTTCATGATTTTGTAATGATCTGCTAGAACTGATATGACAGGCATTGTTTTATGTACATCTCGTCTGCTCGTGATCACGGTTACTGAAAAGTAGCCGAAACGTCGGGAGTATGTAGTTTTTTAATCAAAAATAAAACGCTAAGTAAAATCCGAAAAATATTAGTTACATTTTAATTGTTTTATTTATTTTTCTTTTGACTTCTGAACATGTTTAAGTTTGAAGAGTTATGATTTGAGTTAAATAATACTAATAACAAATTTATTTAAATAAAATTAAGAAAACACCTGCGAATTCCTGAGGCTTTAATCGAATAATCATTGGCACAAAATGGCTTATATTTTTTGAAAGACCTGATACCTTAATATCGCTGAAGCTAGGTTAGACGAAACCTGACTGAGTTTCTCCATAAAGAAACAAAGGTTTCAAAAAAAACCTTTTTTTGAGAGCATCAAACGCTTTTTCATTTGTGAGCTATGATTTCACAGACAGATTTACAAAGGAAGGCATTTACGTCAAAGTTACAACACCCCTCTTCTGTGTCAGAGGTTAAAAATAATAAGTAAATTTCAGATAGCTCAGTATCTAAATAAAATAAATATTATATTGGCATAAATAAGATTTCGTAAACCATACATTTATATATTACGTGTAATTTCCTATAAACTTATTTTAGGAAAAGCATTACTTACGTCATACTAATCTGTTACGAAGTAATATGAAAAACTAGGTGAATATTTATGATTTATTGATAATTATTTTAATAACAGGAAAACATATAATTTACCTACAATACATAAGAAAATAACAATCATAAAATATATGAATTGAATATGGATCATTTCCGAGATCTAATATTTAAAAAAGGCAATGGGAATTTATAAACAGTGTTATATAAAAAAAATCAGGATTACTTAAAAATAAATTATTTTTTTATATGGACAGATACAACAGTTGTATTGAGAAAATTAACATATATATAACTGAATAATAGTTTATATGATGCTTAATGTACAATATTGTGGTAAAATATAATTGTCCATTTTACATAACTGCTGTGTTATGTTAATTTATTGAATTAACATATATATACTCTTTTTACATCTAATAATATCGGAGCGGGTTTATTATCTTGCGACATTAATTAATGTTTACAAGTTGCGTAATCTTCGTAACATCTTCAATAATAATAATAATTTTATTCAGATCCATAGAACAAATAAATTATTAAAATACAAAGAAAACTTAAGTTTAATAGCCCTAGTAGGTTATTTTCAAATTTGGTTAGGTAGAGAGATGAGCTTGGACAGTGGAGGTGAGCGCTTAACGAGCGTTAGATAAGGGGCCCCTTAAACCTACACCTGGGTCGCAAGTCCCAGGCACTGTTGAAGCTCCACTCCCTGCAATGATGGACCCGGCACACGCACAGTGAATCCATCGGATGCTAAGAGGTTTCGTCTCCCCTTAATCTAGTCGCTTATTTGAATTTTACATAACTTTTGTAGATCTGTTTGACAGACGACAAAGGCTCCTTCAACCTTTTCCACTCAATCTTTCTTGAGCCATTCTGTTCTGAACATCTTATATTATAACATAAATTATATTCTTACGTTAGTTTACTGCCATAAACTGGTAAGTCAGTTTTATCAGAAGCCATGAGATCGGGATACTCCGAAGATACTCGTCATTCAGGTTTCTGAGGTCCAAAAATAGCTCTCAATACCGCAGCTAACGGTGCACGCTCATTAATACACGTACACATTTCTCCTTCCCTGACAAATCAATATGAACCTTAATGTATGATAAGAGAATACATTTTACTGTGTGAATCATTTAAGGCAGCAAAAAGTGAATGTGCCGCGAAGTAAGACTAGAAATAAAACATATTTTATATGGTGTTAAGTTAAGGAGATTAGTTGTGGTTTTTGGTTATAGCTTTGTGTATTTTGTCTCTTATAAACTATCACGTTCAAGCATCTGTCTCCTTAATCCATCTGTCCTTTTTATTTTCTTTTCGCCCAAAACCGCGCCTGTGATTGTAATAGTTAGTGGGTATCCAAAAATTTGCCACTAGTCTCCAAAAGACCGTCATCTATTCAAGTAAATACCAATAACATATTTCTTAACACCCATTTTAAATAATACATAATAATATTACGTCTGCTATATTATATATTAAAATATGTATATAAATGCAATATGTTTATTAAATACATATGAGTGATAAGCGTTTAGCGTACGTTTGCGCAAAGCGTTTCGGTGAAGTAATTTGCTATGTCTCTGTTTCGCGAATTACCGATGAGCTGTGTGAATCGTCGTCGACCTTAAAATATAACTTGATGATGACATTTTCGTGCGAAATCCTTTGTGTGCATTTACTGATTTTTTCTGTACATTTATTTGTGTTATTTTTGACTTCACAGCGGAAGAATTTACAGACGAAGGCTATATTAGATGACAAAAGAAATTTAAATGTCCTAACATAATATCTATTTTGGGCCGTTATTTCCGTGCAAAAACTTTTTAACATAAATAAATACTTTTTGGTCAATTATATTGTAAATTATTAAAATATTCACACGTTACAGAATTTCCTCAATAAATGCTTTACTCGTCTTTCGTGTTGATACCTAATTGGAATAGTTACGCAAAGGTTATGAAACCGGTTCTGTATTAGGAACTCTTACAATTCTAATCGCGCCCGCGAAGAACTATATGTGTATCGAATATTCAGGCCGCGCCCAATTCATTGTTACATAATGAGATGGTAAGATGTGGTCGCGGTACTTAAACACGGCGCCAGGAGCCTGCTCGGTCACGAAAGCTGTGCGGAATTTTTATTGGCCCATATCAACATTTTTTCCTTCAAATCATACAAAACTGCAACTAAAATTCGTTTAAGTAAATGAATTGTACAGAATCAACACAAGGCCAAAGCCTTAGAATGAGTTTGCATATTCAGCGTTAAAACTGACAGTTTCGTAGTTCATTATTAATGAATTTAAATATTTGATTATTCCAACTCGTGCCAGGTAGGCAGGTACAGTTTTGTTTTCGTGTTTTTTCAAAGAAATTAATACTTTAAACTAATTAATTATAATACTAAGTAATATATCAGATGTAGTCAGTGATGGCCAAGTGGTTAAAAGGCTCGCCTCTCACGCATGAGGGCGCGGGTCGATCCTGGGAACTACCAATGTGATTTTTCCGAGTCATATTTACTTTCTAAGAATATTTAGACATCATTGATTAATGCATTCCCAAAGAGGTTTGATGTCAGGTCGTAAAACAATTAGCCAAAACTATTCACAACATGTAAGCAGAGCCTGGTTAAAAGCTGGGAAATTGCCAGGTAGAAGAAGAAGACTATGTAATATATTAGAGCATGCGACGTATGTATAAAGTGATTTGTCAACTTGCATAAAGATAAGGTTAGTGATAAAGCAAGTTCCTCATAATACGTCGATGGTACGTTATATAAGGACGGTTAATTACAGGTAATCATATAACGACACTGATTGATGTAATAGCGACGAACAACAACGCTATTATAATAAATTGTTTTTAAACCTCTATTTTTAAAGTTAGTTTTCTTACATGCTATATATTCTCGAATTCAATTCACACATCTGGGTAAATACGTAAAAACCTTATTTGTTCGTGTAATATAGATGTTTTCAATAACAGATAAAATGCCCTACTTCGTTGTACATATTTGTGGTATGGTTTTGAAACAATGGCTTAGTTATACATATTTGCACATGCAGTTGAAAATAGTTATTTATAAATATAAGTACATTTACATAGAAAATTATTTGTAAAATATCGTATGAATTTAAATGTCTTTGGGCATTAAAATTTAATTGTCAATATAATGACGTCATCGAAACAAATATTTTTTCGAGTTCTTATTCTTAAACAGTCCAAAACTATTTATCTTTATACAAACAAGAGTTCAGTGACATTGTTAGTATGTTTGTAAAAGAGTTATTTAAAGAGAACAGAAGTTGATAAAATGTTGAGATTTGTAAAAATCGTATGTAAATTCAGTACATTTTCATTATAAAACTTATTTCAATTTGGATTGAAAGTTGAATTTTTTTACGTTACTCATTGCTCTATATTCTTACCACATTCATTACACTATACTAAGCGTTTCTTTCTCATTCAAGAACCTATGTTAATACAATGTGACAGGATATATGTATGAAAATATTAATTTTCCGTATGTTGATGCAAACACAGAGTAATCACAACACCAGAGGTTTCAGAACTTGACAGACTAACTATAATAGAAGTAGAAACGCCTTTCGTACTGACAATATTGAATGATGAACATGTCATAGATATAATATGAAATAAGAATCAGGTTATAAACAATGCTTTAACGAAAAAACACAGTGAAACTGTTTCCATTGATATACTTTCACCCGCACTCACATGACATACATACACTACAGAGACTAATGATTCGGATCATGAAGTATTTAATTTAACCAATATTGACCTTTAAGAACTATATCTTCTAAGCAATTAATGAATATAATTCTGTGCACATTAAAAGAATATAAAAACTTCAGTAGGAAGAGAAATATTTTTTATATTATGAAAATAAATGTAATACAAGGACAAATTAAATAGCTATTGGCTATAATTATTTGAAAGGAAAAAACATATGACTTATTTGTTTCAAGTTAAAACCTAATTGATTTAATATTTATTGCGGTAATATACGCGGTTTAAATTGATTCCTTTTTATTTTGTAGGTGACACAATTTTAATGGTAACGTCTATATAGAATGAGTAAAATAAAAATATCTTCATCTTATACAGGGTGACTGGTGAATTACTATCAATATTTAAGGAGAATACTCGGTACATGGTTCTCATTCGAATTATGTAAAAAAAAATAGGTACTTAATTTTTGACAAAATTTCCGTATAAATAAATAAAGTGTTGACACGTTAAAAGTGTTCCAAGTGTGGACGCGTGCGGTCGCGTGCTGATACAACACCACGCCGCCGCACGCGTATGTGTGAGTGTGTGTATACCTAATATGTAGGGTGTTCACACGATGCGTAATTAATTACATAACTTTTGGTTAACTTTACTTAGAAGTTTATTAATATTTATGTTATATTAATTATTATTTTGTCATATATGATCGTCAAATATCACGTCCTCAAGTATCGATAGTAATTCACCAGTCACCCTGTATAAAACTTAAAATACAAATAAGGGTTGTTCCACACATTAAGCTATACTTTTTATTATATGTATATAACAAATTTTTATTCCGTCTCTGTTATTGTGATATCATCGTGCAAAAATATCAAACCATAATTCCGCATTTATAATAATATATGTAAAGTATCTGGCGTGATCACATTCCATGTCTGAGCGACAAACAGGATACAAATTGAAATGATTCAATTCTCGTTAATATTGTTGATATAAACTTGACTTTATAATATGGCTGGTTTATCGTATATTGACCGTACAGCGCGTAGGCTTATTACGTGCGACTTGACCAGTTATAGCTGTTGACTCAATAGCACAAAGGATACTCACATACTCACATATACCTACATGTAGATTGTAAAGTAAAATGATACACTAAGTATGTTGAAAGGAATATTCAGTTCTGTTTTAGATGAATTCAAAAACTTCGTATACGATTATATTGACTCTTCATATGATAGAACTGACCATAAAATATAAGTCATAATTCGTAGATAAGTGTAGGCTCAAGAATACGTTTTTCTTATTAAAAAATACTTCTGAATAAAACTTTAGATCACACCCACGTGGAAATCATATAAATACGTTTTTGGTAGACACTAATAAGGCTTATATGAATAGTATAATTTTCTATATAAAATGTACAACAATAATAATCTTTATTTAACATTTTCCTAAGTATATACTTGTGAAACATCATCACATTTGCGTGCGTCGATAATTCTTATGAAACGTTGGATATTAAAAAATACTCATTTACCTGCTACAAGGATAAATTTCTGATTGTGTTTAATAATGATTGATAATTTATACAACGCAGTTAATGATTACATAAGGTTTTCCTTAGACAAAAGATTATTGTCAAAAGAACGCTGTATTTTTTAGTTCGCATCATTTAACACCAATACTTCCTTGGTTTATGATCAATGAATTTTTACGTACAATCCTTTAAATGGGAAATTTTTAAGAAGAAATGTCAATATATTGAGGTAATTTTCATCAGCTTAAGATAAAAATCGTATCACAATTACTTAACTCCTGAAAGCATTAAGTTGATATCTGATAGAAGTCTTTATATTCGCTTCCATTACTTTCATACTACGTGGCGTTTGTTTCTGATACTGCTTATTCACCTTCGAGAAGAGGGCGTGTTTGTTCGTCACTATTATGCGCAGCAATTAAACCTTTACGTGATTTTATATCTCCAAGGTGAAACGAACTGGTTTCTATGTATTCGGTTTACTTATACGAGTACCAAAAAAATATTAAAAAAATATTTATTTTCGCAGTTTGTCTGTACGTAATTCGTATTCAGCGTACCACGCTTCCTACATGCATGGTATAAAAATAACATTTTATTTTGTCGTTTCATACAATATAGGTATGTACAGCAGAAAGTAGTTTATACCATTAATAGTAAATCGTTAGACGAATATTAATTAGTTTTTATAATGACACTTGTGACTTAATGAAGGAAACATTACGAGACTGATAGATAAAAAGTAGAAAAAAATTAATGAATTAAGTTATGAATAAATGACTTTTTTTCTTTGAGAATAATTATTTTAGGAAAGGTAATATTTCGATTCCTATACAAATACTGTTTCTTCGTTTCAAAGCCTGTCACGTGTCGCCCGAGGCTATTTTTATCCGGAGGCTCTACTGCCTGTCAGAGAAAACAAACCGGTTGCGAATGCGGTTTAATTGAACGGCAAAAACCTTAGGTATTTAGAACTTTTTGTATCAAACTTACTGATTTCAATCTAAGAAAGTTGTTTGTTTGGCGCCTTTTCTACTGTTTATTGATGAAATCTTATACTACATACTAATTTCATGATTTTTAGATCATTAATATTGTGTTTTTTGTAAGTTGTAATATTTATATGGAACTTATTTTATTTTATTCATTCTAATGTTTTATTCCTTTAGAGAATTTCTCATACAAATTCTGTAGTTTAATGCCGATTTATTCCAAATTTACGTGTTTATAATCAGCAACATTTAACATACAAATCTAAAGAATAATATTAAGATTCATCTCCATTTATATTACTCTAAATTATAGATAGTATATTTACCATTCAAATTTACATAAAGGAGAGGACAATAAAATTAAGTAACCAATGCTTTTATTCTACATAGCTTGTGAATTTTCTAACGTGCTTACTTAGTTATTCACAGAGAACCACTCAATAATAATACTATATTGAAAAAATCTATGTATAATAAAATAGTTCACATATAAAAAAAATCACAAATCAATAATGTTATATGAACATGAATTAATACAACTGTAAGGACATTTCTGATGAAGTGTGCCAAGGGAGCCTTTCACAATGATACACATACCTGGTCTGGACTAAGGTTACTCAACCAGCTATCAAACCTTCCCCAAATAATAAACTCGTCAGACTTCTTGTTGCAAAATATGATTTATTAATTGTACCAGAATTATATTGAATTGCCATATATTTTACTGTTTCTCGAAAGGCCTCGAAGGATATATTAAATACTCGCTTTAGCAAACACTGATGATTAAAGAAACATTTTTAACACTAGAATGTATAAGAAACATATCTTTAGACTAACTTTTATAATAATACATTATGTTTTAAAACGAATTAGACGAACATTTAGGTATGTATTACGATAATTTGATTTATAAATAGTCCAAGAACATTCCAAGTTTAAGAGTCACAGAATGTTCTAGACTTCTACACCAGTTAGTTACTGGTCTGAAGCTGTGGAGAATTCTAGAATTATTAACAATCATTAAGTACTGGAGCTATTTTATGAACAGGCACTTGGCAACAATCAACGTTCATTGAGTTGTAGGCGAGGCAATCATTGAAACGGGATGAAAGTAAAAGTGGACATCTGTGTACCTAACTATGAGTACGCGTACGTTACTTACAAACTGAAGGTTTGATCGTATTTAATTTATAATCGTTCTATGTATAATGTATGCATTGGTTTAGGATTATATTTACTCATAATCTTTTTCCTTTTTAATTTTTGTCCAAAATTAAATATGTAAAGCTATGAAAATATTATTTAAATTTAATTAAAGATATGTGTGTAATTAAGGCGCACAAAAAAATATTTTTTACGTTGAATAGTTTTCTTGCTATATCCATCATAGGCTGTGGTTATTTGTTCGACATACAAACATATTTTTTTTAATTCTATAATATAATATCGTATTGGGAAATCTTGAAAATCTTTACCGTAACGAAGTCCTATAGAGTCAACTGAAATGTATTCCAACATATAATTAATAGATACAAATTATTAAATGAGTTCATTAAGACTTCATTGTATTAAACACAGAAATTATACAAATAGTAGCATTCAAAATATATGACATAGAACAATATATGTAATTCAACATAATTACTGTTAAATTAAGGAAACATTGTTTTCAACTGAATGACGTAAAACAACTTCTTTTGTTATAATCTCTTTAACAGCAAGACTATCTGTTACACGCGACTTTGTTTAAATCAAACGATTTTGGATAATTATATCCCATTTATAATTGGCTTATAAATTAAACATTATATTTGAATACTTTAAATATAGTTGACTTTAATTAGAGTATTAAAATTAATTATAATTGAAACCTTTTAGCGCACGTGACTTAGCAAGGTTAGCGTCAGATTAAACGAACCTTGTGTTTGACTCGCAAACTAAATAAAAGATAATCTTAGTTAATGACGGTTCCGTCTCAAAAAAAGGACAATTTAATAATATAATTCAATTAATTTTCATAATATATGTTGGGCCTATTAAACCTTCACCTGGGTCGCAAGTCCCAGGCACTGTTGAAGCTCCTCTTCCTGCAACGATAGACCCAACACTCAAACCGTAAATCCTAAAAGTTTTCGTCTCTAAATGATAAAATAAGTTACGTTCAAGTGTATAGACAGATCTGCAGGTAAAAGCTAGTTAATAAGTTCACAAGCGAGGTCAGATTGAAGGCGTTGCTTGTTAAGCCAATAAACATACAGACAGTGTTAGGAAGTATAACATGTCACGAAGCAATATAATATGTATTGATATGAGGCGGCGTTGATTACTAAATGATATTATTAAAAGTACGGAAATTATTAAGAAAACTATGTATAAGTGAGGATAATTAAGCGAAAATATATCCAGAAAATCATGCTTTACATTCGACATATAAGTTTTTTTTCAATCATTCATTCTTCCAAAAGAAGCAAAACGATACAAAACTTTGTAATATTTCAATAAACTTTTAATATTATGTATGAAAAAAGAGTTCAATCGTGAGAGCGATAAACAAAATAAGAGGAATATAACTAACAGTGATTATAACCTTAGTACGATATCGCACTAATATACAGTTTTCATTGACATGCCTTGTTTATATCCATCCGTGACAAAACAGATAAAACGGTAAACTATCTGTTTTTAATTAGAGACGAAACCTCTCATCACTCAATGTATTCACCGTGCGGGTGCCGGGTCCATCGTTGTAGTGAGATGAGCTTCAACAGTACCTGGTACTTGCGACCCAGGTGTAGGTTTAAGGGACCCCTATCTAACAAGCGTTAAACGCTCAATTTATAGTAAAATCCCGCGTCCTCGCTCCCAAAAGGCGTGAATAATACTTTCTTATTGGTTGTGTTAAACATCTGTACTGAAGTTTGTGTAATGTAAAAGAAGTGATGCAATCTTGGACGTTAAAACAAAGCAATTAAGATCGCATTGTTCGTAAGGCTATTGTTCTGCGGATCGGCAGTTTGTTACAGAACTTTTTACACCTATATACCTAAGATATAACTTATATTATGTACTAGAATAGCTGTTATGTACTTTTATTACGCTTATTTGATGTTCTTCATATATTTCCTGATAATACGTTTCTATAGACAAAGCGTTTAAGAGATATATATTAAATTTTATTTCGAAATATGTATATATCATATTTGTGTTTAGGACCAAGACAGTTACCTAACCTACCTAGGTAAGTGTAAAACTTCAAAGATACTTTTAACGATATCTTGAATATATCTGACAAAATATCAAGTCACTTTATGTACAAATTCTTCTATCATTCATCGTCAGCCTAGCCTCATCAGAGCCCACTGCTGAAGCAAAGGCCTCTTTGCATATGGAGAAGATTTGAGTATTAATCACCACGCTTGATGAAGACGGATTGGTGTTTTCAAACTTATAATTTCAGATTAAAAGTCCAGGTTTCCTTACGATGTTTTCCTTTACCGTGTGTCAGTGGTGTCTAAATACTCTTAGAAATTATATATGACTCGGAAAAGTCACATTGGTACTTGTCGGGTTTCGAACCCGCGCCCTCGTGCATCAGAGGCGGGCCTTCAACCTCTAAGCGATTACGATCTATTTATCAATCATAGTTAATGAAAACGATGTAGTTATTTCTTACCATATGTGTATATATCACTGACGAACAGAAATAAAACAATAACCTACTTTAACTGTAAAATAAACGAAGTTTTATGACTGAGAAACTGTTAACGCTACGTATGTAGTGTGACGATAAAACCGATAGTAAGATTAGGAAGCGAACTAAAAAGCATTGAAAGTAATTCAAATTATCCTTCACTTTATTGAGAAACAAATTTTTATCACAATATGCGTTTTATTTATGTTCTAACAATGCCAGTTATTTCGAAGGTCCATTGATGTGATGTTATGAATGTTTAACAATGTTCATTTTAATACAATTCCTTTCGATAAATGAAATACACCGGACCACCGGTGACTGGACTCTTGGTGGATTGTATTTCAGTTATTGTTTACGTGATTCGAATTATATAAAGTTATTTAATGTTAACTTCTTAAGGAGTTTGATTTGTAATTCACACTTCGTACGTAAGATGAATATTCAAGCTCATGTACCTTTAGATAAAGGAATCGTGCCATATTACTATGTAAACAGCTAAACAACTTTGGTTTTTTTGCTATACATTGTTGGTTATATGAATAAATTTGAAATTATGATTCTTTAAGTCTAAATTATCATTTACGTGACGGTCGGAAATAGTCTGATTTTTATCATACAAATGTCGAAATGCAGTATATTATGAAGAAAAGAAAAATAAGAATAATTTTTAAATAAACTATAATAAGTATATAATATCAGTATGTACAGAGATCATCTCTTAATTGTTTATAATGTTATAGAATATTAAATTTAATTTAAATGAAACTAATATTTTCGAATTTATTACGCGATTTTTTATTTTTGATTATAAACTACATTCTCCCTACGTTTCGGTCATTTTACAGCAACCGTGATCACGCGTAGTAAATCCGAAAATATTAGTTTCATTTAAATGAATACTCGCGAAAATTTTATATTGATTCTATGTAATCTTATATAAGTATATGTATCAAGCTATTAGAACATAATTTAAAACGGAATAACTATTTCGTTTATATATTAAAAATATTTAGATTGCAATTTATTGATAGAAATGAATTGCAATACTTTAACACTTAATTAATGTATAACGCTTACGATATCTGTGTATGCAATAAAATTGCAAGTGGACTAAATTAACATGAAACGTCGTGTTAATTAACGATGTTATTTTAACATAAAAAGGTGAATATTTTTAATCGCCTGTAAATTTTACTATAAATTCAACATCATTAACGTAAGTGGTGAGACCTTCTTGATAGCTGATAAAGGATAAATTATTGCTGGCACACTGATAACACATCTAATAAATATATCGTCAAATTAGGACGCAGTTTTTGTATAAGAATGTATGTAATTAAATTAAAACCGGTACATATACGTCTGTGTTTGAAGGTCGTTGCCAAATTTAAAGGGATCTAAGAATTCTTTCAACTATAATAAACCATCCTTACTTTGCTAGATTAATTGTCTTTCTGGTATGATGCTCGTTTATAAGCTTGAGTCATTATGTAATGTTTTAAAACTTCTTTATCAAACTACTTATATGATTTTTTTATTGTAAAATACTATGATTATTAACGTATTTGATGTCAACAGGAGGAGAATATAAACATACTAAATATTATGGGATATAAAACGAGATTATCAATATTTACTTCTTTGAATTGTTCCTATACTCAGATACACTCAGAACGTAATCTCCTAACAGTCCAAGACTAGTCCCGCTTTTAGTCTTTTCTTCTAGTCATCTAAACTTCCTAGTAGCCTTATATAATTAATAAGTAACATAGCCTTATTATTCCCCAAGAGGGTTGATGTCAGGCAGGCGGTCGGTCGTAAAAACAAATAGCCAAAAAACTATTCACAACATGTAAGGCAGACCCTGGCTATGGTTGGGAAATTGCCCGGTAGAAGAAGAAGTAACATAGCCTTTTTATTCTATCCAGGAATCTCTGTCTGATTGGGAGTGGAGTCAGTACGAAGGTCCAGGAGCTCGTAAGTGGAGCGGCCGCAGCGCCCCGGCTCAAGATGCTGTCGACGACAATACTCGCATCTCCGTCACGAACAACACGGACTCGTGTAAACTACTCGTTGTGAGTATACAGCATGTTTTAATAATATTTTACTCTTATTATAAGCACACTTGACAAATACTGACCACCCTGTATAGGACATTAAAACTTCAAGGTTACGTTTGATATTGGTCCAGGCTAAATCTTGTTACAGCGAAAATAATATAGTTTTTAATTTTATATATTTAAATATATTTTGCCATTGTATAATATTCTGCTATGTTAAACATAAAGAACATTTATTTTTATCTATATACACATTCCATTTAGTTATTATATTATACAGTAACATCAGCTAATTAATTGAGTCAGTAATGTCTTCAATAAATGAATGAAGCCTTATTAGCACCTGAACTAATAGAGCGTTACATGAATGAAACATTACGCAATCTAGACATTCCATATAAAAGAGGAACTGTTCTTTGAATCAATAACGTAGCTTTAGGGAATTATTTTACCAATAATTTGGGTCCCTTTTTACAATATCTTGTGGGTGTAATGACGCAAGCCTCTCAAAACTAGTGCGCAAACAGATTTACGAATGGAAAATTTGCCCATAGAAGACAATTGATACTGCAATCGTACGTACTAATTGAGTTTCATGAGCGCGAGGTCAAATGGTGTCAAACAGTCTCTGGATCCTTCTATATCGAACGAATCACGAATACACATTAAACAGCCATTACACCCAAAAACCTGTTTCCTTGGTTTTTGCCATGTTTTTTTGACTCGCTTTTTATAACTTCTAGAATCATCCAACGTATTTATAATATTTTGGAATGTCAACAATTGCTTAGTAAAATAGCTTTTGTTGACTCGATATTTGCGTACTCGGCCATTATTTATACAGGTAATGACAAACAAGTTTCATTTTTATTGAACAAATAACAATCGTTGTGAGACATGTCTGAACTGAATGGTATTTGCAATACTTTATAAGTGATTGTTCTCTATATATAGTTATGCCAATATTTGTTATTTCAGTATATAAGTGAAACGAAGACACCTATATGGCGTTTGTCCCTGTGTGGAGGGAACGCAGCGGCTGTGGCCGCGAAGGCTGGAACCAAATTGCTACCACCAAAGATAAAGCTAGTATGGACTCCTCCCACTACCACCAACCACAATACGGAGAAACTAAGGCTGGTGGTCACTGCTGTTAATAGTGGTAAGGCAGAAAACATTTTTATTTTATTTTATTGGGAAACAAACATTATCACAACAATCAACTGAAATAATACCTACAATAATACACAAACCAACCAAGTTTCCTCCAATTACAAGTTCATTTGGAGCAAAGAAGAATAAACGATTAAAATTAAAATACAAAAATTGATGACATTGAGCAAAAATAATATCAAAGATTTTTATGGCCCATCTTTTTCCCTACCTGATAAATTTACCTGTTTTGTACCTTTAGTATGAATAGGAGTAACGTTTAAAAAATATAGTCTTATTGGTTACAAAACAAACCACACAAGTCCATATAGTAATAAGATCTATTTTATGGACCTTCAACTCAGTCTGTTAAATGATAGTCAATGAAACCGAGGTAAATCCACTTATTCCATTTCATGGTCAAATATTCATTGGTTTCAACATATAAAGAATATAATATCTTTTAATTATATATATACTAGAAGACCCGGCGATCTTCGTATCGCCCTATAATCAAGAAATAGGTTTAGGGTAGAATAGGGTAGAAAATTTTATTTATATTTTTGGAGTTTACCTATTAAAGCCATAAATCTCCGTGTTTTGAAGTGCGACAGAATGATTGACATAGTAGTTAGTTGTCAAATCTAATGTCAAAAAAAAACGTTTGTATCAACAACTACTAATAAATTAAAAAAACATTGTCCAGCGGACAAAATTGTGAATCTAAGCCATTCCCAGATCCCCTTGAACACAAACAAAAAAATTCATCGAAATCGGTCCAGTCGTTTGAGAGAAGTTCAGTGACATACACACTCACAGAAGAATTATATGTATATATAAAGATATGTATGTTTAATATTTCAGGTGCTGTATGTAACAATGAATCTCAGTTTGTATGTGGGGTCACAAGTCTGTGTATATCTTCATACTTGGTGTGTGATGGTGTGAAGCATTGTCCCGGAGGTGAGGATGAAGATGGCAAGGCCTGTTCACATCGCAGGGACTCTCCATTACTGGAGATGTTACGACGGTTCGCGGCAAGGAACCAGGAGTTCCTCGGCTTGGACCAGCCAGATGGTGTGACTAAACCATCAGTTATAAGTAAGTTTTTGCTATAAGGAGTTTTTTTTATAATAGAGTATAAAGAAAATTTTAAAAATTATATTATTTGTGTCTGTTAGTATAAACTTTCAATCTTTTTATTATTAATATGTATAACAAATTTGATGAATACTATAGATTTAGTTGTTAGGAAAACTTATTTATATTTAACAATCAGATCAATATAACATTAAGCATCTAGTTCTAAAAAAAATATTTTAATACAAACTAGTATAAATTTATTGAATAACAATAATGAAAGAAACAGTTAAACTATTATCATCTAAATAATTTTCCAGTGAAAATAACCGAGGGGGAGCAGAAACAGAATGCCTTTATGGAGTTTGCAGCGGCTTTGAAGCCTTATGGACCTTGGAGCTACCTGGTAGTGGGAATGTTGGTCTGTGCCACTATACTCATGTTCTGTCTCGCATGGGGTGAGTTGAAATATTCATTAATAATAACATAGTATTGCATTTAGAATGAGTTATTTATTCATTAGTTACCTAGAATTGTGTTTTGAATTTATGGATCTTTGAATAATACTCACTAGAATGAAACTAATATTTTTCAAATATACTATGCAACTTTATTTTTTATTAAAACTACATACTCCCTGTTTCGGCTATTTTATAGCAACCATGTTCATGAGCAGATAAGATGTGAAAAATAAATTGCGTAGTATATCCGAAAAATATTAGTTTCCTTTAAATGAATACTCGCGAAAATCTTAGATCTCATAATAACATAACTCAGTAGATTTATATTATGGTAAAAATGTTGAATAACGGTTCTATGGTTTGGTTTCCAGTGAGAAATTGATACTATATATTTACTAAACAGCCATATTAGGAAGAATTTATACAAAATAAATACTAGTTAACTGATATAATTATATTATGTACTAAACATGATAACAATTTCATTATATAATCTTATATCTTATAAATAAACTTCTATGTTTCAGAATGCTGCTGCAAGCGTTCCAAGCCTTCAGACACGCCTATCAATATACCAGCTTCTTGTATTGACCTATCACCTACGGTCACGGTCACAGCGTCATCTCAGCAGTTGTTCGAGCCGGCGCCTTCGCCCCCCGAGTACGAGCCTCCTCCTTCATACTCCTCGCTTTTCCCACGAGCCTATAAATCCTCCCCTTCCCCCGTTCCACATTGCTCCCATCAAGAACCAGACTGAATCATCCCTAAACATACATATTGACAGACAAACGGAACTGACAGACGACATACGGGATTTCAGTGTTGCCGGAATGATTTTTGTTTTGTATAGAATTATCGTTCATTAGTTTCTAAAAAATTTTTATCAAAACCGGACTAATACGACGGAATCTTAATTAACTAGGAATTTAACTAGAATTATATACAGATTGACTAAGTTTCAACTTTGTTATGATGATTAGAAAAAATGTTGGTTATTTTTCTATATTATATTTAAAAACAACTTGACAATGTTTAGAAACTAAGGTAGAATGACATATGAAATAAAATCAGTTCAGAGGCGATCAATATCATTAAAGATACAAGAATATAGATACATACACTCATTATATACTTGGAATGTAAAAATATCGTGTACAGAGTATATTGGGACCAATTTATGTAGTTTTTAAGAGTTACTGAGTCGTGTGATGTAATAAAACTCAGTTGATATTTAACATCCAACAAATAAAACATGTTCATAGAATAAAACTGAATTTATCATAATAATCTTATATTAGGGTGATTGGTCGTTCTACTTATTTAAATAGACAATGAAAAAAAATTCGTCCTATATTAATATTCATTAATTTGTATCAGAAAAAGTTATAAAATAAAAATATTATCATTAAAAAAAGCTTGCATGCCCATCTGAAGTGTCCTTTTAAGGAATCAGTGTCAACTGTGACGGTAGAATGAGATTTTCTGTTCAACTTTCGTTTCTACCCTCAATATGTTTAAACTAGTCTTATTACAATGTTTTTATTTGATAGTTATTAATCTTTCTAAGTTTTAGTTTGTAAGACAGAAATACCTTTTCAATAATGTAAAAAATAAGGTTATAAAAGAAAAAGTGATATATGTATTGTAAGTCATGGAAGGTGTAATAAAAAACATATTTATTTATTATTTGAGTTTTATTATATTGAGTCTTACTTTTTTTTACTAAAAATTTTCATACAATGAAGATTTTAATTCACTTGAGTATGTATATTTTTATTTCACGAATTTAGCAATACAACTAATTCTTTTAATAAAAACCAATATAAAACTATGTATTGTTCTATATAGATATTATATACAACTAGCTGCGCCCCGCGGTGTTACCCGCGGATTTCCGGGATTTCCGGGATGTAAAGTAGCCTATGTGTTATTCCTGGACGTCAGCTTCCTGCATACAAATTTTTATCAAAATCGGTTCAGATGTTTGAGCGTGAAGAAGTAACAAACATACACACACTCACAAACTTTCGCAATTATAATATTAGTAGGATTTGCTTTTTGGTATTCATTTTTTTTAAATGGACCACATAGAATGATATTCTTATCGTAAAATTATGTTTTTTAACATAGCAATGTTCAATTAATTCAAATATGAAATGGAAAGTTCATCAATATTACTTTTGTTACTTTATGAGTTTTAAAATGTTTCTTATGACAAGGTCGAGTTAATACTTTTATTAAAACTCACCTTAATTTTATTTGTGTATCAAATTTAAATTCTACTCTGTGTCCATAAATTTTTGATTATGTATTGACTATGTGAATTGTAAGTAATGTATACAATTACATTTTGTATATAACAACAGTGATGATTCGATGGTTTGTTCTAAAATCCCTTAATGAGTTCTTTTCAAATCATTACTGTGTTAATTATTACTTTTTCCTTATTATATTTTTAATATTAAAGGAATAAAATATCAGTGATTTTTGTTAATACTTTATTGGAACAAGGAAACAAAGCAATATCTGTTGCTTTATTCATAATGAAAAACTATAATTATTTTGATGTTGGGAGAAGTACTGACATCAAACAAACCATTTTTGAGAAGGTAGTTAAGCGCCTTAACAACACCGTGTGCAATAACCAACAGTCCTTCCAGCAAGACTCGGCTCCGGATCTTAGAGCTCGGTCCACGCAGTCCGCTGGATTATGATTTAATGTCAGTTTTAGAGAGTAGGGCTTGCTCTAAACGCCATGATAATGTGGACTCCCTAAAACAATTCATACCATTGGCAGTGAACTTTTTCCCATGGAAAGAGTGTGTGCTTCTATAGATAACTGGCCTCTACGTTTAATGGACTTTTTTGCAGCCAATGGAGACCACTTAATACATAAGCCACAAGACCACATAAGCTTTTTATGTTTGAAATTGTTTTATATTTATGTATTAAAGTTACATACTATAAAAGTAATAAATGTTATTGCATTAGATTTCTTTTTTTAATTTTGTAACAATATTTATGGCTAGACTATGTATTATACCACAATTAATAATAATTGTGCAGACGATTTCAAGGCATTTAAATTCAGTGGAATGGATGTCATTAATGCTTTTATGTATTTTTTAAAGAAAAAAATTATACTGATAATGGGTAGCAATAAACAGAGAACTATGAGTATTTTTTAAATTGAATAATTCTCATCCCGAATAGATCATAAATCAAAATGAATTAATAAATTTAACCAAGCGGGCGATATCTCATAATTAGTATAACACGTTTTCGCTTCTTCAAATAGCTAATAGAGAATTACGAATTACTAGTGCATTACGGATCTATTTAGTGTTCTATTAAAATAATGATTTAGATTATTGCTCTGACGCTAAAGTATGGTTATAAATTCTGAGAGATTAAATCAAAGTAATATACATTGTTTATTAAAGAAAATTATAGCACACACATGTATTTTAATTCAGTGTTTATATTTTCCCCGACAGCTTTTTAAATTAACAATATATTTATGGTTTTAATTCTGTATATATTACCTATATTTTTTGTATTGTCAAAGTGACAAACGTTATATATGTCAAGTGTCATTTTAAAATCAATAAAAAATGGTGACATTTAATTTGTTTTGTTAATTCGTTTATGATTCAATGTATGATAAAATATTATATAAAAATAAACAAAAAATATTCTGAATTAAAATGCATTGAGCCATATCAGGTATAAATTTAAGATGGATAATAAAAGCAATATTTGTCGTGTTTGTTTAAATACTAATATACCGAACGACAGTAAGTCATTGTTCGATAAACACGACGATTTATTTTTATTTGAACATATTAATGCGATTACTAATATCAACATACGCTATTACGACGGCTTACCGAATAAGATATGCCCACAGTGCCTACAACAGTTAGAATGTGCTATTGTTTTTAAGACGAAATGTGTGTCATCTAACGAGAAATTAAAAAAGAATTGTTTCCCCACCGAATTGAAATTAAAATCAGAGTGTTTTGTATTTATTAAAAAAGAGGATATTTATCAATCTGATATAAAATTAGAGGATGAATGTATAAATGAAGTTTTCTCGCCTGTAATTTGTATAGAACAAACACCTAAGGCCGAAGATTCTGCAAAAAAAGTTACTAGTCTTCCAAGCTGTCGCAAAAGTAGAGCAATAGATCTTAAACTGGAATGTCATGACTGTGGAGAAACCTTTAAATCTAAATGTAAATTGAGTGTTCATTGGAAGAAAACACATATGCTTACTAATCTGATATGTACAACATGTAAGAGGACATTTAAAAGTTATAAGGCATATCACATGCATAAGAAGAGGAAAAGCAAAAGTTGTGTTGTCGCACAAGATGAGAATGTTAATATAGAAGGAGTTGGTAGAACACGCAAATTTGTCTGCAAAATATGTAACTATATTACTCACAGATCAAAAGATCTATCGGCCCACCTCGTAACACACAGCGGCGACAGGCCATACAAATGTGATCTGTGCCCGAAGAGATTCACCCAACAAAGCTCGCTACAAAATCATAAAGAACAATTACATAATAATATTTTTGTTGAAATAACATGTCAGTTCTGTGGCAAATATATAAAGGGACGGAATAAAGTTTACAGACATCTCAAAAGTCATACAGACAAACGCCTTCCATGCACTGTATGTGGAAAAGTGGTTCGAGGAATCAATTTTCATCTTCACATGAAGAGGCATTCTGGTGTGAGGCCGTTTGTCTGTGAAAAGTGCCCGTCGAGATTCTACACGAGAGCTGAACTTTGCAATCACACGAGATGGGTTCACAGCAGTAAGAACAAATATTACAAATGTGATATCTGTGATTATAAGTCGGTGAGGCCACATAAAGTTAAAAGCCACATGAGCAGACACACAGACATCAATGTGGCCTGTAAAATATGCGGCAGATTCTTCTTAAGCAATGAAAGATTGGCTTTACATGAAAAAACACACTTTGAAGATGAGAAGAAATACTCCTGTCCACATTGTGATGTAAAATTCTTTAAGAGGGATTCAGTGAGACGGCATATTAAAGTTAAACATGTCTCCGAACACTCGGAGGATAAGAAAGATGAAGTGAAAACTGAATTAGTGGCAACTGCAGTAACAGATTTTAAAAATAAAGACGAGATAAGGAAAGTTAGCTAAAATACTGTTTAATTTGTGTATAAATTTAAAATAATGTATATGTCTCTTGTCATTATTTTTTTATTTTTGTACTATTGTAATAATTATCAAAATCCTTATTTGTCACTATATTTATACTGTCTTACTATTAATAAATATTGAATTTTTTTCAAGCAGTTTTTTTTATATTCAATATATAAGGTTTAATTAAAATTCTTCTTATTCTAATACTTACTTCAATGTAAATGTTTTTTGTTTTAGAAAAATATTCAAAATTTTTGTTCGGTCTAATATAAGAATCCAGATTCTATTGAATTTAAGCAAGCATAAAGAGAGTTTAGAATCTATTGTAAAATATTTTAATTTTAAATCTTCAGACACCTCGCCTTATATTTAGAGTTAAAATTACAATTTAGATAGTTCAAGGCTCATTGAAGGGTGTTTCTCGTATTTTTACTAAAGGAAATAAATTCATAACTCTTCACGTGTTTTTGATGAATGTTTTTGAAATTTTGTATTTAATAACATTGTCTTTTACGTTCTTCTACTTCATATTAGCACTTTACATAATTTTTATACAAAAATATAAAATAATTTATTATTAAAGGTTCCAGTAATAAACAATGGTTAAGAATCCAAACTAACCCAGAACCCTTCGTCTAAGGCAACTGCTACGTAAAATTGAGTGTGTGCCTCTGCTAATGTTATATACGATCTTAGCTCTTCAGAAGTTTGTTGCTTGATTTTTTTTAGTCTTCTGTTGTAGCACTACCTTAATGTCTTTCCTCATCAGACTGTACTTAGTTAGCGACCATTCCTTTCACTCAATGGAAATGTGTAAGGACCTCCCAAGTTTTTTCCAAAGATCTCAAAATGTTTTTTTTAATGTTCTGTTCATAAGTAAGTACATTTAAGTGTTATGAAGTGCTAATTTTAAGTCTAATTCATGAAACCGGTAAGCTGTTAAGTAGTTTTACATGATATATATATGAAAAGAGAAATAAAAATTTTCATCCCTACTAATATTATAAATCCGAAAGTAACTCTGTCTGTCTGTCTGTTACGCTTTCACGCTTAAACCACTGAACTGATTTTAATGAAATTTGGTACAGAGATAGAGTTGACCTTGAGAAAGAACATAGGACAGTTTTTATCCCAGACTTTTGAAAGGTTTTCTTGAAACGCGATATAACCGAACTCCACGCGGGCGAAGCTGCGGGCGGAAAGCTAGTATAAAAATAATTCTTATATTTTGCACAAAATTATAGAATCACCCAGTTCCACCTGTCTCGTGTATACAGGTAGGCAGGTGTGACCTACTTTGATAGTTTTAATTTTAGTTTTTACCTTAAATTTTAAATCACTTAATGTCTGACTGGTTTTGTAACTGCAATTAAATTTGAGCAAAAAATTCTAAAAATATATTCTATGTAAGTAGTAACCAAATAATATTAAAGAAATCCATGTGTAAACTTTACTTTTAAGTAAGAATTATATTTTTGGTACGGTTAAAAAATACATCATTACTTTCTTCGGAGACCTTACCTATTGAGATGTCAATGAAAATAGTTGCTTTTGAGTTGCCGTAATCGTATAATATATCAATCAGTCGTGAGACTTATGTCGTTTAAAAGATCAGGAGTTTTGGTTTATAACCGGTTTTAAGAAAACCTAAATATATTAAATTACTTACTTACATTGATACTTAGACATTACAAAATCATCTAAACATCGTATCTAATATAGATAAGTCAGTTAGCGTGTTATAAAACAACGAATAAATGTGTAATTATTATTTTACCGCCTTTTAATGACAGATGTATTTTTATACGGTTTGATGCAATCGTTTTACTTATAATGCCAAACAATATTTTTAATAGTTATATATTAAATAATTAAAACAGAATACCTTAAATCAATACTAAATATCTTTGCAGACTTATACTGTTTATCAGTGAAGTTGTTATTCGAATATCAATACAAAGCCAATGTATGGGAATACCAGGATCAATCGTCTTGCATAATTTATGCAACAATACTAGCAGCAACGGGAATATAGAAGCTTTTTAAAAGTACTATATTTTGATAAACTTAATAATCTTAGAATATTTCGAGTTCATATTTAATGTATTTTGAGGGAAGCCCTAATAAAGAGCATATTCCCGCCAATTTGTTATACTTAGTCCTTAATAACTTTTTTCGTTCTTGTTTTCAAAATGGCGAAAATAACAATTTGATATGCATTCTTGCAACGCGTTTGTTCAAACAAGTAGTTTTTGTTGGTTTTAGTATTTGTTTAATTAAATATGTTTTTTTTTCAGTTTTGAAAGCCTCGTTTTTTAAGCATATCTCTAACCGTAAAGTAAAGTCGTTACCTACTTCAACTGTACAGTTTTGTCTAATCTAAAATAACTTGCTTCTATTAGAAAGACATAATTTTTTTTCGATGCCTTCCAATTGACAAGAAAAATTGTTTTTCAAATATTAAAAACTTACACTCGAATTTGGGTTAAAATGTTTCTTTTTCTTTTTACGTTGAATTAGTATCAAGATTTAATTTTATTATAATTTAATTTAGAGAATTAGAATCTTGGTTACTCATATTCGTGGGGTAAGTACATGAACGGATATGTTTGACTGTAATATGAAATCTGTCGCTATTAATAAAACAATTTTAATGTGTTCTTACTCGTATTACCTATGACTTAAGCTATAAAAACTGATTAGAAGTTATTTCATCCCACCATCAGAATCTTTTAATCTTTTCAATTACTGAAACCAAAATAGTAATTAGTAACTTTCGAAACCATATAGGACTAGCTCTATGGTTAGTTGTCTAAAAACTGTCTTCAACTGCAATGAGCTCCAGGGAAGATGATTATGAATATTGTTTTTGCCATGGAGGAGTCACGATTTGAAAAAAAAATACTCCATGAATACCCGTCAGGTGGGATCCAGACTTAAAATCTGTGAGTCAGTGTCTGTACTGATTATACTACAAAGTTTGCTGATAACAATATAAAATTCTTGAGATCTAAGATTATTGCGATCACATCTCGTTTGCCCGTGATCACGGTTGCTGCAAAGTAAACGTCGGGAGTATGTAGTCAAAACTAATTATAAACGCGCAGCAAATCCGGAAATTTTTAATTGTATACAAAACTGTTATTGAGACTGAAACCAATAGTACTCAGTGGAAGTGTAGAACCTATAGGCTTTGTCAAGGCTAGTGTACTTCACTTCGCTCTAAACCTCATCCTCAGTCCATCAAGAACTCAATTGACTGTTTACCAAAACCGCTTCTCACTTTTCTATTTCTTTAGCTTCTGTATGTTAAACTATAATCAGCGTATTGTCTTGCTATCAACAACGGTCTTTGGGTTGGAGTCACTATTGACATTCAGAATTTAACCTTTAAGTACCGACGTGGGGCCTGAGAGGCCGCGGCGAGTTGACAAATTGTTAGTTTTACCGCTTCCCCGCGCACGTGAGCCCCGTGCTCGTCAGTAGCTGCGAGTTTAATTGCGCCGACGCCGCTGAGAGTGGTAGCAGTGCCGGCGAACACAATTTCGGTAAGTTATGTTGTTTTGAAATTACGACGCGGCCTCTTAGGCCCGACGTCGGTACTAACGTTAGTTTTTTGTTTGAGTCATGAATGAAATTAAATGCTTGTTTCCAGAAATCTATCGGATAATTTGAAGAATGGATGTACCAGGGACATCAAGGGGTAAACGTAGTTTATCTACGGATGAATTACGTTTTTCCAAAAGACCACGGCGTCCTATAAATCTCTTGGATGAAAATAACGCGGCGTTGATTGAGACCTTGCTTGCAGAAGACTCCAGCGGATCGGAGGTAGATGATATCGGAGAAGATTAATAAAATAATAAAATTCTATAATTCCACAAAAGGCGGAGTAGATGAAATCGACAGAAAGTGTTCGGTATACACTTGCAGCCGTCGATCAAGACGTTGGCCTCTGACACCTTTATATAGGATCTTAGATATAAGTTCAGTCAATTCACATATACTGCATGATGTGCATCTAAATAAAGGCACTGATCGCGGTGTGTTTATAAAGCAGTTAGCTCGACAACTCGTCTTAGACCACATGAAGAGAAGGGTGTTACGCTTGCCTCGTGAACTTCATATGAGTTTAGAGAGAATACTCGGTCCTGATATGCCAAATATAGAGCAAGGTCAAGCAAAAGAAGAAAAAACAAGAAAAATATGTGTCTCTTGTCCGCCTAAATTAAATAGAAAATGTACATACCAATGTTACTCATGTAAAAAACATGTTTGTTTACAGTGCGCTAAACAAATCTGCCCTAATTGTGACTAACTTTGTTGTTGGACATTTTTTTAATTTATGAAAACAATTTAAGTTTAATTTTTTTTTGAATAGATATAATCTTTAAGAATCAGAAAAAAATCTATTTCATGGTTCCTAAGAAGTATTATTTCTTTAATTATTTTTATTTCGGGAAATGCCATTTTTAACTATAGAATCAGAGCCAAAGATTAAAGATCATATAATTTCAAAGTTTAATAAAGTTGATTATAATAATTGTCTTTGTTTTCATTTATAGATCCCAAATTAACGATAAAACTTAAAAAATAGATGTCTATTGTACATATTTTCCATACATCTCAGTGTTTAATATGCGGCCTCTCAGGCCCCACGTCGGTACTAGTGATACAAAAAAACCACGTCGGTAGTTGAAGGTTAACAACACAGACTTCTCACTAGTCTATAGATAGACTACTCGCCTTAATCATTCTATTTTGGTACACCACTATCTAGTGATTTCGTATTCCACTACTATGTACAATAAGAACAAATTCTTTTTGCTAATTATATTTAAAGTAAATCGGATAAAAGCCCTAATACCAAAGAAAGTGAGCAAACCTTTGTTGGGAAGATAGTTTGCAAGTACTGGGTTTGATATAAAAGTTACTTACGATTCTCCACACGTACAATAAATAAAATATTTTGCAAAAACAAAAAAGTTATATATGAGATCTTTTTGCACATAATATGTTTCGTATATTCTTAGTTTCATAGCACTTTTAGTATAAAATACATGAATAAACATTGTAATTGGTTATAAAAGATGTTTACAGAAAGGCTGTACAAAGAAAATTTAAAATGAAATACAATAGCTCCGTATAATATACGTACTTTCTAAGTCTATTTAGACACCACTGATATACCGTGAAGGAAAATATCGTGAGGAAACCTGGACTTATAATTTCACAATTATAAGTTTGAAATCACCAACCCGTCTTGAGCAAGCGTGGTGATTAATGCTCAAACCTTCTCCATGTGAGAAGAGGCCTCTCAGCAGTGGGCCCTGAGAGGCTGATGATGATGATGAAGATGATGCAATAGTTCATAGTATTCTAAGAACAATATAGTGTCAGAAACATGTATTATAAACTCAGCGATAAATAGGACGCGTTAACACGATCCGACGCGTAGATAACATTCATGTATCTGTAAAAGACATCAACGCATTGACAATATACATTATACATACAGACATATTAGAGAAAATAAGAAATAACATAATTCCATTATAATTATTATCAAAATTT
The DNA here is from genome assembly GCA_916720795.1 of Danaus chrysippus. Taxonomy (NCBI): domain Eukaryota; kingdom Metazoa; phylum Arthropoda; class Insecta; order Lepidoptera; family Nymphalidae; genus Danaus; species Danaus chrysippus. The sequence goes on from CAKASE010000074.1 coordinate 4,709,798, forward strand.
TTAAATAAAGGCTCAAAATAATATGTGTTTATTCTTCAATATTTAATTCTAAATACAAACTGGATATTCTATGCTCTATGGTAAAAAAAAGTATTATATATTACAATCATTTTATTTTCGTAAGTTTCAATAAATTTATTCAGCGCGGCTTGTGGCCAGATATCTATTAGGTGCTTTTACTGTCGAAGATAAATCAGGACGACTGTTTTCTCCCCTCAGGTTTATATCTTATTAGATTAAGACAATAAAATCCGGCCACTATAACGGACTCTTGTTGGAAATACTAGAATAAGTTTTTTTCTATCACTATCATGGAACCTCTTTGGTTGAATTTTTTTTTTATAAATAAAAAACTTTTAACTAAAATTTCAGAAATTAGTGTCAAGAAAACAATGGCATAATTATTGTGTATTAATAAAAAACATATTTATAGTCTATGGTTACACTGTTGTTTAACGTTAAATTATTTCCGTCTTCATAGAAGTAGTCACTTGAGGGAGATTTTAATTAACAAAAAAACTAACGATATCCATTACTATTAATAGGATATTGTATAAAGTTTGGACACACACAAATCTGTTTGCCGAAAATTTATGTTTACCTTAAACAGGTTTTTAGCGTGGTAGCACAGCTGCAACGGAGCAAAGATAATAATTCAGATGTTTCAGTTCAATACAGATATAACTAAAAATTATCTGAAGTATAAATAAGTGTATTATAATATAAAAAATTGTATAATTTTTGAAACGTTAATTCGTATGTTAGCTTCTATGAATAATTTATTTTGAGTTAAATTATAATGAAGATACACATAATAACATTGGCTCTTTACGTACAAAGATCAAACCAATCACACCTGTGAATTCACGCATGTTCTTTGTCGCACGCTCGGCGCCATGTTCCTCAGTCCAGTTAGATACGACCCGTGAGTTGCACGCGTCAACATGGCCGACACAAGTACGATCGAAAATAAAAATGACTGTTATTACAAGTGCAAATAAAAGTTTTCAACCGTATCCGTGAAGTTGTGACGTATTTTTAATAAATTTCTTAATCTACATAAAGTTATCAAGAGTTTAGTACTGTTGATAAACTAAAAGTTAGTTGCCGCCAGTGTTGGTGTTTTTGTGTTTCGAACTGGATTCTGATTGGGCTGTTGATAACTGAAATAAAAGGTGCGTTTCTTTTTTCAAATTTACAAATGTTTATTTCTAACGGATTTCTTACTATTTTCATAATTATTTAATTTATATTATTCAAGAAATCTATTGTTTATTATTAAAACAGTCCGTAAGGTTAGTATTTACACTTATTACCTAAACAGTAATATGTTAAATCGATTAAAACGGTTATGAAAGGGGAACGCAGGTCCAAATTGCAGTCTTACTTGTTGCATAGTCTCGTATAAACGACAGTTTTATACCTTTTGTAAATCGTTAAATTATTATACGAAATATAAATTTAAATATTATAAATTCTTCAATTATATAATCGGACTTGTACTCTTTAGGTTTTACAATATAAGTAATTGATATCGTAAACTGTTTGATTCATTCTTCTTATGTAATATATATGTATACTGTAATTTACTTCTACATTACAAACTCAGTTTATTTCTAAACTAAGCATGTCTATAATATAGAAAATAAAGAGTCGAAGCGTTGTTTCAAAACCAATCAATTTGTTAATAATTTTGCAAGACGCGACAAAATAGATTATATGTTACGAAAAACCTATTTTGTAAAATATAATAGTTAAAAGCCATCTCAAGTCTCGCGTATTCTACACATCTGTCTGTCATAATGCAGTAATGCTTCGTAACTCAGGGCTTCATTTAAAATGTTTTAAAACCTTCAGTTCTGGAGAACAATACCTACATTAAATACTCAATTTTTAATTGCGTTTTTTTAATTGGTTGACATTACGTAATAACTATGACCTCGAGATAATATAAAAGACGCCATGATTGTCACCACATTTAGTTTCTACACATTCCTGTTTTAAAAATTTCAGCTTTGGTAATAAAAATATCGTATATATAACGCTTATATTAGACAAAGAAGCGGTAAAATGTATTTATTTAATAATAACGATTTTATATTAATTTCTAATAAATTATAAATTATGAAATTTTAATTTGAAACTATTAAATCAGTATTGCAAGCGTTAAAAATATACTCGTCAATAATAATGCAGCGTGAAATCAAAAAATCAAGCTTCTTACGGCGTTATGAAATTGATCTGAGCAATCTTTTATACGCTAATTCGTTTATTTTTAATAAAAAAGATTACACAAACAGGATCTCACCGTTATACTATACAAGTGTTTGACGAGACGTTGACTTCATTCATGAGGCGCGCTATATTTATATGTATATAAACATAATACACATACATATCTTCTTCTTCTACCTGGAAATTTCCCAGTTTTAACCAGGGTCTGCCTTACATGTTGTGAATAGTTTTTGCTAATTGAAATAGTAATGGCCTGCCTGACATCAATCCTCTTTGGGGAATGCATTAATCAGTGTTGTCTAAATACTCTTAGAAAGTGCATATGACTCGGAAAAATCACATTGGTACTTGCCAGGATAGAACCCGCGCCCTCATGCATGAGAGGCGTCACTAGGTCACCACTGACTTAATACATATGTCATAGTATATTTACGTAAAAAAAAAGTAAAACATGGGTTTTTAATATAAATGATATTAAGTCGAGTATTTTTCATCTGTTTGTTAAATATATATAAACGCAGTACAAATATAACATAATGCTTGCAGACAAAAAAGTCTTTGAAGTATAAATCAAGCTCTTAATTCACCAAGGTTCCGTGCCCCGAGTTTCTGGCGACTCAATTCTCTGTCGTATTTGAAGCAACAATGAAAAGAAATTGCCAAAACTAATTCAATAAACTCCAATGAATGTTCGAGTGTTTTACAAAAGTAATTTTATATTCGGTTTGATTCAATAGCTTGATACGAAGGTTGTACTGAGAGAATGAAATTAATTAATTTATATAAAGTTCCCTTAATTTGTTCGTATTGCTTGTTATATTAAAAATACTTCCTAATATTATAAACAAGAAGATTATTCGGATATATTATGTACAAAAATTTATCATTTTTACCATTACATAACGTTCATAGTTAGTTTATTTTGATAAATTAGTTTTTTATGTATATTAATATTAAATTAAGAGCGCCATTAGCTCGGGTTGAATGACCTTAAATTTGTTACTGTATTTGAGGTGCAATTTCAACCCACATTCGGTTTACTAATTAATCGGCAACTGATATACACGCAACGACGTAATAACCAGTGTATTTGAGGAAATTATTTTTGAAAAATATAGTATAAATGTATTTATTTTCAATTTTATTTCGATTAATAATTTTTCACATAGAATGAAGCTGAGTTTTTTGGATACTACGCTTTTATTATTTTGGATTAAGATACTTTTATCTTGTCTGCCCGTGATCACGGTTGCTGGATAGAAACGGAATTGTGGGATTATGTAGATACACAATAATATAAAACTAATATCAGAAAAACTTTCTTTTAAATGTGTACATGAGGAAATCTTAGTTATTCTCATTGGTATTTCTTAACTACTAGTTAATATTATCGTTGACTTAACGAGCGAATTACACAATGATCGTAGTAAAAAATGTCTTCGTTAAACGTCTCATAAAGTATAATTTTACGTTTCACAAAGAACAGAGAAGTCTTACTTATAAGAATGGGTTTTGCCAACGGTTAATGTACATATCGCTGTCAATACATTGCTTGGTTGCTATTCGTATAGTATCATTCTAAACTTAATATGAATTTGCATTTACAACGTCACACGTACAGTTTTGTAGTTTACATTTACAGATCGCTTCTTATAATATATATTTGACCAGGTAGACAATGCTCTAACTGCAGCACTGATAAGTAGATACACGGACTAAGGTCTGTACCTATCATACTTATTCTTACAGATCAAACTATAGATTAATTATTGGATTTAATACTTTTGCGAGTATTCATTTAAATGAAACTAATATTATTTTTACCGGATTATACTACGTATGTATTTATTGTAAAAACTACATAATCCCGACGTTTCGGTTATTTTTCAGCAACCGTTTTCACGGGCAGACGAGATGTGAAGGTTTGTCAGTCGGTCTTGTTATCTAGCGCCATCGATTTCTTAATTTCATATAGATTAATCATTCAATAAACGGTGAAGAATCAGAGAACTTTAAGATAAATCGTCATTAACAATTTTATATCTGTCTTTCTCAATAATTATTATCCTATTTAGAACGTATCTCAAATAATTAAAACTCACTATATGGTTCATAATATTATATATGTATTTACTATTATTGTACCAGTATGAATATCGTTGAATAGTACGATGCCTCCGATCCAGATTGTATAACTATTCTATATAATAACAATAACACTATCAGATAATATAATGGATTGACGGAGAATGTATGTCTGTTTGTTACACTCAATAACTAAACATTGATATATACATATATAGCTGTGTAATATAACCATATTGACCTAGTTAGTCCTGGATCCAAGCTTGGGATGAAGCTTCAAACATTATCACCTTAATTTGTTGAGATTTAGATAGATTCTTCAATGCTCATATACTTTTTTTAAAAATAAAAGCTATGAAACTCATTGCATTGACTGGATATATAAATTGTATTACCCAGAATAAGCACGGTCGAACTATAAAGACAATTTTCAGTTGTTCAGTTGTAAATCTTCACTCATGGTAACAAAGTAGATATAAGGACGAAAAATGACAATTTTATACACTTTCACGAGAACTAATGAAAACATATACATGGTTTTATGTTCAGTTAACGTGATTGTGAATAAAGTTTTTATCACTGTATAACAATTTTAATTTGAGTTACACTTAAATTTCAGCCAACATAACAAATTACATTGATATGAATAGACTCATCTTGTGATGAGACATTCGTTCTTATTCCGTTGTATTAAAGTCGATATTGCATCGCAATAAAGTTCTTTGATATTTCGTGAGGTGAAAATTCAAAATCGTATCCGTGAGCCACGAGCATGTCCCAATAAAAGAATCCAATCCGTTCTTGAACCAATATTTGATGTACGCTGGGAAGGTATCGATGTTTCAAAATATATCGATGTATCAAGCCTTTGAGTTCTATGAAAACGAGTAATCATTTTGCTTGTGTTATTTTACCTGTTCAATAATATCTTGATTTGAGACAGCAAAACTTCAACTTTTAATATTTATCATCACTGTATATTAAAACTTTTTACCTAACATAGAAGCATTAATAATTCAGTATATAATTTAAACTGGATTTTAATTCAATTTATATACAAATATCAAATTTATTGAATGTTCTGCGAGTTATATCTGTATGCGAACATGATGTTTTCAAATCACATTAATTAATTACGTCTGTCGCGCGATACGTGTTTGAGTTGGCACATGAAGGCTTTGCTACATCTGTATAATGAGATAATCTAGTAGCTTAAGATCTGATAAATATATCTTGTCTGACTACTGATGATCGCATTACTTGATCAACTTGAAATTCTACAATATATATTTAGTAGGTACTAGCTGTTACCCGCGTCTTTGCGTAAAAAAGAAATATGTAATAAGCAATGAAAACCTTTTAAGCGCCGCGTGCATCCTGAATCCCACTCGTACGTGATAATACTTAATTTCAGGATCGGGATCAAAAGTAGCTTAATTGACTCCTTATTAAATGCTACTGCCATTAAAAGTCCCATCGCAATCGGTCCAGCCATTTCAGAGATTACCCGGAACAAAGAGACAGACTGACGAAAATTGAAAAAAATGCAATTTTGGTGTATGTACCGTATACATATTCATATGCATAGTAAAAACGGTTATTTCAATATTACAAACAGACTCTCAAATTTTATTTATTTGTATAGATATATTATTTGTGGTCAGTGTGTAAAAAATTTGTTCGTAGCTGAAAAATTATATATTATTCTATGTCCACTTTAAAAAAATCGCTTATTTTATTGAATATTAGTTATAAATTTAATTGATGTTTAATCCCTTGATCCTGAGCTGTTAGGATAATTCTAGTGGGTTATGAAAGTTTCTCATTCATCCTCTAAAGTCTAAACAGTGTAAACTATTAACTTGTTACATAATTCTTTAATCGTTTAAAACATTTACAAATAAACTTTCACACATTTTCTGATAAAGGATTTGTATAAAATATATTTTTTATATAAGAATATCCCTACTAATATTGTAAATGCGAAAGTAACTCTGTCTGTCTGTCTGTTACGCTTTCACGCCTAAACCCACTGAATTGATTTTAATGAAATTTGGTACAGAGATAGAGTTGACCTTGAGAAAGAACATAGGATAGTTTTTATCCCAGACTTTTGAAAGGTTCTCTTGGAAACGCGATATAACGCCACGCGGGCGAAGTTGCGGGCGGAAAGCTAGTTCTCTATAATTGGTGAATACTGTCTTTTAGAAATACTAAATCTTTCAGCATTATAAAAGGATTTGGATTCGAATCGATAAAATTGTCTAGTATAAAGGTCGAATACAATATTCAACCTTTTATCTAGCTAGGACATACGTAAAGTAATTATTTATGACTTCTAGACTTGCTTCGATTTTATTCATAGAACGTCGATCACAAGGACAGTTTTAAGTCTGTTTTGAAATAAAGTTATATTTTGTACTGGAATACCACTAGGTTTATTTTTTAGGTACATACATACATATTTTAATTAAAGCTAAGAAAAAAATTAATGTTTTCTTTTACTTAGAAAAAAATATATTTTTTATTCTTATAATAACTTATTTCAAATAAATGCTCAGTGTACTTATACTTTTATATTATTATATTCGTTTTCGATTTAACAAAGACTAATAAGAATTATAGTCCGTCCCCTAATAAGGCCTTCAACACATGTGACGTTGCTACATGCGACACAATGCGCTTTTGTGTGTAGCCTGCCTTATTTGTACTATGACATGATTTAAGGTACTTAATTTGAAGGTGGACAATCACTGTGTATAGAGTACGTAACATAATTTAAATAGATATTTAGGATATGTAAAGTATCTTTGTTATATGAATCAATATTATGTATTATATAACATTATTTTATATAAAAGAAAACTTTATTCCAGTTCGTGTATTAAATGTAACTATAAAGAAATGTAATAAGCTATTTGCCTCAATTCAGATATTTCGAGTACATAAATCCCAAGTTTATTAGCGCTAAATCTTATTTAGGTGTAAGCTATTTACTCAACAATAGCGCACTCCTTAATGTAATACATTTTACTGTTCATAAATCATGTAGGAACATTCCTCTGTTTGGCTAATTTATTGGTCCATTTAAAGTATTAATATGTGAAGATATAACCAATGAATTGATTAAGATGCGTAGCTCAAATCAAAAACAGTGATCGGAATTGTTGTTTCTTATTATATGAAAGAGACTATAAGATAGATGTTTGTTATTTACGTGAAATATACTGGATTGATTTTAATATAACTTTTTACAAACAATCTTCTTCTTCCTGGCAATTTCCCAGCTTTAGCCAGGGTCTGCCTTCCTGTTTAAACTCCTCCATTTTGCACGCTTATACAATCGTAGGGACTAAAGGTGTACATCATGCAAGTTGTTTGCTTGAGCCAATGAAGTTTATGTAATCCGGTTCCTAGCTCATAATAAATTGATTAATTTGACGTAATCTCTCTTCATATAACGTTGACAAGCACATCAAGAAACAATATACTAAGCGTAAACTATGAGAGTAGCAGTAACAAGTAGTATATCATGCTTATCTGTAACAGCTTGAAACCAACACCCTTAGTAATAGTTCTCATTGTCAAACTTAACACAGACAGCTTGCAGTCCCTCATTCATAAATCCTTACATACTTCTATATATATAGGGATATAATTAAACACTGGAAACTCTATGCATACTCTCTCTATGTTCAACCATGCAAACTCGTGGTAAGTGGAAGCAAACAAACTAGCTTCTAACGAATTATGTTCTATGATGAAATTAGTATTAGGAAGATAATTTAATATCAGTTCAAATAGTAGGCTCATTATACTCGTATACAGTAGGTTATTTAAGCAAACACTGGATAGCAACATTTTGTTGACTTAAAAATATATATACACTAGCTGCGAACCGCGGTGTTACCCGCAGAATTCCGGGATTTCCGGGATGTAAAGTAGCCTATGTGTTATTTCCGGACTTCAGCTTCCTGTATACAAAATTTCAATCAAAATTGGTTCAGCCGTTTGAGCTTGAAGAAGTAACAAACATACACACACACACACACTCAAAAACTTTCGCAATTATAATATTAGTAGGATATAATTGTATCTCTTAGGAAATTAGGATAATTTTATAATTAAAGTCGATTTTATTAGTAAAATGTATTTTATTTTATCTGTCTTAAAGTTGTTTATGTAATGGCTTACATTATTTTGATGAACAGAATTTTAGGAGATAAGTGGTAATCCCAATAACATAATACATATGTGTATATTGTATATGTATATAGTATATATATCATATTGTACTGGATCGTTTGATTTCGTGTGTTTTATCTTCGTCAGATGCAAATTTATTGTAATCGAGATTTCATTTTATTGATGGATGTTTCAACCAATATTGCTGGTAGTGAATCTTCAAAAACCGTCACACATAACAGGCGTGTTGCTGTTTTGAATTAAAAGCAAAAGATTACATACATATTAATATGCATCAGGCTATAAAAAGTCCAGCCTTAGTCGCTTCCTTGCTTGCCTTAAGTAGGCAATAGGAGGTCTCGTCTTACAACGGTCAATGCATCAGGTTGGATTCTATGTCAGTCTTCTTATTCTAGCTGGTTAAACTGTACTTATACAAATTATGGATTTGCATACTATAGGAGGATTAATTTCCAAATTAATATTACAAACTTATATGATCTCTGTATGCTATCAATGGGCACGAAAATGTCTTAGTTTAAAATGGTCTCGGTTGACGTTTTTCAATATACTGATGCCTAATATATTAATTCGTTTCTGTTTCTTAAAATAATTAATTAATTATTGTATCTTATGTAATACTATCTTCTAAAGTAATAATAACTTAAACTCTTTGCTACTTTATAATATTTCTTTGACAATTGGTTATTAGTACTTAGTATATAAAATTAAATTTGAAATTCAAAAAGTTGCGAAAATAATCATAAAGTATATAAGTTATGAATGGATTGAATCAAATTTATATGTAATGAAATTAATTATACACAATATAATGTGAAAATAAGATAAAACGATATCAACAATAGCCATCTAAAATTCATTTTTAATGGGAACCATTAAAAAAGGCATCGCTTAATGGTGGAAGTACGCTTGTATGATAATGTTTTTCAGATAAAATATTTTAAATTATCTTTTAAATTTATACATACAGATCGTTGTAACGTGACACGTTTTATAATGTACATAATATAATAAACAATTATTTTTAACTGTTTGGATAAAGACGAAAAGAAATTATGTTTTATTCGCTTCGCCCGCAGCTTCGCCCGCGTGGAGTTCGGTTATACCGCGTTTCCAAGAGAACTTTTAAAAACTGTGGGATAAAAACTATCCTATGTTCTTTCTCAAGGTCAACTCTATCTCCGTAAGAAATTTCATTAAAATTAGTTCTGTGGTTTAGGCGTGAAAGCGTAACAGACAGACAGACAGAGTTACTTTCGCATTTATAATATTAGTAGGGATAAACAAATTTTAAAGCTTATCACGATCGTCATTTCTTTATAAATTTTCACACATGTCAATATATTGAGGTGAGAAAGTAGGTGTGAGTGAGTTTGTCGTGAACTTGTGATAAAGGTATATTATCACCGGGGTCAAGCGAGACCAATCATAGCGCGCCGAATTAATTCCGTCATAATAAGCTGTTATGAAATAGAGATTCTTAATTAATTTTATGACGAAGCTTTATATTTGGAGACGGTTAGTTTTATACTTTCTCTTTATTATTCTCAGTGTTTGTTAAGTAAATGTTATTTTTTTTTTGTTAAAAGTTAAATTTTAGGTCATCCGATGTTTGATTGACAGTATTTTTTTTACAACTACCTGCACTTGATATGTACAATGTACTGGATCACGGTTTGTTGGATTAAACAATTGTTATGAATATAATTGTTGTTAAACAGTTATATTGTTTGAAATAATTGTTTATAATAAAAATATTTTATAAGTGAGTAGATAGTAATATTATAGTATCTTACATATTTTTTGATCTGTAATACATAAATTTACTTAATGTATATATGCTTAATAACAATTTATACCAAATTTTATTTGAAATATTTACTTTGTATTGAACTATTATTTTGATAATTTTTAATAATATAAATAACTCTCATTTTTCATAAACATATATTAAACTTGTACAAATTTTGATGTCAATCTGTTTAACAAATATATGATTCCATAAAACAACGCCAAGTATATGGCTATGCCTGTTTTTGAAACAAGTACGCTTTCTCGATGCAACACGCCATCAAAACTTAATAGGTCTGAACAAATGCCGTTACAATTAAAGATAAACAAAATACTACTTTTGAATCTGCTATCTACTTGTAACTTTTCACGATTGTTCGCTAGTTTAAATAAAGTAGTTTGGTTTGATAAAGAGAACTTAATAGCTGAGAATAAGATGCATTAAGTACCGCAAAAATAAAAAATAATTATTGTTTTTTGTTAAAATTGTTTGTACTCATATAAATAAAATGTTTGTGTAATGTTATTGATAGGTGCGATAAATCCTCTTCAGTTTGTAACAGATATAAATCTGACCAAATCTCCAAGTAGTGTTCGTACCTAAAAGCCGATCAGAGTTACGAAGAAATCCTTTTCGAAAGCTAAGGATTTTATAGATATGAAGATAGCATCTAGTACTAAATCGGGTAAATTAAAATATGACTTACGGCTTGTAACTTATAAGATACGAACTGATAATTTCGATAGGCTGATAAAATCAAAACAGCTATCCTTGATTCGTTAAGAAAATACTAATTTCACTTTATTATTATTATCAATTCCATATAAATACGTCAAATATTATGAAAAAATGTGAACAATAAATTCAATTATACTAGTCAGTATAGTTTCAATATGTTCGCGGAAACAGAAATGAGTTCCATTCAGTCAATCGCAGTGAGGTATTGAAGGCAGCTTCTTCATCTTTTATCTGATGAAAAGGGAACTCAAAGCGGGAACACGTGCGATACTGTTTCTGACACAGGATGTGTCTGTATTGACTTCAAAGGCTTTGAGGAAGGCTTCTTTCCTTATTATATTTTCTCCTAAGATTATAAGTCAATAAACCCTTTTGACTGCAATATTCGATGTATTTCAGTTTCAACGAGATATAACGAGATTTAAAACTTTTGCGAGTATTCATTTAAATGAAACTAATATTTTTCGGATATAATACGCATGATTTAAACATCAGGAGTATGTAATTTAAAAAAAATAAAGAACGCGTAGTGTATCCGAAAAATATTAGTTTCATTTAAGCCTTAAGTTATAATGCCATTATTCTTCATAGAGATGAGATATTTTTCCATAATAATCTTAAGGAAGATGTATATTAAGTACATAACTTCCTACCTCGGCCTCAAGTTAATTTAACCGCCGGTGAGACTACGAAGTGCTATCAATCTTTAACAAGATCTCTATCTGAAGGAAACGTTGCGTGGAACTTTGAATATATTAAGTTTTCTATTAATTTTAATGAATTCAAGTTAATTGTAACTTTGGTTTTATGTTAACTAAGAAGATTTTCATTTGCATACCTGTGTATATAGAAAATATAAATGAAAATTTATTTCCTTACCTACACAGAAGATTATATACGGTAAAAAGAGATTATTAAAAATATTAATTATAATCTTGATTTTTAATTAATTTTGTATTAATTACGTGAATAAAACTTTCGCAATATTAAATCGAAGTTATTAAAAATATATTTTATACAAAAATTATTAATATTCAAACTTATATAATTGATCAAGATTATACATAATTTTAATAGTAAATAAATAAAGAAATATATAAATAAATATTTCTTTCATTTTTTCTCTATGTTCTCAATTCTGTTTCATTGTCTATTTCACAAAATTCAAAACAATTGATGAGTATTTTCAGCTACGTAGAGCTTTGTGTGTACGTATAATTATATTTTAAAGTATGGCATGCAATCTACTGCATTGGAGGCCGTATACTACAGGTAGGACCAAATTGTTACTACAGCGAATCCTTATTAATATTTCGAGAAACTTTAGTAGGAGTTTCTAGTAGTGTCGCTCTGGTTCTAATATATAATTGAATAAAATAAATCCAATATTCAAGACTCCTTGTAAATTCACATACGGTTCAAAGTTAGGTGAGGATGCTCAAATTACCAATAGGTGTTAGAAGTCCGATATGTTTATACAACGAATCCTTAGCGTAAAATAGTTTGGGAACTTATATAGGTCTTAAAAGTAATAAAATTTATATAAAAAAGTATTATTTGTTCCAATGAACTATATCAAGTTGTAATAACTTAGCTCGAAAAGTAAGTCAGAGATCGCGAAATTTTTCTTGATATTTTTGAATATCTAAAGTTTTACAATATATAAATTCTTATAAAATATATAATGATTCTTATCTCATGAACCACAGAAACATTTAAGTACAGACTTTCATACAAATTACTCCTTAAATTAATGTGTTAACCAAAAAAATCATAAGTCTATAATAAAATTAACTCACTCAGAGTAATGTAAATTTTAATGATACAGTAACAGAATATTGGTAAGACCAAAATAAACTGCACTTTAATAAAACCTGCCCTTGATTTCTACATCAAGCAATAAACCAATCTTCCTAAAAGGTTACCCGACTAAAACGAACTACTCAGAATCAATCACATCAAAGTCATAATAACTTAAAATTATATTAAGTCTACGTTCCTGTCTCTTCTTGATGTTGTTAGTCACTTCTGTACCCTTAGTCCAAGCTGACGTCACACTACGTACTGATCGTTTATAGTTTTTACAAATAATCGCATATATTAACGTAGCTTATAAAATGAGAAACGCGTAACGTTTCGTCTGTAGTATTAGAACGGGAACTTTTTGTAATTAGAGTTTACGAGGACTTGTTTATTTGTTTATTTTACCTCAAAGAAAAACTGCAAGCATTTATTAAGTAAATATAACTGAGTAAGTAAGAATTTTAATAAATTTGAATAAATAACTGTTATATATTATAATGTGAATGCGAACACGTAATTGGAAAGCTGCTTTACAATTTGTAACATCAGCAAATTACATAGAAATGCTAAACTCTATTTAGAATATTCGTCGGTATTTTACACTGTACGGTGTCTCAACGTATTTTAAACCTTAATGCGAAGGTAATAGAGTTGTCATTTAAAATGAATTTCACTGAGTTTACATAATGCCTTCAATTTGGCATATGAATAGGAGCGACCGTACAAAAGTTAAAGTTATTGTTTTTGGTAGAATGGATGCCTTTAAAGCTTCTTTAATAAACCTACGTTAACGCAGGAATGTACATACGATTTGCATTCTGTAATTAATATTTGTGTTTACTATTCAAATTATTTATAGAAGGTTATGTGAATGCGTTTCGATAATGAAACATATGATATTTTATAAATCTCTCGTTAATCTTAAATCCTCGTCTGATTAAAATACATTTAAATACACAAAATGTTGTTAGGACAAAAATTTACATGTATGTTGTTAAAATACATACTGGTGTACTCGGTTATTTGAATAAAAAAAAATCATTAGAATAAATAAAACTACGCAGTGGCCAGATAAACGGGTCATTCAACTTACACATAAGACGGACCGTTAAAAATTATAATACATACATTTTCTCTGCTTCGACACAAAGTTGATTTCATAAAATGATGCAAATTTTATGTATTGGATAAACATTGTCTCTTTGAACAAATAGAATGCATATGATTATTATAATTCAAATTTGACTTTTTAATTAAGTGTTACCAATTCTCTTTGTAAATAAATTAATACGTAATGTATTTTTAATACATTTGCAGCGTTAAATCTGGCATTGTTATATAAAATTTAAGTTAATATTTAATTATTTTATGAAAATATATCGACTTAATAATGACTCTTTTTGTCTTAAGTCTGCGCCGTGGTATTAAAAGCTAAAATTGCATTACCACAATGTCGACTACTTAAAATTTATTTAAAGCTAGTACAGCAACAGGTTTTTTTAATCTAGCTTAAGATCTCTAGGACTGAAATTATACATGTTTTTGGACCTTAGTTTTTCGGAAATACTTGTATTCTTGTTTTGTTGTTGTAGTTTTATTACTACGGAAATATTCACTCACAGCTCTATTGCTAAGTGTCAAAAAGAAAATATTTTACTTGAGCATCGAGTCCGGATAAATAAAAAATAAGCAATATATATAAAAACTAGTAGAACTTTTAAATTTTATTTTTTGGCTAACCATTTTTTGAATCTAACGCCGTTATAACATTTTTCGAGACCAACTAACGATCGACAATTTATTTTTATCTCAGTTTTTGCTAGCGATATTGGTTCGATGTATTTCGGTATAGGATTATATAAAACGAAAAATGTTTTCGACAAACAGTTATAGTAAATGTATATAAAATATTATTGTCTTAATTTGGCAGGACCGAAATGGAATAATAGTATAAATTATCAGATTGTATGAATTATATTATTTTTAGGATTCATCCATATACATTTTCTAATTTATTGTGTATTATATATGTTCTGTTTTTGTCAACTGGTGTTAAATCCATCCATTACCGCTGTATCTTATCAAGAAACAATTTGAGAGGAAGAATAACTCTAGCATACGTTGTTTTCAATAGCATTAATTTTATTTCATTCGTAAAAAATCCACAATAACTACAAAATAATTTAAAGTTTCCGTACATTACGTACGCGATTCGGTTTATTGGGAAACCATAAAACGTTCGGTATTTAAGTGTCGATGCTAACTCGGACTAAGCTCTGGTTAGTCGTGATATTAATTCAGGCCCGTATAGTAAAAGTGCGGCGATTCTAAACCATTACACATTGATAGCGAAGTCGTGCCTCCGCTTTATAATTACATTGATAACACATGGCACAGGATGTAGCGGACTGTGTACTGAGATAACAAATAAATTTATTGCCTTAGATAAATATTTGAAATTATACAACTCAAAAAACCTTTAAATTGTTTATTTCTTATAAATATAATTTAGAATTGAGTAAATATCTTTAATTTGGTACGAAATCAAGTTAGTTAAAAAACTACATATTGGCAATTTTTAACAAAATCAATTTTATTTTAAACTTTCGTGTTCTTTATGTAAAATTATTCCGATTGTTTTTAGTTTAAACTATTCATTATATCAAATGATGCCGATAAAGATTATCGCTACCCGCTTCCGCTATCGCGTCTCTTATCAGCGTGTGCTAGGTCTAACTTGGTTCGCTTCGCCTGCGGCTGCGCTCCACACAAAGAACCCATTCAAACGGCCGGTATTAAAGTGTAACCTTTTGTGTTTTTTCTCATTACTCCGTTCCAGTAAATCAGTCTTACTAATTGTTTTTAATTATATTGTAAATATGTCAATAGTTTTACACAATATTTATTTTGTTGCAGGTTTAAATAAAATTTAATTTATTAATACAAATATTAATACATACTAGTTGCCAAAACTTATGCCTGTTGTCTATTTTTTCTTTAGCTAAATGTCATATTAGTCGTCAGTATTTTTCTCGTTTGTCGGCGTCCACAGATGTACTCGTAAAATAAGATATAAAATCGTTTTACGGTTTGCAATTTTTAAAATGGTTTCAAGATACGGAGCTGTTTGTTTCCTTTTAAGTAATAATGGAACGTTTTAATGATGCAAATGAAGTTTTTCTGTGACACAGATGATTAAGCCGATCAAATTTAACTTAATCTAAAATCTGTTGCGCAACAAGTTTCCAATTGGTCCGCCAGCATCCCAGCCTTCACGCTTCGATCATCTGATCTTATTCTGACATTTGCATAACTCAATAACACCACGATACAAATGCAATTATATATTTCGCTAGTAGTTTCATTATTGTTTGTGATATCTTCATCTGATTACAATAGTCTGTAAATTTAAAACCCTCATAATTTTATAAAATTATTGCAATGCATATAAATCTATCAAAATTTATCGTTTTTAAGCTCATTATTTATTTGATTTAAAATATAAAAATATAGGGGAAAAAGATTCGAATGACTAGATATTTCAATCTAAATTTGTTATCAAGAGAATCCTATATTTTTATTTGCGAAAATATTTCATATATGAAATAGCATAACAAATGTATAAGCTGAGTGTTCCATTTAGTTACACCGGTTATTTAATATATATTGGATGTTGTTATAAATCCATTAAATAATGTTTTAAAATTCACAAACAGTTCATTATATATTCCAGCTTAACTTTAAAAGCCTCCGCCAATCCGTTAACAGAATATTGTAACATATAAACGTTCCACATGTATTTATTGTTATACATTTTTAATTAATCTATTATATAATAGCTGTTTAATATGGAGTTTAAGAATATAGTTTTTTTTAATACGAAAATTGTTTCTACATCCTTATTACGTGTTATTCCGATAATCAAAATCAAACTATATTACTTTAAGAGTAACCAAATTGTTATTAGTAAATTTCGTAAGATCAAGAGGTATTTTAAACGTCTCTTGAAGCACACTTCAGACACTTTTCACACACACTTTTCAGATGTCTTTTGAAATACATAGACAGACGATACGTTTTATGATAGGTGATAGAAATTTTATAAAAAAACTAGCAAACTTCCTCAGATCTTCACCTATTCTTTAGAGCATAAACACGATTTTTTTTGGTATTTATTTATGAATAAAATACTGGTAACATAAAGTTTAAATAGCATTTCTATACATACCTATATAAATTATACAAAACAAATTCCACTATAATATTTTTCAATCAGTTAAAATATATATATATTCTTTGGTAAATAATCTGCATTAACAGATAAAAGTAAAATATTGTTATTGATACATTTTAATATTTAAATATGATGAATTTTTCGCAAAAAAAATATTTCCAAGGATTTTATTTTCATTTGACGAGTTTTCTAATTAAGTTTGAATTAAGGTAATTTGCATAAATTTAATGATCCCGCCGTATATCCGGTTGATGAGATAATAACAGATGCCATAACCCTTTTATAGGCTTCTTTGATTGTTTTATTATATAACTTCGAATTTCAATACCGATATTGAGCACGTTTAATTTTTCATTAACATATGTATATTTTCATTATTCTGGGTTAATTACTCGTTAATTGTTAAATAATAAAAAGAGACGAAACTTCTAAGCATTCAATGTATTCACCGTGAGGGTGTCGGGTCCATCGTTGTAGGGAGAGGAGCTTCAACAGTGCCTGGGACTTGTGACCCAGGTGTAGGTTTAAAGAGCCCATATCTAAAGCGTTAAAGGCTCAGCTCCATCCTTTAAACTCATCTTTATCTTCACAAATATGAAAAGACAATTGCACAATAGTTGAAGTTAAAATAGGTTTTTTATTATCAAAGAGAACACGAACTAGAGAACTGAACTAGCAATTTAATGCGAGTTTCGACTTGCGACATGTCTTCCAGGAACAACGAACATTTAACTTTTGAAACACTCTTAGTATTACTGAGAAACAAACAAAGTCCTACTATTCTGGTCTCTTAATTATTTAACGTTTCTACAATTTTTTTATGTGGCACTTTTGTTTTGCGTATACATAACTTGATCACTTATATAGAGATATTGATCATTGTTTTTGTTGATTAAAATAAATCCAATGAAAGTGTTAGATTTTAGTAAGAAAATACTTTGTAACATATAATAACTTCGTTATATATATATATATAGGTACTTTAAACGAGATTATGACGTTTTCCTTTCAAATGTAAACGAAATGTCTATTCTATAGTGCCTGTAAAGAAAAGTAACTTTTAGTTTTCTTATAAATGTGTAACAAGGAATTTTCTCTAATCAATATCTCTCTTTTCAAGTTTCTAGGACAAAGAGACTTAAAAATCACGTTGTAGTATGTTTTGCTTAATATCAAATCAGCTGGTACGTAAATGCTTTGGGATGCGACCTTTCTGTTGGCGCGTGCTAAGTTATGAGCGTCCAACTAATATAACATAAAGAATTAACAATTTCTTTTATATCTCACAAAGTTGCTATTACATATTACATTAAATATATCGTTCATCTATTATCTTTTATAACATAGAATCAATTCTTAAGACTTAACATCTCTATTAGACTATTAATATAATGATTTAAAATCTCGATTCGCTTTTCTTGCTTAAAAATAAGGTCAGAGGTTACTATATACAGAAACAAAATTTTGTTTTATAAATATATCCGTTTTATTTAGTCTTATAAAAGGAAGCGCTTTTATATTATTCGAAAACAATTTTGTCACATGTTTGTCATATCTTTTATTATTGAACTAAATATTCGCAAGGTGAATTGATAGAACAAAATAAAGTATTTTATAATATTTTTTCTAACAAAATTCTATGTGATAATATTCCACAACTTGTGGCACTCTTAAACAACGCGTGATGCTTCTACCCGCATAATTACAGATTACTCGACAGTGAAAGTGAGGATAATGCCGGCCATTTGTGTTCATGTTATTGTGCATTTGTAACAATACGTGTCGGTATGAAGTTTTAGGTAAAAAAGGAGACTATACTTAATCTTACATTTCAAATAACATCTCTTAAAATGTTATTGTCTTTCATAGTAGTTATATAGCAATGATTTTATTTCTTATTTTATATCCGCTCTTGTCTGTAAATATCATTCCCTATACCTAGGTAAGAAAACGAAAGTGTTTTTTCCGTAATTAAGACAAAAAAATTATCAAAAATGTAGAGAAATATTAGACCACAAATTTCATTTGAGCCGTAATGATCTAAGGTGACAAAAACATCACATTCTTATAGTCATTTATATACTGATTACATACATACATAAAACCAGCTATAAACCGCAATTGTTCATAAATATTGTAAATACAAGTTTTAATGATTTGACGCTTGCCTTTAGTCCGTTTATTTATATATGAAGAAAGCATAAAGTGCTTTAATGTAGCTGTTGGAACCTTCCAATTACACAAACAGTTTGCCTGCCTCTGTGTTTCTATCCACTTACAATTTGAACATCTTCGAGGCAATAATGAATAGGCTATTACTGGGATAGTGCTTCCACCATCTAAGGCGTTATTCCCACTTACCACCACCTCGAATGATACTCCTACACTATTTAGTTGATGGTAAAAAAACCAAGCAGCTGAATGAACTTCAATTAAATTCCATATTAGGAATGATGTCTTGACCCTGCTTATACGACTTCGAATTCGACCTTAAAGGTCAATAAGTTATTTTTATTATAACAAGAAAATAATATCCTCCGAATAGTATTAACGTTTTTAATGAAGATGAAAGCTTTCAGACTCCAAAAATAGATTAATAATAAACACAGACGATAGTTATTTAATTTTTCTACAAATTGGAAATTATTTGAGATTAAATATTGTTCGAAGTTTTGTGTTACATTCAAAGTTTGTTACATTAATAACAGCATGATTTAAAAATGAAACAGATCATTGTATTTTATGTTTTTTAATAGAAAAAAACTTTGTTTTAAATAGAATTGGAACACAATACATTAAATTAATTCAATATCTCGGGCGTTCTTAATATATTTTCATTTATATTTAATGTATTTATAATCACGTGTGTTAATGCAGATTGATTTATGGTGACTGCACAGTCCACAGTAACTTGACTTCCGTAGCCATCGATTCAATACGCTGGCCGCCGTTTCATTGAATTGTTTATTGAATGCGTGACATTGGTAGATATTAATCTGTATATAAATGTGCTTAATGGGCCTTACATCTCTGATCGCTCCCATATATATCGGTTACAGTTATATTTCAAAGACTAGCACGAATCACCCATTAATATTCTAATGGGATGGCTCATGCTTCTATTTTTAACTAGTTTAACAGATTTAACGTAAAAACTTTAGCTTTTAAAAGGAATGAAAATCATAGAGACTTTTAAAGTCCATCAGTTCAGAGCGTAAAGAATAAATCCCAGAGTACGTAAATGTGATGTCTAATTAGGAAAAAGATGTGACATAAATTCCATCGTATACCCGGACCTCGTGTTCTCTTTAAGCGATAAAACTTTTAGACACTTGTAAAGCTGAAACTGTAAAATACAGTTTAACGACTTAACTTTCGGTGATTAACACATGTTTAAAGTAAGCGAGCTCGTTGAGTTTTATGGCTCTTATTATAAAGCAGCACGATATATAATGGCTTAGACACATCAGCGATTGGAAAGAATTTGTATTGAAACATAACTCTTATCTTAAATTTATAATGGTAATTTATAATTTCATTCGCTCTTTAATATAAAGAAATCAGAATAAGAAAACTACTTTAGTTATATTTTCTATATAAAATCTGTTTTTTCTTGGATGACTTTATTTAATTTGCAAATTTTTGTATATTTTTTTTAAGTCAAAATGTTTTGATGTATGCAGTCTTAATAAATATTATCAGTACCTAATTTATTTTATGTCAACTATTACGAAAAAAACAAACATTTATAATAGTTTGACAATAATTTATTTTCTTTAATATTTTATAAGACTTGTGTATTTTTGTATGTTAAATGGAATTTTTATAATTCATTTAATGTACATATATCGAAAAGAGCCTTGGTTCACTTAAACAGTCACCGCGTTGTTCATCTCGTGGGTACAAGTTAAATGTCATTAGTTAAAGTTTAACGTAGAGACGAGTATGTATGTATGTAGGTTAATTCAAAGGACAAGATGTACCTATTTGGGTCACATATATACTATAAAGATGTAAACAATGATTTATAAAAGGCTAGTGAGAAAGGCGCTAATCAATGTAGATTTTATTTTATGTAATGATATTTTAGCTTTATATATTTTTATAGCAGTTTTTTACGCTTCTATATGTTTCTATACAAGTTGATCTTAGAGAATCGATAATCCTGCAGATATATGTATGAACGTTTGTCATATTATACGTATAATCAGACCTTATTCTGCTACTTTCTTCCAACTAATCTCAATTTCTAGTCCTTGTGATATCTAAATTTTCTTTGTCATAGCCACTTCCCTTAAACCATACTCTTTATGTTCGCTGTATAGTTTCTCAATAACAAATATTTATAGTTAAAAACTGTTACATCACTGTATTCTTGAAGTCTAATAATACGATGACACTTAACGTTCCTTTTATTAATAGTGGCCAGTATCATGTAATTGTAGAATTATGTTTAACCAGACTGTAATTAATCCGTTGGAAACTTTGAAACTTAAGTTTTTAAATTAATATAGCCTGATGGGACCGTAAATAAATACTGTTCAGGACTAAACTCGTTTAGAAGTTTGAAGTAATCTGGTCTTAGATTAAGAGATGTTCGGACCTCGGAGGTATAAAAATATGTTCTCTATACAGATCGATAAACTAAATTTGATAGAGGCGTTAAATGTAATTTCGTTTCACTTCAAATATTAAGTATAATGGTCGTCTTATAACACCTGAGATCGTATGAAACGGTTTTGAAATCAACACATTTATGTGAAATAGCCATATTCAATACACATTGTATAATACTCACGTAATAGTGTTATAAATTATAACTAGATTTTTAGTATATATAAGGTACCTATCATTAATAAGGTAAAAACTGACTCGAACTGAAGAGATACCAGATACTCGTAGAAAAGACAGTGGATAATTTATCTTAGCACACAGTCTTAGTGTAAGGTTTTTTATAAAAGCTTTCATCTAACTGTAACAATATGTTAGTGTGTTTGTTTGAAACAAAGCTCAAAGCGACACACAGACGCATTAACCCAATTCACTTGTAAATAGCGTTATGTAATGTACATTTCTTTGCCGTGTGGTGATAAAATAGCTCGCCGCCAATGCTATTCAGAGAAACCAGTGGACTGTAAGAAATGTATATTGAATGTTGATGCGTCCCATGTAACATACTTCTATTACGTAAGTTGCTTGTAGTACGTTCATATAATACATTTAAAAAGTACATATTTTCGTGACTTTGTTATAAAATCTAACAAACAAATAAAGAACATTATTTATGTTATGTATTGGAACAAAACGACGTGCATATAAAATCGTTTCGGTCGATGCAATCATGCGTTAAATTTTCTACTGACAATGCGAACAATGCATACACAACCAAATTATGTGAAAAGTCACTAAACGGACGGAAAGGCCATTTCAAATATGGCCCTGTTCATGAATAAAATAGAATCGGTCATCTCAAACAACACACTTTATTCAAATATAATATTGTATTCGTATAATAAAATATTCTATGAAAAAAAAAACCTAAAATAAATATCAATTTCTTTAACGTATCATACTTATTTCAATAATTTCTTACACCCAAGATCTTTTATTTAATAACTCATATTTGAAAAACATTGAAAACAAAAATGAAATATTTGAAATTCTTTTCTAACAGATACCAACTAGGAAATTATGTTTGTGGTCAAATGTCATTTCGCATGTTGTATAAGAATCAAGTTTCGCTGGGACAACGAAATGAGTCCAATTACGTTTGAGTTATGTCATGGAAAAGAGGGAATTAAGATGAGTAGAACAAAGATGGGAAGCTGAGGGATAAGGGCTTCCGGCTTTCACAGGTGATACGAGACTAATCTATAATAGGGCCATAGACTTGAGATAGCTACATAGTGGAGTTTTCTGTGGCTGAAACGTAGATGAAACTATTATTTTCGGATAGCAACGCGTATTTTATTATTTCTAAAAACTACATACTCCCGACCTTTCTGTTCCTTGCAGCAACTACCAAGCAAGCGTTTTTATGTTAATTTATAGTTAAGTAATAGTTTAGTTCTATGTATTTGTAGTTTAAGTAGTAGTTAGTACATTAGGTTGTCAAATTTACGACACTACTGGTTTACAGTAAAACTCGAATGAGATGTTATTATTGTATATATGTAGTCGTTTTAAGACAAATAAAAAAAATCTAAATCAATACTCGCAAAAATCTTACATGTCATTATGAAACATTGATTTAAATGAATTCGAACCTCATTATTTATTCCAATATATTCCCGATAATTCAAGGAGTATGTACGCTAGCGGCTAGTGATGTGCCGTTTAAATTAATAAGTAATTTGCTTGCAGAGTATCATGCATTATGCAAACGAAATTGGACGATCGATTGACTCACTGTTTGTACAGCGCTTTAAAATTACTGTGTATTTTGATTGCATACAGTCTGAGGATTACTGATATCGATTTAATTTGATATTTCGGTTATTAAAATCGATATTCTGTAATAGATTTTATCGATATAATGCGGTTAACTAGAGCTCTTAAATTCTTGACTATTAGTCGATTCAAATCAGGGTCATTATTACAATAACATGTTCATAATTTATAGAATATTATAGAGAAATTTGTGTTCGATGAATTAATATCATAAGAAATTATAAATTAATATAACACGAACAAGAGATGCGGACATAATAAGCGATAAGCTCAGTGTAAAGCATCTTAGATTTTATATATAATAGAGGATAATGGCTATATTAAAGTCTTTACGTGGAATTAAGATGAACTGCGCATGTTAATATAGATTTAACATCCTTTAAACTGTGTTGCATGTTGAGCATTTTGGTATTATTTAATAAATATCTTTAATATTTATATAGTCTCATAGATATTAAATATAATCCTGGATGTGTTGATTAAATATGACAATACTTTAGGCCAATTTTACAAAATCTTTATATGTATGTATATGTATATAAAAGAATGTTGTGTTAGTTACACTATTTATGACTCAAGAACGGCTGTACGGGTTTGGCTAAAAATTGACGGAGAAATAGCTTAGGACAAAGGAACTTACATAGGGTACTTTTTCTCCGATTGAAAAAGAAGAAAAAAAGTTAATCAAAACTACAATCTTCTTATCTAATGCGTTTAAGTAGGAATAGAGTTTGTCCGATCGGCTATACATTACCAATTCTGAAACAAACGCAGGCAAAGTTGAATGAAAAACTAGTATAACATAAAAGGAGATGCGTTTTAAACACATACTGTATGTATAAAAAAAATAAAAATGTGTACCAAGTCCATTATATCTCTCATCATACCCATTTTAATGTTTTGCTTCCGAATGAACCGAGTGAAAAAGCTTATATTATTAAAACAAAGCTTTGTATAAAAAAAAAATCAACTTACAATAAAATTACAATGAGATGCTCACAAAACCACCAAGAATATAACTCATTGCCCATTGGTATATAGGTCAAGTCAGATAGAATAAATTTTAAAAGATAAGTCCGTCAAAATATATGTAGTACAGAGACAAAGATAGAGATAAGTACAGTAGACTGGACTAGATCTTAGCCAATAGTCTGAGAGACTTATAAAAGTAAGAGATATAGTCTCTAGGATAAAATTAGAAACAAGTAACTCTTTGATTAAATAAGTTAAAAAAAATATATTCATAAAAATCTCTAAAAAAATCTGATTCCACTTTCATAACCTTTCTATTTACTTTTACTTTACTTAAGATTAAGTGAATTGAAGATTTAAATGTGCTTTTCCAAGACGAAATATTTTTTTACGTTAAGCCCTTGACTAAATCAGTAGGATTGTAAAATAAAACTTTTTGTAATATTATTATTATTATGCGATTTTAAGGCAACATTTTATAAGGGCAAATAAAAAAAAATCTAGAACTTTTCGTCATTTCTCATAACAGTATTATAAAATGTATACCATGGTTTTACATTGTAAAGAATTAAAAATAATTCTTTCAATTACGTTTTTAACATTAAGAGGTTGAACTATTAGTTATATTCAAATTAAAATTAGAAAATATAGAATTAAAAATTCATCGCTACGATCAGGTTTGAACCTGACACTTTCGGAATATTGCGTTCCACTATCTTTTCCAACTAAGCTATCGTGTCTTGGTTATAGTCGGTGAAATATGCATTCTATATAATATTAAAATCATCATATTATATTAAAGATCTATTCTTCGATCGCTAGTTACCAAATAAAACTAGATATATAACTATTATTTCTGATAGGGTCACATAAGCTGAGTACATAAATGTATGTATTCATAAGATTATATAACATAAATATATAAAATAATGTTAGGAAAGTGCACAAACGAATCGGACTCCTGTTGTTGATCGTTTAAAGTTGAAAGTGTTTCATCATTCATGGCACGTCCAGACTCAAATTGAGCGTCTGGAACTCGTAAGTTATATGGCCGAAATGGACGGGTGAATTCATTTGAACCGACCAATAATGTTAAGTTAAAAATATTGTAGTACTGCAAACTTATTATTTTAAATGTACTTTTTGTATTATAGTTATAATAAAGACGCTTGCTCTCATATTTAAAACGTATTTCATGAAGCATACATCACTTCGACTCTAGGGAACAATACTTGTTGCTGCGTTAGTTAAGTAATATTATGAAACTGATATCTTTTATAAAGGTATATGTACGAGTATATATAATAGGACTCAAATAATTCTTTCTTATTCAGCCCTGGGCTTACGCTTTATCATTTGAATGTTGGTTGACTTAACAATGCATCTTACAACAATGAAAACCACAACCAAATTCGGTCATTTAATACAGCAATGTAGTTGGTACATTGTAGGCTATCGGGAATATCATTTGTTCATTGTACAATTATGGAGAGTCTAAAATACAGTTGAAAATCATTTCCCATTTCAACTTATTTCTGTCAAATATGTCCCATCTTTATATAGTGCATTAGAAACATAAGTTTTTCTTTATACCGACTTGTCAGTTTTTCGTAATAATATTTTAATATTATTTATCCAGTAAATCTTATATTATTTATCTTAAATTGAACAGACTGTTTCAAAAACAAAGCTTGTTGTTCAAAAGATTTATACTAAGTACTTGTCTAGACTGTACAATCTCTGGGTCACTTTCTAAAATGCTGCTGAAATGTTTTGAACTGCTGCCAGGAATTAATGTTCATTGTGCTGCAATGATTACGATTTGACAGACATACATGCATTCAATACTTTGGTTTTAATAAATCTTATAAAATATATATTTATATTTAAATTTGATCCGAAACAATTGACCTTTATATTCTGTTTCTCTCACGTGAAACCGATTTAGTTAAAGCTTTCTATAATCTATAATCATTCGATGTCGCTGTAAATTATAATATATTAGTATGATCCAACATCATCTTAGATGTCTGTAATAAGATATAGTATAAAAGTATTTGAGTCCACTTAAGAGTGTTTTATGGTACGTACGTGTGTCCTCCCCGAATGATACCAATCTGCCTCCAGAAACACGACTGGAATTGCAAACCGTGTCTAGTGACTTTGCCGGACGATAGTTAAGACGAATACTTAACCACAAACATAGAAACTTGGACAAAAATATACATTACCTACAATTAATCTTTCTGTAGATAAGACTGAGGTTTTCTATTTGTATTGTAAATCGCTGATATATTTCTAATAGCAATTTTTTTTCATAATATCAAAAAAATACATACATTTAATTATGCTGTAAAAAGAGTATATTGTTCTTTTCCAAATTAGTGGTCATGTACAAAACAGCAGTGAACTCTTTGTTTCAGTGAAAGTAATCCGAATGGTCCATTGTTCGGTCACTTTCTAAGTACCGCAGGATGTTGATGGTGCATACGATAAGATGTTCACATTAAAGGATTTAAATCTATTCAGAGATCTACAAATCAATCAATTAGCTGTCGTGAGTCTCACTCAGAATGTCCAGACCGATTTATCTATTGTTTAAGTATAACTATGTCAGATATACAAGTAAATGTGAAGCATTATTCCGATGAACTAATTAAAATATAATCTCTTTATTAACTTCCTTTCACATAGAATTTTATTAATAATTTAAATTCCTCGCTAAACGTTCATTTACCTGAATCTGATCTTATAATTTTTTATGCTATAATTATATTTTCACGGAAAGCCGTTCAGTCAGTAATTTGGCCAAGTAACTGTTGCTTTTTTTTACGTAACGCTCGTCGTTCGTGTACCTACAATATATAAATTAATTTTTAATTAACATATTCGCAAGATTTATGGCATAATTATGTCTTAAACTTAATTGTTGGAAAATATAAAGAGGTTTCCGTTTTAATTAATACTATGTTATTATAATTAGCTTCCGATGACTGCTTTATTAACAATATCTTCACAGACTTAATTCATTATTTTTTCTCCAGAACTCAGATCTGTTTTCGCTAGTGATCAGTTAAACGATGCCCCTTTCAATTATATTCTGTATGCGAATATAACATAGTTATTAAACATCATAAACGAAGAGAGGTGTCACGTTAAATGGCTTCCAGTATATCACGGACCTTTCACTCAAGCTGCGGTCACAGTGTCCTGGTAATTACCGTTCTCTTGTCTCTTCCCACGCTGCATGAACAACGTGGACTGATGGGATCTCACGACCAGATAAGCAGTGTTAAGATCATTATAATATTTGATACTTTTTGTTTTATATGTGTGTGTGTGTAGGTATGCTTGTGTGCGTGTTTTGTGCCTTGTATTCGTACAGTATTTAAATAATATTTATTATAAATAAGTGTCTATATATAGTTATTTGGCTGCCTTTCTTGATACAATGATTTTATTAATCTTTTTTACCTTAAAGATATAACTGATTATTATATTTAAAATTCGTTTTTATTATATACGAATGTCAATACATGACAAATATATGTATATAATATGTTCTTTATATATCTAAATTTGCTCTGATATCGCTTACAGTCTAAATATTTTAAAGGTACCTAATTAGTTGGTTATATGTATTTATTTGACGAGTAACAAAGATACGTCCAACCATAATTTTATTAATTGGTATTCTACATAGTTATTATAAAGAAATGGAATATTACAATAACTTACCTTCGAAAGTCATAATAGTTTAAATAAACAGAGATTTCCACTACAATACTGCTATCTGATCTGGCCGTCAATCGATTCTTGTAAAAGATATCCAACAACGAAAGCAACAGTATTGTTCTGAAACGGTAACCAACACAACTGACAGCTGATTGACGTATGCATAAATATCAAAATAACTAAAAGAGTTGTATAATTAAAATCTACAATACAATAGTAATAGAACTTACAATACGATATAACAGTAATATTACAACCTTATTGTCCTGGGTCAAGGAATAACTTCCTGACAAAATTCGTTTCGTTTTATCAGTTTAATTGCTGAACATCGTGCTTCCCGATCGAATTACATTTTGTTTCACTCTTAAATCAAATGCACACTGTGTTTACGAAACAATATAAATAAATGATTTATCCCATATGATAAAGCGAATGTTCTAATTCGATCACTTTCACCGTGTGGATATAATCAATGTCTTCATCATGACCGCTGCTTGACACAAACGTGATCAATTTAACCCACTTCCTAGTTAGCACATAGAAAATCTTAATCAGCTTTTGTATTCACTATTAATCTATGTTCTAGTTGTTCATAATTAAAATGTCCCAAAAGTTATGTTATACGTGGTAAAACTGTTTAAATCATTTACTTGAGATTGCATGATACACGCAATATGTACGCTATTACTTTCATAGGTTATGCCTGTTGTCCACCGACTGATAAAAATAGAAGCGAATTATTTAATAAAGAATTGTATTTATTACATAAAACAAGATTTAAGAACCTACTACATGATTTAACCAACCCTATTTTATAGTTTAAATTATTGTCTACTTATATAAAAAACTTTTATTTCGTAAGATATATTTGAAGTAATTACAATGATATCACGAATGTTAATTCAATGTAATACAAATGTGTTCTGAATCAATTTTATAACAAACTTCGCTTGTTAAATACATTTGGCACGTGTAATTAGGAACTGTCAAAGAACGAATACATTTAGAGTTCTGATACGTAATATATAAATGTATATTGAATAAATTATAAATAATTAATTTGATACACTTTGATGGCTTTATTTATAAAAGTATTTATTTTTGTTTTTAACCTACTTTACATGGGTCTTTTCTTGCATATTCAAATGCTTTTATAATGGGATGAAAATATTCAGACGCGAAGGAAATAAATGTCCTTAACAGTTATCCAAATAACTTCATACAAAGTTACCTCATATTTTTTTATTGAATCAAAAGCTTTGAACTCTTTCTGTATTGGATCTTCATAAATTCTTTCGATTTGGTTTTATGGGATCAAAAAGTTATCCTTTTTTTCATTTCAATTCATTTTGAATTGTTCACAGTTTCAATTTTGTGTGTACGGAATATTTTAAATGTCAAACGTGTATATTACGTAAGTTTTTAGTGTTGTGTGCATCCAACTTAACTAATATGTTGACCGAGAAACATGACCGTGACATTCGTATTGAGAACAATTTCATTTCAGCATCGTCTTTGTTATAATTCCAACGATTTTCTTTTAAAATTCTTTCCATGTAATGTGTTTTACAATCCTTCCTGAAGTGATATCTTTTCATATCGTATTTCATCTCTCTTCAATACTTCAAAAAGACTAAGATCTTTTTAATGCTTCTTTTGTATCATTTAATAAAAACTTAATTGAAAAATTGCTTTTTTATAACTAACCAATATTTTATTTGTATGTTATCGAAATTATGTATTGAATTCAGACAAGCAAATATCGTAAAACCAGCAAATTCCACTTCTGCTTTGACATATTGTTGTGTGATGTGTCAGTACAGTACGAACGGCATACACGTTTAGCTGCGTGCCAACATGTCAGATTTCTCGTAATTTCGACGGAATTTTTTGATAGTCTTAAAATGGTATAAGTAATACTTTTGGCACACAAAATTGAAATGCTTTAGCAAATAGTTCAAAAAGGTATACCTCAGGATATAAAATTACTAGTTTGACAAGTTTTATATCTTAAGTCGACGTTGTGAAAGGCTTTATACTGGGAACAAAGAAGCCTTATTTAAAGTTGAAGGATATCTTACATTGACGTTAACATTTTCAACTTGAAATATTCAAAGATGAAGAATCGTGCCATCTTTATTTATAGCACAAATCCTATACGCTTTTAAATCTTTGGCGTTAAATAAAAGTATAAAATATTGTGCTTGGAATTATAATCTCTGTACATAACAGGATATATATATATATATATAATTATGTATATATAACGCTTTATATGTCTTTATATTAACTACCCATATCACTGGATACAATCCTTGGTAAAGTGTCAACTTAACATGACCTCTATCAGAAAGTTGAAATTTAATTAAAGTTACTCGGTTTGTAAAAGGCTTATTCCATATAATCCATAAACGTATATACCCGGGAGAGAAAAACCTTACAAATGACAATATTATATCAACACTTCACTTGTAGGCTTTAGTTCTTGGAGAGCCAAATATTAAGTGCTAATATTATGATAGTACTGAAACTACTTGATATATTTTGTATTTGAATTATTATAACTCTGTCAAAAATTATTTAACTCGAGTATACTTGGAATAAATTTAAAAGTGGTATAATTTAAAAAAAAATCAACGATTCACAAAATTCCTAAACAAACGAACAAGCGAAGGAGTTCTCATTAGGCCCTGCGCTACACTTAACACAATTACCAAGTTAAGTTTCCCTTTCACAAGTAATTTTTATTCCTTTTCACAAGTTATTTTTTCTGGTAATAAAGATTAACACAATTACGGAGTTTCCTGAGGGTTCTTTATTCGTTTTCTCTTTATCTTTTATAATGCTGATGTATTTTTTCTCAGAATATTGTTTAGCCTTATTTTCTTTACGTTTCAATAAAGTTAAAGCTATGGTTATATATTAAACCACAAATAAATCAAACTGAGTACACAAGTTGGTCTGAAATAGGTATTTGTAATGGGAAAAGTTAGCTTGTTAGGCCCAGACCAAGGAAAGTAAAATAGAAATCATTAGAAGCTGGAATTAAATGACTTACCATCTCAGACGTTCTTTGAAACCTACCAATAAATAAAATAGTTTTCTTTATATACATACTCGCTTTTGCACGCAGTTTTGTCTGCTGTAATCGTCCTCTCAGTGACAATATAACGTATGTTTTACTTTTGGTTATGTGGAGTTATAAAATAATTATTATATTAACATTTTAGAGTAGTACAGCAAACTACAATAAACATAATATTAGCAAAAGCTTTTTATTTTAAACAGTCCCTATTTATTTCTGAGAGATCAATGTGTCAAATTTATATTCCATTCAAAAACCACGATATTGTTTTCATTTTATGAACTTAAATATACTTGTAATAGAAACTGATTGTGTACTACGATTTTATTTTAGTTCATTTTATTTATTTATCTAAAAGTTTCTTAATGTCATTTTGGTGGGCAACGGAATAAGTCCGTGTAAGTCAGTATTGTGTGCGAAGTTTTAGAAAACGTAATCCTTGAATATACATATGTATGTAGATACCTAACAGAACTATGTTTGATTTATTAAGTTCCTGACGTATAAGAATCGTATAACGGATAGTGGTGTTAAGGAATATTTATTAAATAGATATAAATCCAAATATTTCTCACTCATTGACTATTGCTCTGGATATGTAGACTACAGAGTGTAGACTATAGTTTCTAGTCCATAGTATGGCACAGACTATAGTCATATAGTGTCAGACTAGGAGAAATACTCTACAATATAATCTCTATCTAGTATGCCATAGAATAGACTATATTCTCATAACATTTCAGATGATTTTTTTACTAAGAAATTACTTTAAAATATGTATTGAATATTATAGACAATTATTTCTAAAATTATCATCAAGATCCACAAAGATGTTGTATTTTATTGATATGTATTTTTATATTTTTGTTTGGTTTAGTCAAAGTAGTGCTTAAACTGATATGAAATTATAAAGTATGTTTATTTATGCTATAAATGTCTGTTGGTTCATCAATCTCTCTACAGCAAAGCTTTTAACAGAGTTACGAGCTCTTCTTTGAAGCGTAAATTAATGCATGTTCTGTCATAAATGAAATTTTGCGAAAATGTAATTATAATACTTACTTAGTACTTCATCAAATTAATTACATAATTTAAGTAAGAAATCCTTCCGTGTTCCGATTACAAACTGAAAAAATTGGCCTTAGTATCCTCTTACTTGAATGCTTTAATAAAGATTTTCCTTTGTAAATTTCTTAATGTTCTTGTTCAATACATTTTGTTCAATTCCTCATACTCTCTTATTAAAGGTAAGCTTAGTGCTTTCATTTACTCAACTAGGAAATGCGACGTTGGAAGCCTAGTTTCTCTAGGATTTATTGTTGCATTGTCTCCCTTTGTGGACTGCCATTTGTGCTTATTTATTTATAACTAGGAGAACTAAAACTATAACATTTGTAATAAA
This sequence comes from Danaus chrysippus, assembly GCA_916720795.1. Taxonomy (NCBI): domain Eukaryota; kingdom Metazoa; phylum Arthropoda; class Insecta; order Lepidoptera; family Nymphalidae; genus Danaus; species Danaus chrysippus. Next base: position 4,742,535 of record CAKASE010000074.1, read on the forward strand.
TTGCTAAAAAGAAAGCCTCTTAATATAATTGTTATATCAAATAAAGGTGAGAACGTTTTAATAACTTTTTTTTTACACCCAAAGAGCATTATTTCTTGATTTATGATTTGATTGTAACCAAGAGATACGCGGTTAGTGTTGCAAATGTTCATCTTGAATACGATGTTATATTATTATTCTGTATTAAAACTGTATTAATTGTATGTTATATTTAATTACTGCTGTCAATAAGTAAGTGTCAGATGAATTCTTAGAATTATTATTATTGTAACTATTTTAATTATTCCAGGAAGATTTTCAACTAAAATGTCATGAAGTGAGATGTTGTGCAAATTATTGGATAGTTTTCAATTATATCATAAGTATGTAAAATTAAAAAAATATTTGTATCGAAATTTACTTTCATTTATAATTCGGAAACAAACTAGAATCAAAAATAATTTGAAAGAATCAACTGCTTCTAAAAATAAATTTTCATCCTATTAAATGTATGACCTTCTATATCCGGATCGTGTCCCTCGGGACTTTAATGAGATTTACTCCAATAACTATACAATAATATTAAAACAGAAGGACGCTAAAAACTAGTTTTGAAAGTACTTTTAATTCCCTTGATCTGGTTTCTTAAAATCGGTGACAATATCTGTGGTATATTTGTTACGTAATCCATTTAAATGGCAAACTTTATTGTGTAAACCGTGTTGTTCACTTTCATTATAACGATCTATTTTAATCTGTTAAAATACGACTGACAGATTTAGGAAATGACATTTAAAAAATCTGACAAGTGACATTGACGTTGACAGGAATAAAATTATTATTTACGAAGAGTTAAATTTTTTCTTCTTCAAACTTTAAAAGGTCTTCGGTTTTTAGTAAACAGGAAGGGGTTTTATTTTTTATTAATGATGCCAGGATTAAATTCTTTTATAGCACATTAAATTAATGTTTTTATATTGAGAGGTATAAAAAGAATATATTATTTATTTATGTGATCAATTATGAAAATAAAACTTCAGTACGAATCCTTAAATGATAAACAAAAACAACTTATCCGTAAATTATTTTATTTATTCAATATTTATTTATACATTCAAATGTATAAGGTCAAATACATGCAAATTAATATTGTCATAAAATTAATAACCCGCCTTATGTAAGTCAATAAATAAAAGTGGGTTGAAATATAAACATGTTTCTTAAGAATTTAAAGTAAGGTACATTAAAACAAGTAAAATATTAATAAAAAAACAAATATAAAAAACAGATCTGTAAATAAATTTTATCGTAATAATATTTTAAGTAAACTTAATAAATATAATAATGTATTTTGATTGCAATACACATAACTTTTTGATTTATATATATTTTGCAACAAATCGTAGTAATAAAATATATACAATGATTATGAAAAGTCATAAATATTATAAGTACAATAAAATTTGCTAATCAATGAACAATACGACATAAAATTAATCTAAGAATAGAGACCAGTCAGACGTTTTAAGATTATTATTTTTTTTAATTATATATAAAAAGAGGATTTTAAGTTTTAACATACTATGAGATAACAAACAAATACATAATTTATGCTAAACTCACTGTTTATAATATAAGCCTATTAATTTTATGATTTACATAGAATTATTTATGTTACGCAAGAAATATTTTCTAACTAGCATTTATCTTTATGAGGTGCGCCGGTTTGTTATATAAAAAATATGTTAAAGATGTTGTCTTTCTACTCTACAAAGGGTTAAGATTACCGTCCGAATTCATCACATTCATCCTGTTGTGATTTACCAAAACAGTTTATATATTTTTCTTATTTATATACAACTAGCTTTCCGCCCGCAGCTTCGCCCGCGCGGAGTTCGGTTATATCGCGTTTCCAAGAGAACTTTTCAAAAGTCTGGGATAAAAGCTATCCTATGTTCTTTCTCAAGGTCAAGTCTATCTCTGTACCAAATTTCATTACAATCAGTTCAGTTGTTTAGGCGTGAAAGCGTAACAGACAGACAGAGTTACTTTCGTATTTATAATATTAGTAGGCATCTACTTAAATAATGGATCGTTGTTAATAGATTATATGTTAGGTAGAAATGAAAGTGTCTGAATTTACTCATTAACGCTGTTATGTTTATCTTCTCGGTAAAATAATAATATATGTCAGTGTTCTAATGACCAGATGTTGTCTGATGAGACATTGTTATATGTGTTAGTTGTACACTGTTAATATTATTACAAGTTCTATAGACGATCAAAAATATTATAAATGTTACATCTTACCCAGAGATCATCACTTACTTACTATTATAAATAACAGTAAGAAATGTACTGTTAGTTTTAAGAGTATTTGGATTGTAGAAGTTGCAAATAGTTTTAATATACATATATATATATTTCTTTCGACTATATAGTGCTTGACTGATGTTCTACTCGGTGGAAGATAAAAATGAAGCTGTAGGTGGTGAATTCACTGTCTCACTTTCTTCAAGACACCCAAATTATAGCTCAAAGGATATATAAATATATATTCAGCATGATAAGTTATTTCGTTTAACCGAATCATGAGATACAACGATTCATATTCGACAGATTCATGATGTAATCAATACTGATATCGCGTACACAATTGATTGAATTATATTAACAATGGGTCTAATAGACTTTACAAAGAAACTAACGTACATATAAAAAAAATTAAATATATATTATTAAATATTTGGACTATTTCATGAGATGATCTAAGTGTCAGTCATGATTCACAGGTTACTGTTGTATAAAGAAAGAGTTTTCTTCGAAGATTGAACCTTATTTTATTAACCTAAATGTGGAGTGATTTCTTGTTAACTTCAAAACATATAGTTTATAACGATCTAGCTTGTCGAACGAATCTTAATGACTCGTACTTGGAATTCATCTATTCAAGTAATATTGAATACTATTGAAAAATTCCGATATAGTTTCAGCATAAAAAGTTTTTAATAAGAACTAGTTTTTAAATAAAAATATAAAAGTATGGATCTTATCATTATGAAGATATATACTAAAACTACATCAAAAATGCAATTGTAAAAAAAGTATATCTTTCTGGAACGATGAACCGATTTAGATGAATTTTATTCACAGTACATTATATCATAAAGAGTCTACTTAGGCTCCTTTGACTGACTTAAAAAAGGAGCTAGTTCTTCATTCGATGTGTACAAAGCTATCAACAGCTAGTTTAGCTTACAAAACGGAATTGTTATTTCTAAATAGTATTTATTTCCCAGTACAGACGTGAGAAATATCCGCAGCACGTTTGGAGTGGGCGGAATAGAGTGGGATGATAACACGCTTGTTTAATATGTTGATAAATTAATGAAAACGAAACACTGCCAAGTAAAGCCCAGGCTCAAACAGTCTCATGGCATAGCTTTATGTATCACGAACAGCACGAACGTAATATGTATATAAAACTTATTTAAATTATAGACAATATTAAATATATTAAAAATCGGAATATTATAGAATAATTCGTATTGATAACAAAAAAATATTCTTCATAAACAGCCGAAAGATATATTTTTATTGTACTCTCTGAATTATAACTCCAACTGCCCTTTAAGTTTCGACGATCTTTGTATTGACGGAGATAAAATGACCTTTTTCCTTTTGTGACCTGTTATCAAATAGGCTCTAATCGAAGTGGATTTCTCAGTATCAAGGTAGAAATATTTTACAATACCATGATTATTTTACCAAAAATATTTTTTTTGTGATCGTTAATTAATTGGTAATTAATACGTGAAGATACATATTACTTATCATTAATAGATTATATACATTTCGCCATAGTGATTACATTGTATTTTATAAGCTGTACAGCTAGCCATTTCGATTTTTTTTTCACTTTATTCCCTCCTCGGTCTTTTCTAGAACAATGGCTTTGAATCGCTTGCTGTTACGGTCGGCTTGGGATGTTTAGATCTGCCGCACCGCATTTTAATTTTAAACTGAACATTGCTGAAATTTATTCTACATTTTTTATTGTCGACATCGAAGTAATTTTTTTTAGATAATTTTACATGTATTTTATATAAGTCTATTTGAATATTTTAAGGACAACAAAAGGATATTATGTTTTCTAAAATTTTCACAATAGCATCGTAGTTGCTATGGTTGTATATATTTTTAAAGCTAACTCCTTAATTGGAACCGTTAGGACTATTTTCTTTGAAAATTAATATCTTAATGGATTTTTAAAGGATTTCATTTTCTCCCATTTTGAACAAATACAAACAATAAGCCGTTGTAGGTGTTAATTTGGAATTGTCTTCAATTCAATACAATTGTAGATTTTTCTAGTGACCAAGATTATTATCGATTATTATAAATGGAAATGATTAAAAACTACTCTTTTCTCTTACATAGATTTTATTTTATTCAACATTAAACTTTCATATCTTTATTTTAATATGTGATTGAAATTCGTTCGATAGTTCCACAAGTGTTATTGAGCGTGGCGTTCTAAGTGTATAAGGTATAGCAAGTAAAAGGGTACTACTATATTGGAGTAAACGGGAAAAACGATTGACTTCCTGCCTTCCGGCCTTTTCACTCACGCAACGGAAAACATGTGAAACAATTTAGAGATGCCTTTTTATAAATACACACATTACTTATCATAATATCGGTGGCTCTTATGTATAAGGGCCAATGTGCAAAATGACATTTATATAGTAGAGGCGTTTGCGATGACTGGTGCTTTCGAAACTTTGCATAACAACTATGATATATAGGTACAGAACAAACCACCTACAAATATGCATTTTTTATGGATGTTGTAGAATACAGAATTATGAAGTACCTATATAAATCGAAAAAATTAAAATGACTGAATTGGTCCATTGGCCCTTATAGATATGACCCATCGATATATTGTGATAATAAGATGATCGAAAAATTAAAATATATAATGAACTTAGCTTCAATTTGTAGAAATACGAACAAAATTACAAGAAAATATATATTATGAGATGGTTCCTGAGGCTACAGAGAATTTCGTACAATGGACTCAAATGAAGTAACTTAAAAAGTGGGCTGAGAATGTAATGAAATTTTCAATTTCTTAGAAACTCATTTCGTTTGCATAATTTCAACTTCTGAACGGACCAAATTAATTCCACGCAATGAACGTGGCTCAAAGGATTTGAAGTCGCATCAAGAGGAAGCAACAGGTGGCTGTTCTTACCAACTTTACACTTTTAACTTGTAATTCCTCCTTTGTTTTACCTGTTTCAGACGTTTTAAATATCTCTCTTGCTCACTGAAGCTTTAAATCCTTTATTATCAAAGTCAGAGTCAAAGGTTTTTTTTAATACAAGTCTAATATTCCTTATATATATAAATTAATAAAAATATTAGTCTTAATGATTAAATAATCTAGCAAAGTTAAATCTAATTAAGTAAGCACAAACAGAAGCTCAGTTCAGAGAGGTTAAATCCCTCAAGTACTTATGTATTAGAGAATCCGTTTACACAATATTAAATCAAATCTAACAAAAAGGACATAAGATGAGTAATGGATTAGCAATGCTGGCAATACGTCCAATTAACGAATTTCTTACACGAAATCATAAGTTTTTATACCGATCAGATTTAGCACCGTTTTTGGTGAGGCATGCATGTTTTTGGTGAGATAATTCATTAACACAAACAGGACTACAATCTTTTACTTAGGTAATACCAAACCAACTTACGTAAATGAATTTTATCCTATATCTATATGGAATTCAATCCAAAAAACTATATCGTTCAGAGAAGACTCGACGAATCTAATTTATGTATATGTAATCAAAGTTTGTTATGTACGACAATCCCCCGGCGCTCTTGTTCCTATTACGAGTGTAATATCGTACAATTACACCGCAACCGCCATTTGTGGGCTCTTTATGCTGGACCTGTTTCGGCCTTCGTAAAGATTTAATTAGTTTCGCACTCTTTTTATTATATGTACACTTTTATTTCATTTATTCAACTATTTTACGAAACTTTTGAAGAACAGGACTGGATTATTTTATTAATATACACCTGATATTAAGAAATGTAAATTAATATATGTTTTACGTTAACGCTTCTGCCTGTTAGTAAAGAATCACCGATCATACTTGTAGTTTTTGTAGGTATATATAAAAAAATAATACAAAAAACCTAAAGAAGTTATTTCAAATGTAATCCAATATTACTCTCAGTGCGTTCCTCGGTCTTGCACTCGCCTGGTTTTATTATGTTCATAGTTTTCTATATATTTTTACCGACACATAATTCAAGGTATAAAACGACCCCTACTACGGGTCACAATGACAATATTTGTATTGCGAGTTTTATTTCATTTATTTGAATATTTTGTGTGTACATTTATTCGATTGTTTAGAAGTAATGCGTTAATTGAATTGGAATTTATCGTTTTACCCAAAAAATTTGTTCAATAATAATATTAAATTTCGTACAAAATTTTATCTCGCAATCTTCGAAAAACAATATTAATAATTATTTTCCTACATCCGTTCTTACACCTAATGTTTATCATTTCCCTCAGGCTGTGATGTAATAATAAAGACGCCGCATTTTTTACCTCCCAAGTTTTATTATCTCCCACAGATCATAACTGGATAGAGGCAGATGTTCAGATTCCGGTTTATGGATAGCATTAAAAAAAATAGGATTCATGTAGAGCATTTTATTGTCATTCATAAAATGTATCTAATTTAAATTACAAATATGAAATTGAGATTAAAAAATCCTCTTGATCGACCTTGACCTATAACTAACACAAGATTTTTGTGAAGATTTAAAGAGTATATTCAATTATAACGCATTATCGGCTTTTCATTAATCTACGAGCACTAAATATTCGCATGAATATTTTGTTACCGCACAGTGCCGTGGGAATCGACGGACGGACCAACAAACATCGGCGTCCCTGTGGTTAATATTTCATACAATTTACACGTTTTCCGAGAATTTAACTTCGGGATAAAACGAGGTTTAACCAGATATTAAATAAATGTCCAAAAGTTGTTGTAAAGATTCTCCATAACGTTTTATATAATTCCAAATCTCAGCGTCACCAATCAATTATCAAATTAAATATCCAGTTACGTAAAGCCTATCTAACGCCATCCGTCTCGTACAGTATTGAATTTTAGTTTTTACGTACCTTTTGATACGCAGTCCGATGATAAAAATCATAATTATGTTCAACACGAAAACGGATAAGTTAAAAAACTCGCCGCTAACAATGGCGAGTCATTGACCTCTGATCTTCGTCAAACCACCTGTTGTGTTCAGTTCAATGATTTTGAGGTCAGCTCTAAGTAGGTGAGAGCTCAGCATCACGAATAAGTAAAGTGCCACTTATGTATATTTCTTTATCTATTATTGTTTTCTTGACAATGCGATCTCGATGGGTGAATAAAGCCTTTTGAGTCGACGCTCCGAGAGCCCTTCACACGATCTGATAGGATATATTTAAATATTTTATTTTGACACACACACACAAATTCGCACACAAAAGCACGCACGCACAACGAACAGTCTTGCGAATTAGTATTGTGATTCGTGAATAATTAATACTTAAGTTACATACATATTTATATTTTTACTTGTACTTTATTAATTCTGTAATTCTGTATTGGTCTCAGTATTGTTTAGTTATTTTTATAATTTCATTATTATAAGCTAACTAACTTTTGGATTACTAACTAAGTAAATAACTTATTCTTAGGGACTACATTAAACCTTATTCACAGAATACAAGCTCGAAGTTGATCGTATATTACGCGTATGTCTCAAATCAATTGTTAAACATTTTCCCTATAAAACCTAACTACATATTTAAAGTAGTGGTCGCAGAATAGAATGAAACTAAAAGAACAGCGAAAATTTAAGTATTTTCCGTTTTTCAGAACTCATTTCTGTCGTCGTTTTAACTGTAATTTTCAACGTGGGCGACGAAAACTCCCACCGCTAACTTTAACGACTAACATTTTCAACTATTTTGTCATTGTCCACAGCATTTTGGATTATAATTAATCGAAAATTTAATCAAGGGAAGTAAAAATTTTATGCTATACATTTTTTATACAATTTATATGTTAAAAAATATAACGGTGTAGGAAAACGATACATAAATAATTGTTTAAGATTGACGTGACGCGGGTCGTTCTCTGGAGAGCTTTGAATTCTTTGGTCTGTGAAACAAATCAACTCGATTGTGTTTTGTTTCTACTTGTATAAAGCATTTTGAGAGCGCGTTATATATGTATATACATATATGATTTTTATACGTTTGTCCAGTTGTTAATGTTTAAGTATGTGACAGAATTCGTATTTGGCAAGAAAAGCGTAAACGTGTTTCAAAACTTTAGTTGTGGCTTTTGAATATTATAAAACGTAGTTCTATTTACAACTTGAAATGTGTGGAAAAAAATGTTTAAATTAATCCTGTGGGATTTAGAAGGTGGGTTATAATGGTATAAAATGTTTAATTTAATATTAATTTTAAATACATTTTAAATAAATTTATCTTTATAACAAACTATTTTGTCTAGTAAAAATTTTATATCGCAGTCAAATACATAACGAATAAAGTACAGTATATACATATAACACTTTCTGTATCATACAGTTGCGCAAAACCTAATCGGATTTTGATATATTTTGTATGTTCGTACGACTTGGGATAAATCCGTAAGATTTTTGATACAATAATAATTTATCACAAGTGAAGCCAGTGGTGGCCTAGTGGTTAAATGGCTCGTCTCTTGTTGCTGAGGGCGCGGGTTCAAACCTGGCAAGTACCAATGTGATTTTTCGGAGTCATATGTACTTTCTGAGAGTATTTAGACATCACTGACATACGGTGAAGGAAAACATCGTGAGGAAACCTGGACTTATAGTTTCACAATTATAAGTTTGAAATCACCAACCCGTCTTGAGCAAGCGTGGTGATTAATGCTCAAACCTTCTCCATGTGAGAAAGAGGCCTTTGCTCAGCAGTGGGCGTCTGATAGGCTGATGATGATGATGATGAAGCCTGGAGAAGAAATAGTATGTTACTGCTAGTTCCTGTTCGCTTTTACGTAATAATATATTGGCCAATTGTAATATCACATCCGAAATACATCAGTAGGCTACTCAATAGATTTACATGTTACAATTGCTTGTAGCAAAAATGATACATACTACTTAGTATTAGAGACTGTAATCGCTTGAAATTTTGTATGTCTGTTTAATAGAAATGTCGATATGTTCGCGATAAGAGTGAAAACTTGATTAGTATTCTTGTATTGTTTTTGAAATGTATTCCGCTTTGTATTCTGGCAGCAGCTGTTCACATAACGTAATGATTCCGGCTGCTTTAAATAGTTTATAATTAACTAATATCATTCGTGATGCATTATCATATATATATATATATAAATATGTGTGTGTGTATGTATGTACATATGTGGCGATTGTTTTTCTCATTAATATTAATCACACAATGAAATCTTAAACTTCATGTAAATGAAACTAATATTTTTCGGATATAACACGCAGTTTATTTTTGTGAAAAACTTACATTAAGTTTGATTACAAAGTGTTTTTGGACTCAAAATATATTCATTTATATGCATTTAGCAATAATTCATAATTTTAAATATTATTTATTTAAGCGTGCGCTAAATATATTAAATAATTGTATTGAGTTTATCGATAATTCAGCCGACTTTTGCAAACTTCCGAAGTTGAAATGTTTAGTTATTGGCACAATATAAATAAAAATAGTTTAACTGTGAAATTACTTTTCTCGAAACATATCATAAGTAAAAAACTTTTCTATCCAAGCAATGGTGTGACATAATTGAGTCTAAGGAGTATTTTTTTAATTTATTTTCCTCAACAAACAGTCAACAAAACGGAGACTTGTAAATAAAATTCTAATAGAAAGAATAAGTCTTTTCTACTTTTTACGCCTTGAAATATAATAAAACAATTAAAATTTAATCACTTACCAAGATTACCTGAACGTTATCTGAATATAATATTATAGAAGTCCTTACATGAAACAAAATTTAGTTAGAGTGTTGTTGAAGTAAGCTAGTGTCAACTTTAATTACGTTGATGCAATATACCATAAATTTTGTTCTTAAAGTCTTGCATTAGGTACTATGATTGAAGACTTTGTTACATTATGATTTGTTTATGGGCTAATGAGTTTTTTTGACACCTTAACATGGTTGTCGACTTATTTCTTTTATACTTAATTTTATGTTTGTAATTTTTTCATTTTTTTTTGTTCATGTACCTACATAGCTTATTTAAAAGTATTTAGAGTGTTAATAGAATCAAATTATGTATTTTGTTTAACTTCTTAAACGTTGTATATATAAAAACATTTAATATATATTTTTATATACGTCTTAGTTGAAATATATATAATATAGTATAATATTTTTGTGATAACCCATTGTGTTAATCGCAGGCCGTTTTAATACATAGTTATGTGTGGGACGTTCTAAACTGTTTGTCTTTATAACTTTAACCGCCCACCGATCGATTTCAAATAACTTTTGTGAGATAAACAAAGGTCAGTTCAAATGAGGCAACACTCAAGTTATAATAGTTGCTTAGTTTATTGGAAACGAATTTATTTCAAATACAAATAAAATATATAAATAGTGGCAAAAGTTTAATGACCTTTTATCATATAAGAATTTGGGTCTACGATTAGAAGGCAGCAAGTGAGTTAATTAGAATAATTTGGCCAATAAATAACTCAGTTGTCACCTTGTAGATAACTGTTAGAACCTTACTAATCAGTAATTGCTCGTTAAAATAAACTTACTATTCAAGTAAACACTGTTTTTTTTTGAGAATACATGGATCTAACAAATAGAAAACGATATAAAAATAAATTACGTTTTCGAGTTACAGATCGCATCTCATATATTTTTATATCAAAACATAAAATATAATTGCCTGATTCTATCAAAAAATTCAATTGCCTTTTGTTAGCCCGTAGCCGTACGAATGATGAGTTTCTATGCCCTTACCAATTAGCAACGTAAGACTGAACATACAATTAATAGTTTATCATTCATAAACTCTTACATATGATAATTTCGACGTTGGTATATAAATAAATATAAGGCTGGAAACTACCAGTTCTCAGTTGAGGCATCAGTCACGGTACATTAGTTCCCTACGGCCTCACTTCCGCCGGGAAACGAACCTGATACTAGGGTCAGTCGCGGGAATATTGGACACAAGAGAACAGCTGTTTTATTTTTTACGGTTTTTGTACTTAAAATATTCTGAAAATTATTAAAATTTTACCCATAAGCACTATCCCATTTTTCTTTAAGTTTTTGCCTATGAAGTTAGGATTGTTTTTAAACTAGAATCACAGTTATACAAACAATATTTAATCGTTTTGTTTGTATCTAAAAATATTCCGTTTTTTATTCTCTTAATAAAATTTTATGATTCTAATTAAAAGGTAAGTATCTTCGTATTATTATTTCTATGTCCTTGCATCACCGTTATATAATAAATAAATGGACCCTTAATTGTTGTATCTTAAAAATAAGCGACGAGATGTATTGTTTTCATTTCTCTACATAGTAATTGATTTTGGTATTACCTATAAAATTAATTTTCATATCTTTACGCGAAAACGATTTTTACTAACGGACACCAAAATGAAAGGGATTTTGAGAAACCTTTGCAAAATTGAACCTAAAAAACTTAACTCAGATAAAGTTACCCGTAACAGCTTGTTTCTATATTTATAAAGAGGACAACAATGTAACAGAACCAGTGTCCCTAATTTGATCCACTTTGAGTATTCGTTTTGTCTCGCAGTAATCTAATTAACTTAAGAATCACTGCACGTGGTCTAAGCAATTATTGGTAAGACTAAGAGCTGGTTCAATATTACTTACCTATATCCAATTTGAAAGAATATTTCATTACGTAACTTTATCTTTAATATAATTAGGTGTTTATTTACGTTCAACATAATTTTAGTTACTACATTTAATAGCACTTTTCATATATTAATTGACATTGGTTTAAGACAGCTGTTAAAACTTGTATCGTTAATTAAATTAAACTATTATAATGTTTCCAAAAGAACATTAAAAAATATTTTGTTTTTGGAAATTCAACGAAATTTTTTAAAATTTTTATTAATATTTTAAAACAATCAATTGTCATTCACTTAGAAGTTTTGTTATAATTAATGTCTGTCTTTTGTTAGACCCATTAATGAAGTTAAACTCTACTCAATGAATACTCAAAATCTTATTAAGTAAGTCAGTAGAATTCAATAAATTGGACATAGTGATACTATTAAATTCTGTTACTGCATCATTAAGGTAATTAACATTGGCTATAAAAATTAAACCTTCAAGCAATAACCAAACTGAATGACGAAGTATATGCTTGCATAGTTCAAATGTTGTGAACTGCCTCGAGGCGTATATCTCAAGCCATAAGACAGAATAACTTTAAGAAACAGATGAGTAGTAAAGGACTGAACAATTAAAGTTGATAACAAAAACTATATTAAAATATCACCATTCATACTTGGTTTAAAAGCAATAAATATAATGAAAGAAACTAGAGCTTATATAAGCCAAAATAGATGTATCTGCTTTATTTGTAGAATAAACGTGGAAACTAAGGCAATACTAGGAAGCTGGCGCTCTTTGTGGCGGTGAGATGAAGTAATTGATATTAGCTTGATGCTTGTACTATAGAATAGTACTATTACACAATATATTTCGTATCTTGCTTTGTACATACAAAGTTCTATTTTATACCAAACATTTAGTACTGAACAAGAAAACTATCAGATTTTGAAACTATTATATAATTTTCAATAAAATATAATTGGTTATACGCTTTCAATTACAAATAACAAATAGCAGTTTGTTAATTAATTAAAATCAAATTTACATTGCCTCCTAAATGTAGTTTAGAGCAAATATTTCCGTGATTAAATTTTACGAATTGCAAGCTGGACAGTTATTTACATGTTCAAACGCTTTTATATTAATTAATGTTAAATTTTGACTGTCTGTGTGCATACAGTGTTATTTGGAAAATGTTTCATTACTTAAATTAAAGGGGTGCCTAATGTTTAAATAAGTAGTTTTAATTTGTATATGGAAATAAAATTATTTTTTAAACTTTTATTTATAAATAAATGAAGAGAAGACTTTCATTTAAAAAAAAACTATTTAATGCATTACATATGTGTTGAATGTAAAATATGTCATATGGTAAATACAAATTTAAATCATAAGTATACTGATAAAACAAGTCTTCTATACAATGGATTTTAATGAAATCACTAAATTAATATATACATGTATAAAATTTTAATTAAATTGTAATGTATACACAATATTTATAATTAAACCTGCCTAGAGTCCTGTCTATTAGAAACAGAAGTGGTTTGATCCAAGAGCTTGAATATAATAATCAGTCCGTTATCGATTATGTTAAAACGTCTACATATGTATATAAGATGTGTACATAATTACATAGTTTAAACTATTTACACTTCATATTGATTCTAGTCAGTGGTGGCCTATTGGTTAAAAGGCCCGCCTCTCTTGCATGAGGGCGCGGGTTCGATCCTGGCCCGGGCAAGTACCAATGTGATTTTTCCGAGTCATATGTACTTTCTAAGAATGTTTAGATATCACTGATTAATGCATTCCCAAAGTGGGTTGATGTCAGGCAGGCGGCCGGTCGTAAAAACAAATAGCCAAAACTATTCACAAAATTTAGGGCAGACCCTGGTTATAGCTGGGAAATTGCCAGGTAGAAGAAGAAGAAGTTCGGTATTAAGACGAGAGATATTTCACATAATTCGAAAATACAATTCGAAAAAACCTTATTTTCAAATGAAACTATAATAAATTGAGAGTATTTATAAATAAATTATACAGATGAAATAATAAAGGTACGCAGTTATAAAATATATATGTCACGCTATAATATCCACGTCGGGCCACTTAAGTTTATAAAGACATTAAATCAAGCGAGTGCAATAAAATGCAATCATAATAATTATATAAGTATTTCAAAAGGCTCTTAACATACATCAGCTGGCTCTCATAGAAAATTCTCACAAGTTTTTCGCTACAGATCGCCCAGGTGATTGCACCGGTATTTCTTGCTGGTTTAGAAACAACTCCAGTTCTCATAATATTACTAACGATTTATCACCAATAGAATTATACGGAGATAAACTAAACACTTCAACAACGATTTAGTGAAGAAATTTCTGTATACAAAAGTTATTCGTTTTTATTTAATACATTTTCTCAAAGTCCAGAGTTGGGGTTGTTAAAACTTCACCGCAATCAAATATAGGAACCAATTTGTGTTCGTAACTCAAAGTCGCCTTGACCTCACTAATTAGAAAACTAATGCAATAACAAATAAAAGTATATTTACTAAGAAAAGACTTTTACTGATTTTATCTTCATGTTTCAATATACAATAATTAATTTTACTCCGTCACAGGAAGGTAATTGTTAAATCAATAGGTATTAATATGTAACATCAGTAATTCAATTAAATCTAATAAACAACACTCTAAATGAAATTTAAGCGATATTAAATGTTCAAATGTTAATCAAATATTCAGTAAAAGTTAAAAATTGTTTCTAAATTACCTTATAGTATTACCTTATTGCACACAAAGAAATGCTTAGACAAATATAAAAGTAGTAGAAAACAATCTCAATAAAACCAATAAGAATGAATGTGTTCACCAATAATAATAAATAATTAATTAAATTTATTCATTTCAACAATATTAAAATTAATATTTATATAAGTAAATATGAAATGCACAAAGTACACAGTGCCCCAGTTTACATAATGTGTACAATGGATCGTTTGGATCTTTTTTATATACTATTGTCACAAAGTAAAATATATTTATTTATTTGGAGTTTCGAGCTTGTAATGGATTTATGTATATATGTTTGAAATTATGTTAATAAATTTTCCTTATATGTACTTTTATATTTTGTAGAAACTATAGAAACATATGTCATATTGAATGATTTATACATACTATAATATATTAATATCAATATTAAATCAATATAAATCGTGATACAATCGACAGAGCCCTTCACCTCTCAGATGTTTACTGATGATAAAACCGTGTTGTTCCATAACGGGATGAAGAGAAATAGATGAAGATAGATCAAGAATCACTTGATATTGGTTTAATGATCACTTTTATTGATTTATATGACACCACTTATTATATTATATTTATCTATGTACATTAAAGTACCGTTTATGTGATCCCTGATACAGTTCGAACTGATATTAAGGTTAAATATTAGATGTAGGTAATTTGTTGTAATACCGCATTGTTTTATAAATACAATCCTGTCCATATTGCTATATTGAGAACGTTGCTAAGATTTTTAACAATACAAATTTAACATATGAGATGCAAAATTTATAGTCACGAGCTGGATTAAACCTGTAACCTCTCGAAAAATGCATCCTAGTAGCTTTGTCCTTTTTATGTCACATTTCTTAATTTTTTATTTAAATTATAGCACAACATCGCTATTGCTTAATTATATCTAACATTTTTGCGTGTACTACGACACTTTCTTGTCTACCCGTGATCACGGTTGCTCTAAAGGAAGCGAAACTTCAAAATTTTTGTAGTTAAAATAACAATAATAATAAAAAAAACGAATAGTACCTACCTGAAAACTTTTATGGCTATTGCGTTAAGATAATACACATATATAATTACTTATGCTCATTTTTAACAATCGCTAGTTATATACCTTATGTGTCTCTTATTCTAATTATGTGAAAAGTAATATAAAGTTTGTTTGCTCTGACGCCAGATTAATATGAGTATATGAATTGTTACAGAGGTTTTCACACTGGAGTTACTTTGAAGAGCCGCTATGGATTCAGAGAGGTAAGGATTCAGTATTTAACTTTTGTTTTGAGTACTTACAAAGTTGTCAATTCATATGGGTTAAGCTTAAATTAAGGTTAAATTATGTAAAGGTTAATTCTAGTAGAATTTTATTAATATCTAAAATAGAAGTTCTTTGGGATTTCCATTCACTGTCTTTTTCCGTATTTGGTATTAACGTTCATAAAATCTAAATTAGAAAGGGGGGTCTTTTCAAAAACAGGGATAAAAAACTACAACTATTCCTGGTTTATTTTGTTGTCACATACATATACATCGTATAAATTTTTGTCACTTGATATTGAAGTACAATAGCTAAAACACATTTTCTTTTTCATACTATACATTTTAGTTTAATTAAATTTAAATCTTAAAGGAGGCGTAAATTCCACTAATTAAAATTTCTCTCAAACTTTATCGTATTTGTATATAAGTTTTTTAAGCCGACCTTTCATATTATCATCTTCACGTTATGCTGAATTGAAATGTATCATTGATTTATTCCAATCAACGCCACTATAATTCTCGATTGATGACTTTGTATAGTCATTTATAAAATGAAAATCAAAAAACGTTCAACACCAAAAGTTACTAAAGATTTCAAACCAAGGTTTATTAGTTTTTCTTGTAAAAAAAGTGCCAATATATATATATATATATATTGGCACTTTTTTTATATATATATATATAAATTGTATGCTAATTTTTAATATTATTGGTTAATAATATGGAAACATCACGGTACAATAATAGATAGTAATAGTTAATAGGTATACATGTATATAGTCATGATCCAGGCCGCCGATTCTATTTATAGCTGATATATTACAAAATTATATAAAAAAGTACCTAGGAATAAATATGATTGTTCACTATATACATACATATATATATATGTTAGTTTAGTATAAAATATAAGCTAATTTATATTTAAATGTTAACAGCGCAGGTTACACGTGTACATTTCAAATCAAATGTGTTTAAGGATAGCTTTCCGTGAATGGATTTGCTGACTTAATTATTTAGAGGCCTCTGTTAAATCACTGGTGGTTTTATCTACGGAATTTCAGCAAATTTTAGTGGATGTTAATTTTTTAGTTACTGTAAATCATTCAACCGTTTGTTCCGTATAAAGTCGTCGAAAAGAAAAGGTCGTTTTTGGTCTAACGGTCCCATGTAGTAAGACTATGAAGTTAAAAATTATATATAATTATATATAATAATACTCTGAAGAGCCAAATCATATGGAAATTAAACATTCATCACAAAAGCATTTAAAACTAATTAAAGTTTTGTGTTTAGAATTTCTAAGGCTCCCATTTTTAATTGATAACTGACAGGTTTTTTTTCTACTGTTTTATATGATGTTGGTCATTAACACTTACGTAATCTAATGGGCTTTTTTCTTGTCCAATATCGCAATTTACAATTTTTATATAACCTAAATCGAACTCAGGTTATCAAAATGTGTTTGTTCAATATATGTATTTATATTTTCACTATTAATAAAGATTTAACTGTAAATTGTTTACGATTCCTAAACAGTAGTTTTTGAAATAATACAAATCTGAATTGAAGAAATATCGGTGAAACGTTTCTGTTATTATCAATTATCGTGAAATTATTATATTAAAACATCAATACAAAATTTTCTGTATGAATCTTATATGAAAGGTTATCTTTTTATATGAAAATAGACTATATACAAGAAACATTCAAGTGTCACTATTTCATTTATTAGGTGTTTAAATCTGAATAAAAAAGTTATATCCAGAATAATCCAATACGTTATCTTTCTAATCGATCGTTATGCTGTTAGAAAGCTGAACAACCGTGGACCCTCAGGGTTTCAGCTGCCTGTAATTAGACCTGGTCTCGAACTTTATGCTAAATATAGTCTGGTTTCAGACAGCTTAAATAACATACAATTCTTACAACTTCTATAGCTATAGATGTGAAAGTAGTGTAGGCTGTGTATTTTGATGTATTTTCGATGACAATTTATAGTTATATAACCTCTGTATGAAAATGAAGCGATAAAAAGAAATGCGCAAAATTTTGAAGTAAAATTCATGTAATAAATGGTTTCCTTTAACTTTACTTATGTTTCACTATATAAAGTATTCGTAGTCTTTTTTATGTTACTTATAATTTCCCCAAGCTTAAGATTATTGTTATTAAAAACACATCTGAATATTTTCAACATCTGAAACGATTTCAATTGAACTTTCCCTGAACAATGGACAAGCTTGCTAAGTATATTTTACAAAAAAGAAAAAAATATTAAAGCATACAAATAATGTATTACTTACTTACGAATAATTGAAAATAATTATTAGGTTAGTAGAGTAGAATTGTAGCATATGTATGAATCAAGTATAAAAATGTTCAATGATAAATAGAGCATCAAAAGCACTTCGCGAAAACCTTATTGTTTGTACCAAGGAAAGCAGCTTCTAAGTAATGATATTGACCCTTCAACCGAATTTGCATAATCCCTTACTTCCCTGTGGGATTGGCGAATAGCAAAATTCGCAAACATTGACAGAGCTCACCCTATGTCTGACGATTTCACCCGTAATCATTCTGAGCCGGTTGGATTGTGAGATTTAACTTTGTTGTGTTTCATTAACGTCCCGATAATTCTGTTTTGATTAGCGCTCTCATACTCATGTAACGTATTTAGCAAGTACTTGCAGAATTTTCGCAAAGAACTCACATAATGGATTGAGTGGGATTTAGACAAATCTTTGTTGTATTTATGCCATGATTCTAACGAAAATAATTTAATTACGTACATTTTAATTTAGTTATTCGATTAATATTTTCTTTTAAGTTTATAAGATAAAACGATATTCGATCGAAATAAGGTCAACGACCTATATATTTTAAACACAAAATAAAATATCATCAGTTCCAGACATATAATTCTGACAATCCTATATACTTATTGTATTGAATACATCTTGAATTGAATGATGGAGTGAGAAAATTACAAAGGCTATTAGAATCTCATTCCGTATGAAAGGCCCGTAATGGCGGGGCTATTTCTAAGCGTTGCTTTAATTGTGTAACAAAATAGCTTGTAAATTATAAACGATTAATGTTACAACTTTTGACGTTTTAATATAGTTCACCCTGGGACCGGCTTCTATTATGTTTTACGTATTATAAATAAAATTACGTAAAAATAAATACGTAAATTTGTTACTTTAAATATCTCAATAGTAATATTTTTGATATTTCTATTAATATGAAACTATTAAGTCAAATTTAAATTACAAAGTCAAGCGTTATTCAAACCTGGGATAGGGATATTGCATTCCAGTCGCTCGTCTAACTAAACTATGCTGCCATTACTAGATCACAGCTTTATATTGAGGGTGATATTGATATCCATAGTGGAAATTGATTCTTTTACTGACGCCATTATTATTAAAAATTCATATTGAGACATTTCGAAATACTCATATAAAACTCAACTGTCAAGTTAGTCATCTCATTTCAATGTCAAAAGTTGTAAATAATTTAACATGTTTTTTTTTCTTTGCACTTAAAATGACAGTTTGTTTTGCTGTTACTGTTTATTTAATTGTCAAGACGACTTGATTAAAAAAAAGTGAATGATTTTTTGTATTCGTACATAAAGTCTTAAACCTATATATAATATACTTTCTTTATGTAACATTCTGAATGAATGTATTCATTCATTCAATTTAATTATAATTACATAATAGACGAATTGGTTGTTCATTGTTTAGTAATACTAATTAATATCGGAAGCGAGTTATAATTAGAACTATTCTATAACTCAATAAACGCGTACATTGTTTTGTATTATATAATAATCTAACGCCACGAGCTCTGGTGTGTGACCATGAGTTTTTTATTTTACAGGACAGCTTTTGTTCTTTGAACCTCAAAGCGCCAGAATCCAATCTAGAATGTTTCCAATATAATCTAAATTCTAACGCATTCGCCACGAGCTCCGGTGTATGACCATGAGTTTTAATTTCACAGGACAGCTCCTGTTGTTTGAACGTCAAAGTGCCAATCCAATTGAAAATGTTTCCAATTAAAATTGATGTTGACAGAATATTCCACAATTCCAGAGTGAATAAAGCCATAGTTTTTGAAAAATATTTTAGCAACAATGTATTGTAATAGTTTTCCTATATAAAATACTGTAATTGCGTCCATATTTTTATTTAATAGTCAACGAATTATAATCGCCACAAAATTAGTTCTTTTGTTCTCAGTCTCGTAATATGATATAGTATAGCACTTTGCAAATTATATTTTAATATGCATAAGTATCATATTGTAAGTAGTTTCTGAATTAGTGAGAGTAATAACTAGATCGCTTCCTCATTCACCCAAAACAATATCTCTATCAAATTAAACGGTAGCTAGTTTGTATCCCAATTAAAACGTATCATGTAACAATTACCTAACGTTAATATTTCGCAATTACTAAGCCGCAAATTGTTGCCTTTGTTATAACAATCAAAGATCAAATAATTGCGTGTGCTGATAAACTAGAATATTATTTACTAACTAATAACCGCGACTTTGTCGTTGTTTTTGATATCTATATATTTTTTAATATATTTTTATGTGAAGGTCTTGGTGGCTTATAGGTTAAAGGCCCGGGTTGGAGCCTGGCAAGTACCAAGGTGATTTTGCCGAGCCATATGTAGATACCACTGATAGACGGTAAAGGAAAACATCGTGAGGAAACCTGGACTTATAATTTCAAAATTATAAGTTTGAAATTACCAGGTCTTGAGCAAGCGTGGTGATTAATGTTTAAATCTTCTCCATGTGTGAAGAGCCCTTTGCTCAGCAGTGGGCTCTGATAGGCTGATGATGATATTTTTATGGAATAGTCAGGGGTCTAAGAAATTAAGCTACAAATAATACAGAAATACAGCGCACAATTACATTATGTTGACCAGTATTCTTGTAAAATAGCGTTCGACTTTTCAACACCTGCGTGATAAGGTAATAGAAAATGTAAGCCGGGGTTCAATTTTCTAGCGACAAAAATGAGTTATTATCAGAGCACCGACACGTCTAGCCATCAGTTATTCAGTGAAACACTTTCACACTTTAAATATAAATTGGCTCTCGAGGCTGTGTATTATCCGTGAACCTTCATTTGTTATCATTTTCTGCTTCATAAATATAATATTACGTTTGCTATCTAGCGTTCGTAACACGCAGTCACCCGGCGAAAGTCCACTCCTGTTACAGATAAGCTGTAATTAAAATGATGCAACGCTGCATATTTAAATAAAGTGAAAATTGGAAAACTTGTAAGAGGGAATTATTTACTGACAGCACGTCAATAGTGCGATAATTTTATGTAGTTTAAAACTTCAAAGTGAAACGAATAAAATTACTTTTTTTTTATTATTTACTTCTTTAATACGTAGATGACTTCGTATGGTGATGTCACTCGGTTTTAAGCACCGCCGGCCCAATAGAGACAGTTGTTCAAACTCACGAAATAAGTTAGATCTTCAAAGTCTTTAGATTATTATTGTAAAGATATTTTCAAAGAAAACATATCTGTACATTATTAATGGTGATTGAAACTAATATTTTTTGGATTAAACTAAACGTATTTGATAATTAAAAACTAAATACTCCCCACGTTCCGGTGACTTTTCAGTTTAATCTTAAAATGATGGTTTCATTTACTAAATACTCGCGAAAGGGTGGCTTTTACAGTAGCTTTCTCAATAAGACTAAGTCTTCTATACTAGAATTTATTTAAAATTTATTTGTTGATATTTCAACATAACACACATTAATCAACGTCGGTTTCGTGGCAGTGCTAATAACTGGAACATGTCTTATTGGTTCTATGTACGTCTGTGTCAATATTGTACTCGCTAACAAAGAGAACAATTCACTGTTTGTTTACGTATTAGAGTAGCCCGTGGGAAATGAAAGCGCTTTTTATAAATTAATTAGCTTTCTTTAGTTTTTTTAGTAAACGTAACACGTATAGAATATCTTCTTATTTTTGGGAATATTAAAAATGAAATATAAGGAAAATCTAGCTTACAGTTTGTAGGTAAGTCAGAATTTATCCTGTAAAAAATATGAATAGAATGAAGTAAACCCTTTGAGATTCAAAAAATGTAAAAACACTCATATCTAAATCTAACCATCCCTTTCATCTTTCATATATACGAGTATTTTTCATTCATTAAATCTTTAAAATTTATATGAAAAATTGACTTCAAACATATTTCGTTCGTAATCACAGAAGTCATAATAAAACAAGGCTTTTATTTAATTCACAACAGATCACTTTAAAATCACCTTAAAATAACAAATTGTTCAAATTTTGTTGCTATTTGCAATGTTTTATAAAACACTTGCATGAAAAGTATAATATAATAAAATATGTAAGTCACAATAAAATCTCTTGATATTTTCTCGAGCTTTGCTCTCGTCTTCAGTATTGTTTACGAGATTTATGTTCGCAATTTCACATTTTATATTGCTGTTTTAAATCTGAATTTTATGTATTTTATGTCATAATATTCATATCACCGTACACAGATAGAAGGTAGAACCAGAAACAATTGCTTGTCTTACGACTTGCAAAAGAATTCTATAGAAGTCATTAATTAATATGAGTAATTATATTAATGTTAAATGATACGTTATTTTAATAACTACCGTCTAGGATATAAAAAAAATTAAACTTGTTAACAAAAAGTATCTTATTCAATTAAATGTTTAATTGACAATAATTTAAATTAACCGAAAAAGATCTTCAAATGTCGTAGATAATCTCATCAGAATCTTGTTAGAATCAGAAACGTGGATATCACAATATTCTTAGAGACCTGTTACGCAATAGAGCACATTTGAAATGCTTTAATATATAAATGCTGTATCGTATTAATATCCAAGTGTGTTCAGTATCATCGCGGCCCATCAGCTAGTTGTGCAACCGAACGTAATTCCACGACCATGTACGGATTCCGATAAAATTGAAAGCTTTTTGCGTTTCCTACCAGCTGGCGGCGGCATTCCATTACATTTTCACTGGCGTGTGAACAGACAATATGTCCATTTGTACATGACTCGTTAGCTATTTGAAGTCAATTATTGAGCTGCTGGTAAATACGGAATGACGATATTTTAGACAAACTATACAAACTCCATACATCAACATGAATGGGACGAAAAATGCATCTTAAACATTAATCTGCTTAAAGACTTAGGTTTGATCGAGATTATTTACTTCTAATTATTAGGATTAGTTTCTTTATATAAGGTTTGAAGGGTTCATTTTATTGGTTAAACAATTTACTGGAAGTCAAAAAGGATTTCCTCTTAACGAAAAATCGTCCTTGCTGATGAAACTTACGATGTTCCGCGAAGCCTTTAATCTTTATACATTATTCACGGACATACATAATGATTTTACAACCTTAGCGCTGTAAAAATAAGTGCTCCAACATTCACCGTGATTTAGACTATATGATATAAGAAATAAAGTTCAAATTAGATGAACACTATAAAAAGCCTTGATACACTTGTTGGCAGAAGTTTTGTTTGATAAGGCGCCAAAAAGATGTATATGTACCTTACGTTTTAAAGATTTTTTACATTTACTGAACATATGTATATACAGGGTGACTGGTGAATTACTATCAATATTTAAGGAGCATACTCGGTATATGATTCTCATTCGAATTATGTAAAAAAAAATGGGTGCTTAATTTTTGACCAAATTTCCGTATAAATAAATAAAGTGTGTACACGTTCCAAGTGTTCCAAGTGTGGACGCGTGCGGCGGCGTGCTGATACTACAACACGCCGCCGCGCGCGAGTGTATGTGTGTGTGTATACCTAATCTGTAGGGTGTTCATACGATGCGTAATTAATTACATAACTTTTGGTTAACTTTACTTAGAAGTTTATTAATATTTATGTTATATTAATTTTTATTTTGTCATATATGATCGTCAAATATCACGTCCTCAAGTATCGATAGTAATTCACCAGTCACCCTGTATATACGGATAATATAATTCTTGTCCTTAATTTCATAACTTGTATTATGTAACGCATATTCCGTGATCCTTTCTAATATATTTTTTTGTCTACTTTTCTGACATCATTTAATAGTAATCATCAGTGTTTTGCGTATATTATGTGAGCTTGATTACATATTTCCTGATTATCAAACTCAATGAAGCAGATTCTACAGATCTAAATGAAATATTAAACTCATTAGTGATGTAGAAAATGTTCAGTCTATCCAGAAAGTTTTAAAAAGAAATTCGTAATAAGCTTAACATTTTAAAATATTTCTGTAAAATGAAATTTTATAATAAACTTTTCCGTCCTATAATGACACGAACAGAGAAATAAATGTCTGGTCTAGTTGGTACAACTCGCAAGTCTTATTAAAACTTGTATCTTTCAACAACTTTATGCTTTACAGTTAGTTTTCAATCTAACAGCTAATATAACTTTATAGGATAAACTATTTTTATCATATTTATTTTATGACTGTATAAGTTTTGAGGATAAATGGATGAATGTATCTATATACTTATATATGTTTATTACTTCATTATACAAAAACTACTAAATGAATTTTGATGAAAACTAAATGTTATATAGGTTTAAATTTAAGATAAGACAAAGACTTATAATAAATCCCTCGTTTCTATGTAGTTTCCAATTTAGTCTTTCTTTTAGTTTAAAATTTTAAGGGCAACACTAATATATGTTGAAATGAAACTTTAAATCTTTTATCTCGACTACGTAAACATTTTTTTTGTTATTTTCACTAGAAATTTTAGTATTTAGTTCTCGGTACAGCGGAATGAGAGTAATCAAAACTGCGGCTTGTAATTGAAAATGTAATGAGCACACGCTGGCTTAAAGCGAATATGTAGTTTTACTGCAAATTAAAAATGACTTATTATACTTTAATATTATAACATTTATTTTTAATTTTAAGATTTATTTATTAATCTTCGTATATTATAGTTTATAATGGTATTCTTTTTGAATATAATTCGTTGGAACTGTAGGTGATTAGTTAACTTAAAAAATAATGAGAAATAAGATTTTCGCTAGTTTTATTCATATAAATGAACTTTAAAATTGTTGTATAATTGTAATACGAAGACAGATTTCTAAAGTATAGCTTTCAATTGACGCTGTTCAGCAACTCTTAGACTTTTAAAGTACTTACAAACTAAGGTTTTATATAGTAAATGTGTCCCGCAACTTCTCTGGGGACCTTGAAAATTATGCCTTAATTTTAGGCCGAATTGCGCAGTTTTCCGACCAAAAAAAAAGTAGACTACGTACTCTTGGTAATTTTTAATAGAAATGAAAAATATGTACGTATAAGCTATCCATTATTAAACATTGGATTTATAATGTTTAAAATTGTCTGTTGTATTAACTTAAAAGAAAATTATTTTTATTTGAGAAAAACATCGCTTTAATTTTTACTTACTATTTATGTTACCTAATTTACTTTACTCAGTTATTTATTAGGCATTTTATTAATTGTATGCCATTGTAAATTGAACGACCTGAATTAAAGACCCAAAATATTAGGAATTTAATTAAATCCCGGCACAGGGTTTAAGGTTTCGAAACATCTGTTTGATAGTTCATCCAAAGGATCGACGATGTTTCTACAGTAATTAATTCCACTTATAAATTAATATTTGCAGTTTGAAAATGCATATTAATGATGTTTATAATATATATGCGATTATAAGACAGAATGTCCAACTATAGTTATAATAGGGTATGATTAAAAAGCATCCCAATATTAGAATTTTACCGTTTTGTTTTTGACGCTATATGGGTAACGACATCTCAAATTTTAAATTACTATTTCTCTCAAATGTTATAGTGAATTAATATAATAATTTGCTGCTTCTTTGGCATGGGTTTTGGCTCGTCCGCGACTTTTGATCATTACAAAAAATGGGATGTCACAGAATCTGTAAAAAAAATGCTTAAAAACTAAATTAATGGCAATAATGCATTTTCAGTATTAACTGTAACATACGTTGAAGATATTTCAAAATGGAAGGAATATTCATTGATGATGCAAAATTTTTTGAAAAATTCGTGCATATGAGAAAGACTGAATGAGTGACAGACGACAGGTTCGTCAACTACAAATATTAAGCTACTCTATTAAAAAGATAAAAATGGCATCAGAATGGACAAATATGATGAAGATGTTTGAGTTGCTTAGAAGACTGAAAAATTCGTTAGTACACATGTATAATATTTGGTGGGATCCATGAATTTCTTTTTGTAAAAAACACAAAATCAGGAATATGTTTTAATAAAGACTTCAAATATATTAGAATGTTAAATAAAATTATGATTAATTGATCTTAATGACGTCATCGATCCTGCTAGATAATTTTATTGACTAACAAACAAAGTAATTTGTATTTTTCGTTTTTGGTGAGTAAAATTCAAAATTATTTAAATAAAGACAGAACTTACCAAACAACCCATAAAATCAAGGAGAGAAAAAGAAATGCAAAGCGATAAATCTGTTAAAGCCCTTTCACTTGCAACTTCTGTCTCTTTATGTGATTTATAGGAAGTTTACGTGAGATAAAAACTTCTCAACAAAGGCAATTCGCTATTTGTTAGATGCTACTTGAGATAACCAAGCTTTAATGACCTCCAGACTATACCTAGATCTTGATTTATCTTACTTCATGAACTTTGAAAGTGATATTATCAAAGAATACTTGTTTTACATCAACCATTATAAAATTTATACTAACAAAAATTCTACGAGTGTAGTAAGGATACTTTTGCACAAAAATAAGTAATGGAATCTAAGATTTTCGTGAGTTTTATTCACTTTAATGAAACTAAATTCATTTAAATCTCGTCTGCCGTGATCACGGTTGCTGAAAAGTAGTCGAAACGTCGGGAGTACATAGTTTTTTTTACGAAAATAAACCGCGTAGTAGGTATAATATCCGAAAAATATTAGTTTCATTTAAACAAAAATAAGTAGGTAATTTGCTATAACATTTTGGATTATTATATTCTAGTTTGTACTAACCATAATGTAGGTAACTAAGTAACTTTGAGATCTTGTTGCATTATTCCATTATAATAGGAAGTGTAGTGTTTACGCTGGGGATAAACTGCAAATCAATTTCTGATAGCGCTTTAGTCAAGAGTACAGATCCGGGTATTATCCAGAGATAAATCTGTAAAAAAATTATATATAACTATAAAATTAAATACTCACTGACTGAGCATATTTACAGATTTCACATATTATTATCTAAACATACTATATATATATATATATTCAAGTAAAGGTAAAAATTTGAATAGAAGTAAATATATAAATTTTACAACTATAGCTCTTGTTATTTAGGGCACAGGTTTTGTCAAAACGGTATCATACATGTAGTATCTGAAAATGTCCTTATTAATACACATAAGTACAATTTCAATCTATTATGATTTTGTTTCTTATTTTATGTATTTAAAGAGACTACACTCGTTGGTTACTTGACAAAAACATCTGTTGTAACCGAAACCAACAAGCCACCTGCTCACTGCGCGTGCGACGCTTTTCAAGCGGAACGATCCTTTACTGATACATTCAGTTACAAAAGTGGAAAAGATGACTTTCGTTATTAGAATTTTTGGTACTGAGTATAAAACAAGTGTATATTCTGATATACTATAAGCTTATTTGATTTTAGTGGTTTTATAAGAAAATGGTGAAGGCTTTTATATTAAAAATTTAATTTTATTATAATTGTATATACATCAAATTATAGTTAGAGATTTAAACTACGTGTCATTAGTCATATGAAAATTAAGACAAAACTATAAATACAGTATAATTTCAGTCTTTGTGGAAATCTTAAAATAATATGAAGCATTTAACTCGACTGTACTAAAGCTATCCTGTTCTAACATTTCCTGTATCAACCACCACCTTTCCATTGGTAGGGTTTTTATAGTTAGGGGACTTCGCGTTGTTCAGACACTTATATTTTCCCCACAAACCGTAGTCTTGGTTAAAATATTCTTGAATTATGTTGCCTTGTTAGTTTTCATGGGATCTATTGCGACTATTTTCGACAATTCTATAGATAATGAGTGGTAAGTTTTAAATATATATCCTAGTTTGGTATTTGTTAAGTTTTTTCTTTAACTTTCATATTAAAATTGCATAATATGATTTTAAAAGTTTTACGTGGAATGCTCTGTAATTATTATAATATTTTACTTCGGTCCCAACTCTATTAAATAAGACGACGTTCTCGACGTAGAAGCAAATTTTAATTTAATTAGAGAATTTAATTAAACGAGACATAGATTTTTAAACACTTATAAAATGGAAGGAACTAAGCTTTATCCATGAATCTCCTAGCAATTAATGTTGATGTAGTTTTACACTTTTCATAAATTAAACTAAAGTTTTATGACAAAAATAAACAACAAAATACATTTTTGGACAATTACCCTAAATGTGTTTAAATTCTCGCTAAGAAAATGTCGAGTCATCCAAACTCGGTACAAAATATCTCTATTTTTGTTACTAAGTGTCGCAATAATTATTTTGCTTTGCAAATAAAGTGATTAAGCATTATCAACTTTGTTAATTTTCCGCTTCGTCGCGAAGTCTTCCTGAGTCTTTCGTAGTACGACTTAAAATTAATTTAAAAATATCTTCTTTTTAACCAGCACACATAAAAAACTATTAAAGAATACCATTAGTAGAAATAATATTAAGTTCCATCGGCGCTTTGAAATATTAAGCACATTTCTCATTAGTGTATCTTCCACTAATTGAAACCTTTCTGTATAGTACTATTATATTAAAGAAATTAAAATTATTATTCCACTTCATCATATGACAGACTAGTTAAAATAAACTTGGAAACTTGATTGATTTGTGATTTTTGTTATTTTTGTTTTTAAATTGTTTGTTCCCAAATAAATTAATAAAGAAATAATTTTATAGTTAAAAATATAATGAACAATAATATAAATAGTTATATATAACAAACAATGTAGAAAAATATATGTAATAAAAATCTGTATTCTCTTTGTCAAGGCTAAGCTTTTAAATAAATATGGTTTAAATGCTTTATGGTTTAAGTGGTTTAAATGCTTTACTTCGCGGAGACAGAATTAAAATTTTTTCATTAAAATAAGAGAGTTTAAAAACAACACTGAAATGTAGAGATAATAACTTGTTTCAGGACATGCTAAACTATCAAGTAATAGTTACGATCACTTATTATTACTATTACTTCTAAATTCTGAATCCGACCTCGCAAATCTCTTTGAAGTTTTTTCCACATTGCTTTGAATTCATATCTCATATGAAATATATGAATAAAACAAAAGGGAGAAGCAATCAATTAATGTTTGGAAGATTAACTGCGTATTACATAAATTATTTATACCTACTTACGGAATTCCTAAAAATAACAGAGTAATATAATGTAATAAATTTATCAAAGGAAGTCATAATTTAGTATCATTAAAATAATCTTTGTTTTAAAAATATTACAGATTCAATCTATATTCTTATATGGAGTTTGCTAACACTATATGTTTTTTGTAATTGTATATAAAAAAGCTACTCTGTCTGAATCCAACTACAATCTTTAAAGATAGGAAGCTGATGACGACTTATGATTTTTCACCAGGTTGATATAGAGATCTCACCATTAATTCCTCATTTGTTTGTCTTATTATTCATTAACAGGACGGTACAATTTCAAAATCAATATAAACTTACATGCACCTTCGATTAAAATACCCCAAAAAATATGTAATTGATTTTATTTTTGTTGTCAATAAAAGCGGTTTCGTTTCCGGAAACGTAGTTTTTTTGATTGTATCAATTTTGTTTGACGAAGTATTCAATTTTTGAAACAGTTTTCGTTGGTCGAATGTTTTCCTTTCATCAGATATTTGGCGAACCATTCCATCACTGCTTTATATATCGATCTATGCTATTTTGTTAAATTTTCTTTGATATTATTTTACTTCTATTTCGTATTCGCGAATTGTTGCATGACTTTTCAATGTCTATTTGTGTATAAAGTTTACTTGTATTTTATTATCTATATGCTTATATATTAAATGTTTCCTTGATCATTTATATTCTTGCGGTGTGTAATTTTGGTACCCTTTCCCTTTTATGGTATAAAGACAAACAAAAATACATGAAGTCAAAGTAAACACATTAACGTATTAACTGGATTTATCAGATAGAATTTAAATGAGGGTCATTTTATTTTGCATACTAACTCTCGATACAGACAGCTTGTGGTTTATTTAACTTATTGGTAGGGATGTATACGAGGAACTAAATGCCATCAATAATGCATGAATCTCAACCCCACCGTCGCGGCGTGACCTTTGACCGGTGACCTCCGAAACAGTTTAAACATATCAAGTTTCCACTTCCACAAATCGTTTTCGTCATATTGGCACAGTATTCGGCAGTCCCTAGTAAACAATCTTGACCTATGAAGGGTTGACGGTAATGGTTACACGTGTGAACTAACGGTTTACTTGTTCCACTACACCGCCTACCTTAAGTTACAGCCTATTGATTTATGTCACTATATTTCAAAGTGCTGGAACAAATTTTAATAGTTCCCTCATGTCTTACGTTTAATTTTTTTCCCGGCTGGATAAATTAACTATCGTCGTTTGCGTTCCCTTAACATCTCTTCCGTCCAATTCCCTACTCTTCCCTATATGTCGATCTTAGTTTGACAGATTAAAATCATGTCTCAGCTATGAAAAGAAAAAATCATGTCATTACAGAACAAAACGTAACACTACAGAAATTTGTAAATGAGTTTAAATTAGGTTTAATATTTAAATTAACTGATATTCTTCTATTTTATTCATAAAATTATAACTCAAGCCAAGCAATGTGACAATAAGATTATATGTAACGTGAATATCCTCTATAACTTTTAACTTGAACCAGGCTCCAAAATAGTTAACTCAAATAAGCCTTCATCTCTACCAAGTCATGCTCAAGACTTTCTTAACTCTGACCTTTATTGAAAAACATAAAATACTGTATCGATAACTGATATCAGAATATAAGGCATATAATGTGAATAAAGAAATATTATATGATAATCATTAGGTTTTAGTTTAAAAGGTCTGCCTCTCATGCACGAGGGCGCGGGTTTGATCCTGGTTCGGGCGAATACCAATGTGATTTTTCCCAGTCATATGTACTTTCTAAGAGTATTTAGACATCACTGACTAATGCATTCCTAAAGAGTAACAACAATTAGCCAAAACTGTTCACAACATGTAAGGCAGACCCTGGCTAAAGCTGGGAAATTGCCAGGTAGAAGAAGAATCATTAGATTTTAAAAATGCTCTTCGACTTCACAGAAGTGAATTAATTTATATTTTAAATCCCACTTAGGTATAGAGAATATTGTTAAAAATTCAATCCCGCTGAAATTCCCGTCCAACAATGAACCACTACGGAAATGAAATTTGAATCATAGTCTTGTTGCTCAGTCTATCTCTACTGAGAATTTCCTTTTATATTTCATTCGTCAGAAGCTATTTAATGCTTGTAATCTAGATGATGCCAAATCTTTTTACTATTCATAACTTAATGAGATCTTTATTCAGAATAAAGTTTATAATTGCAATAAAAAGGGTCTCCTAATAGTTTTAAGGGTATAAAAAATTCGTATTGAAATTTATAATTACACATAAGTAACATTTGTACTCATATCTATTTTAACTTTTTTTCCTTTAACACACGTCACATAATATAGTCACTTTGAATACATTTTGTGTTAAATAAAAATATAAATTGTATCAAAACCGAGCACATATTTAATGTGTCTAAATTACATTTCAGTGTTTTTACCCGCACTTTGACGAGACAAACTCAATGACCTTAATGAATCTACTAAGCATTCGTTGAAAGCTTTGTATAAGCAATTAGTATGATAAAATCATATACAGACAATTTATATACAAAATAAGACCCAAAAATATTTTTTATATGTAATAGCTATTATTAATACAGTTTTGTTTGTCCCACAGCCGAAGCGAGTCGGCTCTCAACAGCCCCACGGAGCCAGATATTTCATTAGCAGCTTCCCTAACAGATCCTCTTGAGGCGCATACCCTCGACGAAGCTCGGAGAACCATCAGGTAATTAATATCGCATGCATTGGATCGTTACAGTTCAATATCGAATATCCTTCGATGATGTTGAATTTAATCACGAATACCTCGTAGTAAATCTATTAACAACAATAATATGACCGGTTAGTTACAAATCTATAGTCAAATAATTACATCATGAATGTGCTGGAAATAGCAGATCGAAAGTGAAGCTCCATATTTTATTGAACTCTACTTCTAGGATACATTCATAGATAATTTTGACATCGTAAGCTTTATCTCCTTTTAATTTTTGTTGCTACTAACTTATCATAGTTATTATAAAGATTCCTATTGCTACTAAAATGTTCCATCATTTGTTGACAATTGGAAATTACTTAGAGGAAACGTAATTCTAGCTTAATGAAAGCATAAATTCTTATCTGCCTTGAAACCAGAAATCAGTGTGTTTATTTATTACATACGACTGCCAGTGTCCTCAAAACATACCTGTTTAATAATAGCAATATTTATTCTTTTTTTATATTTTGTTTCCAGAGATCTTCGTATGAAATATCGAGCGCAGGCCCATCAGTTATTGACATGGCGTCGCGCGCATCGAACCCAAGAGGAACTAGTCACCCGTCTTCAGCGCGAGAAGGCTGAGCAGCTCAAATCATTATCCAGCCAACTCCTCTTATTCGAATCACGACTGGTTCGTAAACAGAAGGAGATCACTAGCATGCTAGCGTTACGAGAGACGATTATAATCAAACAGCAGAAGGTAATCGAATCTCTCCAGGCCAAGCTACTAGACAATGGCATTGACACATCACAGAACATCCCAGACTTCAGAGATATGTTACAGGACACTCATATCATAGGTGACTTTGACTCCCTCAACGATTCAGATTCAGCGGTCATCATGGAAGACGTTGACTCTGACTGCAGCAACTTGCCCAATGTACCGAGATTTAGATCCACCAACCCAGACACCGTCACTATAGTCAGATCTATCTCTGACGCTATCGATCCCAATCTAAAGTACAGCATCGTCAGGCGCTCCAACGGATTCTTGAGGAGACCGGAGATTTTGGAAACCGTTTACAGTGTTGAAGAGGAAGCGGATAACGAATCAACTAAAGGTCTAAGCGCACAGAACAGCACGGAGAAGGAATTGAAAGATGGAAACAAAACTGACGAACAGAAATGCAAAGAAACAACGCTCCTCGCACAGAGACGAGATAACTTCCGCATGAGGAGCGTAGTGTTGACGGGTGAAGTGAAAAGTATAGATAACGACAAAGAAGTTAAGCCGAAAACTAGCGGCGAATTATGGTCCTATAGCTATGTGCCAAAAAGAATGATGCCCGCCAACGATTCGGACGAAGAAGCTACTTCGAACCCAGAAAGCGATGAAGGAGAAGCGGAACCTCGCTCCAACCCGGTAGTGACTTACAACCGGGTCATGTCCAACCATAGGAACGTGACCAAACCTAAAGACGTCAAATACAAGAGAATAAATAAAGCCAAGTCAAAGAGTTTAGAGGAACTGAGAGGCAGATTAAAGAATTGGGTTGAAAAGGGGAATAAATTAACGGACATGCCATTGGAGCACGCTCAGAGCTACGCTTGAATAATTCATGAAGTTCCTACATCGAGGGGATTCCCCGCCGATTAAACGCGGCTTTTACGTTCACATTAAATGACCTCCGAATAAAAGGTCATAGGATCGAGCATTCGAATTCTGAGGTACGGAAGTATTTACATTGTTTCAATATATTACATTAAAAGATATATTTTTGAGTGAGATTATTCCTTAGATGCCAAATTTTAATATTCGAGGCTTGATATTTGATGTTTATCTAAAACTAATCAGTGTTAAGTAGTTTGATGTAGCAGCAATATTTGAAATCCGGCTTACGTAGTCATATTTTGTCAGATTCTAATAATTCTCAAATCTCATACGCCATTTAAATTTACGAAACATAATAATATATTTATTGTGGCACTAAAATGTTTTAATGTTGTAACATTTTAATGTAGACTAAATGTTGTAAGAGATATAGTTTTTGGAAATGTTTAAGATTAATTATAGATTTATTAAGACTTAGAAAAATCTTCTGCACTATTCTTGATACTGTTGTACAAAGTTTTCTATACGAATTAATGTGTTGTGCGATGTTCTTTAACAGAAATAATAATTTTAATTAAGACTGTGTTATAAAGAAGATTCTTACGATAATTTATTTGGAAACATTAATGAAAAAATAAATGTGCAATTATTTAATATCACTAGTGTAAGTAATGTTCGCATTATATTCAAAAGTTCCGTATTATTTGTATATAGTTGTAGTACTGAGTGGCTTATATAAAAAAAAAAAAACAGCAAATTTCATCAAAATAGTAGAAATTAATAACAGTACGAACTAATATCACTATATTTTCAAGATCACGTCTGTGTTAGTGGAATAAAATACTTTGAAATATTCTATAACGTGCCAATATTACTACCATACAATAAATTTTCTAATTTATAAATATATTTATAAACATGGAAATCTATTTACAATAATTGTTATTTATCGTCGCTTGTAGCTGTATATCAAACTTTACATAAGCACATATCACTGAGCTGTTGTTTAATGCTTCAGATGTTAACGCAATGATTTCTTTTCCTAAATATTATCAACGTGCTGAATAAATATGTGATGCAATACACCTTGTTTCATTATGATCCACATATAACTATCACGTGGGAATGATTTGATACTATGAAACTGCATACAATATAGTTGTTTCACACAATTTCAACATGCTGGATTTTATTACACACACACACACACACACACACACACACACACACACACACACACTCACACACTCACACATATACTATATATATATATATATATATATATATATATATATATATATATATATATATATATATATATATATATATATATATATATAGGTATATTTACATGATGAGCTATTCCTATTAGGAGATTAATCCCCACTCCCTACTAATATGTATTATAAATGTGAAAGTAACTCTGTCTGTCTGTCTGTCTGTCTGTTACGCTTTCACGCCTAAACCACTGAACTGATTTTAATGAAATTTGGTACAGAGATAGAGTTTACCTTGAGAAAGAACATAGGATAGTTTTTATCCCACACTTTTAAAAAGTTCTCTTGGAGATGCGATATAACCGAATTCGACGCGGGCGAAGCTGCGGGTGGAAAGCTAGTATTCTCTAATGACAGATGACGCTCATAATTTATTGGGTGACTTCTATTTAAAGTACTCAAATGTGCTTAAGGTAGTATCTCTAATATGATGTTAAGTTAAAAAAATATGAAAATATTAAATATCATTACTCTAATTTGTGTTGTATTAATAAAAGATTACTAAAGATATCAGTCATTATTACTAAATGAGGAATGAAATAGATTAATAAAGAAATAATTAAGAATGTCTCTTTTTTAATTTACATAACTACATATTCTAATCAAATTAATTAAATTAAAATAATAGAAGTAAGTTCAGAAACAAGCGAAGCATTTTAAAAGTTTAAAACCCCAGTCTATAACAATACAACAAAATGAAAACGTAATAATTTGTAACATTTCAAAGAATACATAATACCTTTAAATAAAATGTATAACATTTTGCAAATTTAATTTTATTCCAATGAAAGCTGTCTTTCATCATAAAAATTAAGTTTTTATTGAATCCTCTTCAGCCATTGACAAGTCATTTTATTCAATTTCCGAACGTAAACGCCAACACTCACAAAATATGACATCTAAGACATTTATTATGGAAGTTTATGGCGTAGTATATTTTTATGTGAACGAAACAATGTCTTAGTGTATAGATATTAGATATAACGGGTGTATTACAACATATATAAGAAAATAGTATAAAGATTCATGTTAAAATCGTTTTTTAATTGATGAATCAGAATATAAATCTATTAAATTGGTTTTGGTCTTGTCTATGGTTGCAACCATTCTTCCACATTTCGATTACTACAAATAACACATTTTAATAGATAATTTTATGTGTAAAATAATGTCTTACTATGTAGTCTGTCTTATGTTTCTTTTGTGCTAACTTTAAATCAATTATTTGTTTAACGAAAGGCACGCTTTTTGTTAGATAAATTGATTATTTTATATAAAGTAATGTTTTATACAAAGTAATAACTATATTACAAGAAACTGAAAGATATTCAAATATTTTACTTTGTTAAATGTAAATAAACTGAATTAAAAATGGATAGGTATATGTAAAAAAACAATTTACAAAAGCATTGAATTTCGACGATCTTTTAAAGAAATTAATTACTGAATGATTCGACAAGATACAATAAAATGTAACTTTTTTATATCTACAAAAACTCCTTTCCAATCATACAACACTTTATTCTAAAGTATATAAAATAAAAACGAATTATTTCCCAAAACAAAACTAATATATAAAACTATTAAGAAGATGAAAATAATTTTGTGATTTTAAATTACCATAACATTCAAACAGTGACTGCAAAATATATGTTTCACAATGTGTGCTTACATACAAGCCATTATACCTCCGAAACATAAAATAAGTATCGGATCTTTAAATGGAGCCAAAATTATGGGTTGTACGGGAAATTAATGGCTCGGAAATACTCCGCTACGGCGTGTGATCGATGATTTTGAGAAATTTCATAAAATTAAGACATATTGCTAAACATCGACCCATGATTAGGGTTGAAAAGTGACGAAAAATATAAAAAAATGTAAGTAGTTTTCAGTTAATGAAATGATTTACGTATTTAAATAAAAATTTGACTATAAGGAATAATCAAAATACTTTCATTTTATTTATATTTCAAATAGGTCGTATTTACAACTTGATTGTTATTGAAATTTTACGAAAATATCCAAAGTCTACCTTTTATTTAAGTTTCTTTGTATAACCCTGTAA
This sequence comes from Danaus chrysippus, assembly GCA_916720795.1. Classification (NCBI taxonomy): domain Eukaryota; kingdom Metazoa; phylum Arthropoda; class Insecta; order Lepidoptera; family Nymphalidae; genus Danaus; species Danaus chrysippus. Next base: position 4,779,722 of record CAKASE010000074.1, read on the forward strand.
GTGATTGCCAAAAAGCGATGTTATAGAACTTTAAAATACTTTTCAAGATTGTTATCTGGCTACAGACGCCCCAAATACTTCGAGTTGAAGGAAGCAGTCCTTGATATCAGGTTTCAAAGGGGAAGTTATTTCAATATTTTAATACTCCGACCGATCTGTGCCGGCCGCGGTTACTTAAATACTTAAAATAAATTCAAAATCATTTATTTTTTCATTTTACAAGTATACTTCATGTTTTGATATAGTAATTTATATTTGAAAATAGATATATTTTAATTGCTTAAGGCTGTAAGCAGTTTTTTGTATATACGTATCTTATAAAAAAAAAATAGTTATGTTTGTAACTTGAAATTAACATCTTTACATTACATACATATACGTAAAAACATCAAAAATATATATTTTTTAGTATCTGTTTGTCTGTGTGTTTTTTCCGACTAATCTCTAAAACGACTTGAACAATTATAACGAAAACAATTACATATAGTGAAAACGAGTTACTTCTTTTACTATTTGAATTAGAGGCCGATTTTCAATATATTTTTTTAAAACAAAAAGGCATTATTTAATTGTCACCAAGACGGCGTTTGGTAAATAAATCCTCGAAGAAATTGTATTAAAGCTGATGATGCTGATAACACATCTCAACGGGATTTTATATGGGCAAAACCTCGGGCTACAGCTAGTTATGTATAAACAACAACTTGTATTATTTGTGGTTTCGTACGAAACAATTTAATTCTACCAACCTCGATAACGCCTCCAGGACAACTATAAATTACAAAGTGAAATTTCTGATCAAAATATAGACAATTCACCGTTATCAAATTATTTGGGATAGATTCAGATTGTGATAGTATACTTAACAATTACAAGGAAAAATCTTTAATAAGTATATCATACACAACAAAACGTTAAAAAAATTATCTATCTTAATATTACTTTGTTCAAATAATCATTAAAATCAGAAATAAAGTCTCATATTTCAATTACGTTTTATTTAATCTTATTCGAGACTATGATATAACTTTGGAATAAAATAATTCCAGTGACTGTTATACTAAATAAACTGAAATAGAGAGAAAACATTTGCAATAAATCAGCAAGCAATTGTTATTGAAGTATATTGATTGTAGGTTCGTTTAATGGAAAATAATTGAATGAATTGGTTCCTACTACGTGATTCTCGGCGTCTTTATTATCGCTAGTAATAATTTCGTGGCAACATTTCACAATGTTTATAATTTATTGATAAAAACTTATTATTTTGTTATCGTCTTCCTGTATACATGTATATAAAGGGATGGCATTAGGTTATTGTGGCAAGAGGTGAAAATGAATAAGATTTTGTTGTTTGTTTTGGTCATCTGCCTCTGCAAGGTGAGTTGTGCTTTAATTAGGCAACTATGTTAATTTTATGTTTAATTTTTCTTTGTATAAATGTTGTTTTATGATTAGGGTCTAGATGCTTTCTGTTCAAAACGCTGTGGTGAACCCTGGACTAGAGGTTTGTGTGAGACTTGTTCTTCAGCCCCATGCTCAACATGTCCAAACTATGATTGTGGCTGTTCAAGAAATTTTGAAACGAGCTGCGATTGTGGGGACCCGGAATGTGAATGTCTGAAGGCCAGGGTTCGGTTCCCGGATGTTGAATATCCGATGTCGATATTAGAGATGAAGCCATACTTTAGTGGATGTTGTGCTTAAAATATTTTTTGGGAAAGGAAAAACGATCTGCTTTTGTATATTGTAAATTTAAATTAATTTTGTAGATTTCATTAATTTAATGGATGGCTATTTATTTAATTTTGTTTTACAAAGACCTGTTTAGCTAAAAACAAAGTATACATTTTTAATTTCAATTAGTTTTAAATTGTGTACAAATAATGTCTCGAAGGTCTTCTTATGTTTGCTTTTGTTGGTCCAAATTGGCCCTTAAAATTTCAAACAATTAATTCATATTGCCATCAAATATATGTTTTAATCTTATTATAAAATTGTACTGATCTGTAATAGTAAATCAAAACTAAAGGTATACAAAACGTGATTAAATATATTTCTACATAAAATATTACTATTCAACTTTTGATTCAGCTACATTTGTTATTGTTTCAAAAGCTAATTTCATAATTGTGCCTCCACCAGAACGCTATGCTTAATTATGTTCAGTTTAAAATAATATAATATGATTCAACTTGCTATTTGCCTTTGTAATTTACTATTAATTAATATTGCATATACATGTGTCCGCAACAATTAATATTTACGCGTGATGACATATTTGCTTTGATTTTTCTTACAGGCGTTTAAAAATATTATTGTACAATTATTTTAGAGATATTCTTTGATATTTTTTTGATTATAAATATATATTTTTTGACGACTGACACTTATAATGTTTTGTTTCATGAAATCGATTTGTTTTTCGTGTCTATGGAATAAATTACAGTTAGGTATATTTATAATACCATTACCCATTGGCCATCTTATAACGTTGCATAGACACACGTTAGACAGAACTATTTCAGATCTTCATTCATAAACCTAAGTTGATACTATAATGTGAGATAGCAAAGTCAATTTGGAGTGTCTCTGTGCAAAATTTGTAAATGAAAACTTGAGCTGCGGAACGAGGAAACGGATGGTAAGTGCAAAAAATAATAAAAGGAAATTTTTAGCAAATACGTAAACCATATTTAGTAACCTTAGTATTTAGGTAACAGTCAGGCAGCTGGTTGGGTTTTTGAATTTCTCTTTATGTAAAGACTGTAATAATAAATTGAAAAATCAATATAGAAAAGCTATTAACTTTAAATTACAAACAGACACATATATTTTATTTATCACTATACATATAATTCTGTTCAAATTATTATTGTATCCTCTTTTCTAACTAAAAATTAAAAAAATTATATTTTTTTATGTGCTTTGCAATTTTATTATTTAAGATTTTTCCCCATATTTAGCGAGACCTGTAGTAATGGCGGTCTTATATCGTTGAAACCCGATCATGGGCTATAAGTTTGAAATTCGTTACTTTATTTAAATATATACTCTCGGAATCTTAGAAAACAATCAGTCCGGTCGTTTATGATGTTAGACCGAACAAACAGACAGATAAACAGAGAAGCAAAAAATTAAGAAAGTATTTAAATAGTTTCTATTTCATTTCTTATGGTTTTAAGACTGCCTCCTCATTGTACCTAGAAATTCTACCTATACAGTTTCATAATATGTAAGAATAAGTTTGATAAATAACAATTAAGCCTAAAAAGAAAATAAAAAAGTGTCAGAACTGAAAATCTTTCATAAAATGTACATATTTTTTAAATAAATTATGACGATAAAATAAATTACAACAAAACATTGCAATCTGTCACACTGTTGAAAGATCGTTGAGTGACTTAAGAATAATGTTGTCAGCTCTAAATATGGATTACAAGGAGTTAACAAAATAAATAAAAATTGATGTAATAATGTACAGTGTTTGTGGTTTTTAATGAATAAATTGCAGCAAAAGTAAGATTCTTCTTAAAAGAAACAAGTCAAATTATTTCATTTTAGTTGAATTATTATTTCTGATTCCTTTGTTATCAACTTTTAGTGAAGGACAATTATTATTACTTATATATCCTGACTGTGCCTGAAGGCTGAAGGCTCTATTGTAATGATCGATTTCTAAAAGGCGAAACGATCGTTCTACTTTTCAAACATTTCACATTTGATTAAATTTTTAGATAGTATTACATTAAAAGTTATATTATTTTTACTTTTATAATAAGATAATCTTATAAATAAAATCAGGATTTACTTTTAACAACAAGAAGGATTGAAGAATGAAAAAGCATTGCAACTATTTCATACATGTTTGAACGCGTAATATACAACGCGAATTTAATTATTTCAACTACATACAACCGTAATCACGGTTGCTTCCAAATAACCGAAACTTCGAGTCTGTAGTATGTAATTAAAATAATTTAAATCGCGTATGTAGTAGATCCAAAAACTATTAGTTTAATTTCAATGAATACTCTCGAAAGTCTTAGCTCTCATTACGTAATGTACCTACAACTTCTTTTTATCACTTTTAAACTCCTAAATTTGGGGCAAAGTTATTACTATAATTAGACACAAACAATTTTATTACTTTTTATTTATATATAAAATAATCAGAAAGATTTTAAATTGAACCGTACAATATATTATTTTTTCTTTTAATACATTTTTCCTTAAAAGATGAGTTTTCTTATTGTGAGTAAAATCAATTACAATTGTTCTATACTTTACGTACTAATTTAAAACTCTTTAGTTACTTTTATTGGATTAAATAGCAAAAAAATATGAAGTATATATTAAAAATTAGATCGATTGTACGGAAAATTCAATGTACTGTTGCAAACGACGTTCTATTCCAGGTGATTGCATTTCCTTTGGTACGGACGCGACGTATACGACTGAAACGAAGTTACCTGTTAGTTGTTACCTGATGCACCCTTACTACGAGCTGGTTACGATAAACAGAAAACTTGATACTGAAAGTATATACGTCTAATTTATAAAGCAAAGTGTGTTAATAACGACTACTTATACGTTATAAAAGCATTCCTTACTACTATAATAATACATTTAATATAGTTACCCATACAAACATACATTGAGTAAAGGTAATTAAGATTCTTAAAGTTACGAAAAAAATTAGTTTTCAAGTTATTTGTTTCTATGCTGACCATTCAAACTAATAATATGTAGTCGCCGCGTAGTACAGTAGGACCTCGATTATCCGGACTAATTGTTGTCGGTAGGCATCCGGATAATTGAAAGTCCGGATAATCCAATATATGAAGAAAAACGGGCTTTTTGCATATGTACATATGTAGTCTGTACCAGTGGCGGCTGTACCTTAAGTGCACTCGTGCGCTGAACCACCAATTCAAAAGATTTAAAAATTACAAAATATTACTTCATCTTTATTTTTAAATTTACATTTTAATATTTATTTTTTAAACATATACTTAAAAAAGTATAAAAAATTAAATTTCCTAATTATGGTCAAAAAGTTTGATTGCTCTACTAAACTAATATCGTGCGCTTCGGCGAGTGCACGAGGACTGCCAATACATCTTGTATGAGATACGCATTAATACGCCTGACGCGTGAAACAAAAGATAGTTCATAGAAATGTACCGAGTAATGAGTCGGTTCTCGATTGACATCTCGTTATATTGTTTTGTTGCATTTTCTAATTTTAATATTTTAGTAAAGTGCACCACCGGGTCGATTACCCACCAGCCGCCACTGTGAGCGAAAATCAACGTTTATTAAGAAATTGTACATAATGTACGTATAAGTGTTATAAGTGGCGTGGCGTTATGCAAGTTCTGACATGTTAATGTTAGAATAAACTCGTCGCGATTGGCAGTCCGGATAATCGCGAATTCGGATAACCGAGGTCCGGATAATCGGGGTCCTACTGTATATAATACATATATAGTAACTAGACAAAATGAATTAAGATCACTCGGAAGCTTTTACATTTAAAACATGACTCTTTTAGTTTTTATAAAGATTATATGAATAAGTTAAATGTATAGAGGTACATCTCTAATACTTTCCAGTAAGACTTTATATTTTCATAATCCTGTCTTTCTTCCTGAACAATAATTTTATTGAATTTTTTTATTTCTATAACCAATAATTTCTGTTAAAACATCGGCGTGAAAAATGTTGTTTGTTTTTTAATCTCATTTAGTATTATTATTTATTGGAAGATACTAATTCGAATTATTTAATCTCAATAGCAATTTATTACTTAATTTGATAAGTCAATAGCAAATAACACTTAGTGATCTTAAACAGTTATTTGGTTACACGTGAAGCAGGAAAATTAATGGAAGAAAGTACTATATGTATTGCAATATCATTATTTATGAAACCATTAAATAACATTATAATAAAGCCTTCCCTGCTTAAGGGTTTGATGGTAAAATGCAGACCGTTACTTTATTAACGCATAAGTCATATTAGCAATGTTACTTTTTCATTAATGTAATTACAATAGTTCCTCGAGTTTAGTTCAATGACCCTTATTGTTGAATGATACAAAAAATAATCTATATACTTTAAGGGTGATATTTTGAAACTTGTATTTTTAAAATAAGTATATATTTTTTAGTTTAGTACCAAGTTAATAAAACGTGAATAACGGAAGAATGTATCATTTCTTTATAAGATGTAAGAAACAAACAAACAAGTAGTTCATAGATGATTCCTCCAAGGCAAGAGTCTAGTGACGTAAGTCGTCCTTGATGCTCTGCAGCAAAACTACTACATTAGATTTTTAAAATAACCGGACAACTTATCAGAACGAGTATATAACGATACCACATACAATAAACAATAAAATACTTTCAAACAATTGAATTTGTTATTTGTTTTTACAAATAGAAGCCTTGAGGTTGCACTTGATTTGGAAGAGTCATAGTGTTCATCGCGTTTGTGCTTAGTTACGACTGTAAACGCCTTTTAACTTTAAACAACAACCAAGCTAGTGATTTAACACATAATATAAACTCTATCATTACGTTTTTTTTTTTCTATTACAAAAACATTGTAATTTATAACAATTGCTAATCAGAAAATCCACCATCGCAATCTCACCAACTGACCTTATACACATAATTCCGTCTGTACATCTAGATATGATTATCGCATAAGATTTATAACTATAAAAGACGTTTATGAACATTTTTATTCCTCGGAACGATCTTCATTTCCTCATTCTGGACATGCCTTAATGATATCTTACCATTACTGATTTTTTTTCATACATTCAATATTCTGTTTGGTAAAGTAGTTAAGTAATCAACAATTAAGTGAATAAAGCTATAATATTAGTAAGGATTACACATATTGTGATGATTATGGAATATGGTACAAACTATTCACTTATTCACTTTTGTGTAATTTTTAATATAGAATTAATAAAATTATAGAAATAATCTATTTCGTCATTCATTCGAAATAAAACATTTAATTTCATTACATATATTAACATTGGTTTTTAATATTACTTTTAAAGAATAAACAATATTTGTAAATAATATGATTAGCTTTATAAATGGAGTTATAAAGCAGAAAGATATCCAAAAAGGTAAGTAATCAAATGTAGGTATAGGGACGTTGTATCGGTAACATTTATTGAATCACTCCGTTTACTGTTCAATGAACACTGTATCAAATAAATATTATTGTTATAATATAAAACATTTCATTGGAAAACGTCTACGTTTTATTATTGGATAACAAATCGAGTTTCACTTGAAATATCAAATAAAAATGACAAGACAAAACGTACAGTTTGTCTTATGTATATGTACGTAATTCATTATATATAAAACATATATAAGAATGTTTAATATATTGCATTATATAATTGTTACTTTTCGATAGAACTTCAAACTAATCCTTAACAGAATTAAAGCATCACCGAAAGTTACAAATATATTTAAGTTTTACTTTCGTTTACTTTGTTAAAAGTAAAAGATAATAAAGAGTAAATAGAAAATAGAATTATTTAATATATTCCACTGTTAAAAAAGTTTTATTAGCTTATTTTCTATTTAAAAGCCACGTTCAATATGTACATTATATTGATTATTTTGCACATCACTTCTAGACAAAACATATTGGTCAATAATATGTCATAACACAATATTATACTGATATAATCCAAGTGAGTTTATTATCATTATGTGAAATAAAATATATGTATAAGGTAAGTTTTTATATTTATATTTACTGCTAAAATGTTTTATTTTCCCTTAATTTCCTTAATTAAATTTAAGCTTAGATACAAAACTACATAGTAATGATACTAAGTGATAATTATTATAAGTCAACTTATTCGTTTTGTTCATAATATCGTCAGACAGCCCAGTTTTCCTGATGCTTGTACAATGGTGCGCTCGTCAGTGAAAATTTAAAGTTCCATTGTAACTTTAATATTACTACATACATTTCCAGAGAGTGATGATGGCTGGATGTGCTTTTATTAAATGAAATTTAATTATATGCACTTTATAATATTCATATATTTGTGTGTTTTTGTACAACATGTTGTTTTTGAACATAATTTAATATATGTTTTCATATTCATTTCTATATAATATCACTAAATATATAGTTTAACGTGTTTATGAAGCTATAATACGTTAATTTTCTTTTAAATTTATATTCAAAATGAAGATAAAAGATAAAATATATTCAATAATTAAATTTATTCATTGCTTAAATAAAACTAATGTTTTTCTGATGTACTAAGCCATTTTTTAGCCTTTACAACATTTAATACTGTAACGTAAAATATGCATATTATCATATTTAAATGTTTTTACATCCTCAAATAATAATAATAAATAATAAACGCATCATACTTTGACGCAGTCGGATAACAATGTTCATAATATTTAATATAAGGTAACCACTCGCTGTTTCCCCGTTTGTTTATTTGTCATAAAAGTATATAATACACCCTCACAGTATATGGTCGGATAACTTCATTCTCATATCGAGGTGAGCGGTTCTTATATGTACATATATTATATATATCTTTTAATATGAAACATTGAAAAATATAGTTATTTTTCTCTGCATATTAATTGCTTTGCCTTAGGGGTCATATGACGGAAGAAATGTTTGTACGCTGTTCTAAATGTTCAAATGAAATGTTTTCTACAAATATAATATTTTATGTTACAAAAGTAGTTATGTATTGAGGTCATTTGTAGCATTTCTTTTGTTCAGGTTGATCTTTCATATCATCTTGATGGTTCTATCAATTAATATTGTTATAAGTTTTTTACTTTTTCGATTTAAATAATCATTATAATACATTCTGATTGACTGTCAGCAATATTAACATATTCTAAGTCAAATATATATGTAACAATTTGGCTACGACTGTTTCTTTCCACTAACAATTTAAATATCTTTAAGTCATCTAATTAAACTATAGTACTATTATCCTCTTTAACTTTATTACCACCTACTACATATAAATTAGAATGATCAATATGTGCTAAAAAAATATTAACTTAAAATAGTATATTAATCACGCAATATGCATTAAACAAAATATTTACATAAGGATACAAAAGAATTAGATAAATCTAAAATGTCAAATTAAAATTTCTTAGAACCACGTCGTTCGTTTTATTTTTCTAACAGTTTTAGTATAATTAGTGGTTGACAAATTGAATGCCAAAGATAAGTTACTCAATTTATAATCCGAAACGTTCGTTTTAATTAAAGGGAACTTTTTGAGGATTTAATTAACTCCTTGTGAAAACGTCATTCGTTGGTTTTAATTTTAATGAAGAAAAATTTACTTGGATTTTTTTTCTGATAGAAGCAAAATAGATGAAGAAATTTTAAGGTTGTATACACACAGTCTTCGGCTTAATACGTCGAGAAAATGTGTTAAATAGAGATTGTTAAGACTGACCGATATTTCATCCTATAGATAATAATCGTTGATTTTCTATATTTTTTCCAAAATTTGGTTTATAAGGAAACGTTATATGACCTTTTATAGAAGTTGACAAAATACTTGAAAATATTGAAATATTTTTATTTTTTTAAATTTTTCCACACATTTAGAGTGATCTGCAGTAACCGTGTGGTTGTATTATTGTAACCCGATCATGGGCTATAAGTATGAAATTCGTAATTTCACTTAAATATAATATACTCGCGGAATCTTAGATATCAATCACTCCGGATGTTTGTGAGGTTAGACCGTACAAACAGACTGACAAACAGAAAAGCAAAAAAATTAAAAAGTATTTAAATAGTTTTTTCTTCCTTTGTTTTGAATTTTAGCATGACTCTTCATCGTACAGAAATTCAACCTCTACTGTTTCATAATATGTAAAAGTAGGAACTAAGAATAACTTTGATAAATAATAATAAATAACAATGAAACCTAAAAAGAATATAAAAAAGTGTCAGAACTGAAAATCTTTCATAAAATGTACATATCTTTTAAATAAATTATGGCGATAAAATAAATTACTACAAAAAATTGCAATCTGTCACACTGTTGAAAGATCGTTGAGTGACTTAAGAAAAATGTCGCCAGCTCTAAATAAGGATGACGAGAGTTAACAATATAAATAAAAATTGATGTTATAACGTACAGTGTTTGTGGTTGTTAATGAATAAATTGAAGCAAAAGTAAGATTCTTCTGAAAAGAAACACGACGAAATTATTTCATTTCAGTTGAATTATTATTTCTGATTCCTTTCTTATCAACTTTTAGTGAAGGACAATTATTGTTACTTATTTATCCAGACTGTGCCTGAAGGCTGAAGGCTCTATTGTAATGATCGATTTCTAAAAGACGAAACGATCGTTGTACTTTTCAATCATTTGATTAATTTTTTTAGATAGTATTACATTAAGAGTTATATATTTTTACTATTATAATAAGATAATCTTATAAATAAAATTAGAATTTACTTTTAACAACAAGAAGGATTGAAGAATGAAAAACATTGTAACTATTTCATATACATTAGAACGCGATTTTAATTATTTCAACTACATACTGTCGTAATCACGGTTGCTTCAAAATAACATAAACTTCGCGTCTGTAGTATGTAATTAAAATAATTTAAATCGCGTAGTAGATCCATAAACTATTAGTTTAATTTCAATGAATACTCTTGAAAGTCTTAGCTCTCATTACGTAATGTACCTACAACTTCTTTTTGTCACTAATAAACTCATAAATTTTGCTTCAAACTGAATACTACAATAGGACTCAAACAACTCTATTACTTTTCCTTCATATAGTAAATAATTAGCAAACATTTAAATTAAACCGTACAATAAATTTAAGTCTTCAATTTTTTTCTCTAAATATACTGTTAGTTCAAAAGATGAGTTTTCTTATCGTACGTAAAATTAATTACAAACGTTCTATACTATATGTATTAATTTAAAACTCTTTAGTTACTTTTATTGGATTAAATAACAAAAAAATATGAAGTATATATTAAAAATTAGATCGATTGTACGGAAAATTGAATGTGCTATTGCAAACGACGTTCTATTCCGTGTGATTGCATTTCCTTTGGTACGGACGCGACGTATACGACTGACACGAAGTTACCTGTTAGTTGTTACCTGACGCACCCTTACTAAGAGATGGTGACGATAAACAGAAAACTTGATACTGAAAGTATCTACGTCTAATTTATAAAGCAAAGTGTGTTAATAACGACTATTTATATGTTGAAAAATAGTTCCGTACTACTATAATAATACATTTAATATAGTTACTCATACAAGCATAGTTTGATTAAAGGCAGTGGCGGCGTAAGGCGTGGGCGACGTGGGCCACCGCCTACAGCCTCGCGGTACAAGGGGCCTCGCGCCTCAAAAATATTAGAGAATTAAAAAAAAATCTTCTTCTTCTTCCTAGGAATTTCCCAGCTATAGGCAGGGTCTGCCTTACATGTTGTGATTAGTTTTGGCTATTAGCTTTTACTACCGGTCGTCTGCTTGACATCAACCCTCTTTGGGAATCAGAATTAATTAAACCTATTTTGATAAGAATAGTGTGTTCAATGTTTTAATAATATTAAGCGAATAAATAGATAGTGTTTAAGTATATTGGTTGCCCCCGAACAGTGACGTATTTTAATTATTTTTGTTTTCTTTGTGATTTGTAATACACCAGTACCTGTACTCGTCTATTTTACATAAAGTAACAAATATTTAATTGGTGATAAGTACGTAACGCAGTAATTACGTGTCTATAAAATAGGCTTTATAATATCCTTTGAAGGAAACCAAAGCTTTAAGTGTAAAAAAAACATCGACGTTTAAGTTTTTAAAACTAGTTAGTAGTAAGAGCTTCAGGTTTCCATAGAATAGGGCCTCGCGAAATCTGTCTTGCCCAAATCAAATTTAGGTCTTGAACCGCCACTGATTAAAGGTAATTAAGATTCTTAAAGTTACGAAAAAAAATTAGTTTTGCAAGTGATCTGTTTCTATACTGACCATTCAAACTAATAATAGTCACCGCGTAGTGTAGTAACTAGACAAAATGAATTAAGACCACTCGGAAGCTTTACATTAAAAATGTGAGTTCTTTTAGTTTTTACAAAGATTATATGAATAAGTTAAATGTATAGAGGTACATCTCTAATACTTTCTAGTAAGATTATATTTTAATAATCCTGTCTTTCTTCCTGAACAATTATTTCATTGAATTTTTTTTATTTCTATCAGCAATTATTTCTGTTAAAACGTCGGCGTGAAAAATGTTGTTTGTTTTTTAATCTCATTTAGTATCATTATTTATTGAAAGATACCAATTCGAATTATTTAATCTCAATGGCAATTTATTACTTACTTTGATAAGCCAATAGCAAAACAACACTTAGTGATCTTAAACAGTTATCTGGTTACACGTGAAGCAGGAAAATTAATGGAAGAAAGTACTATATGTATTGCAATATCATTATTTATGAAACCATTAAAGTACATTATAATAAAGCCTTACCTCTACTCACGGATTTGATGGAAAAATGCAGACCGTACTTTGTTAATGCATAAATTCATTTTAGAAATGTTACTTTTTCATTTAATTACGAGTACAATAGTTTCTCGAGATAACATAACTTGCGTTTGTTCAATTTTCTTAACATTCCTATTATGGAATGGTAGCAAAAAATCAATTTTAAAATAAGTATATTTTAGTACCAAGTTTTTGAAGCATGAATAACGGAAGAATTTATCACTTCTTTATAAGATGTAAGAAACAAACAAACAAGTAGTTCATAGATTATTTCTCCAAGGCAAGAGTCTAGTGACGTAAGTCGTCCTTGATGCTCTGCAGCAAAACTAATATAAAACTAATACATTTGACTTTTAAAATAACCGGACAACTTATCAGAACGAGTATATTACGATAAAATACTTTCAGATTATTGAATTTGTTATTTGTTTTGACAAATAGAAGCTCTAAGGTTGCACTTGATTTGGAAGAGTCATTGTGTTCATCGCATTTGTGCTTTGTTACGACTGTAAACGCCTTTTAACTTTAAACTTCAACCATGCTAGTGAATTAACACATAATATAAACTCTATCATTACGTTTTTTTTTCTATTACAAAAACATTATAATTAATAACATTTACTAGTCAGAAAATCAACTATCTCAATCTCCCTGACTGACCTTATACAAATAATTCCGTCTGTACATCTAGATATGATTATCGCATAAGATTTATAACTATAAAAGACGTTTATGAACATTTTAATTCCCCGGAACGATCTTCATTTCCTCATTCTGGACCTACTTTAATGGTATTTTATTATTACTGACTTTTTTTTTCATACATTCAATATTCTGTTTGGTAAAGTAGTTAAGTAATCAACAATTACATGAATAAAGCTATAATATTACACATATATCAGTACAAGACATTGAATAGGGTATATACTATTGGCTTATACACTTTTTGTGTTATTTTTAATATAGACTTAATAAAACCCAGACTATATAAACCTTAGGGAATAATCTATTTCTTCATTTATTCGAAATAAAATATTTAATTTAATTATATATTATATTAACATTGGTTTTTAATATTATTTTTAAAGAATAAACAATATTTGTAAATAATATGATTAGCTTTATAAATGGAGTTATAAAGCAGAAAGATATCCAAAAAGGTAAGTAATCAAATGTAGGTATAGGGACGTTGTATCGGTAACATTTATTGAATCTCTCCGTTTACTGTTCAATGAACACTGTATCAAATAAATATTATTGTTGTAACACAAAACATTTCATTGGAAATTGTTAAATTAATAACAATGCGTCTACGTCTTATTATTGGATAACAAATCGAGTTTCACTTCAAATATCAAATAAAAATGTCAACTTAATACGTACAATATGTTTTATATATACGTAATTGATTTTATATGTTATACATATATAAGAATGTTTAATATTTTAAATGATAAGTACGTGTGTTTGAACTGTTTGAGACCGTTAGACTACTTCCTTAACTAAATTAAAGCATAAACACAGAAAAGTTACTGACATCGTTTTATTTAGATTAAGTCAGACTTTCCTCTACTTTGTTAAAAGTAAAAGATAATAAAGAGTAAATAGAAAATAGAATTATTTAATATATTCCACTGTTAAATAAAGTTTTATTGGCTTATTTTCTATTTCAAAGCCATATTCAATATGAACATTATATTGACTATTTTGCACATCACTTCTTGACAAAACATATTGGTCAATAATATTTCGTAATACAATATTATACTGATATAATCCAAGTAAGTTTATTATCATGATGTATAATAAATCAGGTATTACATACATTTATATTACAATTGTTTCTAACGTAATTACTTCAGCTCTCTTCACATCTATGATTACTTCACATTAAGCTAAGAAAAAGTTGATTAACAAATACATAAGGTAAGTTTTTTTATATTTAAAATTTGCTGCTAAAAACGTTTTATTTTCCCCTAATTTCCTTAACTAAATTTAAAATTAAATAGAAAACTACATAGTAATGATACTTAGTAATAATTATAAGTCAACTTATTCGTTTTATTCATAATATCGTCAGACAGCCCAGTTTTCCCGATGCTTGTACAATGGCGCGCTCGTCAGTGTAAATTAAAAGTTCCATTGAAACTTTAATATTACTACATCACCAGAGAGTGATGATGGCTAGATGTGCTTTTATTAAATAAAAATTAATTATATACACTTTATTATATTCATATATTTGTGTGTTTTTAATAATGAAACATAGATGGATACTTTTTCATTATATATAGTTGTATTTTAATACATGTTTTAATATTTATTTCCATTTGATATCACTAAACATAGTTCAAAAGTCTTTATGAAAGTACAACACTTTCATTTTTCTTTTAAATTTATATTGAAAGTCAAGGCAAGTTATATACATATACTTAATAATTTATTTATTTATAGGTTCGCTAGCGATTTTACACAAATGAATAATTAAATAAAGTTACATATTATAAAATTAAAAACATGCATAAATTGTCTAAAATCAGTTAAAAACAAACTCTGCATGCAAACATAATTAGTTGAAAATAAAAGGGCAATCAATAAATAATAATTACATTCAAACGAGAATAATCAAAATGCAGACTAAAATTTTGCGAAAAAATTAAACAATTCAAAGAACTCAACCAAACTCACTGCGATTGGCTGATCAGGCTGCTCACAATTAACCTCCGAAATGTATCAGGCGAATTCAAACCAATATCAACTAAATGACTCAAACCATTATACAGTTTGCATAAACGGGGAAGGCTAGAATTGACGCCGAAAACTGTTCTTGTGAGTGGAGGCACAAGGGGAGTAATAGCGTGTCTAGGATGTCTATTAGGCAGTCTGAAATTTATTTTACTGAGTAAACTAGGGCAGTCCATAGGGCATAATTATTTTTTTTCTGTAAAACATTTAATACTGTAACGTAAGATATATTACTAAATTCAAATCTTTTTATATCCTCAAATAATAATAATAAATAATAAACATATCATACTTTGACACAGTCGGAGAACAAGGTTCATAATATTTAATATAAGGTAACCACTCGCTGTTTCCACGTTTGTTTATTTGTCATAAAAGGATATAATATACCCTTACTATATATTATATATCTTTTTATATGAAACATTGAAAAATATAGTTATTTTTCTCTACATATTAATTTCTTTGCCTTAGGGGTCGTATGACGGAAGAAATGTCTGTACGTGTAATATAATAGTTATTAACACCCGCGTAGAGTTAAAATTTAAATGTTTGCTAATTATTTACTACTAGCTTTCCGCCCGCAGCTTCGCCGCGTGGAGTTCGGTTATATCGCATTTCCAAGAGAACCTTTCAAAAGTCTGTGATAAAAACTATCCTATGTTCTTTCTCAAGCTCAACTATATCTCTGTACCAAACATTAAAATCAGTTCAGTGGTTTTGGCGTGAAAGCGTAACAGACGAACAGACAGAGTTACTTTCGCATTTATAATATTAATAGGGATAAGTTTTTTACCTTTTCGGTTTTAGCTATAATCATTATAATATATTCTGATTAACTGTCAGACAACTAACTCCATTACTTTTCTTTAATATATAAAATAAAAGTGCGTAAAATTAATTACAAAAGTTCTATACTTTACGTACTAATTTGAAACTCTTTAGTTACTGTTATTGGATTAAATAACAAATAAATTATGAAGTATATATTAAAGATTAGATCGATTGTACGGAAAATTCAATGTGCTATTGCAAACGACGTTCTATTCCAGGTGATTGCATTTCCTTTGGTACGGACGCGACGTATACGACTGAAACGAAGTTACCTGTCAGCTGTTACCTGACGCACCCTTACTACGAGCTGGTTACGATAAACAGAAAACTAGATACTGAAAGTATCTACGTCTAATTTATAAAGCAAAGTGTGTTAATAACGACTACTTATATGTTAAAAAAGCATTTCTTACTACGATAGTAATACATTTAATATAGTTACTCATACAAGTATAGTTAGATTAAAGGTAATTAAGATTCTTAAAGTTACGAAAAAAATTAGTTTGCAAGTGATTTGTTTCTATGCTGACCATTCAAACTAATAATAGTCGCCGTGTAGTGTAGTAACTAGGCAAAATCAATTAAGACCACTCGGAAGCTTTTACATTTAAAATACGAGTTCTTTTAGTTTTTACAAAGAATTTACAAGAATATAAATAAGTTAAATGTATGGCGGTATCTATAATATTTGCCAGTAAGACTATAAAGGGTGACTGGTGAATTACTATCGATACTTGAGGACGTGATATTTGACGATCATATATGACAAAATAAAATAAATATAACATAAATATTCATAAACTTCTAAGTAAAGTTAACCAAAAGTTATGTAATTAATTAAGCATCGTGTGAATACCCTACAGATTAGGTATACACACACACACACACACACATACATACGCGTGCGGCGGCGTGTTGTTGTATCAGCACACCGCCGCACGCGTCCACACTTGGAACACTTGGAACGTGTCAACACTTTATTTATTTATACGGAAATTTTGTCAAAAATTAAATGCCTATTTTTTTACATAATTCGAATGAGAATCATGTACCGAGTATTCTCCTTAAATATTGATAGTAATTCACCAGTCACCCTGTATATTATAATAATCCTGTTTTCTTCCTGAACAATAATTTCATTGAATTTTTTTTATTTCTATAAGTAATCATTTCTGTTAAAACATTGTCGTGAAAAATGTTGTTTGTTTTTTAATCTCATTTAGTATCATTATTTATTGGAAGATACCAATTCGAATTATTTAATCTCAATAGCAATTTATTACTTTGATAAGTCAATAGCAAACAACATTTAGTGATCTTAAACTGTTGTCTGGTAAGACGTGAATCAGGAAAATTAATGGCAGAAAGTGCTATATCTATTGCAATATCTTTATTTATGGAACCATTAAAGTACATTATAATAAAGCCTTCCCTACTCACGGGTTTGATGGTAAAATGCAGACCGTTCTATGTTAACGCATAAATTCATATTAGCTATGTTACTTTTTCATTTAATTACGAGCACACTAGGTTCTCGAGATAACATAACTTGCCTTTGTTCATATGTCTTAACATTCCTATTATTGAATGGTAGCAAAAAATCAATTTTACATTAAAGGTAATATTTTGAACACTATATTTTTAAAATAACTATATTTTAGTACCAAATTTTTGAAGCATGAATAACGGAAGAATTTATCATTCCTTTACAAGATGTAAGGAACAAACAAACAAGTAGTTCATAGATGATTCCTCCAAGACAAGAGTCTAGTGACGTAAGTCGTCCTTGATGCTCTGCAGCAAAACTACTACAAAACTAATACATATGACTTTTAAAATAACAAGACAAGTTAGCAGAACGAGTATATTACGATACCACATACAATAAACAATAAAATACTTTCAGACTATTGAATTTGTTTTCACAAATAGAAGCTCTAAGGTTGCACTTGATTTGGAAGAGTCATTGTGTTCATCGCGTTTGTGCTTTGTTACGATTGTAAACGCCTTTTAACTTTAAACAACAACCATGCTGATGATTTAACACATAATATAAATTGTATCATTATGTTTTTTTTTTCTATTACAAAAACATTATAATTTATAACAATTACTAATCAGAAAATCCACCATCGCAATCTCACCGACTGACCTTATACACATAATTCCGTCTGTACATCTAGATATGATTATCGTATAAGATTCATAACTATAAAAGACGTTTAGGAACATTTTAATTTCCCGGAACGATCTTCATTTCCTCATTCTGGACTTGACTTAATGGTATTTTATTATTCATGACTTTTTTTTCATACATTCAATATTCTGTTTGGTAAAGTGGTTAAATTAATAAAGCTATTAGTAAGGATTACACATACTATGATGATTATATAATATTGTACAAACTATTCAACAAGTGTGTGTTATTTTTAATATAGACTTAATAAACCCAGACTATACAAACCTTAGGAAATAATTTACTTCTTTATTATAAAACATTTAATTTCATTACATACCTATATTAACATTGGTTTTTAATGTTACTTTTAAAGAATAAACAATATTTGTATATAATATGATTATCTTTATAAATGGAGTTATAAAGCAGAAAGATATCCAAAAAGGTAAGTAATCAAATGTAGGTATAGGGACGTTGTATCGGTAACATTTATTGAATCTCTCCGTTTACTGTTCAATGAACACTGTATCAAATAAATATTATTGTTATAATATAAAACATTTCATTGGAAATTGTTAAATTAATAACAATACGTCTACATCTTATTATTGGATAATAAATAGAGTTTCACTTTAAATATCAAATAAAACTGTCAAGTTAAAATGTACAATATGTTTTATACATACGTAATAATTTTATATGTTATACATATATAAGAATGTTTAATATCTTCTTCTTCTACCTGGCAATTTCCCAGATATAGCCAGGGTCTGCTTTACATGTTGTGTATAGTTTTGGCTATTTGTTTTTACAACCGGCCGCCTGCCTGACATCAACCCTCTTTTGGGAAACAACATTAATCAGTGATGTCTAAATAGTTTTAGAAAGTACATATAACTCGGAAAAAACATATTGGTACTTGCCCGGGCCAGGATCGAACCCGCGCCCTCGGCAACGAGAGGCGGGCCCTTTAACCACTGGGCCACCACTGACTTGTTTGTATAAGAATGTTTAATATATTGAATGATATGTATGTGTGTTTGAATTGTTTGAGACCGTTAGACTATTTCCTTAACTAAATTAATGCATAAACACAGAAAAGTTACTGACATCGATTTATTTAAGTTTTACTTTCCTTTACTTTGTTAAGAGTAAAAGAGAATAAAGAGTACATAGAATATAGAATTATTTAATATACTACACTGTTAAAAACAGTTTTATTAGCTTATTTTCTATTTCAAAGCCATGTTCAACAACACATATTGGTGTCAATAATATTTCTAGACACAATATTGTACGTATATGTATCCAAGTGAGTTTATTATCATTTGTATAACAAATCACTAATCAGGTACAGTCCGTTAGACTTGAGTTGAGCTTTGCATTTGTGTGAGTGAAAGTAAAAGTAGAGCTAGAAAAAAAAACTTTCAGAATCAAATTTTATTGCATTTTAAGCCAACGAAAAGAAGACTAACAAATATGTAAGGTAAATCTTTTATATTTAAAACGCTTTAAATTTGCTACTGAAAATGTTTTATTTCCCCATAATTTCCTTTATTAAATTTAAGCTTAAATACAAAACTACATAGTAATAATACTAAGTAATTATTATAAGTCAACTTATTCGTTTTGTTCATAATATCATCAGACAGCCCAGTTTTCCTGATGACTGTACAATGGCGCGCTCGTCACTGTAAATTAAAAGTTCCATTGTAACTTTAATATTACTACATTACCAGAGAGTGATGATGGCTGGATGGGCTTTTATCGAATAAAATTTAATTATATACACTTTATTATATGTATTCATAAATTTGTGTGTTTTTTAAATGAAACACGGATAAATATCTGTTATAAGTTGTTATATTCATTTCTATAGGATATCACTAAATATAAAGTTTAATGTGTTTATGAAACTATAATACCGTAAATTTTCTTTAAAGAAATTGTATTCAAAATGAAGGTAAAAGATTGTATATTATATTAAATAATTAAAAAATTTCTTCGCAGATGGTTATATCGCTTTTTCAAGAGAACCTTTTGAAAGTCTGGGATAAAACTATCCTATGTTCTTTCTCAAGGTCAGCTCTATCTCTGTACCAAATTTCATTAAAATCAGTTCAGTGGTTTAGGCGTGAAAGCGTAACAGACAGACAGACAGACGAAGTTACTTTCGCATTTATAATATTAGTAGGGATCTTGTAATATGAAACATTGAAAAATATAGTTATTTTTCTCTGCTTTAATTTTTAATTGCTTTGCCTAAGGGTTCGTATGACGGAAGAAATGTCTGTACGCTATTCTAAATGTTCAAATGAAATGTTTTCTACAATTATTATATTTTATATGTACAAAAGTAGTTATGTATTGAGATCATTTTTAACATGACTTTTGTTCAGGTTGATCTTTCATATAATCTTGATGGTTCTATCAATTAATATTGTTATAAGTTTTTTACCTTTTCGGTTAAATAATAATCATTATAATATATTCTGATTGACTGTCAGCTTTACTAATATATTCTAAGTCAAATATATATGTAACAATTTGGCTACGACTGTGTTTCTTTCCACTAACAATTGAAATATCTTTAAGTCATCTTATTAAACTGTAGTACTTTTATCTTCTTTAACTTTAATGCCACCTACCGTAAGTTGGAATGAATAGTTTATACTAAAACAAAGATTGACCTAAAATAGTATTTTATTCACGCAATATGCATTAAACAAAATATTTACATATTGATACTAAAGTATTAGATAAATCTAAAATGTTAAATTAAAATTTCTTAGAACTACATCGTCCGTTTTATTTTTCTTAGAGTTTCAGTATAATTAGTGGTTGACAAATTGAATGCCAAAGATAAGTTCCTCAATTTATAATCCGAAGTGTTCGTTTTAATTAAAGGGAACTTTTTGAGGATTTAATTAACTCCTTGTGAAAACGTCATTCGTTGGTTTTATTTTTAATGAAGAAAAATTTACTTGGATTTTTTTGTGATAGAAGCGAAATAGATGAAGAAATTTTAAGGTAGTATACACACAGTCTTCAGCTAAATACGTCGAGAAAATGTGGTAAATAGAGATTGTTAAGACTGACTGATATTTCATCCTATCGAAAATTGTTAATTTTCTATATTTTTTTCCAATATTTGGTTTACAAGGAAATGTTAAATAACCTTTTATTATTATAGAAGTTGACAAAGTATTTTAAGATATTCAAATGTAACTTTTCTGTTTACACAAATTATAATTTCAAATAGTGAAGATGACAGTTTTGTTATATATTTAAAATATATTAAATATACATATGTATACTTTTTTATGCAAAACAAAACCTAACGATTGTTGAAAAACTATTGAGTGATGTTCAAAAGTCTTTTTCCTTTTGGTTTATAGACATCTTAATAGTAAATTACAAATTAGTATTTAATTTACATTACGAGTGCGTTTTAAACATTTCAAATCAGTGTTAGACCAATAACGAGGGATAAGGATCAATTGGCGGTAACATTGAGACCATATACCTAAAATGTCGACAATTATATTTGTTATACAAGATTAATTGAATTCCTGTATGGATGAACAACGCTGGTTAAGGAAAATCAAAATAACGGGTGTTTTTTCTAGAGGTATAGAACTTTGAAATAAAATAAAACAAAAATGATTTCTTTTATTGATATGAAATATAATATTTTGAAAAGATAATATTCTTTCATTATAATTAAAATAAGATTTCAGGCATATGACCTCCACGACTGGCTCGTACGTAGTTTAATCTGGAGGTCCAATTTTCAACGACTTTTTCCAACATTCATGACTGTATATCGGCAATAGAGCGACGAATGTGATCCTCCAAGTGATCAACGGCTTCGGGCTTATCAGCGTAGACTGACGACTTTACATATCCCCACAGAAAATAATCAAGCGGCGTTAAATCGCATGATCTTGGGGGCCAATTCACGGGTCGAAACATGAAATTATGCGGTTACCAAATGTTTCTCTTAATAAATCAATTGTGGCACGAGCTGTATGACATGTTTGAACGTCTTGTTGAAACCAGAACTCCTGAACATTATGGTTGTTTAATTGATGAACGAAATAGCCACTAATCATCCCTCTGTAGCGGTCACCATTTACTGTAAAGTTCTGGCCAGCATCGTTTCTAAAGAAGTACGGACCAATTATTCGGCGGATAGACTGATTCGCGTCTTCTTCTACGCTACGCTCTACAGCAGAAATAACTTCTTCTGTACGCACTGTAGGACATCTCTGTGGATGCGTATTACCATTTAGAGTAAATGAAGTGTGAAAACGTTCCATTGTTAATCAAATTAATTATTCTGATAGACGATTATGTGGACTTTAAAGTGGACGTAGTGCGCGATACGTTTTTAGAACAGAGCCATGACTTTCAGAATAAATTTGCACAATTCGGAAGCGTTGTTCAGGCGTTAGTCTATTCATGATGAATTGCCAAACCAAATTAAACACAAATCACTGGACAGCTATCAAAATAACTGCCAGTTAAAAAAGTATTGGCAACTTAAAGTTGTATATCTCTAAAAAAAACACCCTTTATTTGTAAATAATATGATTAGCTTTATAAATGGAGTTATAAAGCAGAAAGATATCCAAAAAGGTAAGTAATCAAATGTAGGTATAGGGTCGTTGTATCGGTAACATTTATTGAATCTCTCCGTTTACTGTTCAATGAACACTGTATCAAATAAATATTATTGTTGTTACACAAAACATTTCATTGGAAATTGTTAAATTAATAACAATACGTCTACGTCTTATTATTGGATAATAAATAGAGTTTCACTTGAAATATCAAATAAAACTGTCAAGTTAAAATGTAAACTTTTATATATATGTAAATAATTAATTTTATATATTATACATATATAAGAATGTTAATATATTGCAGGATATATGTATGTGTGAGACAGTTGAAATTGTGACTATGCGATAGCACTTCAAACTACTTCCTTAAACAAAATTGAAATTGAAACAAAATTGAAGCATAAACACAGAAAAGTTACTGACATTGTTTTATTTAAGCTAAGCCATACGCTCCTTTACTTTGTTAAAAGTAAAAGATAATTAAGATTAAAAAGAGTATAGAGTTAGTTAATATACCCCACTGTTTAAAAAGTTTCATTGGCTTATTTTCTATTTCAAAGCCATGTTCAATATGTACATTAAATTTGTTATTTTGCACAACACTTCTTGACAAAACGTATTTTCTTAATGTAAAAAGTAGCAAACGAGCAGACGGCCCACTTGATGGTCAGTAGAAACCATCGCCCATGGACATCCACAACATAGATGTTGCGGATGCGTTGCCAACCTTAGTTGTGGAGGAAAAAGGGAGGAGTGGGAATAAGGAATTACCAGGAAAGGGTTGGAACAAGGAAAGGGCAACTGGCTCTCTCACTCATCAGACGAAACGCAGTCATTACTGACTACTTCACGCCGATCTTCTATGAGAGGGTGGTACTTGCCCGGTCGAGCTAGCCCATGTTCAAGCAGTAGTTACATAACCATAGCTAGGTTCTACCACCTGAAATTTGTCAATAATATTTCGTAACACAATATTGTACTGATATAATCCAAGTGAGTTTATTATCATTATGTATAATAAATCAGGTAGTACATACAATTAAATTATAATTATTTCTAACGTTATTATTTCCGCTCTCATCAAATCTATGAATACCTAACTTTATAAGCCAACGAAAAAGTTGATTAACAAATATATAAGGTAAGTTTTTACATTTAAAACGCTTTAAACTTGTGCTAAAAATGTTTTATTGTCGGATAAAATGTTCATAATATTTATTATAAGGTGGTTACCTTATAATAAATATTATGTTTTTCTTTTCACTCCCTGTTTCCCGTTTGTTTATTTGTCATTAAAGTATATAATACACCCTCACAGTATATGGTCGGATAACTTCATTCTCATATCGAGGTGAGCGGTTTTTATATGTACATATATTTTATATCTTTTAATATGAAACATTGAAAAATATAGTTATTTTTCTCTGCATATTAATTGCTTTGCCTTAGGGGTCGTATGACGGAAGAAATGTCTGTACGCTATTCTAAATTTTCAAATGAAATATTTTCTACAAATATAATATTTTATATGTTACAAAAGTAGTTATGTATTGAGATCATTTGTAACATTTCTTTTGTTCAGGTTGATCTTTCATATCATCTTGATGGTTCTATCAATTAATATTGTTATATATTTTTTACCTTTTCGGTTTAATAATAATCATTATAATATATTCTGATTGACTCTAAGCTATATTAACATATTCTAAGTCAATTATATATGTAACAATTTGGCTACGACTGTGTTTCTTTCCACTAACTATTTAAATATCTTTAAGTCATCTGAATAAACTATAGTACTTTTATCCTCTATAACTTTAATGCCACCTACTATAAATTGGAATCATCAATATGTGCTAAAAAAAGATTAACTTAAAATAAAGAAACATTACTTGAATTTTTTTTCTGATAGAAGCGAAATAGATGAAGAAATTTTAAGTCAGTATACACACAGCCTTCAGTCAAAATACGTCGAGAAAATGTGGGAGATAGAGATTGCTGAAACTGACTGATATTTCATCCTATAGATAATAATCGTTGATTTTCTATATTTTTTCCAAAATTTGGTTTATAAGGAAACGTTATTATGACCTTTTATTATTATAGAAGTTGACAAAATACTTGAAAATATTGAAATATTTTTATTTTATAATAATATTTTTCCACACATTTAGAGTGATCTGCAGTAACCGTGTTGTTATATTATTATTATTGTAACCCGAACATGGGATATAAGTTTGAAATTTGTAACTTTACTGAAATATATACTCGCGGAATCCTAGATAACAATCAGGCCGGTCGTTTATGATGTTAGACCGTACAAACAGACAGATAAACAGAGAAGCAAAAAATTAAGAAAGTATTTAAATAGTTTCTATTTCATTTCTTATGGTTTTTAGACTGCCTCTTCATTGTACCTAGAAATTCTACCTAAGTATACAGTTTCATAATATGTAACTGAGAATAAGTTTGATAAATAACAAATAACAATTAAGCCTAAAAAGAAAATATTTTTAGCGACAAGGCCGCCTATTTGTACATTTTCCTTTCTTTGTTTTTCTCTTGTTATTTCTGTCTATATTGGTGTACATTAAAGAGTAAATAAATAAATAAATAAAATAAAAAAGTGACAGAACTTAAAATCATTGATAAAATATATATTTTTGTATAAGTTGTGGGATAAAATAAATTATAACAAAAAATTGCAATCTGTCACACTGTTGAAAGATCGTTGAGTGACTTAAGAATTATGTTGCCAGCTCTAAAAAAGAATTACAGGGAGTTAAGAAAATAAATAAAAATTACTGCAATAATGTACAGTGATTATGTTTTTTATTGAATAAATTGCAGCAAAAGTAAGATTCTTCTTAAAAGAAATACGAAGAAATTATTTCATTTCAGTTGAATTATTATTTCTGATTCTTTTCTTATCAACTTTTAGTGAAGGACAATTATTCTTACTTATTTATCCAGACTGTGCCTGAAGGCTGAAGGCTCTATTGTAATGATCGATTTCTAAAAGGTGAAACGATCGTTCTACTTTTCAATCATTTGATTAAATTTTTAGATAGTATTACATTAAGAGTTATATTTTTTTACTATTATAATAAGATAATCTTATAAATAAAATCAGAATTTACTTCTAACAACGAAAAGGATTGAAGAAGAAAAAAGCAACTATATCATACATATTTGGACGAGTAATATACAACGCGATTTTAATTATTTCAACTACATACTGTCGTAATCACGGTTGCTTCAAAATAAACGAAACTTCACGTCTGTAGTATGTAATTAAAATAATTTAAATCGCGTAGTAGATCCAAAAACTATTAGTTTAATTTCAATGAATACTCTTGAAAGTCTTAGCTCTCATTACGTAATGTACCTACAACTTCTTTGTGTCACTAATAAACTCATAAATTTGCTGCAAAGTGAATACTATAACAGGACTCAAACAACTCTATTACTTTTCCTTTGTATATAAAATAATTAGCAAACATTTAAATTAAACCTACAATACATTTAAGTCTTAAATTTTTTTTCACTACATACACTGTTAGTTCAAAAGATGAGTTTTCTTATCGTGCGTAAAATTAATTACATTCTATACTATATGTACTAATTTAACACTCTTTAGTTACTTATATTGGATTAAATAACAAAAAAATATGAAGTATATATTAAAAATTAGATCGATTGTACGGAAAAATCAATGTGCTGTTGCAAACGACGTTCTATTCCAGGTGATTGCATTTCCTTTGGTACGGACGCGACGTATACGACTGAAACGAAGTTACCTGTTAGTTGTTAGCTGACAGACACTTACTACGAGCTGGTAACGATAAACAGAAAACTTGATACTGAGAGTGTCTACGTTTAACCTATAAATCGAAGTTGTGTACTCTGGAAGTTCTCCAGATAATCCCTCTTTTAGGTAATTACAGAAAATTGACATTAAGCTGCTAAAACTATTAAAAATAAATCGATAGAGCATTTTCATAACGATATCGAGTGTCATTTCATTAAAAGGGACATGATTATTTTATCCAAAAATGGTACCGCAAGTAAAAAATTTATATTTTTTCTTCACCATAGGAAAATAGAGATTTCAACAAATTGAAAACATACAAAATTTTTGAAAATAGCTGATATTTTGACGGGTGATTTTTCGATTGAAAATGAGGCTGATTTTTCGGTATTTATTCAAAATAAGCTGAAAAAATAAATATATCTAATCAAATAAATTACAGTGCATTTGTAACATCAAAAGGAAAGTTTTCACTAAATTTCGTGCCAAAAAATTGTTTTTTATACGAGATAAAAATAAAAAAACAATAACTTGGTTTTCCGAATTTATCACATAAATTTTCAAGTTATTTGAAAAAAATGTTAGTACAAAAGTTTTAGATCTTTTTATTACCTACAACTTTGCCATATAACATTTTTCCGTAAGACTTTTAGTTTTGCCGGAAATCGAGAAAACCCATTTTTTACCCTTAAATACCCATCCCCATACCCTTCCCAACCTCAGATCGCCCGTAAATTTTTCCTTAATTTTTATAATATTCCCCTCCTTTTCTAATGAGTTTCATTCTACTATAATTTAATTATGTTTTAAAAGCTATCGGCACTGGTCTATAAAGGTGATTAATATTCTTAAAGTTACAAACAAAATTAGTTTGCAAGTTATCTGTTTTTATGCTGACCATTCAAACTAATAATAGTCGCCGCGTAGTGTAGTAACTACATAGACAAGATCAATTAAGACCACTCGGAAGCTTTTACATTTAAAACATGAGTTCTTTTAATTTTTTCAAAGAATTTACAAGAATATGAATAAGTCTTTATTTTTTAATAATCGTATATTTCTTCCTCAACCAAAATTTCATTGACATTTTCTTGTAGGTATATATAAACAATTATATCTATAATAGCCGTGAAAACAAGTTATTTTCTGCAAGTTAATTTCTCGAAATAAGAATTTGAGATTACGTAATATTTTTAAATCTTATTTAGTTTCATTATTTATCGAAAGATACCAATCCAAATTATTTAATATAATCGGATACTCCAATAGCGTCTCTCTCGAAAGCAAACTACACTTAGTGGCGTTAAACTGTTATCTGGTTACACGTGAAGCTGGAAAATTAATGGAAGAAAGTACTATATGTATGTATTGCAATATCATTATTTATGAAACCATTAAAGTACATTATAATAATGCCTTCCCTGTTCACGGGTTTGATGGTAAAATGCAGACCGTACTTTGTTAACTCATAAGTCATATTAACAATGTTACCTTTTCATTAATTTAATAACAATAGTTCCTCGAGTTTAGTTCAATGTCTTTGCATGACCCTTATTGTTGAATGATACAAAAAATAATCTATATAGGTATTTTAAGGGTGATATTTTGAAACTTGTATTTTTAAAATAAGTATATATTTTGATTTTAGTACCTACTAAGTTTATAAAACATGCATGACGTAAGAAATTATCATATCTTTATAAGATATAAGAAACAAACAAACAAGTAGTTCATAGATGATTCCTCCAAGGCAAGAGTCTAGTGACGTAAGTCGTCCTTGATGCTCTGCAGCAAAACTACTACATTAGATTTTTAAAATAACCAGACAAGTTAGCAGAACGAGTATTTTACGATACCACATACAATAAACAATAAAATACTTTCAAACAATTGAATTTGTTTTCACAAATAGAAGCTCCAAGGTTGCACTTGATTTGGAAAAGCCATTGTGTTCATCGCGTTTGTACTTCGTTGCGACTGTAAACGCCTTTTAACTTTAAACAACAACCATGCTAATGATTTAACACATAATATAAACTCTATCATTACGTTTTTTTTTCTATTACAAAAACATTATAATTTATAACATTTACTAATCAGAAAATCCACCATCTCAATCTCATCGACTGACCTTATACACATAATTTCATCTGTACATCTCGATACTATTATAGTATAAGATTTATAACTATAAAAGGCCTTTAGGAACATTTTAATTCCCCGGAACGATCCTCATTTCCTCATTCTGGACTTGACTTAATGGTATTTTATTATTACTGACTCTTTTTTCATACATTCAATATTCTGTTTGGTAGTGAGGTAATCAACAATTAAGTGAATAAAGCTGTAATATTGGTAAGCATTACATCTACTATGATGATTATAGAATATTGTACAAACTATTCGCTTATACACTTATGTCATTTTTAATATAGACTTATTAACCCAGACTACACAAACCTTAGGAAATAATCTACTTCTTTATTATAAAATATTTCATTTCATTACATATATTTAAATTGGTTTTTAATACTACTTTTAAAGAATAAACAATAATTGTAAATAATATGATTAGCTTTACAAATGGAGTTATAAAGCAGAAAGATATCCAAAAAGGTAAGTAATCAAATGTAGGTATAGGGACGTTGTATCGGTAACATTTATTGAATCTCTCCGTTTACTGTTCAATGAACACTGTATCAAATAAATATTATTGTTGTAACACAAAACATTTCATTGGAAATTGTTAAATTAATAACAATACGTCTACATCTTATTATTGGATAATAAATCGAGTTTCACTTCAAATATCAAATAAAACTGTCAAGTTAAAATGTAAACTTTTATATATATGTATGTAATTAATTTTATATATTATACATATATAAGAATGTTAATTATATTGCACGAGATATGTATGTGTGCGACAGTTGAAATTGTGACTATGCGATAGCACTTCAAACTACTTCCTTAATAAAATTGAAGCATAAACACAGAAAAGTTACTGACATCGATTTATTTAAGTTAAGTTAACATAGATGTTGCGGATGCTTTGCCAATCTTAGTTGTGGAGGAAAGGGAGGGGTGGGAATAAGGAATTACCAGGAAAGGGTGGGAACAGGGAAAGGGCAACTGGCTCTCTCACTCATCAGACGTAACGCAGTCATTACTGACTACTTCACGCCGATCTTCTGTGAGAGGGTGGTACTTGCCCGGTCGAGCCAGCCCATGTTCAAGCAGTAGTTACAAAACCACAGCTAGGCTCTATCACCTGAAATTTGTCAATAATATTTCGTAACACAATATTGTACTGACATAATCCAAGTCCGTTTATTATCATTATGTATAATAAATCAGGTAGTACATACAATTAAATTATAATTATTTCTAACGTTATTATTTCAGCTCTCATCACATTTATAAATACGTCACATTAAGCCAACGAAAAGTTGATTAACAAATATATGTATAAGGAAATTTTTTAAATATTTAAAACGCTTTAAAGTTGCTACTACGTTTTATTTTCGCGAATATCCTTAATTAAATTTAAGCTTAAATACAAAACTATATAGTAATTATTATAAGTCAACTTATTCGTTTTGTTCATAATATCATCAGTCAGCCCAGTTTTCCCGATGCTTGTACAATGGCGCGCTCGTCAGTGCAAATTAAAAGTTCCATTGCAACTTTAATATTACTACATTACCAGAGAGTGATGATGGCTGGATGTGCTTTTATTAAATGAAATTTATTTATATACACTTTATTATATTCATATATTTGTGTGTTTTTAATAATAAAACACAGATAGATACTTTTTCATTATATATAGTTGTATTTTAATATTTGTTTTCATATTTATTTCTATTTGATATCACAAAACATAGTTCAAAAGTGTTTATGAAACTACAATACTTTTATTTTTCTGTAAAACATTTAATACTGTAACGTAAAATATGTTACTTTATTTAAATGTTTTTATATCCTCAAATAATAATAATAAATAATAAAAATATCATACTTTGATGTAGTTGGATAAAAATGTTCATAATATTTAGTATAAGGTAACCACTCGCTGTTTCCCCGTTTGTTTATTTGTCATAAAAGTATATAATACACCCTCACAGTATATGGTCGGATAACTTCATTCTCATATCGAGGTGAGCGGTTCTTATATGTACATATATTTTATATCTTTTAATATGTAACATTGAAAAATATAGTTATTTTTCTCTGCATATTAATTGCTTTGCCTTAGGGTTCGTATGACGGAAGAAATGTCTGTACGCTATTCTAAATGTTCAAATGAAATGTTTTCTGCAAATATTATATTTTATGTTACAAAAGTAGTTATGTATTGAGATCATTTGTAACATGACTTTTGTTTAGGTTGATCTTTCATATAATCTTGATGGTTCTATTAATTAATATTCTCATAAGTTTTTTACCTTTTCCGTTTAATAATCATTATAATATCTACATTCTGATTGACTGTCAGCAATATTAACATATTTTAAGTCAAATATATATGTAACAATTTGGCTACGACTGTGTTTCTTTCCACTAACAATTTAAATATCTTTAAGGCATCTAATTAAACTATAGTATTTTTATCCTCTTTAACTTTATTGCCACCTACCGTAAGTTGGAATGAATAGTTTATACTAAAACAAAGATTGACCTAATATAGTATTTTATTTACGCAATATACAATAAACAAAATATTTACATAAGGATAAAAAAAGTATTAGATAAATCTAAAATGTTAACTTAAAATTTCTTAGAACCACGTCGTCCGTTTTATTTTTTTAAGAGTTTTAGTATAATTAGTGGTTGACAAATTGAATGATAAAGATAAGTTCCTCAATTTATAATCCGAAGTGTTCGTTTTAATTAAGGGGAACTATTTGAGGATTTAATTAACTCCTTGTGAAAACGTCATTCGTTGGTTTTATTTTTAATGAAGAGAAATTTACTATAATTTTTTTTCCTCATAGAAGCGAAGTAGTATACAAACAGTCTTCAGTCAAAATACATCGAGAAAATGTGGAAGATAGAGTTTGTTAAGATAAACCGATATTTCATCCCATCAATAATCGTTAATTTTCTATATTTTTTCCAAAATTTGGTTAATAAGGAAACGATATATGACCTTTTATTATTATAGAAGTTGACAAAATACTTGAAAATATTGAAATATTTTTATTTTTTAATATTTTTCCACACATTTAGAGTGATCTTCAGTAACCGTGTTGTTATATTATTGTAACTCGGTCATGGGATATAAGTTTGAAATTTGTAACTTAACTGAAATATATACTTGCGGAATCTTAGATATAAATCACTCCGGCTGTTTATGAGGTTAGACCATACAAACAGACTGACAAATAGAGAAGCAAAAATATTAAAAAGTATTTGAATAGTTTTTTCTTCCTTTGTTTTGATTTTTAGCATGACTCTTCATCGTACAGAAATTCAACCTCCACTGTTTCTTAATATGTACAAGTAGGAACTAAGAATAACTTTGATAAATAATAATGAATAACAATGAAACCTAAAAAGAATATAAAAAAGTGTCAGAACTGAAAATCTTTCATAAAATGTACATTTTTTTAAATAAATTATGGCGATAAAATAAATTACAACAAAAATGAATCTGAAAAATCGTTGAGTGACTTAAGAAAAATGTTGTCAGCTCTAAAAAAGGATTACAGGGAGTTAACAAAATAAATAAAAATTTATGTAATAATGTACAGTGTTTGTGTCTTTTTTAATGAATAAATTGAAGTAAGGGTAAGTGTCTTCTGAAAAGAAACACGAAGAAATTATTTCATTTCAATTGAATTATTATTTCTGATTCCTTTGGTATCAACTTTTAGTGAAGGACAATTATTGTTACTTATTTATCCAGACTGTGCCTGAAGGCTGAAGGCTCTATTGTAATGATCGATTTCTAAAAGGCGAAACGATCGTTGTACTTTTCAATCATTTGATGAAATTTTTAGATAGTATTACATTAAAAGTTATATATTTTTTATTATAATAAGATAATCTTATAAATAAAATTAGAATTTACTTCTAACTACGAAAAAGCAACTATTTCATACATATTTGGACGCGTAATATACAACGCGATTTTAATTATTTCAACTACATACTGTCGTAATCACGGTTGCTTCAAAATAACCGAAACTTTGCGTCTGTAGTATGTAATTAAAATAATTTAAATCGCGTAGTAAACCCGAAAACTCTTAGTTTAATTTCAATGAATACTCTCGGAAGTCTTAGCTCTCATTACGTAATGTACCTACAACTTCTTCTTATCACTAATATTATAAATTTTACTTCAAAGTGAATACTATAATAATACTCAGACAACTCCATTACTTTTCTTTTATTTATATATAAAATAATCATCACGCATCTCTTAATAGACTATAAGTTTAAAAGATAAGATTCTTATCGTGCGTAAAAATAATTACAAACATATTATACTTTATATACTAATTTAAATTTCTTCAATAACTGTTATTTTATTAAATAACAAAAAAATATGAAGTATATATTAAAAATTACATCGATTGTATGGAAAATTCAATGTACTATTGCAAACGACGTTCTATTCCGAGTGATTGCATTTCCTTTGGTACGGACGCGACGTATACGACTGACACGAAGTTACCTGTTAGTTGTTACCTGACAAACCCTTACTAAGAGTTGGTTACGATAAACAGAAAACTTGATACTGAAAGTATATACATCTAATTTATAAAGCAAAGTGTGTTAATAACGACTACTTATACGTTATAAAAGCATTCCTTACTATTATAATAATACATTTAATATAGTTACTCATACAAACATACATTGAGTAAAGGTAATTAAGATTCTTAAAGTTACGAAAAAAATTAGTTTGCAAGTGATCTGTTTCTATGCTGACCATTCAAACTAATAATAGTCGCCGCGTAGTGTAGTAACGAGACAAAATGAATTAAGACCAATCGGAAGCTTTTACATTTAAAATATGAGTTCTTTTAGTTTTTACAAAGAATTTACAATTATATGAATAAGGCACACGTATGGCGGTATCTGTAATACTTGACAGTAAAACTATATATTTGAATAATCCTGTCTTTCTTCCTGAACAATAATTTCATTGATTTTTTTTTATTTCTATAAGCAATCATTTCTGTTAAAACGTCGGCGTGAAAAATGTTGTTTGTTTTTTAATCTCATTTAGTATCATTATTTATTGAAAGATACCAATTCGAATTATTTAATCTCAATGGCAGTTTATTACTTAAATTGATAAGCCAATAGCAAACAACATTTAGTGATCTTAAACTGTTGTCTGGTTACACGTGAAGCAGGAAAATTAATGGATAAAAGTACTATATGTATGGCAATATCATAATTTAAGAAACCATTAAATTACATTATAATAAAACCTTACCTCTACTCACGGGTTTGATGGTAAAATGCAGGCCGTACTTTTTTAACGCATAAGTCATATTAGCAATGTTATTTTTTCATTAATTTAATAACAATAGTTCCTCGAGTTTAGTTCAATGTTTTTGCATGACCCTTATTGTTGAATGATTCAAAAAATAATCTATATATTTTAAGGGTGATATTTTGAAACTTGTATTTTTAAAATAAGTATATATTTTTTAGTTTAGTACCAAGTTAATATAACGTGAATGTCGGAAGAATGTATCACTTCTTTATAAGATGTCAGAAACAAGTAAGTATGTAGTTCATAGATGATTCCTCCAAGGCAAGAGTCTAGTGACGTAAGTAGTCCTTGATGCTCTGCAGCAAAACTAATATAAAACTACTACATTAGACTTTAAAAATAACCGGACAACTTAGCAGAACGAGTATTTTACGATACCACATACAATAAACAATAAAATACTTTTAAACTATTGAATTTGTTATTTGTTTTGACAAATAGAAGGTTTGAGGTTGCACTTGATTGGAAGAGTCATTGTGTTCATCGCATTTGTGTTTTGTTACGATTGTAAACGCCTTTTAACAACAACCATGCTAATGATTTAACACATAATATAAACTCTATCATTACGTTTTTTTTTTCTATTACAAAAACATTATTATTTATAGCAATTACTAATCAGAAAATCCACCATCGCAATATCACTGACTGACCTTATACAAATAATTCCGTCTGTACATCTAGATATGATTATCACATAAGATTTATAACTATAAAAGACGTTTAGGAACATTTTAATTCCCCGGAATTCATTTCCTCATTCTGGACTTGACTTAATGGTATTTTATTATTACTGACTCTTGTTTCATACATTCAATATTCTGTTTAGTAAAGTAGTTAAGTAATCAACAATTAAGTGAAAAAAGCTATAATATTAATAAGAATTACACATAATATGCTCATTAAAGAATATTGTTAAATCTATTCACTTATACACTTTTTGTGTTATTTTTAATATAGACTTAACAAACCCAGACATAGTCTTTATATAGTACTAGTTTTTGCCCGCGACTTCGTCCGCGTTAGTTTGGTCAAGAGTAATATATGTAGGTATAGCTGACCAGGCGAACTCTATTCCGTCTTAGAGGCCATAAATAATCAGGTTTTGCCTGTTTCAATCAAACAGAATCATTGACATATTAGTTAGTTGTCAAATCTAATGTAAAAAAAACGTTTGTATGGGAAATAGAAAAGAGCTGTTCTTAGGGTTTTCCCGGCCATTATTCCAATTTTTCTCACCTTTTAAACCTTTCCTGGACTTCCAGGAGTATTTCAAGAC
The DNA here is from genome assembly GCA_916720795.1 of Danaus chrysippus. Lineage (NCBI taxonomy): Eukaryota > Metazoa > Arthropoda > Insecta > Lepidoptera > Nymphalidae > Danaus > Danaus chrysippus. The sequence continues at coordinate 4,815,304 of CAKASE010000074.1, forward strand.
TAAAATTAGCCAAATCGATTCAGTCGTTCTCGAGTTTTAGCAAGACTAAGGAACAGCAATCCATTTTTATATATATAGAAGATAAGCCTTAGGAAATAATCTATTTTTTTATTTATTCGAAATAAAACATTTATAAGTATTACCATTGGTTTTTAATATTACATTTGAAGAATAAACTATATTGGTAAATAATATGATTAGCTTTATAAATGGAGTTATAAAGCAGGAAGATATCCAAAAAGGTAAGTAATCAAATGTAGGTATAGGGACGTTGTATCGGTAACATTTATTGAATCTCTCCGTTTACTGTTCAATGAACACTGTATCAAATAAATATTATTGTTGTAACACAAAACATTTCATTGGAAATTGTAAAATTAATATCAATACGTCTACGTCTTATTATTGGATAACAAATCGAGTTTCACTTGAAATATCAAAAAAAACTGTCAAGTTAAAATGTAAACTTTTATATATATGTAAATAATTTTAAATATTATACATATATATGAATGTTTAATATATTAAATGATAAGTATGTGTGTGTTTGAACTGTTTGAGACCGTTAGACTACTTCCTTAACTAAATTAAAGCATAAACACAGAAAAGTTACTGACATCGTTTTATTTAGATTAAGTCAGACTTTGTTAAAATTAAAAGATAATAAAGAGTAAATAGAAAATAGAATTATTTAATATATGCCACTGTTAAAAAAGTTTTATTGACTTATTTTCTATTTCAAAGACATTATATTGTTTTTTTTCACATCACTTCTTGACAAAACATTTTGGTCAATATTTCGTAATACAATATTATACTGATATAATCATTATGTATAATAAATCAGGTATTACATACATTTAAATTACAATTGTTTCTAACACTATTATTTCAGCTCTCATCACATTTATGAATACCTCACATTGTAAGCCAACGAAAAGTTGATTAACAAATATATCAGGTAAGTTTTAATATTTAAAACGCTTTAAAGTTGCTGCTAAAATGTTTTATTTTCGCGAATTTCCTTAATTACATTTAAGCTTATAAATACAAAACTAAAAAGTGATGATACTAAGTGATAATTATTATAAGTCAACATGTTCGTTTTGTTCATAATATCATCAGACAGCCCAGTTTCCTGATGCTTGTACAATGGCGCGCTCGTCACTGTAAATTAAAAGTTCCATTGTAACTTTAATATTACTACATTACCAGAGAGTGATGATGGCTGGATGTGCTTTTATTAAATGAAATTTAATTATATACACTTTATTACATTCATATATTTGTGTGTTTTTTAAATGAAACACGAATAAATATCTGTTATAAGTCTTTATATTCATTTCTATAGGATATCATTAAATGTATAGTTTAATTTGTTTATGAAACTATAATACCGTAAATTTTCTTTAAAGAATTTGTATTCAAAATGAAGGTAAAAGATTGTATATTATATTAAATAATTAAAAATTTTCTTCGCAGATGGTTATATCGCGTTTCCAAGAGAACCTTTCTAAAGTCTGGAATAAACCTATCCTATGTTCTTTCTCAAGGTCAACTCAAGGTCTATATCTGTACCAAATTTCATTAAAATCAGTTCAGTGGTTTAGGCGTGAAAGCGTAACAGACAGACAGACAGACAGAGTTACTTTCGCATTTATAATACATATTAGTAGGGATCTTGTAATATGAAACATTGAAAAATATAGGTTTTTTTCTCTGCATATTAATTGCTTTGCCATAGGGTTCGTATAACGGAAGAAATGTCTGTACGCTATTCTAAATCTACTGTTTCATAATATGTATAAGTAGTAACTAAGAATAACTTTGATAAATAATAATAAATAACAATGGAACCTAAAAAGAATATAAAAAAAGTGTCAGAACTGTAAATCTTTCATAAAATATATATCGGCGCTACCAGCTTTAATAACGGATGCGACTTGAAAATAATTTGAGGCTGTCATCAATTCTTATTAAACCTCATTAGTATTTATGATTATTGTTAAAAGTAAAACGAAATCAAAGGAGAATAGAACTATGTTTGAATCTTGTTATAAATATGACGTCTGGACGCACGACGGCGGACTCCAGAATTGAGAATTCAGAATTGATAATTCAGAGTTCAGTGAGTGTGTATCATTGAAGTATGTGATTATAAAGAATCTTTGAGAAATACAGGAGCATTAAGAACAATTGAATTGAAATAATTTGAATATTTATTGAATTATTAATAAATAATAAACATATCATACTTTGACACAGTCGGATAAAAACGTTCATAATATTTAATATAAGGTAACCACTCGCTGTTTCCCCGTTTGTTTATTTGTCATAAAAGTATATAATACACCCTCACAATATATGGTCGGATAACTTCATTCTCATATCGAGGTGAGCGGTTCTTATATGTACATATATTTTATATCTTTTAATATGAAACATTGAAAAATATAGTTATTTTTCTCTGCATATTAATTACTTTGCCTTAGGGGTCGTATGACGGAAGAAATGTCTGTACGCTATTCTAAATGTTCAAATGAAATGTTTTCTACAAATATAATATTTTATATTACAAAAGTAGTTATGTATTGAGATCATTTGTAACATTTCTTTTGTTCAGGTTGATCTTTCATATCATCTTGATGGTTCTATCAATTAATATTGTTATAAGTTTTTTACTTTTTCGATTTAAATAATCATTATAATATATTCTGATTAACTGTCAGCAATATTAACATATTTTAAGTCAAATATATATGTAACAATTTGGCTACGACTGTGTTTCTTTCCACTAACTATTATATATCTTTAAGTCATCTAATTAAACTATAGTACTTTTATCCTCTTTAACTTTAATGCCACCTACCGTAAGTTGGAATGAACAGTTTATACTAAAACAAAGATTGACTTAAAATAGTATTTTATTCACGCAATATGCAATTAACAAAATATTTACATAAGGATACAAAAGTATTAGATGAATCTAAATTCTAAAATGTTAAATTAAAATTTCTTAGAACCACGTCGTTCGTTTTATTTTTCTTAGATTTTAGTATAATTAGTGGTTGACAAATTGAATGCCAAAGATAAGTTCCTCAATTTATAATCCGAAGTGTTCGTTTTAATTAAAGGGAACTTTTTGAGTATTTAATTAACTCCTTATGAAAACGTCATTCGTTGGTTTTATTTTTAATGAAGAAAAATTAACTTGGATTTTTTTCTGATAGAAGCGAAATAGATGAAGAAATTTAAGGTAGTATACACACAGCCTTCAGTCAAAATACATCGAGAAAATGTGGGAGATAGAAGTTGTTAAGACAAACTGATATTTCATCCTATAGATAATCGTTGATTTTCTATATTTTTTCTAAAATTTGGTTAATAAGGAAACGTTATATGACCTTTTATTATTATAGAAGTTGACAAAATACTGGAAAATATTGAAATATTTTTATTTTTTAATATTTTTCCACACATTTAGAGTGATCTGCAGTAACCGTGTGGTTGTATTATTGTAACCCGATCATGGGATATAAGTATGAAATTCATAATTTCACTAAAACATAATATACTCGCGGAATCTTAGATATCAACCTCTACTGTTTCATAATATGTATAAGTAGGAACTAAGAATAACTTTGATAAATAATAATAAATAACAATGAAACCTAAAAAGAATATAAAAAAGTGTCAGAACTGAAAATCTTTCATAAAATGTACATATTTTTTTAATAAACTATGGCGATAAAATAAATTACAACAAAACATTGCAATCTGTCACACTGTTGAAAGACCGTTGAGTGACTTAAGAATAATGTTGCCAGCTCTAAAAAAGAATTACATGGAGTTAACAAAATAAATAGAAATTGTTGTAATAATGTGTACATTATTACACTGTAGTGTTTGTGTTTTTTATTGAATAAATTGAAGCAAAAGTAAGTTTCTTCTTAAAAGAAACACGAAGAAATTATTTCATTTCAGTTGAATTATTATTTCTGATTCCTTTGGTATCAACTTTTAGTAAAGGACAATTATTATTACTTATTTATCCAGACTGTGCCTGAAGGCTGAAGGCTCTATTGTAATGATCGATTTCTAAAAGGCGAAACGATCGTTCTACTTTTCAATCATTTGATTAAATTTTTAGATAGTATTACATTAAAAGTTATATGTTTTTACTATTATAATAAGATAATCTTATAAATAAAATTAGAATTTCCTTTTAAGAACAAAAAGCATTAAAGAATGAAAAAACATTACAACTATTTCATATACTTTTGAACGCGTAATATAAAACGCGAATTTAATTATTTCAACTACATACTACCGTAATCACGGTTGCTTCAAAATAACCGAAACTTCGCGTCTGTAGTATGTAATTAAAATAATTTAAATCGCCTATTAGATCCAAAAACTATTAGTTTAATTTCAATGAATACTCTTGAAAGTCTTAGCTCTCATTACGTAATGTACCTACAACTTCTTTTTGTCACTAATAAACTCATAAATTTTGCTTCAAACTGAATACTACAATAGGACTCAAACAACTCTATTACTTTTCCTTCATATAGTAAATAATTAGCAAACATTTAAATTAAACCGTACAATACATTTAAGTCTTCAATTTTTTTCTCTAAATATACTGTTAGTTCAAAAGATGAGTTTTCTTATCGTGCGTAAAATTAATTAAAAATGTTCTATACTTTACGTACTACTTAAAAACTCTTTAGTAACTGTTATTGGATTAAATAACAAAAAAATATGAAGTATATATTAAAAATTAGATCGATTGTACGGAAAATTCAATGTATTATTGCAAACGACGTTCTATTCCGTGTGATTGCATTTCCTTTGGTACGGACGCGACGTGTACGACTGAAACGAAGTTACCTGTTAGTTGTTAGCTGACGCACCCTTACTAAGAGATGGTAACGATAAACAAAAAACTTGATACTGAGAGTGTCTACGTTTAACCTATAAATCGAAGTTGTGTACTCTGGAAGTTCTCCAGATAGTCCCTCTTTTAGGTAATTACAGAAAATTGATATTAAGCTGCTAAAACTATTAAAAATAAATTGTTAGAGCATTTTCATAACGATATCGAGTGTCATTTCATTAAAAGGGACATGATTATTTTATCCAAAAATGGTACTGCAAGTAAGAAATTTATATTTTTTCTTCACCATAGGAAAATAGAGATTTCAACAAATTGAAAACATACCAAATTTTTGAAAATAGCTGATATTTTGACGGGTGATTTTTCGATTGAAAATGAGGCTGATTTTTCGGTATTTATTCAAAATAAGCTGAAAAAATAAATATATCAAATATAAAGGAAAGTTTTCACTAAATTTCGTGACAAAAAATTGTTTTTTATAAGAGATAAAAAAAAACAAAAACTAGGTTTTTCGAATTTATCACATAAATTTTCAAGTTATGTGAAAAAAATGTCAGTACAAAAGTTTTAGATCTTTTTATTACCTACAACTTTGCCATATAACATTTTTCCGTAAGACTTTTAGTTTTGCCGGAAATCAAGAAAACCCATTTTTTACCCTTAAATACCCATCCCCATACCCTTCCCAACCTCAGATCGCCCGTAAATTTTTCCTTAATTTTTATAATATTCCCCTCCTTTTCTAATGAGTTTCATTCTACTATAATTTAATTATGTTTTAAAAGCTATCGGCACTGGTCTATAAAGGTAATTAATATTCTTAAAGTTACAAACAAAATTAGTTTGCAAGCTATTTGTTTCTATGCTGACCATTCTAACTCATAATAGTCGCCGCGTAGTGTAGTAACGAGACAAAATTGAATTAAGACCACTCTGAAGATTTACATTTAAAATATGAGTTCTTTTAGTTTTTACAAAGATTATATGAATAAGTTAAATGTATAGAGGTACATCCCTAATACTTTCCAGTAAGACTTTATATTTTAATAATCCTGTCTTTCTTCCAGAACAATAATTTTATTGATTTTTTTTTTATTTCTATAACCAATCATTTCTGTTAAAACGTCGGCGTGAAAAATCTTGTTTGTTTTTTAATCTCATTTAGTATCATTATTTATTGGAAGATACCAATTCGAATTATTTAATCTCAATAGCAATTTATTACTTTGATAAGCCAATAGCAAACAACATTTAGTGATCTTAAACTGTTGTCTGTTTAGACGTGTGCCAGGAAAATTAATGGAAGAAAGTACTATATGTATTGCAATATCATTATTTATGAAACCATTAAATAACATCATAATAAAGCTTTCCATGCTCAGGGGTTTGATAGTAAAATGCAGACCGTACTTTGTTAACGCATAAATTCATATTAGCAATGTTACTTTTTCATTAATTTAATAACAATAGTTCCTCGAGTTTAGTTCAATGTATTTGCATGAGTGCTATAGTTGAATGATGCCAAAAAGTAATCTATATTTAAGGCCTCGGCCTCGAATCTCGCGGGTAGCGGGGCGGCAGCGGCGGCGGCACGAAAACGCATACATTTCTCCGTGCCCGTTGCCCGCTAGTTTGGAGAATAGTATGCGTTTCCGTGCCGCCGCCGCTGCCGACCCGCTACCCGCGAGATTCGAGGCCGAGGCCTAAGGGTGATATTTTGAAACTTGTATTTTTAAAATAAGTATATATTTTGATTTTAGTACCAAGTTAATAAAGCATAATTAACGGAAGAAAGCATCATTTCTTTATAAGATTTTAGAAACAAACAAACAAGTAGTTCATAGATGATTCCTCCAAGGAAAGAGTCTAGTGACGTAAGTCGTCCTTGATGCTCTGCACCAAAATTACTTACTACATTAGACTTTTAAAATAACCGGACAACTTATCAGAACGAGTATATTACGATACCACATACAATAAACAATAAAATACTTCCATACAATTGAATTTGTTATTTGTTTTGACAAATAGAAGCTCTAAGGTTGCACTTGATTTGGAAGAGTCATTGTGTTCATCGCGTTTGTGCTTTGTTACGATTGTAAACGCCTTTTAACTTTAAACTTCAACCAAGCTAGTGATTTAACACATAATATAAACTCTATCATTACGTTTTTTTTTCTATTACAAAAACATTATAATTTATAACAATCACTAATCAGAAATCCACCATCGCAATCTCATCGACTGAGCTTATACACATAATATCATCTGTACATCTAGATATGATTATAGCATAAGATTTATAAGTATAAAAGACGTTTATGAACATTTTAATTCCCCGGAACGATCTTCATTTCCTCTTTCTGGACTTGACTTAGTGGTGTTTTATTTATAGTGACTTTTTTTTCATACAATCAATATTCTGTTTGGTAAAGTAGTTAATTAATCAACAATTAAATGAATAAAACTATAATATTCGTAAAGATTACACATATTATGATGATTAAATAATATTGTATAAACTATTCACTTATACACTTTTTGTGTGATTTTTGATATAGACTTAACAAAACCAGACATAGTCTTAATAGTATAAACCTTAGGAAATAATCTATTTCTTCATTCATTCGAAATAAAACATTTAATTTCATTACATATATTAACATTGGTTTTTAATATTACTTTTAAAGAATAAACAATATTTGTATATAATATAATAATCTTTATAAACGGAGTTATAAAGCAGAAAGATATCCAAAAAGGTAAGTAATCAAATGTAGGTATAGGGACGTTGTATCGATAACATTTATTGAATCTCTCCGCTTACTGTTCAATGAACACTGTATCAAATAAATATTATTGTTGTAACACAAAACATTTCATTGGAAATTGTTAAATTAATAACAATATGTCTACGTCTTATTATTGGATAACAAATCGACATTCACTTGGAATATCAAATAAAACTGACAAGTTAAAATGTAAACTTTTATATATGTATGTACGTAATTAATTTTATATATTATACATATATAAGAATGTTTAATATATTGAATGATATGTGTGTGTTTGAACTGTTTGAGACCGTTAGACTACTTCCTCAATAGATTTAAAGCATAAACACAGAAAAGTTACGGACATCGTTTTATTTAGATTAAGTCAGATTTTACTTTACTTTGTTAAAAGTAAAAGATAATAAAGAGTAAATAGAAAATAGAATTATTTAATATACTCCACTGTTAAAACAGTTTTATTGACTTATTTTCTATTTCAAAGCGATGTTCAATATGTACATTATATTGATTATTTTGCACAACACTTCTTGACAAAACATATTGGTCAATAATATTTCGTAACACAATATTATACTGATATAATCCAAGTGAGTTTATTATCATTATGTATAATAAATCAGGTAGTACATACAATTAAATTATAATTATTTCTAACGTTATTACTTCAGCTCTCTTCACATCTATGAATACCTAACTTTATAAACCAACGAAAAAGATGATTAACAAATATATCAGGTAAGTTTTAATATTGAAAATGCTTTAAAGTTTCTGCTACAATGTTTTATTTTCGCGAATGTCCTTAATTACATTTAAGTTTAAATACAAAACTACATAGTAATGATACTAAGTGATAATTATTATAAGTCAACTTATTCGTTTTGTTCATAATATTGTCTGTCAGCCCAGTTTTCCTGATGCTTGTACAATGGCGCGCTCGTAAGTGAAAATTAAAAGTTCCATTGCAACTTTAATATTACTCCATTACCAGAGAGTGGTGATGGCTGGATGTGCTTTTATAAAATGAAATTTAATTATATACACTTTATTATATTCATATATTTGTGTGTTTTTAATAATGAAACACAGATTCTTTTTCGTTTCATGTAGTTTAATTTTTAATATATGTTTTCATATTTATTTCTATTTATATCACATAACATAGTTCAAAAGTATGAAACTACAATACTTTAATTTTCTTTAAAGAATTGTATTCAAAGTGAAAGTAAAGGATTACATTTATTAAATAATTAAAAATTTTCTTCCCTGTATTTAATGCTGTAACGTATGTAAGATATATTACTATATTTAAATATTTTAAACATCCTCAAATAATAATAATAAATAATGATATCATACTTTGACGCATAAAAATGTTCATAATATTTAATATAAGGTAACCACTCGCTGTTTCCCCGTTTGTTTATTTGTCATTAAAGTATCTAAGCGCACGGTAGTGCGCCGGCCAAGTTCCACAGGCCGGCGCATGCCGTGAACTATATTTACACGAATATTTACACGAACCGTTTCGACCCACTTTTGACCCCCCTGTAGCTCAGTGCCTATTGCAAGTACAGAGATAAAATTTTACCTACGTAATCATATACTAGAACTAAAGCAGTATGCCAAATTTCATAGATAAAGCTTCAGTAGATCCTGAAATATGACCCTGTGAAAATAGCTAATTTTGGCACTGACTCACTGACAGGTAATCAAAACCTCTAGGCCACTTCCCATTGTTTTAGCATTATGAAATTTGGTACACAGGTTGTGTGTTATATGTAGATTAACAAAAAATTAAGAAATTTAAGAAATCGGTCAAGCGTGAGTTGCCTCAACTCTAAATATCGAATTTTTAATAAATTCGACCCACTTTTCACCCCCTGTAGCTCAGTGTCTATTGCAAGTACAGAGATAAAATTGTACCTACGTAATCATATACTAGTCCTAAAGCAGTATGCCAAATTTCATAGATAAAGCTTCAGTAGATCCTGAAATATGACCCTGTGAAAATAGCTAATTTTGGCACTGACTCACTGACAGGTAATCAAAACCTTTATATAGGCGCTCAGCTCAGCACAATAAAAAACATAATAATGAAATATTAATAATTAATAATATGAGAACATCTATCAATCGGTGATAAATGAAACTAAAAAATTAAAAATAAATATAGTTTAAAAAAAACTAAAAAACACGCTCCAATGATGAAAGAAACCGCGTGGAAACTAATTTAACCTTTACAACCTTGGAAATCAATTTAATTTAAATTGTTTAAAATAAACAACAAATGGTATTATTGAGAAAAAGCGTGGGGCGCTTCTCAAGAAGTGATATATGAAGCTCCCCACCCTTTTTTTCACAAGAATACCATTTATTGTTTGTTAATTTATTTTTAAATTAATATTATTGTGAAAAAAGTGTGAGGCGCTTCTTAAGAACTGATATATATATAAGGGATATAAAATATTGTCATGTATACATAATGCACACTGTATAACTTAATTAAATATTGCTTACCTAAAAAATCAGGTTTCTATTGTTATAAATTACTTTCGATAGATGGCGATAGCGGTATAATTGAATCGCGATATTGTTTTGTCTGCAGTATATATGAATGAAAGTCGATAAGGAATCGATGGTCATTTCTTTCTACACTTATGTTTTGATATCTTATATATGGTTACGATTACGATTAAATGGATCACTGATTTGACTTGCTAAAGGATTAATTTTGATATTGCTTATTGATTGATTACTTGTGTGTGCTAAAAGCACAAATTCACTCTATTTCTTTTCTACTATTCATTTACCAACGATGGAAATTGTGCATCTTTTGGTGGTTGGCGGAGATATACCACATAGGGTAATTTCTATGCCATCAGATGGTAGCTGTATGTTTCATGCTGTAAGTTATGCATTGTACGGCTGTATAGTACGATTGTATGTACGATTTCTTGAAAAAAAGTATTGAAATCTCACCAAAAACATGCCTGTTAAAAAGGGGGCCAAGTTCCAATCGGCTAATTGTTTGCCTAAAAAAGGGGTGAAATCCAATCTAATGCCAAGTTTAGATGCACTTTGAAATCGATCATAATCATCTTCATCAACAGCATGATCCACTGGTAAACATTTGCCATTCCCAAGACTCGCCACCACACCCAGTCCTCTGCCTTCCACATCCAGCCACTACCCGTCACCTTATTCACGTCAACGGTCCATCTGGCCGAAATTCACTTTACCAGTGGCGGCTGTACCTTAAGTGCGCCCGTGCGCTGAACCACCAAATCAAAATATTTAAAAATTACAAAATATTATGTCATCTTAATTTTTAAATTACCATTTTAATATTTATTTTTTAAACATACAAAAAGGTATAAAAAATTTAATTTCCAGTTATGGTCAAAAAGTTTGAGCGCTTTACTAAACTCATATCGTGCGCTCCGGCGAGTGCACGAGGACTGCTAATACATCTTGTATGAGACACGCATTAATACGCCTGGCGCGTGAGACAAAAGATAGTTCATAGAAATGTACCGAGTAACGAGTCGGTTCTCGCGCGCCGCACGAAGCGGCCGAAGGTTACCGAGAGCACCCGATGTATGTCGTATTGAGCCGGCCGGCAAGGGGCCGGCCGAAAGGATGGGTGCTATGATTGATATTTCGTTAATCGTTATTGGTATTGTTTCAACTTTCACTCTATGCGTGACGCGTTAATTCGTTATTGTTTATAATTATTTCCGTAATTCGTTTTAGTTTTTATTTCGTTTCTATAATAGAACTTTTATTCTGTACTGTGTTTTTTTTTAGTTGAAAATGAGTATAAATATTGATTATATTAAAGAAAATAACAAAATTTTTCAAAGTAAAGTGAACATAAAATTGGCCGGGCCGCCACGGCCCTTTTTAAATTTAAAACAAGAGTGTAAATCGAAAAATAAAGCATTTATACGAAGTTTTAAAAGTGAAATGTATAATAGAAAGAAATGGTTGTGTGGATGTGAGCGTCTTAATGCATTCTTTTGTTTTCCTTGCATTATTTTTGGCGGAGAATCGATTTGGACAGAAACTGGAATCAAGGATTTGACGCATTTAAGTGAAAAAATAAAAAAACACGATTCTTCACAAGTACACCTACAAAATGTAATGAGTTTGTGTGTGTTAGGCACAGTCGATATTCGTAATCAGCTAGATTCTGTGTATAGAAGTAATATCCAAAAGTATAATAAACAAGTTGATAAAAACAGATACATTTTATCACGTCTTATCGATTGTGTCAAGTTTTGTGGTGCATTTGAGTTAGCTTTGCGAGGTCACGATGAAACTATTGAGTCCAGTAATGCTGGAGTGTTTCGTGGATTAATAGACTTTGTATCAGAGTTGGATATAGTTATGAATTAATGTACAAAAAATAAACATATTTTATGTCAATTGTTGTTTTTGTCAATATTTTAGTAAAGTGAACCACCAGTTCTATAACCCACCAGCCGCCACTGCACTTTACCATACACCCAACTTAAAATATGGTATAGTTGTGAAAATACGTAGGTGTTTGGTTAAAAATATATAAAATTATAATACTTCTAAATTTGAACTTGGCAGGTTAATTTAATTATTTAAATTATATAATATTTAAATTATATAAATATAAATAATTATATAAATAATAAATTAATGATACAATTAATTAAGTGTTACGTACAGCACAAAAACCTGCCAAGTTCAAATTGAGAAGTATTATAATTTTAGATATTTTTAACCAAGCACCTACGTATTTTCACAACTATACCATATTTTAAGTTGGGTGTATGATAAAGTGAATTTCGGCCAGATGGACCGTTGACGTGAATAAGGTGGCGGGTAGTGGCTGGATGTGGAAGGCAGAGGACTGGGTGTGGTGGCGAGTCTTGGGAATGGCAAATGTTTACCAGTGGATCATGCTGTTGATGAAGATGATTATGATCGATTTCAAAGTGCATCTAAACTTGGCATTAGATTGGATTTCACCCCTTTTTTAGGCAAACAATTAGCCGATTGGAACTTGGCCCCCTTTTTAACAGGCATGTTTTTGGTGAGATATAATACACCCTCACAATACATGGTCGGATAACTTCATTCTCATATCGAGGTGAGCGGTTTTTATATGTACATATATTTTATATCTTTTAATATGAAACATTGAAAAATATAGTTATTTTTCTCTGCATATTAATTGCTTTGCCTTAGGGGTCGTATGACGGAAGATATGTCTGTACGCTATTCTAAATGTTCAAATGAAATGTTTCTGCAATTATAATATTTTATGTTACAAAAGTAGTTATGTATTGAGATCATTTGTAACATGACTTTTGTTCAGTTTGATCTTTCATATCATCTTGATGGTTCTATCAATTAATATTGTTATAAGTTTTTTACCTTTTCGGTTTAAATAATCATTATAATATATTCTGATTGACTGTCAGTTATAGTAACATATTCTAAGTCAAATATATATGTAACAATTTGGCTACGACTGTGTTTCTTTCCACTAACTATTTAAATATCTTTAAGTCATCCTATTAAACTATAGTACTTTTATCTTCTTTAACTTTATTGCCACCTACCGTAAGTTGGAATGATCAGTTTGTACTAAAACAAAGATTGACCTAAAATAGTATTTTATTCACACAATATGCATTAAACAAAATATTTACATAAGGATTAAGGATACAAAAAGTATTAGATAAATCTAAAATGTTATCTAAATTTCTTAGAACCACGTCGTCCGTTTTATTTTTCTAAGAGTTTTAGTATAATTAGTGGTTGACAAATTGAATGCCAAAGATAAGTTCCTCAATTTATAATCCGAAGTGTTCGTTTTAATTAAAGGGAACTTTTTGAGGATTTAATTAACTCCTTGTGAAAACGTCATTCGTTGGTTTTATTTTTAATGAACAAAAACGTACTATGATTTTTATTCTCATAGAAGCGAAGTAGTATACAAACAGTCTTCAGTCAAAATACGTCGAGTAGATGTGTGAGATAGAAGTTGTTAAGACGAATCAATATTTCATCCTGTACATAATCGTTGATTTTCTATTTTTTTCTAATATTTGGTTTACAAGGAAATGTTAAATAACCTTTTATTATTATAGAAGTTGACAAAGTATTTTAAGATATTCAAATGTAACTTTTCTGTTTACACAAATTATAATTTCAAATAGTGAAGATAACAGTTTTGTTATATATTTAAAATATATTAAATATACATATGTATACTTTTTTATGCAAAACAAAACCTAACGATTGTTGAAAAACTATTGAGTGATGCTCAAAAGTCTTTTTCCTTTTGGTTTATTGAAATCTTAATAGTAAATTACAAATAAGTATTTAATTAAAATTACGAGTGCGTTTTAAACATTTTAAATCAATGTTAGACTAATAACAAGGGTTAAGGATCAATTGGCGGTAACATTGAGACCATATAAAATATCGGCAATTATATTTGTTATACAAGATTAATTGAATTCCTCTGTATGGATGAACAACGCTGGTTAAGGAAAATCAAAATACATACAAACCCGTTTAATTGAATACGAGCACTGATTGGTTTTCATTGTTTGGTACTTCAACATGATAGTAACGATATTTAAAGATCAAATAATAAATTCAATATTTTTCAAATAACATGAAAAATTCTGTCTTATTTAATGGTAGTTCATTTATGGTCTACAGTTATTATTTTTCTCTTTCTAGAAAACGCATGCACAAAAGATTGTGAGTTAAAATTAAGTTTATAAAATTAAATTGCAAGGTACAATATTATTGCAATTAGGTACACAAAATATGTCAACTTTATTGGATATAAGACAGCGATACTCCCGATGATACTGAAGACAGTGATACTGAACAGACTGACTGTTGATTAAGTTCGGTGATAGCTATTGGTAATGGAATTTCCAAGTAGACGATGAACTCACAAAGTTTCGTTGATGAGTTTAACATTCTTATAAAGAACCGGCTATTGGTTTGCCACGGTCTGAATTACTTAAAAATTACAAAAAAATAATTTTAATTCAACATCCTTGATATAGCAGCAAGTTTTTATTAAATTTTAAATAAAATTTTGGTCATGACTTTAAAGTAACCTACATAGTTATCTTAAAAACAAAAATCAGTTCAATTTATTCAAGCCATTGACAATTATCGACTCATTACTTATCGTGTGATAAGAAACACAAGTATTCTTAGTCGAAATTTACATCGTCACGTACGAACAGAGCATTAAGAGCTATTCATAAACACCTTACTGGCACATTAAAGTACCTACGTCTATTTAGAATGAAAAACGCGGAACGGTTCGTGCGCTGTAAACATACAAACCTGGACTAAGTTATAAGTACATTGTTTCATCCTAAGGACACATTTGATTCGTCAACTTAAACAAAGTTATATATTTCATTCAATCTGTGCGAAGATTTGTGAATAAAAAACTGGGTCTTTTTCTTGGGTTTACGCTGCAATCTCGTGGTTCCTGGGTTAAAATTTTGAGATTATCAGTAGAACCTGTAGCTTTCCTAAACATTTCTATCTACTATAAAAAAAACCTTTACTCAAACCATAGAGTGGATACGAGTAATTTAGTTTCCGCCACACTTCATTTTGTCACCCCTCTAAAGTTATATGACCTCAAATTTATCTTCGATGTTAATAAGCTTTCTTCTATATCTCAATAGTCAATCGCAAAATTCTATTACTTGATAACCACTACTGTATTTGATGATTTTTAATGATTATTATCATGTACCTCTTAAGACAAAAACTCATTTAAGTGTGATTTTTTTATGTTTCACTCAAGAAGAATTTTACAATTTTAATTACGTCTATACTTAAATTTAATGTTCAATTCGTAAAAAAATATTAATCAAAGTATTTACTTGTTTTTACAGGTATCGGTTCAAATAAATTACGAAAAATATTACCTACTTAATTATCAAACACAATTCCTATTTCAGCGTCTGAAATAACTTATCACTATAGTTTTTTTTTTTCACAAAATGAATTAAAAGATATAAAATATGAACAATTAAATACTCTAATAACAGAGTTACAATGATAATTAATATATTCATATATCTGTTAAATAAAAACTCGTTAATAATATTCAGTTTTAATAATATTCACTAATTTGAAAATGTAACGAAACCATTACAATAATAATATTAAATGGAGTACTTTACTTCTACGCTACTGTTAATATATTATATATAGAAATATATATTTTTAATCCATTCCTACATCCTTACAATCTTCGTTTATATACTATTATGAGATAAGTCATCTACACTAGAATATTTCGCATTTGCTTTAAATCAAAGGTGAGTCAATGTTGACAGTGGTTACTGAACACGGTTCAAACCTATTTTAAAGCTAAACCAATTTTCTATTACAAAGGGATAAATGTCATTAAAACATGTTTTAGCTCCTACCAATTTCAGTAAAGCAATATTGCTGTTATGAGTTTTCACTACGTAAATTCTAATAGGCGTTCTCATTAAATTATCTAAAATTATCGTCTAAGTTGTATCTATTAATCATATTAAGCTAAAAACAAGTCGGGATGGATTAGACGTCAAAATTATATTCTAATATTAAAAGAAAAAAAAAATTTAATCATGTAAGTGGTTTCAATATACAATGAACGTCTATTATATTTAGTCTTATCGTCTGCAGTTAAATAAAATTATATTGTTTTATATTTCACAATTGAGTTAACATAAATCAATATTAATAAATTATTGCAATATAATTTTAATCAGGATTCTGGACCAATGGTAATCTCCAAGAACACTTGAACCTCATTCACCAATTTGATTGATAGATCATTTGACACCGTCCACAATTCCTTGCCGATATCTTTCATGACCAGACGTATGTGTTTATTTATTTGTACGTCACCCACCGCCCAGTAGTTGAAATGTTGGAAGAAATCTCCAAAGGGATCCGCTTTGTGTACACTATAAAAATGGTCCATGTCCGATAAAATGGCCTGAACCAATAAAGCATCATGAGATAATTTCTCCTCTTGATTATTTTTCAACAACGCTATTCTCGCCTCGACTACTTTATGGACGGTTGAAAGCAACTCCTTGGTAGGTGTTTCGCTGGAGTAAGCCATGTCGTTGAGTATTACTTGCAGCTCGTGGGCAGTCACTTCGTCCAAGTTAGAATAAAACGAAGAATCGAACAGCGCTTCATAGAAATGTCGGATGAATAACCTGACTTTCACTTCGGATAGTAACTTGAAGCTTTCCAGTAATGTGCTCAATGACTTTGTAACTTCATAGGATTTAACACAAATGTCGTACACCACGCACAGTTTGGTCTGATATTTCATTTCAACCAACGCAGTCCCTATCACTATCTTCTGCTTCAACTGCTTTTTCAAAAATTGCGCCTTTTCAGCATTCATTTGTATGTCCTCTTCCACCAAAATCATTGCCATTTCTTGGAATTTAGCACATATTTTCTTCATCGTGTGTATCCAAAAGTATATCACTTTGTCTTCGGTAAGTTTTTTATTTGCTATTGCCAGAATATTCTTTACTATTTCCATGTAATGTTTTAATTGACTTTCGAATACTAATTTCTTGAAATCATTACCAATAATGCTATCGAGTATCGTATGTATGGAGGTGGCTAAAACAATTAAATATTCCTCCACAAATAAACGAGTATCTTTACAAAATGATATATCACGGCAGAGAAGACTTGATCTCACTATATCTGTTATGGAATCTTCTTCAACAATGTCTGTCATAGACCGTCGAGTGTTGACGAAGCTGTTGCTAAAAAAGTGTGAAAGTGATGCCATCACATCTTTTCCCAAACTTAAAGTGCCTTCCATATTTACTTTGACGCTATAAGTGACTGATAAAAATGCTGCACAAAAAATAAAATTGATTACTTTAGAAAATATGACAATACAAAAACCAAGATAAGAGGGAGTAATCTATATAACTTTTAAAGTTTAATGCTATTACACCTACTCATATTTCTGATGACTGAACAAATTCTACAGTAGTTTTCTATACCATTACTAGGATACCTACTATATCAGAAATTACTGACAACTTCACGTTCTACCCAAAATCATTTAAATGTTTAAAATTCAACAATAATTTTATCAAAAGCTAAAAGACTACTTAACAAGAATAAGTAGTGCCAGCAAAACTTTAAAATAATCATTCATCTGTATATCATAACCATCTTGTAACGCTTAACAATTTTCTACTTCAACAAGTTTACTGTACTGCAAAAGGTTTCGAAAAAATACATGGATATTATAATGTATCATTTTGAAACTTATATAATATTCAGAGTGTATGTACTTTTATTTTTAATTGGTGCTTAATATTATGATTAAGAATCGTTAATTAATTCATATTCAGAAAACATAATATACAATAAATAATAAATATACAATTAAAGCATTTACGTGTAATTAAAAATATTTCACTGCACTCAGTGGTTTAAATTTTCTTACCTAAATATAATAAAACGCGTTTCAAAATAAACATTTCTCGAATTTATTAAAATATATTTGTATCGATTTTTATGGTTGCGGTAAAAATTCGATAAGTGTAACAACATTTGGTAATGTAATAATAAAACTTACAAGCAAATCATAACATTATTTATTACTTCACATGGATATTTTTTTCTAAGACCTACTTTATATATTTTAATCGTAATAAAACTAAAGACACAACTTGCTATAAATGTATATATTAAATAAAGACCAAATCAAATTCAAACCTATTTATTGAAAATTTAAAATACCTTAAAATATGAGATATTTATTTTTTTACGATTTCAATTAATTAAAGTTAATATAGAAGGATTCTAAAACAGTTTTTTTTATCTGTGTAGACAAGAAGTAATCCGAATCATTATCTGTCAAATATTTTCTCTGTGGGTGTCTCTGACATATGACGGTGACGTTTGTTAGCCATTCTTTTTGATTCGGCCATTTTCGCCGAAAGGTTGGTGTTTCTTTTGGGTCACGAATCTGTTCGTGGCCGTTAGATCACTTTATTAAAGTTTAATCAAGATGGTGCAGAAGAAGGTAAAAACCATGTGCGTCTTTAATTATATCGTATTTTTTTCCCGATTATTCAAAAATGTGTGATACATTAAAACAAAAGTGCGGACCGTGTAAGTTGTTTTCGTTACAACGCCAAAACAAATCCGAAATTATATTGATTTTAATAAGTAGGTAATAGTAATATCATTTAAAGATTTAAATGTATTCTTTCGTTTGTTAATTATTTCGTGTATTTTCAATGAGTTTAAATCACCAACTGAGATAACCTCACTCCCTTGCCATGATGTTTAAACATTGAATGAGTGCCATGATTACACTTTTTTCCACCAAGATCGCTGATATCTTCTAACTAATTTAGTCATTCTTCTATTAAATATGCAATCGCTTATGAGTTTATTGGTGTTTTAGCCGAAAAAGAAGGTTGGGAAGAAAGTAGCCGCCGCTCCATTGGTGGTGAAAAAAGTTGAACCTAAAAAGGTTGTCAACCCACTCTTTGAGAAGAGGACTAAGGACTTCGCTATCGGTAAGTTATTCTTATAATACCTATTACTATATTAATAATTGTTTGGCCAAAATGATGCAAAACATTTACCCGAAATCCCATGTGGTTGTAAATAACGAGCTTTTTAACACTGATTGGCCATTGTTATCTACTAGAAATTACAGGATTTTAGAATTCAATAACTTTGTTATTATTGTTTAACCTAAGAGATACCTGGATAAGTTTAATTACAATAGATATTACTTTTAAACATATATAAATATAATCTTGAAAGAATCTTGTATGAAGCCTCAACCAGTTAATCAAGACCTACATTAATACCATCAATACTTTAACCACAGGTCAAGGTATTCAGCCAACCCGTGACCTCTCCCGCTTCGTGAGATGGCCCAAGTACATCCGCATCCAGAGGCAGAAGGCGGTGCTCCAACGCCGTCTGAAGGTGCCGCCACCGATCAACCAGTTCACACAGACCCTCGATAAGACCACAGGTTTGTGTAAACAGGGACCATATTAAGATAGTTGCTAAATAAAAAAGCTATACTATGTTTCCCAAGTTTTTAAAGAGATATACCTATATATTCCTTTATTATGATTAATAACAATCCTATTCTGTTGAAGTATGTTTTTACTGTTATGTTAAGTAATTGACGAAAACTTTTCAAAATTTAATTTTAAATATTCAAAGATACAGTGAATTTTCATAATAAAATATAGGGCTTGCAAATGATGAAACAAAAATGCAACGATGAATCACTATGATTATCACAAAAAATAAACGAGCTTTTTAACACTGAAAATAAATATAGGAAAATGTATGTTTCATTTAATATATACTTATATTAATAATTAGTGTTAATTTCCAGCCAAGGGTCTGTTCAAGATCTTGGAGAAATACAGGCCCGAGACTGAAGCAGTCAGGAAGGAACGACTTCGTAAAGCTGCTGAGGCCAAGGTAATGTACTATTATTCATATTTTGTATATACAATCCAGGCAGACCCTGGCTAAAGCTGGGAGATTGCCAGATAGAATATATTTGTATATACAATTCATAAAAATGATGTTAAAACCAGATCTGAGTGCCATGACGACGATCCACCAAGATCTCTGATGAGCATTAGTCGATTTAATTTTTAAATTAGTGATGATAGTATTTCTAATCATTATATATCTCAGGTCGCCAAGAAAGATGAGCCACCAGCGAAGAGGCCAAACACTATCCGTTCTGGAACAAACACTGTTACCAAGCTCGTGGAAAAGAAGAAGGCACAGCTTGTTGTGATCGCACACGATGTTGACCCCATCGAGGTGAGTTAATACATAATTACAACTTTATTTACTATACTAGCTGCGCCCCGCGGTGTTACCCGCCGATTTCTGGGATTTAAAGTAGCCTATGTGTTATTCCTGGACGTCAGCTTCCTTCCTGTATACAAAATTTTATAATTCGGTTCAGCCTTTTGAGCGTGAAGAAGTAACAAACTTACACACTCACAAACTTTCGCAATTATAATATTAGTAGGATATAACTGGTTATAACTATAAGAACAAATTATGTGGAGAAAGATTATATGTATTCATATCGTCGGGGATGGTGCAAATCCGCGTAACTACCATTGGATAATTCCGCGTATTATCTACATTGGAAGCAGATTATCAGAAGAAAGTTTAAGCTGAAATGTTTTCTAAATTAACGACTTATGTATGTTTTCACAATTAGTAATCAATTGAACACTAAATAATTACTAATTGTGAAAACATTTCATTAAAAGTCGTTAATTCATATAGAAAATTAAAAAAACTTACTAGGGAATTATCCAATGCTAGTTACGCGGATTTACACTATCCCTGAAGGTATGTTGTTTAAGAAGTGGTAATATGATGTAAGAATTTCTTCACCTGAGGCATTAATTCATATTTTTGAATTTATGCTGCATGAAGACATATGACTCTGATTATTTTAATATGATTTTAATATTATGATTTTCTAACAGAAATGTTTAAAAGTGTAATTTATTGCAGTTGGTGCTTTTCCTTCCCGCTCTGTGCCGTAAGATGGGTGTACCATACTGCATTGTTAAGGGCAAGTCTCGTCTTGGAGCTCTAGTGCACAGGAAGACATGCACATGCTTGGCCTTAACTCACGTTAGTACAATCATTGTCAATATTTATATTATACTAGCTGCGCCCCCCGGGGTTACCCGCGGATTTCCGGGATGTAAAGTAGCCTATGTGTTATTCCCGGACGTCAGCTTCCTATATACAAAATTTTATCAAATCGGTTTAGCCGTTTGAGCGTGAAGAAGACACAAACTTTTGCAATTATAATATTTATATATTTTTTCTATGTAATGATGATTTATTTGCTATCCAAATGCCATGAGGAAAATCATTCTACCACCAATAGAACTATCTGAAGTTATTTAACATTCAGACTATGTGTGACTATTATGTATCCCGAGCTTCATGTATGTATTATTGATACAGGTTGAATCTGGTGACCGAGCTGCCTTCTCGAAGGTGGTGGAAGCTATCAGGACCAACTTCAATGAACGTTACGAGGAGCTGCGAAGACATTGGGGCGGTGGCACCCTCGGTAACAAGTCAAACGCGCGCATCGCTAAACTGGAAAAGGCGAAGGCGCGTGAAATAGCTCAGAAACAGGGCTAGGAAATAAACTTTTAAGTTGCAAAAATAGTTTTTTATTTTGTTTTTGTACCCCTAACCAAGTTTGTGTGTAGGTTGATCAAATTAATATTGTGATACCAAAAGAGGGATACACCGAAAATTAATATATTCTTAGTTTGAATTCATCCATTCAATTTCTAGTATGATTATTATTATAAAAGAAGATTATTAAATTAACCTAAAATGTTTGGATAACAGTCTCGTTTAGGGCTTTTCTTAAGAGTATTTTTGAACACAAATTCTTTCACACAAAGTATTGACATCGATTCGATCGATTTATTATTTCACTTATCCAATTTAAACACTTAGATAAACGCCTTGCCTCTTAATAATTCAACAGAACTGACGATTGTCACGAAGTATTAGAAGGCGAATAAAACTCGGGATAATAGAGTTGGAATATGTCTTAATTAATGTAAATAGTTTTTTTTTTGTAAATATGGTCTGAAGAAAAATAATAAATAGGTATACACATTTAACGTCATGAAGAACATTAGAATAAGTAAATTAAAATATATTAATGTGTTTACTATAAAACACAGAATCTTTATGCTGTTTTCCAAATCATTTTATGACGCTAATTTAATATTCTTAAGTTTTGTTTGTGTATAATTGTCACAATCTTGACTTTATTAAATTTAAGTAAATTAAATATTGTGATGATCATCATGTTCTGTTTTATAATTTTACATTATACCCAAAAATTATATTACGATAGCAATTAACTCATTACTTAGTCACATCATGACATCACTAAAAAACGTTACCTTGAAAAATGTAGTTAAATGATGGTTGACTTTTAAAATTTACTGGTTTCGTACTAACCTATTGATTAGTATTTAATTTAGCTAAGGTCTACCTGACTCACGAAAGATTAATTTGTTTTAATTTTCAGACTTTAAATTGATCATATAGATATTGTTTCATTTTCTTTACCAATGCATGTCACATTAGTGGGATATACAATTACTAAATCTCAAAAATTTATCTTATTATAGAAAAAGGACTTTTTTTTTCATAGAACTTGTTTTCTATAAAAAAAATACTCTGTTGTAATTTGGTTTCATGTTATGTTTTTTAATGTATTCTTTGTGGATAAGGAATAAGGTATTAAAATAGTCCTGGAAATTGTCAGTTGGTCAGTTTTAAGTGTAATAAAATAATACATAAGACTTAAGATGTAGGTAACAGTAGCCAGAAAATATAAATAGCGTCATCTATCGTTTATTATGTATAATTTAACATATTGGTGTCTTAAATATAATTGTGGACCACAAACTGTAGATGGTGCTCCATTCTATGATTCTTTCTCGTGTTGGGAATTTCATACGCCGGGTTATATATTTACATACATATTATTTTATCGACAAGAGGAAATAGTATAAATCCGCAGGTAAAATAAATAACTAGAAGGAATTACAAATAGTCTGTATTTACTTCGATAGATGGCTCTTATTGCTAATATCACATTTGTAACCTATAGAGGTATTAAAGTTTCGTGACATATTTTTTATGAACTAAATATCGCATCTTCGAGTAAATTTTATTTTAACGTGTTTACTTATTATATTTTTATCATACAATATTTATATAACTTTAAGAGTCTCAAATAATATTTTAATTTTTCTAACACATTTTATTGAATTTCCATTGTATAGGACAAATATTTTTATTAAATTGATTTTGCTAATGATTTTACTCGTCTTCAGAGAATATCGTATAATATACTCGTAAGTAAATTACCAATATAAAACCTGAAGTCAGGTAGAAAAACAACACCATCATAAAATGGGATCACCAACATAAAATTAAAGCTAAATAGATTTATGGTTCCCTTTTATTAGGTTTCATTAAAATCATGGCGCTTTACAAGATCATGCATAATTACCTTAATACTTTATGCCCTATGTATCCATTATTCAAATATCTACGATGTTTCCATTTGTAGGCGTGAATCTGATTGCTATTTTAAATATTTACTTTTCGTATTATATACAAAAGAAAAGGGTTTTAAATATAGTATTTACCGATTATGTACTACAATAGTTTTTTTTGTAAAACATATCGATTGTTATTGATAAACTATAAAAGGCGACATTGTCCTGTTATCATTAGATATATATTATTTGAAACTAACTTATCGATTAACTGACATATAGGTCACTGACCTTTATAAAATCCTTATTCAGTCGAATTATTTTACTACATACTAATTATTAAAATGTTTGTATTGTATTGTATTTTAATATTTTTTGTTGTTCTAAGCGTTGGTAAAAATTTGACTAGTTTTCTTTAAATAATAATTAAATAAAAATCTTTACTTCACACAGTACTCAGGATTATATTTCTTCCAACAAATAAATAACTTGACATTGGCAGAATATTCCACGATTCCAATACGAATGAAGCCATAGCTATAATCCAAATTATTGAGAAAAAAGTACATTTTGTCTAATTTTTATGTTTCCATACATGTTTCTGACTATTAATGGTATATCATATCGATATTGAAATAACTAGACAACTTTACAAACATTTTTATTTTATTTAAATTGCTCTTGTAATAAAATATTTACAACATTTCTATATGAGAGCAGCCTGACCTATATCAATTATTATTTCCACTGTATTTGATTCAAAGGCAAATGTAACTTATGCATTGTCAATTAATATTATATTTTACAAAAATCTATTTTAATATGACAATATATTGACATGATAGCAAAAATTTACATAAATTAGACGAAACTTCTTATCATTTTATGGTTTCAACGTGCAGGTACCGGGTCCATCGTTGCAGAGAGAGGAGCTTGAGACCCAAGTGTAGGTTAAAGTAGCATCAAACTTTTTTAGGTGGTAGAGAATAGTTGTTGTCAGTTAGTACAGCTCGAATATGGACTGACTCGACCGGGGATCTACTACCCTCTCACAGAATATCGGCGCGTGAAGTAGCCTTTAATGGCTGCGTTTCTTCCGATGAGCCAAAGAGCCGGTTCCTCTTTCCCTATTTCCCTATTTCCACCCTTTCTTAGCATTTCTTTATTTCCACCCAAAAACCAATTTATTCAAAGAGCAAGTTTGGCAACTCATTCGCAACTTACGTTGCGGTTGTCTATGGGCGACGCTGCCCACTACCCATCGCGTAGGCCGTCTGCTCATTTGGCACCATTCTCATAAAAAAGTAATAATTTGATTTAATTTTATTATATTTCGAATTTCTGAATAAACATCTATTACATGAATATTGATATCACATTTTAACATGCATGTAAGAAAATTTTATTATACTTTTTATGTTTATGTACAATAATTCTGTCAGTACTGGTTTAACACTTCAGATTTGTGTTGAGACTGTTCTGTTAGTTTATAATGACTACAGCCACTAGTACATTTCCAAGTTAAAGAAAATATGAACAGAATTGAAGTATACGTTTAAAACATAAGTTCAACTTAAAATATAATGGTTCTACCACAACTTTGCAAAGAGGTTTAATAAGTGAAGCGTTATCGAATGATAAACCAATCTTTGTGTTTTATTCCCTTTCTTTTTGTTCCCAACCCTTTATAAGCCAGCTCTTTTTCGTGATATTCTTAGTGTATAACAAGTAGTTTATCTCTAAGCTACACATAGCAGATATTACTTATTTTAATTCTCTCGTTTTCTGTAAACCAAATATAAAAACTCCATTCTCTTTATCAACGTAGTAAAAACAAAGTTTTTCTTTTTTGTAAATAAGTATCGACAAACAAGAAAGCTAATTACTTACTTCACTTATCATCAACAGTTCACAATGTAGTAACGTGAAACTTTTAGTTCCATTAATTTGTAAGGTAAACGATTCCAGCTTCGCATTTTAAATAGATTATCGCTGTTTCGAAACAGCGAACAGAGTTCGGAGCGGAAAAGTATTTTGACCGAAAACGTTGATACTGTGTAACTGAAAGTTTTTTTTGAATTGAAAGGGCAAAGTTTAAATTCTGTACATTCATTCACTTGCCTCTAAAATCATGCCGTTTCAAGTTCCGTTTTTTCCACTCGTAAGTCGGCTATTTAAGCAAAACTTGTCGAGGGTTTCGAAACTACCCATTCAAGATAAAATCGCTCGGAAAAATACATATCTTATAAGGAATTCTAAAGCGAATTTTATAACTCCCAGCATTAATAAATGGTATGTCATAAGCCTGCATGCGAATTAAAAATGTTAGTTGAAATTAAAGTAATATTTATCTTCTTAGGTTTTGAAAAATAATAATATGAATTAGCTTTCGTTGTTCCGTATTCTTACAAAATAACGAATTAAGTAGAACTAATTCCAGTTAATAATTAAATTGATTACCATGCTTTAAGAATACAGTTTGTTAAGTATATATTATGAGTGTAAATTAACATTTCATACACCCATTAACCCTTGTAGGTTCCGTGTCCATTGCTCGCGTGTATCCGGTTTTTCAAGCTCCAATTTGTTTACAGCTAAATTATAAAAGGCAATTCATTTAACGGAGTATGCCACGATGTCGTCACGATACTTCCCCTGTGAGTTTATATTAGTTTTTGTCGTTATAATCATTTAACTCGTGTAACATTTTACTTACACGTGGCATTGTGTTTAAATTTAATTTATACACAATGCCATGTTGTTTAAGTGGATAATTGGCATTTAAATAAGTGCCAGTAATTATTAGTTTTTGCTTTGTAACATAAATCCGCCGTCACGGACGATGCATGTCTCGTAAAAAGAAGTGTTAGTTGTTAAAAAAATTATTTAATGTTATATCGTTGTTTTATCGTCTATTAATTATTCAATTTTTAATGTTCAGTTAAAAAAATAGAAACTAAGAAACAATTACATGTTGATTTTAATGTATAAGTATGAAGACTAGTTTATCTGGATTCATAATTTATTCCATATATAAGCTGGTTTAAATTATTTGTTAGTAACAGTAATAGTCATTTGTAATATTTAATTATAAAATAATGTTATTTGTTTTATAATATTGAATGAGAACTAAGACTTTTGCGAGTATTCATTTTTAACATTTCGTCATCAGCCTATCAGAGCCCACTGCTGAGCAAAGGCCTCTTCAGTCGTCTCACACGGAGAAGGTTTGAGCATTAATCACCACGCTTGCTCAAGACGGGTTGGTGATTTCAAACTTATAATTGTAAAATTATAAGTCCAGCTTTGCACACGATGTTTTCCTTCACCCTCTGTCAGTTGTGTCTAAATACTCTTAGACAGTATATGATTTAGATCATGTAAAATCAAATATAATTTACTTTTTATCATATGTTCTTTAAATAAATAGGTGTATATTAGCTGCAATAAGATATTTATAAATTTACTAGGTTTTGCCCGTGACTTAGAGTGCGTTAGTTTCAGAATTGGAAACCTATAGCTGACCGAGCGAGCGCTATTCTTCGTTAAAGACTAGTATCTAGTGATAAGAAGATTTTGGATTTGATCAACTTTTTTCATCTGATCTTATAAAAAGTATCCTACGTCCTTTTCTGTGTTATAATCTATCTCTCCACTAATTTCACTTATAGTTTCACAATTATAAGTTTGAAACCACCAACCGGTCTTGAGCAAGCGTGGTGATTAATGCTCAAACCTTCTCCATGTGAGAAGGAGGCCTTGCTCAGCAGTGGGCTCTGATAGGCTGATGACGACTAATTTCAGACATATCGCTACAGCCGTTCTTGAGTTATAAATAGTGTCACTAATATAACTTTCTTTGATATATACAGATTTTGTGAATACAATAACAGTTAAAAAAATATACTTAAAAGTAAAAGATTTTACCGAGAACTTTTTTAGGTTGTATTATTTGTGATTAATTATAGTATTACTTTTGCGATGTTGTTTTCTTATTAAAAGGCTGTTTTAATTAAATCGATGTTCATTCAAACCAAGCTGTGGCATATTTGGTGGAAATAAAATTAAAAACGCTTATTTTCACTAGTGGATAATTATGATTATGTTGTGTATGCCTTCTTAGCTATTAAGCTCTTTTCCCACGAAAATTAAACGTTTGTGATGTAGCATCTTTTATTGGTTATATTTTCATTGCTTCTTTTAATATTATTTCCCTTCTCGAACTTTAGCGTAAGTATTAAATTTTAACTTTTTTATTTTTTATACGAAGTAAGTGTAATGAGAAAGTGATATGAATTAAGCATAAATATCAATTTTCAATGATTTGTTAAAACTCAAGTCTTTAGTTTTATAATCAATTAAATACGATACACAACATACATCGAAAATAACAATTTTTATCTGAAAAATAGGTCAAAACTGAGTAATCGAGCGTAGTTTCCATTGTTTCGGTATATTTTTAATAGTGAGGTGTTAAAAGCTATTACATATATTATAAAAAATGCATATATCGAAGTTTGAGAGTAAATACGTTTATACTTCTGAGAAGATATCAAACCTCTTTTAACAAAGAAATTAAAATAAGCTGACGCCAAATTGAATGTAATAAGTCATTAACATATTATCGACTATAATTCTAACTCTTACAGCAAATGCAATTTTTCGTCACAAAATCTTTGTATATATTTTTTTAATTTTTTTTATTATCCTTCATATTATTTCCTATCTACTTGTAAATAATATTATCAGAAATAAAAGTTACAAACTCAGTACAAAGATATCCAGACATTGGTTATATAAAAGTATATTAATTTACACGAAAAAGTACTTTCTAGTCTTACCTAGAGATGCACATAGAATTCTTTGTTCGCATGCAGCTTGCTAAAAAGGGATATGTGACCCTTCCCGCGTTTTTGCCCGGCGGCCATAACGCCATGTGTTGAGATGTATTAAGAACGCTAGAGGGCTGAGCCGTTTTGGTATGCTAGTAATGCACAGACGTATAAATATATTCTATTAAATGAAAGCTCTCTCTTCTAACTGTAGATTGGTTATAGTTGAATACGTTCAGAATATATAACATACCAATTAAAAGATTTATTTCAATGTGAAAAAGCTTAATTACATAAGTGAAAAGCTGAGTAATTATTTGAAAATGCTGGAGCGCCGTCGATCCCTGTACGCACGCGCCACCCCCACGAAAAATAACAGGTACGGGTTCATTCGTTCACTCAGTCGCGGAATATCTGTACTAGCGAGCGGGCGTGTCGGCTGTATGAGTATCAACCATTTCACATTAACATAAGATAATAAAAAAAAAAATGAAACGTCACTCATTCCCGCCGATTGTCAGTCGAATTATAAAAAATCGTAATCATTATTATAGATGTTAAAATGTGAAAGGGATTTAGTTTAATTTGGAGAGTATTGACTTTTCGTGTTTTGTTTAGTGATAATTGTGATAGCGAGTGATGTCAAGTGGGTATGGGTGTGATAATGACAACTGTTTATGGAATTGGATTGCACATTGCGGCGGACTTTATGGTAAGGACTATTTTTTTTTATCTACACCTGTCAAAAATTCTTTCTTTGTACAGATAATAAATGCATTATATTAATGTCATTGACATATAATTAATTTTATTATTTGTTTCGTCTACAATAATATATTATATTAAAAACTATAGGGTAACAAAAATTTCAATATCCTCAAACCCTTGTAACGCAAAACAAATTACCTTGTGGGGAGGTCTGAATAATTTATTTACTATAGGAAGTGAAAATAAAAGGCATACATTCAAAATATCTAAAACAAAAAAAAGCGTTCGAATAAAACAAATGAATTGTTTGTTCTTTCAAAGCACATACGAACATTTACATATTAATTTGATATCCGAACGCACTTTAGTTTATTTTACGGTCACAAAAAAAAGGCATATAAATTAATAAATAGGATTCGATTTCAATACTGCAATATTTTTCTAAAACGGAAACATTTACATATAGAAACTTTTTCCTAGTAATACTCTCTATGATTTTCGTATGCCCTTTGAAGTTTCGAATGTATGTACATTTTAACCGAATTCAATATAAAGAGGTTCTCATTTTTCACTCTCATTCCATCTCATGTCTTACTCTGTCTCTATGTAAATACAGATTATTTAAAATACCAAAGAGTTTGTATACATAATAACTTCGTTAGATTGCATTAAACTCCCACGCTATTATTTTTCTTATTTATTTATAAAGAAAATAAATAGGATATTTATTCCCGTATAGTTTCTAGAAATGGTATTCTTTTTATTTTAATAGTACTTAAGAAGGTTTTAAATTTTATGTAAGAACATATTTTTCTTATTATTTAGCTGATAAAGAGTTCTTATCAATAAACCAAGAGTATTTTGTTATATAAAACAAATGCTTTTAATAGCTTTATATTAAGAATCCACTTGAATTATTTAGGTCTTTTTAATAATATCTAGATTTTAAATAGCTGTGATGAGTGACTTATAAATAAGGCTTTTTATTTTTGCGATGAAATTTCACATACTTGCGAACAAACTTTACGTTCTGCGTTTTATATTAAAATCGCATCCTTCTGCGATATTATTATCGATTATATAAAATTAACTTAATGTTAAAATTGCACTAATATTATGATGTAGTAAAGATTTTTTAAACTGATACTTTAATGAACTAAATACAGATAATTGAGTAAAATGAATAAAATATGATTGCCAAATAAGAAACAACGATGCAAATGTATTGTAGAATTTTTGTAATACCTAATTGTATTCTGTAGAACAATATCACTTTTTGAAGTTATCTTATTTGTTTTAGTATGAGTTTTTACGAAACTAAATACCGATGGTATTTAAGTGTAGATTTCTTAGAAACTTTTGAAGTAAAAACATCGATACCAAAGTAGGCTGTTTAAGATATAAATAGCCAGATAGTAGATAGTTTTCCTCGTTTTTATTACTACGTATAAAACATAGTTAACTGCGAATGTAACTTGCGCAGTAAAAGTCCATGATTGCTTAATGAAGAGAAACGTCGTCGTAGGCTTATACAAGTTGGTACTGTTCTTGTAATGTTTGTTCAAAAAGGTACTTCTTTTGATCAATTTTATCTCCTCTTCCCAAGATAAATACTGCTGTAAAATATGTAATGGAATTCGTTTTAAAATATTCAAATAATCAAAAAAAGATAGGACAAGTCTCAAAAAAAATCATATTATTTTATTGAAAATACATATATTAACTGCCTGTAGGTATATTCAAATTTAAATTAACAACAGAAAATGCAAATCAGCTAGTCAATTAAAAACTATAATAGAACAGCTATGTAGACAAAGGATAAGTAGGTATTGATTCCAGATAATGGCTAATTGATGTCAATTAACGACACGCCTCGCGGTCAGTGAGCCGCTCCATAACAAAACAGACATACAAATATAGCAAGCACTAAGTTTATATTGAAATTATTAAACAATCGATCGTATAGGATTAAAAATAATGAAGCCTGTACTCATTTAAATGAAACTATGGTTTTTGGTGTCAGAAATCGTAGTGGCAGAGAGGTTGAGGCTTACCTCTCATGCATGAGGCCGTGGGTTCAAAACCTGGCAGGTACCAGTGTGTTTTCCGAGTTATATGAACTATCTAAGAATATTTAGACACCACTGAAGGACGGTGAAGGAAAACATCGTGAGGAAATCTAGGCTTATAATTTTAAATTAGATGTTTAAAATCGCAAAATCCATCTTAATCAAGCTTGTTGATTAATGCTCTAAATTCGTGCATGTTTAAATAGTCATTTAGTCAGCAATGGGCACGAAAAGGATGACGATTATAAAGGTTTTTGAATATTACGTGTTTGTTATTATTTTATTTCTAAATAATCCCGACGTTTCAGATCCTTTACAGAAATTATGATCACGGGCAGGCTAGATGAAAGTCTTCTTGATCATGATTGCTATATACCAATCGAAAAGTCGAGATTATGTAGTTATATAATAATAACATAGGCATAGTGTACGAAAATATACTTTCATTACGAATTAAAATGCTTGTGAAAACACTATTTTTGGACAACACGAAATGGTTTGCATCCATCTCTTTGTGTTGGAATTAATGGGAATCGTCGAGAGGCTGTGTTCACGTAGTCTGAATGCCGAATGTTTGATTTTTACGTCCCCATATATAACGAATACGATGACAAGTTGACAGATCTATCGATTTGATCTTCCATTGATTGACTACAGACTGCCAAATCTATTTGAGTTTATTGATGATAAAAATTCACCGTAATGACTGCTTAGATATTTCAAAAAAAATACTTATTAATTTCTATATTATGCTATTGCATGCATACTGGTATAATTCTTGACCCACATATTGATTATGTTCTTGTAAATCGTTTTAGATTTAATTCTTTATGATAGAAAAACAAGTTCAAACATCAAAAGCTAGTAAGCTATAATAATCTTGGATTATGATCATAGTAATGAATCATCATTGTTTTTCATTTGATTTATATGATTTTATGAGGCATTTTTGGTTTCTAATGCATGAGTTTCAAAATAATATGCATTTAAATAGAGTTTTGACTTGTTTAATAAGATATAAATTTATGATTTTCTTACGATAGATTTCGAAACTGAACGTAATGTTATTAATTTTAACAGCCAAATCTCTCTACGATCCACCAAAAGATTTTCGTCTGCCCAGAACTAACGTCAAGTAATTCCTAGAACCAAATTCGAAGGCAGTCCTGGTTCATTAGAAATTTGGTTAGGTAGGGAGCTTGGACGGTGGAGGTGAGCGTTTAACGCGCGTTAGATAGGGGCCCCTTAAACCTACACCTGGGTCACAAGTCCCAGGCACTGTTGAAGCTCCTCTCCCTACAACGATGGACCCGGCACACGCACGGTGAATTTATTGAATGCTGAGAAGTTTTCGTCGTCGTCGTCTATTGGTCATGTGATATTATTATTACCAATAAAGTTTGACTAATTATTTTATATCGTATTTATTTTGAAGATACATTCGCTTTAAAACAGATATAAATATAGTACGTCTCTTCATTTCTCAAGGACTTCATGTATATATCAAGTCAAAAGAAATTGAAAAAATCTGATATAGTATTTTAGAAAATTATTTTAACTTGTAATTTCTCAAGTATATTTATTTGTTTTTGTTAATAAAAATATAGTGAATATTGTTTGCAATATTTATAAAATGTAATTTAACTATACACAGAGTTTTAGCAAATGTCTCTAGGTTAGTATGGACGTTGTGAGTTACGTGTGATAACACCTTTAGAAAGCTTTTAACAGTTACACGACTTCCACCAAGCTCTTTATACCATCATCATTATACGGATTATTGATGGATTTAAAAAAACTAGTATATTATATGTATATGTATTTATAAGATAAATAAACGTATGTATATACGAAATATCAATAACAATGGATGTTAAACACCAGATGTTTCAACACAGCTGTTAAATTCGTCACAATGTTAAGTGGAATATGTATGAAAAATGAAATAACTTTAAAAAATATAACGATATAAACTTGAATGGTTATAAAAGTTGGCACTTATTTATTCTCCATTATGGCCATTATACAGTTCCACTGAGTTCCTCACCGGTAAAAGGATCCACCTGGGATCTTTTTATATTGTAAGTAGGTTACACTCCAGTCTTCCCATAAAGACCTCAACGCTATATAGCTTCTCAAACAACCGAGACAAAGATTTTCATTACAACATTTTTAACGCAACCTTTTTAAATACATATAATCTTGGTACGTCTCTATCATAAGTGCTATTTTCTTACGACCTTCTAATATTAGGTTATTGTAATTAATAAGTATAGTTAAATATAACGTCTCCCCTCCCAATCAGGTAGACTATAATCCAATCACGACTGGCCTAACTTTATCTAGCCGGGAAGCCTTGCAGTTCCAGTGGAAATCCTATTAAAATGTTGGTGACTCGTTTATGTTCTAGGTCTGCGAAATTAGTTCCAAGATTTAATCCTCATTGATTTTTTTTTTATCCAAAGATATTTTTTTGACATTATAATATACTATGCTGCCCCTTTGAATCCAATAGTATTTTAAAATTTGGATAATATATCATTAGTTATACGGAGATGCAAAGCATTTTATCTTTCAAATAAGACGTTTTTTTTGTGAATAAATTATATTACAATATACAAAAAGTTTCTTTTAAGTTGGAATATATATAATAGATATGTACACCCAATTGATCTTTTATACTCACCAATCTTGGTAAATATTAGTTTGGTAAATTAAATTAAATGAAAAGAATGTTCATCTTTTCTTTTATAGGATTATTTATTTGAAAATGTTCTAACGAAGCAGCTCTAGAATTCTTAGATCTCCTCTTACGAAAGACTTTATTGTCTATCTTTTATTATGTGCTTAGTTCAGCATGCATTGTCGACAAAAATGAGTTCGGTCTTTGTTTTTAATATCTCGTGAGTGGTCTTAGATGCAGGGCGGAGATAAGAATCTTTTAAAAATTTAAAAATAAACACAAAGAGTAAATAAATAAGATATGTTTCATATAACTAAGGTATTGGTATGGAGACTGACGCTGTTAGTGAAGTATTTCATCTGACCTTGAGTATGTCAACCACGAGACGGATTTCAGAATATCCTTGGCGTGTATGATGCAGAGAATCTGTGGAATATTCGAGAAATTCCATAACATACAAGCCTGAACTCTAAGTCTTGAAACCCTTTGATGGCATCACGTCGGTTACATGTACTCGTATGTCTATTCTTTTGGCTTCATTCCAAATTCTATGTAACTATGATTCTGTGTAATATTATCACGCAAATATGTATCTTGATATCCGGTACGGAAAAAGCTCTCAATTAAACTCAAAACTATATATTTTATAGCATAAATGTTGGGAATTATTAGTATTGCATATTTTGGCTACATTAAAATGAGTAAATTTATAACATCGTTTGAAGTTCGAATATTTTTTTAGATATATCCTCGATTTATAGCTTTTTATTATTAATAAACTTTCTATAATAACCGCAAATTGTTTACAAATAGTGACCGTTCGGTGGATCATATTAATAGCTGGTGTATCAACAATTTGTGTAGTTCAAAGGTTGTTTGAGTTGTAAATGTGAGAACACACCATGTGCCCGTCAATCGATCATTCTCATGGTGGAATTTTTGAATCAAATGTACTGGACTTGTAGATTTGATTGTTCAAGGATAGTTTGAAAGTATAGTATTATATGTAGTATAGAAAATGATAAAAGTATTTCAACTATAATTGGCTTGGCATCGTCGACTAACTATGTATACATATTTTATGAAAGTAACCCTTACTAAATTTGTAACTGTAAGCAAATTTCAGGACACTTAATTCATAAACTATTTATATTTCTTTCTTTATTTATTCATTAAACGTAATAAGAATCATATAATCAAGTTTAAAGCATAAAGATGTATAAGATGACTAATGTTTGTATTTTTATAGAATCAGACATAACAAAGTACAATATGTATATTGATAGCTTTAAAAACTAAATTCAAGTTAATTTATCAATGAAATAAAATACTAATTTGAGGGTAACTAAAATAAAGGTCTTACTTTTTAATAATTAAAGTTTAAAAAATATCAACAAAAAAAAAATGTATAAAGGCGAACGTCTTATAATATTTTAAAATTAAATATTTTAATTTATCTTACTCAAACATTTTTTGTATAATAGTGGTAATTAATGTATTGATGGCTCATTTATTTGGGACGTATGTATGAACCTGATTGGCCTCGTCTAGACGTCGTTTGTCAAGATTATCACTCTTGATAATAGTCTCTTATAACTTAATTAGATTATAAATTTGTTTGAAGTTACCATCACTAACAAAGGAAAACGTTTTAGGAAACAAAAAATTAAAATAATTCTTTGTTAGAAAATACTTTTTAAATATTTCACTTCCATTTTCTTACAATATATATTTGGCATGTGAATAATTTTTATTAATCATTTTATATAGCCATTTTTAGGTGTGCTAGTGATATATTGGCTTATAATTAAAAAAGGCGTTACATATACAAACAGACAGCTAGCTGTCCTATCATCGGGATTTAATAAAATTGAATGGACTTCAGTAATCTCCCTTCACACAGGATCCCTGAAATTCGTTTACTGAATCACACACGGGATAGAGCAGGCGGGCGTGATGTTATGGGATAATAATGGCGTCGCTAAAGACATCACTGGAAACGTGTGAGTGCTTTACGGTTCAAAGCCTACCTATATCATGTGTGGTGTGAAAATGACATGATTTTTTAATAGTAAATATGTAATAGTGGTATATTGCTTTAGGACATTATCAACTAATTA
Source organism: Danaus chrysippus (assembly GCA_916720795.1). NCBI lineage: Eukaryota > Metazoa > Arthropoda > Insecta > Lepidoptera > Nymphalidae > Danaus > Danaus chrysippus. The sequence continues at coordinate 4,851,562 of CAKASE010000074.1, forward strand.
GGTATATGCATGAATAAGTTGGTATCGTCATATTATAAAATAAAGTTCCAAAAGCGTCTGTCTGTCTGTCTGTTCGCGATAAAAACAAAAACTATTGGACTCATTTTCAATTAATTTTCACCACTCGATAGCGTGATTCTCAAGGAAGGTTTCAATATATAATTTGTTAAGTTTTTGAATTTATTTGTGTACACATTTACAATATTTGTTGAAGATGTAAAGAAAAAATTAGATGTCTGGGAGCTTTTTAAATCAATGCAAAAAGTATGTACTCAATCAATTTGACGTAATATAGGCTGTTTTATATTTTTGTAGATAAACCGTTCGAAGTTGGGGCTGATAGCTAGTTTGTAGATATATAAGGAAATCTTCAAAAACGTCAATAAAATTATAGGTTCTATAACAATTTATCACATCTCTACCGTACAATCTGTATCTAGTGGTTTGATATATTATTGTACCGTGATTTCAAACGACGGGCAAAAAATGCTAGGGAATTTGGCAGGCGAGTTTACTTAGCGGTGCTCTGTCTTACATCAAAATGAAACTTTGCAGACGCGACAATATTTCAACAGGGCGTATGTATAGCATTGTTGTACAGTTAATGTATTCATTGCGTAAGTGGAATTTGAATAAAATATACATATTATGTACAACGAGAATTGTTGAGATGAAAAATAAATTTTATATATCATAGAGTTAAGATGAAAATAGATTTGTACCATTTAAATATTAATAAAGTAAATTTTTGTAGTCCAATTCCTTCGACTTTCTCAAATTATCAACTAAAACAGTTTCTTCTATAACAATTATTAATTTTATCTTTATTTAAGTAATTAATTATAATTATTTATATCAGTCATAAAAAACTATTTCAGCATATTATAAACGTTACTCGTAACTTAAATATAATATAAAATCTGTCCTACTCCCCTATCCAGTTTGAATTTGTGTCGTCACTGCGATATAACTGTACGTATGTAGGTAAAGGATGAGAGCTTGTACTAAGGTTACGTAAACTTAGATATGTGAATGTCCATCAGAATCCTCAGGCTTTTCGGTCAATACCTTTCTGAACCGTCTAGAATTTAAACGCTTGTGAGTTAGCTAGTCATACACTTCGTATATGTTTGAACTACGAAGCATTGCTCCACTATAAAAAAGATTTTTCTCCTATTAAATATTATCTTTATATATGTATCCTTTTAAATCTTCTTTTTTCTCCACTGTAACCGTTTGCTGGATGTAAGTAGCTTAAATATTTTAATAAACGAGGGGCCGTGAGTGTTGTTTTGATGGGACATGTTAAGTTTTCATTAAAATATTCATGGATTTAACATGGCGGAACTAGTGATTTTTTTAATACATGGAACTTACATTTAATTTTTTTTCTGAAATCTGAATTTCGCTGATTATTTTTTTATAAATAGCATTATAATAATAATAAACCAATGATATCCGAACAATTACATTTATTAAAGCAAATTCTTAACGAATTTCATAAAAATAACATTCTCAAAAAAAAATTAATGAAATGAATGTTCCCAAAGAGGTTTGATGTCAGGCAGACGTCCGGTCATAAAACAATTAGCAAAAAAATACAATTTACAGCATATAAGGCAGACTGGCTAAAGCTGGGAAATTACCAGGTACAAGAGAATGAAATTAATGGAAGTTTGATTTCATTAAAACTATCAATTATATATGAATTATAATATTAAATTTATGTAACAATATTTTCGTCAACTGTTCCATATGTTGAAGATATATTCCGTTTAAGAATCCGTTTGTTTTTCTGATTGGCCACTGAGCGATATAACGGTTTGCGGTCAATTACTTAGCTGAATGTTTGGTTATTTGTGGTTTATCGTTTGAACCAACGATGGCTGTATGAACAGTGTTGCCATTATCAACTGCACCTATTTATGTTTAAGGGGTTACCATTAATTAATTCTGACCAATCAATTAATGGTAAGAGGTTTTATATGTTATTTTAACACTTTAAAACTTCAGTAAATTTAAAAATAACTTTTATAATATTTAAACGTCATTAAGGAAGAAATTGCTATTGACTGACTAGTTTTACTTTCTCAAAACTTGTACTGACACGATAGCTCAATAGACAAGGCGAGGAGAATGCAATATCTCAAAGGTTGCAGGTTTGAATCTTAGACGAGTGTGTAAATTTTTTCTTTCTTGAATTTTGTTTTAAAATTTATTATCGAGACCCACTGTTTATACGAGAAATAATAGCAACAGAGCATACATTTAAATGATCATGGTCATTAATTCCGGATAAAGTGCGGACATCTTGTCTCATGATTAAATATTACCATTGGAACATTGCCAAGATACACTACTATAGTACATTAGGTTTCATTTCATTAAATCACTATATATCTACGAATTTAATTAAGTATTGCATATAAATACAATAAATTAAATTGGAGGTTCATCCTTAAATGTAAAAAGAATTTTGCTTTGAAAAATATCCGTTTCAATTTAATTTTTGTTCTTCTTCTCAGTCGTTCACTCTTGACAGAGTGGTCGTGGTTGATGACTTGCACTTTCTTTGGATAAAACAGCTCCCGCGATGCGCCTCCACTTATTCCGGTCTTCAGCGTCTCGGAAACTCTGGACTACCGAGGTTTGCGTCGTACTTTTGATAAGGTCCACCCAACGCGTAGGTGCTCGGCCACGTGATCTTTTGCCCTCGACTTGCCCCAGCACAACGAGTCGCTCCATTGAATGTTCGTTACGGACCACATGCCCGAAATATTTGAGAATTCGTGTTTGTACAGTCGACGATAATCTCTGCTTGATCTTTAGTTCCTCCAGGATTGAGATGTTGGTTCGAAACGCTGTCCAGGGAATACGCAATAATCGCCGCCAGCACCACATCTCGAGTGCATCAATTTTGCGTCGGTCTTTAAGATGAACAGTCCACGTCTCTGCGCCATACAGGAAAATCGGGAAGACTAGGCTTCTCATTAGGCGGACTTTTGTTGCTTTGGTGATATTACGGTTGCACCAGACTCTTTTAAGCTTATCGACAGCAGATCTCGTGATAGCACATCTCCTTCGGATCTCATCCTCACATCCTCCAGTGTTTGTGATAGTGGAACCGAGGTACACAAAAGACTGGACAACCTCACAGTTGCCGATCATAGAGATGTCAGGATGGTTTAGTTCAGCTCGGTCCACTATCATCATCTTGGTTTTGTCTCTGTTGATCGTCAGTCCGAATGCGAGGCTTGTTGTCTCTAGACAGGTCAGCAGGTGTTCCATATCTTCTTTCGTTTGTGTTAGAAGAGTGGTATCGTCAGCATATCTCAGGTTCGATATTCTCTGTCCTCCCACTGAAATGCCCTTGTCCCATGTCTCCAGTACAATTCGCATAATACATTCCGTGTAGATGTTGAAAAGGAGTGGAGAGAGTATGCATCCTTGCCGAACTCCAGCGTGTGTACAGAAACTTTTCGAGTCAACGTCGTCTATTCGAACATTCGCAGTTCCATCCTCGTAAAGTCGTCGTATGAGACGAACCAGATGAATGGGAGTACCCATTTGAACTAGTACGTCCCATAATTTATGCCACTTGACAGTATCGAATGCTTTGCGAAAGTCGACAAAGCAGATGTAGAGTGGGATGTTAAACTCTCTAGACTTTTCAATTATTTGTCGAAGAATTAAAATCTGCTCCCTTGTTCCACGACCCTTGACAAATCCCGCCTGCTCAATAGCTATTTCGGGATTCAGAAAAGCTCGCAACCTGGTATTTATGACATGAAGAAGAACTTTGCTGGCGTGTGTAATTAAAGATATTAGTCTGTAGTTGCCACATTTCTTCGTTGATCCTTTCTTGTGCAGAGGTATGAACACGGAATGTGCCCAGTCTCGTGGCCATTTTTCTGTCTCCCAGACACGGTTGCAGATAACGTGCATAATATCAACTCCATGTTCACCTATTGCTTTGAAAACTTCTATCGGAATGGTATCAACTCCTACAGCTTTATTCCTCTTCAAGTGATCTATTGCGGCTCGAACTTCACTTTTCAGGATTTTTGGCTCCATATCATGCTGTGATAGTGTATTAATGTTACACGTAGACGTTTTTATGCTGCTATCACTGAAAAGTTGCGCGCAATATTTCCTCAACACTCCCAGAATGTCCTTGATTTCTGTTACGGTCACTCCATTTTCATCCTCAACGGCCCAGGTTTTCGGTTTAAATTGTCGAGTTATGGTTCGAATCTTCTTAAATAAATCTTTAGTTTCATGGCGGTTGGCATTTTTTTCTAATTCCAGGCAGATGTTTTTGAGATAGTTATTATAGTCCTTACGCGTAGAAGATTGTATCTGCGCCCCTAACAAATTCAGGTCTTGGGCGGATGCCCCCTTGGTCTTCAACTCACGACGATGTTCTACGAGACGCCAGGTACGTTCTGACATCCAATGTTGGCGTTTATCTTTTGTCCGAATAGGTTGCGAGGAGCGGATAGATTTTTTTATGTACTCCTTTGCGGATTGCCAGAGTGAGTCGCTATCATCATCAAGGGCTAGTGACCGCCATGTGCTTTTATGTGTTTCCAGTTGGTTCTTGAAGGATAAGTTGTCTATGATTTCGAGCCTCTTGGTAGGTTTACGAGGTATGGAGTTTCGTAACTTAAGTTTAAGTGTACCTGTGAGAAGCTGATGGTCAGATTGACAGTCGGCTCCGGGCAATGTGTGTGCGTTCATAATCGAACTTCGCCATCTAGATCTTATTAGTATATAGTCAATCTGGTTCCGGTATTTTCCATCAGGGGACGTCCAAGTGTACAGTCTTCTGCGATGATGTTGGAATACTGTATTCATTATGGTGAAGTTGTTGTCGGCTGCAAATTGGAGCAATCTCTCCCCCCTATCATTTCTTTGACCGAGACCATAGTTACCCACAATATGCCGCAACCCCACATCCATGCGTGTGTCACCCACTTTTGCATTAAAATCGCCGAGTATGATCAACAACTCTCTACTTGGTATTGTTGCTATTAAAGATTCGATGTCATTGTAGAACTTTTCTACATCTTCATCTTTTACGGTGCTGGTGGGCGCATACACCTGTATAATATTCAGCGGAGTGGGACACGCATCAATCTTCATCATTATAATTCTGTTGCTGACCGGATTATAACCTAGGACCGCTTTAGTCCATTGTTTTGGAATTGCAATGGCCACTCCAGCAAGGCTACTGGAGTCATCTCCTGAATAATAGATGGTGTGTTTACTCAAGTCTCGGTGGCCACTACTTTTCCAGTGCGTCTCGCTTAGACCGGTGATGGTGATGTTGCATCGCTGGAGCTCATTATCCAAGATGTGTAATTTACCCCCATCGAGGAGTCCTCGTACGTTCCAAGTTCCTATACGAGTGGTATTTCGTAGCTGGAACGATTTTCTTCCAGTCGCATGTTTTCCGGGGGATGCCTGGTTGCCTACATTCCCTCGGCCGGTAGCCAATTTCACACTGTGAGTCCCGGAAAACTCATAGCGCCGGTTGCTACGCGGATTGCCAGGCAAACGTACTACTTTATTGTGTTGCATTTCATCATTCAACTCTCGTGGGAAATATAATGTAGTAGTATCCCGTTGCTTTCTACATCGCGGTACTCAGACTCAGTGTCCGTAGAAATCTGTATGTGAACCAATTCCGAATATATGATTCTTACGCTTCACTACAGTACTGATGGCTACCGCTGCCCTCCATCAGGATCCAGGTACAACGCCCCTATGGCTTGCCTCCTCCACTGGTTGGACCGTACCGACAACTATTGTCTCCGCTCTTTCCACCGTTGAGGTCTTCACCCGTAACCCTGGGCACGGGCTCTACGATATACCCCGCAGAATTGGGTCCCTGCTGAACTTCGCCATCTACACCCTTCGGCCTACTGAAGTGTGCGATGCCCACCCCCGCGACAAGGACGCGCCAGACAGGAGTTGCTCTAGTGGAGCGCAGAGAAGATGACTCTAGTCTCCCAGGAGCCGGGTTAATGGACGTGTATACCCCACGCCCAAAGGCAATTTTTGTTAGTATATCGTAAAATCTTTTTATTTTATTATTACGTTTATTGATCAGCAATTACTCTTCATATAAAAAGTAGGTCTACCAACGAGCTGTATAAAGTAATTCTAATTTAAACCAAGATATTAATAGCTTCTATGTTAGTATAATATTTAAATTAAAACTACATTTACCTACAAAACGCTATACGTATAAAGCACAAAAATATGAATAAAATCATCTGTGTATTCAAGAAATTCTCTTTGAAGTTGCGATCTCCAAGCTCGGACCACGCTTTGCTTTGTGAATATACATACATCCAAAGAATATACCTTCCTTTTAGTGTTTGATTTCAAATTTGTTTAACCGCTATACTGAGTGTTGATTTAAAATTTACTTTTAATATACACAAAGAAAATATTAAGTACAAGCAGTATACAGTATTATAAGATTTTTTTTTATAAATCAGTAGTTTTTTAAGCAGATACCTCAGTTTGAAAATGAATTAAATATGCTTTCTATAATCCCTATAAAAATATTGTAGGCGTATTTTTTAATCATCTACACTAAGGATCACCAATCATACATAACATAGAATTAATTCCATATAATTAAGCTGTAATAAATACTACATAGTTCGTCATCACAAATTTCTAACCAACCAAGCTTTGAGGGTACAGATTGTAATTTGGAGTGGATTGAATTTAAACCGGGGATTATCGTGTGGCTATTGTTATGACATTACATATGTATATGTACATTTATATAGTAGTTATTACAGCATATTACGTATATATATCACACTGAAAATATTTCAATTCATATATAAAGGTGCTTCTATAGTTTCACTGTTTGATGTTAGTTTTCATAGCATTTCATGATACACTGAAACGTTCACCTGACACTTTTTAACGACTTATTTTGTTTAAAATTATACCAATAAAAATTTTAGCAATAAATCAAAAATAAAAGATTCCCATCTTATTTTATGTGATTTGTATTTCTTACTGGATATTATTATTAAAATGTCTTACCATTCAAAAGTACTATCGTTTTACATAATAGTATGGTACACTATATTATTAATTAAAGGAGGCTATGATGTTTCAATTAGTAAAATATATGTATCTATGACCTTACTATACAGACATTTCTGCAATTAAACCTGTCTTTAGTTAGATAATATTGAATGAGACGAACTAATATTAAGTATTAATTTATTATATGTGAATTTTACCTTAAGATCTCATCTGGTTGTAGTAGGTAAGCATAACATAGGAAGTACTTAGTGCAAAATATTCAATAATATTAGAACATTTTACGTAGTTAACAACAGTTACGTAGTGCCGTCTAAGTTGAACTACTATTACTACTTAACAACAAAACTTCCTATTCATAATTACGATATTCTTTAAGACTTAAAAACCTTAAGTACAACTTACCTTAGTTAACAAACTAATAACCGTTCTAAAACAGTATTCATTATTAAAGAGGAGGAAAACATGATACGTTTTAAAGAGTTGTAAATAATTCTCCTAATAAAATAATAGAAATATCTCTAGTAATAAAATGATATTTAAATATAAAGTGTCATATACGCTATTTCTACTGTTGTAAATTTTAACACCTCAGTTTAAAGTGGGACGTAAACCAGTGTTAGCTTACTAAGCTTATAATTATGTAAACAACTATTTGATTGCTGCCATTTTATCTCGTAATAACAGGATGCGGGTACCGTTTAAGTGAACTAATTTACCGATTACTCTAGAATTTAGACTACGTTTAAAATTTGGTTTATAAATATCTAGAGATGAAATAATTCAGCATTCCATGGATTCAACTGACGGGTGCCGGGTCCATCGTTGTAAGGAGAGGAGCTTCAATAGTGACTGGGACTTGCGACCCAGGTGTAGGTTTAAGAGGCAACTATCTAACACTCGTTAAACGCTCATCTCCACCGTCCAAGCTCCTCTCCTTACCTAACCAAATCTAAAACAAACCTGTTAGGGCTGAATTCGAAGAACATTATAAGAATGAATTGATGTTAGTTCTGGACAGCCCTAATTCTGTTACTAGATTGTACAGAGATTTAGCTGTTATACCTATCGCTCCCACCTCTACCGTTTCTCAGTGAGTTCGTAATACTTATTGACCTTCATGGCAACCATGCCAAAGACCAACGACCACAGACATCCCAAAGACCACTTTGGGATGTTGGTCTCCCAAGGAAGCGTAAGCTCTATTAATACAACGCGGTTCTAAATTCGCGAATTCATATATATATGTATGGTGTGGACGCCGATGCACATATATCGTCTGGGACTTTATATCGTTTCTTATACGTATGAATCCCATTATAGTCCTTAGTCATATGATAAAAGAATTTTCTCTGTAGCTGAAAAGCTGAAAGCTGTAATAATAGATTATTTACCAAGTAAGTACATCACTCGATAATTCATTTGTGTAATATTCTGGTAATGAAAGTAATTAGTAAAGAGTTTTGTTAATACTTTATCTTAACTCTCTAAAAGATAGGATTGCTTGTAAAAAATTATTCGTTTCAAAATATAGCAGTAACAAAACGGAGCACCTGTTCTGGGATTTCGGTAGCGCATTTTTTCTCCCCACTGCTTCATGTGCGTCCCTTCCAGTCTGCTCCGACTTCCGGTACCTCGGGCCTGATAAAAAACGACTGAAATATAGATCTAGACATCAAACATATTATAAATATGAGAAAGATGACACGGCAACAATTTAAAGATTATATCTATGGTTCATTATTTATATCTCTCAATACTAGCTGTTGGAAGTCATTTTTATACTACAGTCGAAAGGTCGGAAAAAAACAAACACTACTGTCAAATGATTTATTTTTTATTATAAGGAACTCTTACAAATTAAACTTAATGCTAACCTAATGTTAATGTAGTCTGTACAAGAAAATGATTAGATAAAATATTATAATAATGAATATACATATATAATTTGTAAGTTGTAATTTACCATGAATTAAAGCATTACTGTTTCCTTTAATACGGTTGTGTAACTGTCGTATTAATAGTAGCTAAATGAATATATTCTGAAATATAATTCTATTTCTTTATAAGACATTCGTTAGTTATAAATATGAAAAAAGTTTTTATTAAATATATATGATTATAACTTAGTGCACGTAATTTGAATCAATCCAGTATGTGAGATGAGTTTTTCGTGATCTCACTACGAGTACTACATATAATCAAATGTTTAGCATTTAATCAGTCTTGAGCTAAGCTCTTGAATTAAAACAGTGAAAGTCAACATCGAATTGTTGTGTTTCTTTAGATTTGTTAGAATAGAGGGAACTTGAAATTATTTTATATACCAATTTAATTGTTTTTCTATTGAGTTTTCAAAACCTAATAGACTTTACATAAATTTTTTCAAGTGTTTTATACTAAGTAAACTTATTTTGTATCATATGTATAAAGAAAGCAATAACAAATCAAATTTTATACATTAGTCATAAGCAGATTTACAACAATTAGGGATTTTCTGTACTGTAGCAAGACTACAACGCTTCTACAGGTTGTACACGTCATGGAAGTCGGCCGGTTAACTGTGTAAGTCCTTATCAATTTGTCCAACGATTTGAACACAATTGACCACAATATTCATTTTCTTATGGCGCCTATATCGGTTAAACATTCCTTATTTATTTATTTATTTATTTATTTATTTACGCTTTATTGCACACCAGTATAGACAGAAGTAATAAGAGAAAGACAAAGAAAGGAAAATGTACAAATAGGCGGCCTTATCGCTAAAACAGCGATCTCTTCCAGGCAACCTTTGGTAGAGGAGAGAGATAGAATGGTAGGGGTGTACAATTTACTGAATACATAAAAAATAGATACAATATATAGGTATATAAACGATACATAAATAAATACTCCATAAATATATACTTATATAATAATATAATATACATACACATTATAGATATATACATTTACATACTATAGATACTTACATAATAAATACAATAATTAATTACAGTATTGAAGCAAGATAGTGCTCTTTTATCATTTTTTTAAAAGAAGTCATATTTGGTGCACGTCTTGCTTCAAGTGGAAGAGAGTTCCAAAGACGAATTGATTGGACAGTAAAGGAGTGAGAGTAAAAAGATGTTGTATGGGGTGGTATTTTTAAGACCAAATTCTCTTCAGAACGAAGATTATGGCTATGTGAAGAACTAAGAAATTGAAAACGTGCTTTTAGATATGAAGGAGAAGACGGATTGAACAGAATACAGTACAGAAGTTGAAGGATGTGAGTATTCCTGCGAAGCCGGATTGGGAGCCACTTGAGCTTTTTACGAAATTCAGAAACGTGATCATATTTACGAAGACCAAATATGAATCGGATGCAAAGATTTTGGAGACGCTCAAGTTTATTAAGTTGCTCCTCTTTTAGATCAAGATAACATGCGTCAGCATAATCGAGAATTGGTAGTAGGAGTGACTGTGCTAACATAATTTTGGTAGGGATGGGTAGAAAGTTGCGTAATCTTCGAAGGGAGCCAAAGGCAGCAAAAATTTTTTTACTTACCTCACTTACCTGTGGTTCCCAAGACAGGTGCTGGTCAAAGGTAATTCCCAAATTCCTAGCTGTAGCACTGAACGGTATGTTAACACCGCTAAAGTGTACAACCGGGAGATCCGAAAAAGATATACGAGAAATTAATTTTGAACTACCAATAATCAGCACCCGTGTCTTATTTGGGTTTACTCGTAATCCAAATGCAGTAGACCACTTAGAAATATTTAATAAATCGTTATTAACCAAATGTATAGTTTCAGGAAGGTTCGCAATTTTACTTTGTGAATAGATCTGAAGATCATCTGCATACAGGTGATAGAGAGAAGATATATGGGAAGTGATGGTACTTATAAAGACCGAAAACAAGAGAGGAGACAACACGCCACCTTGTGGCACGCCAGCAGTTATAGGAGCCCATTCTGAGAAAGAATCTTGAACTCTTATCCGTTGCCGGCGCCCATACAAGTAAGAATGAAACCAGTCAATTACTTTAGGAGATATGTTAAGAGAACACAAAATAGCAAGAAGAATATCAAAGTCTACATCGTTGAAAGCATTACTAAAATCTAATAATGTCAACACAGTAACCTGTTGATTATCCATTCCTAATCTAATGTCATCAGTTATTTTGATAAGGGCCGTAGTCGTACTATGACCAGGACGGAAGCCAGATTGTAAAGGATTCAATAGGACATTTTTTGAAAGGTATTGGTTTAATTGATTGTGAATAAGGCGCTCAAGTACTTTGGACAGGAAAGGGAGAATGGATATAGGACGATAATCAGTGTAAGATGAAGGATTTGTTTTTTTGGGGAGGGGGATGACTTGTGCGTCTTTCCAGGATTCAGGGAATTCACAAAGGATAATGGATTGGTTTAAAATATGTGTGACTACAGGAATTATGATATCTAGGATTGGGAGGATCATCTTACGACTAATGCAATCCGAACCAATGGCATCTGAATTTATTGCTAAAATGTTCTTCTTAACATCACTATGAGTAAATTGCCTAAAGAAAAAAGGAGAATTTTCAGGAGTTGATTTAGCAGAAATTTCTTTTAAAGTATTAGACTTCACAGAAGTGTCGAAGGTTTGAGAGGCCGAAAAATGATTATTTAATTCATTTAAATTAATATCGTGAGTATTTATGTTATTAGATGATTTTCCAACTCCTAAGGACTTGAGAAATTTCCAGACTCTAGCCGACTCCTCTTCCTCAGCTATAGATTTATGGATATGGCGTCGTTGACTATCTCTACATAGCCTATTGCAGTAATTGCGAACCTTCAGATACTTGTCGCGATTTGCGTCAGTTGGATTACACCTATACTTAGCCTTGGCAACATTCTTTCTTACTTGAAGCTTCTTTATTTCTGGGGTGAGCCAAGGTGCAGGAAGGTGTTTTAGCCGGACAGGACGAATTGGTGCATGTAAATCATACAGTTGAGTTAAAAGGGAATTAAAAACTGTAACTTGCTCATTAACTGTATCAGCATTTAAAACAGCACTCCAATCAAAGTTGGCAGCATCCTCCCGCAGACTATTCAAATCCATTCCACCAAAATTACGCTGCAGAAGAATTCTCGATTTTGCTTTGGGTGGTTTGATTTTATAGGAGAGATAAATAAGATCATGATATGAAAAAGCAAGGGCGGGGCACTGCCCATGCTTTTCAACATGATCAACGGAAGAGACCAAAATTAGGTCGAGAAGAGAAGGGATAGAATTAGGGAAGGAATGAGTAGCAGATAGGGGTAGGATTTGTAAATCTGCACTATTCAGTACAGATTTTAACAGTCTAGAGCGATGGTCATTTTTTAAGATACATGTATTAAAATCTCCCATGAGTATGGTATGGGAATACATGGGTTTAAATCGCTCTAGAAGGATCTCAAATGATGAAAAGTAATCGACCGTGAGGTTAGGGCTATAGTAAACACCTAATAAAATCTTAATATGACCAAAGATAGCCTCAATAAAAAGGTGCTCAGCCCCTCCAACGGACAGAGGTGTCGATTGACTAATTATAGAAAATGGAATGTGAGAACGGAGATAGATCGCCACTCCACCACCTGCCCGACCTACACGGTCGTTACGGATCAAATGAAATCCAGGAAGAGAGTAGGAAGTAGAAGGTAAGCAGGGTTTAAGCCAGGACTCAGATACGAGAATAGCATGTATCTTATTGCAATCGAATGATGAAAGCATATCAGGATAATGTGCAGGAATACTCTGAGCATTAATATGGATAACATTAAAATATTTCAGACAGTCTGAGAATAAAGAATTTATAGTTTCGCCGAGCGAAGGGATACTATGAAAGCTGTCATTACTGCTCAATCCATCAGAAGAAAAAGAGAGAAAAGTTTCGTCCAAATCGTCATTGTTTCTAGACATTTATAAAATAAATATTCAGCAAATAAAATAAGTAAAAATATAAAGAAAAATATATATGTAAAATAATAATATATATATATATATATATATATATATATATATATAAATTTATAAAAATAGGTAAATGAATAATTATAAGCTAATTAATTTCATAAGAACACTCACCCGCCAGTTGCCTAGGAATAATCACTTAAACACAAACATAACAAAATAGAAACAATAGTAACATTAAAAATTAACAATAACAAGAAAAAAAAATTATATATTTATTAGGCAGCCATAACAACAATTTTTTACTAAAAAGGAATATTATTATATTATATCTATGTAAAGAACTAAAAAAATAAACATCCAAAGCAAGAAAACTATGGCGCCTGATTGACAAACGTCAGAATGACGTTAACTTTTAACACAACACAAAAATTAAATCGAAAGCAGGTGAACAGAGAAATAATTTTAGAATTATACGAAAATAAACAATAATAAGAAGAAAGATAAAATATAAAATAACTATTTCTTAACTACGCGCTTTGACCTCTGCAATGCAACCTTATCGCTAGTGTTTGCGATGGGAATTTTTTGGACTGGGGACTTACGAGTTGAAATCGAGTCAAGATCAGATAAACATTCGGCACGATGTCTAGATCCATCTGGGGCGATAATGTGTATCAAACCGTCTCGTGTCCAACACTTGTTGATGCCGAACCGCTTCCTGGCCTCCATAAACACATTGTGTCGGCTTTTCGTCAGGAACTCTGACTCTGTGACACCGGTGCCCTTCAACTTCGTTTTGGCGAACCAGACCTTATCCCTAATAGCAGTCTCGGTAAATTTGACCACTATAGGTCTGGGCTTGCTGTCCAAAGGTCTTCCCAAGCGATGACAAGATTTGATACTGCCGGTAGAAATATTTGGCAAGTCCAAGTGCTCCGCAACAAGGCTGGTAACGCGAGCAGTGGTATCCTCGGATTTCTCTTCGCTAACACCATGGAAAAGAAGCACTTTTCGACGCCTCTGCATTTCAGTCCGATCCATTTCCCTGGCGAGAAACTCAATTTGCCGCTGAAGTCCACTTAGTGCAGTGAGAACAAAAGACTTAAAAGAATTGAACTCCGATGAAAGAGAAGGCACAGTCGCAGGTGTTGATGTCCTCTGCAAGTCTTGCTGGAACTCATTCATACGGCTGTTGAATAAGTCGGTCATTGCAGCCAGAGACTCCTTGATAGATTCCATTGTTCTTGTGTTTAGTTTTAAAGTGACTAATAATTCAAGTGATGAGTAATTTAAAGAGGATTCACTATCTGGTGGGTAGAGTAGGTCACATACACATAATATATTATAAATTAACTTGTTTTAAATAAATATTTATACTATAAAACTAAAAAATCTTTAAGAGCTTTTAAAAGTGGTGTTGCTTGTTTTTTACTCCTACCCTCGAATGAATCCTTCCTTCAGCAGAACTAAATTGGTTTCCTATCTACCTACCTTCGTGTCAAACTGTATTCGTTGATAATACCTTGTCGGATTTGTTAGATTTAGCTTGAGGTGTTCTACAAGGCGGTATGCTTTGTTTTTCTATTTAATCATTTCTATCATGGGATTGCTTTTTGTGGTATTACGAACAAGATTTTTTTACATATATATCCTAACCACACTTTATTATACAACGATCACTGATGCGACCTCTCCTTGATTATACTGATGTGTGGTATTCTAATATTTACGAAAATACATACATATAATAAATTTCATTGCCTTCTTTGCTCTTGTATACGGTTACTCCCAACCTTCAGAAATACGTGTATACAATCCATTATCCTTCTCAACTTAAATGGCTGCCATGCAATGGCTACTTCCTTCAAAGACTATCTTCTTGATTTTTGAGTATCTAGTATATTTATTCTCTATCCTAAACTAACCACTTTCGCCCCAGTATTTAAAAAGTTCAGGATATTCTCACGATAACAACGCCGTAAGTAAGACTCACACTTTTCACTGCTTCGTATTGTACTAGTTACTTGTCAAATAATCCGACAGTTAGCCGTTCTCTCCTAATAGACTGATCTTCAATAGATCCTTAATAAAGTATTTATTGAAACAATGCAAAACCTTGTAAGAATGCTTTATTATCTCTTTTTACATATCTATTTTATTATTTTATTTGTTTAAGTTATATTTTTTCCTCGCTTCTGCAGCCTAATTGTTCTGTACACCTGTTACCTCCTTTAAATGTGACTGGTACAGAATGCTTTTGGCCTTAAGTCCGCCTTTTGTTTATATTTTGGATGATAAAGATTAAGTAAATACACCTAAAAATGGTAGTCCTCTGTTAATATTGAGGAGGAAAGAAGAAATAGGTTTTGAATCTTCTGTTATATGTCAATATTTATATGATTGTAATGAAGCTAGATGCCGATTTAAAAAAATAATTATTAGATGAGTGACTTCAAATAAGGTCATATTAACAAAGTGAAGCAAAGTATTTAAACCAAACTGTGGACAAAAGTTAGTATTTCATATTGGACGTCAGCGTTTATCACAAATAGCATTTATTTTATATCTCACGTTCCAATACAACGAGTCACGTTCTCTGTGCCCTATTTACAATTTCGCCCTTAGCAAATAAATATTTATGCTCAATACCATATTGTACAGTTAATCACAGTCTTTATAACGAGATATAAAGAGATGCTTAGTAATGACGATTAAGGAAATCACTTTTTGTACAGTGACTGTAAACTTTTTCGATTGTGGTACAAATGAGGAAAATATATATTATGTTACTTATCTTATACAGTATTCTAAATGTTTTTTAAATCCGTAAAAATCAGAGTATAATTTTTTGTAGATATAACGATTTAAAGCGATAAAAAATGTTGTGATACCAACAAAAATGTAGTAACATTCTGTTTTGGAACTTTTTAATTAAATTCTAAGGCGTTAGGTTCTTTCTAAGACATTGATAGTAGAAGTTAATCCGAACCAAAAATTCATTAATACTCTTACATTTCTCGTTCAGAATAAAATGGTATAAGTTATTAGAAAAAAATGCCTAGAATTTTTCCATCCAGATATCAGACCTTGACCGTTTTAGCTTCATTTATATCAAGTCCGGATCAACAGCTCTTGATGTTTTGAACGAGCTGGTGAGAGGCGGATTCTTTAACAAAAACGCAAAAACCAGACCAGGTTTCGATGCTCTTTTGCACAAATAATCGAACGATATGAAAAAACATTTTAATATTCCAATTTTTATATTAAAACTAGCTTCGCCGGCGTGGAGTTTGGTTATATCGCATTTCCTAGAGAACCTTTCAAAAGTCTGGGATGAAAACTATTCTATGTTCTTTCTCAAGGTCAACTCTATATCTGTACCAAATTTCATTAAAATCCGTTCAGTGGTTTAGGCGTGAAAGCGTAACAGACAGAGTTACTTTCGCATTTATATTAGTAGGGATTAACGCCAATATCGTGAATAATGAATTAAAAAATGACGTTAGCTTCGAAGTTGAGTGAAATTAGCACTTAATATTCTTATTTCCATGTCTTGTGAAGTCATTTGACTGTATCAACAAGCCTGTGTCAAAACCAATTACAGTCATAACTCTCGACTGATGGAATCGTTCGCTGCGCTTTTGCGTCTAAGTTGGATTGAAGGATTACGAGGTGAAATTGGAGTGGTTCCAATTAAATGTTATGTATAACTTTGTACCTTCCATTATAAATATACTTTTAATATTATATTATGAGTTATTGAACAGTGTTAGTAGTAGTTTTTTTTTTATTTAAACACATTTTTTAACACTCTTCATACGGTTAATGAAAGTGACGCTAATTACCTTACCTCATGCAGCGACTAACACTCGCCTACATTTAATCACATATGTAATTTAATTAGTCTTTTTGCTGTTTTTGAAATTATCAATACTAAGCAGTGTACATATATACATTTAGTATAACATACTCGTATATATTTCGTTTGTTTTTCATATAATTATTCCACTATTACTATCATTAATGATAACATATGTATATGTATGTAAAAAACCTTATTTAATAAAAATACTTTTGATTTATTAGTATGCTTTGCTGTTTATTTTGTAAACATTATCATTCTTTTATTGCGTTCTGTATTTTTGAATGTATTTTCTGTATGAATTTTCTGTAATTCTGAATTTGTTTCATTTTAACGATTTTTAATCAATTTTATAAGTTTTAATTAATTTTTTACTATAAAATAATATAACTCCGAAACAATCTTGTTTGAAATTAAAAGATTCAAATGGATTCATTACTTCAAGAGTTTTGACCTTATAAACAAATTAGATATACTTGGTATAATAATTTAATGAGCAGTCCCAGGTATTATACGATGGAAAGTAGAATTGTTAACAAACTCGCTGACTCTACAAATAATTTAAAGTAGAAGCAACGAAAATAATACGGGACAAATTGAACTGATGCCACGAAATTACGATGTTCCAATGGAAATTCATATAAAATGTGCTTTCAACATATTAATGTTAATTAATTTTCAAATATTTACCTATCGAGGTAAAAGATACGTTATTGAAATCTTAGCAATAGGAATAATAATTAAATTAAAGTACATATATACATTTCGGGGACTAAGACAACTTAGACAATAAGTATTCGTGCAAAGAGGTTACATATGCCTTAATGAAAACTGATTGCGATATCCCTTGACCTATTTTGTTACTACCTTTGATAGCTTGATCAATAACTCTATTAATTTTTTAATATTAAAAGTTACGTTGTACATTTTATATTACTGAAACATAGCTATATAATTTTATTTATAAATTTCTTAACATGCTTCCTTAAATACCACTCGAAGACATATATGTAGGGACAATCAAATCAATTACCCTCTCAAATGTTATTAGCTGATAGCTCACTAAATATGAGGGGACAAATAATTTTATATATTATTTTTCAATATATTTCTTATATACTTTAAAATAAGTTATTATTAAATATGTCTCTTAAGTATGCAGTGGATCTTTATAAGAACATTGCTAAATTGCTAAAAAATCCGTTAATAGTTTAAAATTAAACAGATTGTTAAGAATTTTTGAACAGTAAAATATCATTTCTAGATTTTGAAATGATTCCATAAATAAAGAAAATATAACACTTTGAATGACTAACAAATAGCAACACAATATATTTTTGTTATATTTTTAAAACGGAATAAGCTAGTGAAAAGAGATAAGAAATTTTTCTTAGAACTATGTATATGAAAATAGATTTGCTTCCATAAAATAATTCCACTATAGTTACTTTAAAGTAGTTTTATATAAAAACAATTGTATTTAAACAAAATCCTTTTACATGAACTCAATTATGAGTCCATGTTTATAAATTCAATAAGAAGTACGTTATACAATTTCAATTCTATAATATTATCAGGAGACGCAAAGAACGGCCGAAGTCGCTGCAAGATATGGGGACTGTAGGAGCCGATCGATAGTCTCCCTCGTAATTCGTAAGGGCCTAGGTTAGAATTTTAACAGCCTCTATCAAAACGCAATTTCAGCATCGCAGACTGTTTATTACTTTATCTAGTATTAACTTTGTGGATGTCACGACTTTCGATCGATTTGGCACAATGTTTTTGGGGTAACAATGGAAATGTTTATGAGTTTGTAATTTCGCTGTTTTAAATATTATTAAAAAAATATAGTTGTGTATTCTTACTTTATTTTCATGTGATTTGCATTTGTCTTGATATAAATATTCTTCCAATTAATAATTATTGGAAACAGCAAATAATGTTAAGTCGTAATTATGTTCTTGAACTTTTGTAATTGAAGTATAAGTTGTTTAAATTTAAATGCAATTATTTTAAGCCACCATTTCAAAGAACGTCCAGTATAATTCTTGTATCTTGTTTAATTTATTAAAGAGTTTGTATAGTCTTTTGTAATAATTTTCTGTTTTCATTTCATATTCCCCTGCATTTCATTTCCATTCAATTTGTTTCGGTTTCAACAAACAACGTTCATATGATAGATATTTATAAAATAGAATATTAATAACCAACAAGAATGGACTCTAGTATGGTAGTGAATCTTATAATATTTATCTAGTTTAAAGGAAAAACCACAATTTAAAAAGCTTCAAAATGAATTGTTGCTCTGTGTAAAGGTTAACTGAGGAATTTATAATCGTTTCTTTGAGCGGTTAGATGATATTTCTTTAATTTTTTTCACTCTTCCTACGTATTATGTTTCGGGAAATGTATTTGGTTTACAAAAGAACGGAAATTACAATTCCGTTTATTGATACTCGTTTAAATGATATATTTGACTGTCTATATTTGTTTAAAAACAACAATTAAAAAATAATCCCGTAAAAAGTTTTCGTATATGAAATGAATACAATAATTGGGAAACGAATAATGCATTATTTTTGACACTTGAGAAATTTTGTTTTAATAATATACTAATTTTCTTCAAGTAATATATAACCAAGTTAGTTACAATAAATGTCACACAAAAAATCGTATAATTGACAATTAATTTTATATTAAAAACCTATAAGTGCATACTAGGAAGAAGTTAATTGAAGTAAGTTATATGGAATTCTTTTTAAATATTTATTAAATTGGTTTAAAACATCATTACGTTTACTATGTAGGTCAAAATAGCTGAATAGAATTCCTCGTTATGAAAGCAGCTAAGAATGAGACCAATTACTAGTTTCCTCGCTGTTGTTGCAACGATCGCATGAAAAGAATATGCATATTATAAAATGAGAATATTCCGAATTAATATTATAAGAAATTCATACAGTAATATCTATACGAACTAAATATCTATCAGCAAAATAAACATCTAGATACGACGTTATATTTGTTTCTTATTCTTCTGAAATATTTAAGATGGTGAAAGAAATATTTATCTTGTCCAACCTAAACAAACAGTATCATAGGAAATATGACGAAAGATGATATTTTCATTGAACGAACACATTTATTTATATACTAGCTTTCTGCCCGCAGCTTCGCTCGCGTGGAGTTCGGTTATATCGCGTTTCCAAGAGAACCTTTCAAAATTCTGGGATAAAAAAGTATCCTATGTTCTTTTTCAAAGTCAATTCTATATCTGTACCAAATTTCATTAAAATCAGTTTAGTGGTTTGGGCGTGAAAGCGTAACAGACAGACAGAGTTACTTTCGCATTTATAACATTAGTAGGGATGAAGACATAATTTCAGTGTGAAAATTTAGATTGTATTGGTCGATTCACCGTGAAACGAACTAGTGAAGCAAGAATAATGACGTGTGCAAATCATCCTGGGCCATTGTGATCACACTACCGAATATGACGTCATCATTGATCTTTTATAATTTATAGCCAGGTTAGGGATGTTGGTTCCGATTTGATCTCTTTATATAATGCATTTTATAATGAGATAGGAAGATCTCTTTAAAAGGAATCTTTTGAATCGTTCTTTGAGTTTCATTTGAATAACCGTCTGAGATTTTTAATATAAGATCTTTGTAGATCATGTTTCTTAGTGAAATTTATTGTTCCGAACAATTTCAAGGAACTGTAACATAGCTGAGTTACAATTTTTAATATCTGCAAGCTGAAGGTTTCTGATAAATTTATATCAGTTATCCGACATCCGATGTTCTATAACAGATCGTAATAAAACCACATCAACAGTTCGTTCCAGTAATGCATATTGAAAACGGCAGATATCATGATATTTCCTTTATTCAGATCGTAAATCTTTTACTTGAATTTAAATTTGTTTTGATATTATATGCTTTTGTTATATATTATAAGTCAGTGGTGGCCTAGTAGGGGGCTCGATCCTAGCAAGTACCAAAGTGATTTTTCCGAATCATATGTACTTTCTAACAGTATTTAGACACCACTGAAAAACGATGAAAGAAAACATCGTGAGGAAACCTGGACTTATAGTTTCACAATTATAAGTTTGAAATCAGCAACCCGTCTTGAGCAAGCGTGGTGATTAATGCTAGCTCAAAGCTTCTCCATGAGAGAAAGAGGCGTTTCTCAGCAGTTGACTTTGATAGGCTAAAAAAAATGCTTTTGTTATTGAAGTTATGTACTGCATTCTGTGTGTCGTGTGGTACCTGTAAAGGGCAGTAGGTTATTTTCTATGTTAAAGGTCGTTGAGACGATGAACCGTGGATCAATCAGCTTTTTAGTTTGGTCAGTCACGCGGTATAATTCACGGAACCGTGGATTCTCTACAGTTTGATAGCCTTTCAATACAAGTAATTTAACCGTCGTCTTCAAGATGTATGTAACTGAATGTTTTCAGCGACTTTCCTTCCATTTCAAATGCAATGTATTATATATATACATAGTTTTCAATGTAAACCATTGTTAAATATATATATGTATATACCTAGAGATATTTTTTTTTAATTAAATTCAATGTGTTCAAATATTGTTTTTATGATTTTTATATTTTAACTTTAATGTAATGATTACAAATAGGTAAATATTTTCTAAGAATTTTCTCTATTTTCTATTATTATTATTTTCTATTAAAATATCGAATATAATGAATTTGGCATAAGGCTAATGATTGCATTTAATCTTCACTGTTTAAATTTGAGTCTGTATTTTTTAACGATGCTCATATAAATAATATTTATATCTTATAGGAAATATAATTCCTGAAATACTTGAAATATAAAATTCATTTGGTTATCGCAACGAGGAAAAAAGTTGAAGTACAGAAAATAGGTTCATAAAATTATTAATGTTTTTTTTTGGAACTGTATTGAGAATAGTTCAAATTATTCCAAAGCAACGAAGATCATATGATTAATATCTGTAACTTGGTTTGAGTAAGACTTAACAATCAAGAAGCATGTTCCTCAGGGGACGTAGAGAATTGTTAGGGAGTCCTAATGGGTTACTTTGAAATACCGCAATAAGCGATACAATCGAAGCATATGTATATTTAATATATCGAATTGCAATGCAATCAAATTTATCCAAGAGCTTGTAAAGATCGCAACATGCAATATACTGTTTGTTCAAGCAAATATTGAACCCAGAATTGTTCCAATGTCCCATAAGTACTTCAATACATTTTTCAATTATTAGTCTAAATTTTATTTGAACGTTATCAAATACGTGATCGGTATATTGATTGTCTTTCATATTCAAAAGATGAGTATGAAATCGTAATATGACAGATTTTTGTGTTGAATGATTGCATGAAAAATGTAATGGTCAGATAATGTACTTGTATTTCGGATAAAATTTTAAAGAAAAAAACTCCCAGTTCAGTTTGAGAAGTTACCACCACTTGGTCTCGTGGGGTCCATACAAATTAGTTAGTTTTAAAGTCAGATTTGGAAAGGTTAGCTTTGAGTTTTGTTTGACAACCAAACTTAGTTTTATTCTCGTTTGTATAACGTTCCTATCTTTTTTTAGATTTCTCGATTTTCTTACTTTCCTTTGCGAAGTATAGTTGACATATATTAAGTATAAAACTTTTTTAGCTTCCATATTTTTTAAGATCATTATCTACGCACGTTTTGACACTTCAATACACGTATATGCATGTCTCGAATTCGACACCAGCTAATCGAAAAATCTGCTACTTTACAAGTGTTTATATTCAATAAATATGAAAAAAATAATTTTCTATTCTTTTTTTCCCCCGACGTCCAACCCAATTTCATTTTTAATCTCTTTTTTTCCGCATCTTAATCTGTGCCGTATTTTAAAATCCTATTAAGATGATAAACAAAATTACCCTTCATCTATTCCTTGTTGTTTCACTCCAATTTTTTTCTGCTATATAAATCTTTTTGAACGAATTATAAAAAAAAAATTATTTTTATTTTTTTATTTTTAGTTTATTGGTAATCCAACAGCGTTACAGTGATCTTAAAATAATAACAATACAACCATAAATAAGGCCAATTTAGGATTACACAAATTTTCATTTATACAGTTACACTCGAGCATACAATTAATAATAAAAACAAAGGGAAAAAAAAAGCAGAGCAAATGGTATTACATATAAAAGTGTGTGCTTGTGTGTGTGTGTGTGTGTGTGTGAGTGTGTGTGTGTGTGTGTGTGTGCGTGTGTGTGTGCGTGTCTGTGTTTTTAATATACTTTTACTATACTATCTTTATTATTTCTTTCTTAAGTTGGTTTCTTGAAATATGGTTCAGGTCCAGATGTGAATAAAAGCTATTATATGTTTTCGCTAAACGAATAGGTATTGAATTTTTGGCGTAGTTTGTTTTCCTCTTGGGCACGTGCAGCAACGCCGTGTGACGAGTTCTGTATCTCGGTACTTGTAGCGATAAGGCTGACAATAGGCAGGGACAATCAAGTTTTCCAGTCAGTATTGCTTGCAATAGTAACATGTCACTCTGTTTTCGTCTGTCTTCAAGAGAATCAATTTTGTAGTTAATACACGCTTCCTGGTAATTATTAAATTGCTTGTATTCTTTAAATGCCAGATACTTCAAAAAATGCTTTTGGATCATTTCAAGGCGCTGAATGTGAGTATAATAGTATGGCGACCAAATATTGGAACCATACTCCAATAAACTTCTTACGTAAGCGCAGTAAAGCGTCTTTATACAGTCTATGCTGTCGAAAGTTTGGGTGACTCGTTTTATGAATCCAAGTTGTTTATAAGCTTTGTTTATTATACTGTCTAGGTGTTCATGCATAGAGAGCTTATAGTCAAACATAATGCCAAGGTCTCTAACAGAAGTTAATTTTAATTCTTAAAAATACAATGTAATAAGCGTAAAAAATTAAATTACTTTAGCTTATTTTTTTTGTAATAACATGATAACAAGAAGAAGATAACATGATAGAACAACGCGTGTATGTCTGTACTGTTACATATATGTATCTCTATATTAAGCTAAGCCAATGAAATTGTTCAAACCTCCAACATCATTTATTACAGTCTATGATACTGCCATGTGCAATATTATCGAGATTTATTCCTGACTCCGTATCGTTTTACGCCGACGTAAGCTCTTGTAATAAACACTCTTATTACCTACGTGTCTATTAAGTATAGTCCCATTAATAAAGTACGTAAATTGAATGAATTATGCAAAATTACGTTAATATTTTAGTAACAATACCTTCCCTGTATCCCTACTAATATTATAAATGCGAAAATAACTCTGTTTGTCTGTCTGTCTATTAGCCTTTCACGTCTAAACCACTGAATTGATTTTAATGAAATTTGGTACAGAGATAGAGTTGATCTTGAGAAAGAACATAGGATAGTTTTTATCCCAGACTTTTGAAAGGTTCTCTAGGAAACGCGATATAACCGAACTCTACGCGGGCGAAGCTGTGGGTGGAAAGCTAGAAGTCAATAAATACTTAATATACATATCTGTAGAATGAAACCCATTGGAAACTCTTTACCTAATAACTGAGCAATAAATTTAAGGTCGTGTGTCTGTCTATCAGTGGGTTTAGGTTTGGAATAGAATACAATAATGTCTGAAATCCCTTGCGAGTTATAAGACGCTTTTAATACCAGGATGAAGCTAGCCTCTCCCGGGAAATTATTCTTTGGTAATCGGACTTCCACGCGTACCTAGTCACAGAATCAGATAGCCTATAGTAAAGTGTGGGCATAATAGTTTTAGTACAAGAAAACTATTTCAATTGAAATCGAGAACTAAATCTAGTATACAAAATAACTATCTAAGCTATTTAAGCTAAGCTAGGCTAGGCCTTTAGACTCATTTTCTTTATATAATAAGTCTAACAGCTTAACTGCGACCAGCTACTAAGTTGTAAGTAACATTAGCCTGAGACTTACATAGTATTAAGACTTATAAATAAGCATCATAAAATTGAATGAAGAGAAATAAAACATAGTATTTTATTTCAGACCAAGTCTATTTCAAACTAATACCTGTTTTCATGCTCTGTTTTTAAAACCGTGGGATTCCGTTAGATATTTTCTGTCTAAAATAAATGTTATACATCGCATAATTTAACTAAAACATACAGCAATGCAAATACGTTCCGGAATTTAATCACTCCCGTACAAGTTACGAAAGCTTTCCACTCAACGACTTTCGAATTTACATCACTGGAATCGTATAGTTTTTAAATAGTATTCTGTTTAAATTTCCATTGGGTCCTTACAACTGTAACATATACGTATATTCAGAATAATAAAGAGGGGTATATATTATTAAATTATTTTTATACTAATGTTATTTTCTTGAAAAAAAGATATTTTATTCAATCAAATAATAGGAATATCTATTTTGTTGACGAGGTATTTCTAACGTCTTCGCTTGTCCTATTCATATGTAATCTCTTATTTAAATATTTAAGAAAATACCTGACTCATAAATTTTTCAAAGTTTCTGATTGTTCTCAAAATAATCCTTTTACGTACTGTGATAATTTTATTGAAATATCCTTGCAATAATCATCTACATATTATTAATTAGAAGAAACGGGTTAAAATGAAATTTCAGCGTTTCCCAAAAAGTAACAGTTGCCAATAACGTTAAAAATTATTTTTATGAAAGTTCAAACTCATCTTTTAAAGCGAACTAAAATCTATTACTCATTTCTACCCCAACCGGCTGTGGCTTTCTTAGAGTAAGGTACTTTTAATGGTGTGTCTATACATATATATACAGTTGTTCACTTTCAGTGGCAATCTCCTCGCTGATCAAATATTGTTATTTACGTATACAGTTCACTCACACCCCCTTTAAACAATGAAAGCCGTCGCTTTCCAATATTACTCTAGTTTGAATTGTGCAAACAAGAAGTATTTCTGATAGTTGGTATCCTGAAGAAAAATCGTATATTTTATATATCTTTAAAATCCAAAACATGAACATGGCAAAGGATAAAGATCGCTATTATATTTGGGTTTGTATATATATCCCTACTAATATTATAAATGCGAAAGTAACTCTGTCTGTCTGTTAAGCTTTTACGCCTAAACCACTGAAATGATTTCAAAGAAATTTAGTACATAGATAAAGTTGACCTTGAGAAAGAACATAGGATAGTTTTTATCCCAGACTTTTGAAAGGTTCTCTTGGAAACGAGATATAACCGAACTGCACGCGGGCAAAGCTGCTGGCGGAAAGCTAGTATATATATATATATTATTTAATTTATATATATATATATATATATATATATATATATATATATATTAATTTATATTAATTTATACTATATATATATATATAGTATAAATTAATTGAATCACATAACATATCATTCTGTGAGCAATTAGCAAAATCCCAGTGTTATATCCACATTTAATTAAGATCCAATCTAACTTATACGTTCTTGAACCGATGCATATATTCCGATAACGTTTGTTTTAGCTCTGAGTGAAAATTATTCTAGTGATGCTTTATCTTGAAGTAATTACAAATAGAAAGTTATATAGAACAGAAGTCTTGAATTGCTTTAAGTTTCAAACTGTGCTTAACGCCTAAAGCTACTTTAACTTCTGAAAGGGCCTTTTTGCTGCTCTAGAAACACTGTCACTCGTTTTTGTTAGATATAAAAGAAATATTATTATATATAAATATAAAATTAGATATAATTAATTAGATATAATAATTAGATATAAAATTAGATATATAAATATAAAAATAGATATAGAAGAAATATTGTATGATAAACTATATATAATATTACTAAACTTTCTTTGAACAAAGATCAGTCCTTCAAACAGTCACACTTTGTGTAATAGTTCGATGTTCATTAAAATGTATTTAATATAGTTAAAGATCAGACAAACATAAATATTATTAGTTCCAGCTATCATAATATATAAATAAAAAGTACATATGAAATCTTTCCGGTTTGCCATGTGTCTCTGTTTTTGTTTCTAATTCTTTGAACCCACTTTGATGGGACTTTTACTAGCAGCAAGTTAATGAAATAAGAATGCCTTTTAGTTCAGATTTTTATTAATTTTGATTTCATCACTACCGCTTGAGAAATAAACTACGATAACAAAAAATTGTACTTAAATATTACATAACTATTACAATATACTTATGTAGCATAAACAATTAAAGCGTTATTTTGCCTTTAATAATGTACTATTAATTTTATTTATATAGCCTTTTAATCAGATCTTAGTACAATAGATAACTTAACTTAGTACGATAGATTTTTAACTTATATAAATAATTAACATTATAATCTTAATAAACAGTTTAAATTAATATTTGTTGCTTGCTTACCTATTTTAGATCTGTTTGCCACTCGGCAAAGGCCTCTACCAACCTATGTACTATTAATATTGTTATATAAATTTAAATATTCAATAGTGGATATTCTCAATTCAGTTTCAGTATTTCGAATCTTTCATAACATCGTTTTGGATTAAAATGAATATGTCAATAAAAAATGCTGTGAAAGGCATATTTTTATGTCATTTCACTTCTGTATTGTACGTATACGATTTGGATTTTTTTTTGAGGATTATATCATACGTCGTTACTTTTTTACTTATAAAATTCAGTTCATTTATTTTAATTACTAATTCGAAATCCTATATACAATTCGTTTACTTTAAATATGTTTTCTAATATTTTTTACAATATCACAAATAGTACGTAAACCTACACAATCAAAAATGTCAACCAAAGGTAATGGATCCCGAAATTATTGAGTTAGAAAGTATATTATTTTCCTTAAGAAAGTTAGCGATTTCTATAACGAACACATTGGTTGTTAGAATTCTTTAAGACTATAACCGTTTCAGATAAATATCTTGTTAAAATCATGATATGAGCAATAAAACTCCTAGTTTGTGCCCACGACTTCGTTCGTATAAACTTCGGGAGTAGACTCAGAGAATCAGATTTTTTGATGGTTACTTTTAAATATGGCTTTCATGCGTGCAAAGACATGCACAGTATGTTCTGCCAGTGGGTAGAATGGAGGAGACACGATCAGGGATTAACTTATGAATGTAAAAAAAAACTACAGCTTTGACTGAAATCACAACTTTGTTAGTAAATTAAAAAAACACAAATTCAATTAAATGCAAATAAAGGATAAACTGAATATAAATCACGTTTTATGGGTAGGTACTTGTATCCTCTTTGACGTTTTATGTCACGTGTATGTAACACATGAATATGTTCGAACGTGATGAAAAATCCTTAACTCTGTCATTATATAAAATCCTATGTTTATCTCTTGGTTTTAATCTACATTCCAACAAACTTTCAGCCAAATCGATACAGCCGTTCGCGAGTTATAAATAGTGTAACTAACACGATTTAATTATATAAATATTCAACAAAATGAACATAACATTTAAAAGTACCTGATAACGCAGTCACTTGCGCTGTTTTTTTAATACTATTCGATTGTTTTATTAATAAACGGCATTCACATAACAAACAATTAATAACAGGTCCGTCGAATTCGTTCTGAAATAACATCACGTACTGGATACATCAGCTATAAACTAAGAGATACTTGACCAAAGATTTATTACTAAAACAATGTAAACGCTGTATTTATGACCAGTTTATTTTTCTTCTCACCGACATATCGTCCTTAATCATTTTTATCTTCAGTTTTAACATCTGCTATCGTTACTCTTTGTACGCATCATAAATATTTTAGTAAAAACAAATCAATTTTTTTTTTCTTTCAAACAATAACCGTCGGCATACCCGAGCTGTGCTGCGGATCGTTTATTTTCGCCTCAGCTTATAGAAAATTCAATTTGTTTAATACAGTTACAACGGTTTCTGTTGGACGTCAATAATATTGCAGTTTAGTTTCGTATCTATTTTCTAATAGATTGCTTTTTGTTTTTATTGTGTTTAAACTTTATATCTTACTAGCTTTCCGCCCGCAGCTTCGCCCGCGTGGAGTTCGGTTATATCGCGTTTACAAAAGAACCTTTCAAAAATCTGGGATAAAAACTATCCTATGTTCTTTCTCAACGTCAATTCTATCTTTGTACCAAATTTTATTAAAATCAGTTCAATGGTTTAGGCGTGAAAGCGTAACAGACAGACCGACAGACAGAGTTACTTTAGCATTTATAATATTAGTAGAGATGTACCTAATCCATTTAACAGCTAGTATAACTGATGTTTAAATGTCATCAATTATTAAAACGCTATACATTTTCATCATTTCAAATTCATGGTTCATTTGCGTTAAATATTATAAGGAAGACGGATGTTTCGTAACGTCTCTTGGCGCCGTACATGCTAATTTCAGTTCAAATAAAATGCTATTTTTAGATGTAAACCAACCCCGATTGTTTATTTAAAATACCGCTACAATTTTACTGTAATTACATCATAATTTCAAACATTTGATGTTAAAGAATAGTTATTAATATATGCCATGATATTTATGGTTAATATATTGTTAGTTATTTACGTATATTTTGAAATGAACTCACAATCTGATTGACAAAGAAAAACCTATCTCTTATTATAAAGTAACGGTTGTGTAATCGTGATTAAGAGTGGCATTTTAGAAGAAAAAGAATATATTACAATCCTGGAATTGAGGACTGCCGGCCCAAATACTCATTGAAAAGACCGCAATTATAAAAATTACCATCTAATCATTCCTTGTACATATGTCATAGAACCTATGGTGATTCAAGCCAAACACGGTCAATGAGTCTCCATTTTAAAGTCTAGGTTTCTCAATGTAATCTAAAAAGTTATTAATTATTAGAAAATATTTTCATTACAAATGTTTGAACATGTACATAGTTTAAATTCCATTCTATATTACGGCTCCCCTAAATCTTATAAAGTAAATATATGAAGTTGCACTCCTCTAACAATAGATAAAGGTCCATTGCGCGCGGCACACAGTTCATTGTTAATAAGATACACTTAGCATATAAGTGACTTCGGGCCCTTTATCAGACCCAGAGGGCTGCGAGGAGGCCACTTACCAAGCAGGCATTGTGAGTTTAGTTCGATGCGGAATTTTTAATTGGGTACATATATTGTTCTAGAAATTGACAAACAAGCAAGTAAACTTAACCACTTGTAAGAAGAAGCTCTATTTCGTTGAGAATAAAACTATAACTAAAATGTTTTAGATACTTATATATTTATTTAAAGTGTGCAGTAAACATTTTTAGACCGATAATTTCTGTAAAGCAATACAAAAGGTTGCACGTTTTCA
Source organism: Danaus chrysippus (assembly GCA_916720795.1). Taxonomy (NCBI): domain Eukaryota; kingdom Metazoa; phylum Arthropoda; class Insecta; order Lepidoptera; family Nymphalidae; genus Danaus; species Danaus chrysippus. The sequence continues at coordinate 4,881,782 of CAKASE010000074.1, forward strand.
ATGCGGCTTCAAAATAAATCACTCTAAACGGTACAAAATGCCAAATAAATAAGTCTAGCCAATTCCCATTATCTGATCCACCTGTTGGTCTTTTGGTAGGATAATGTTCGAAGCTATGATTCAGCACATAAATCTGAAAGTTCTGAATAGTTTACATATATATATATGAAGTAGATATAGAGTGTTATGTTTTTAAAATTTATAAATAAATAAAATTATATAATGTGAGGGACATTATATAATTCTATTTATTAACGCATTTACGAAAAAAGAGACAAAAAATTCTACAAAATTGTACCGTGTTTTGTAGTGTCATCTTCGTAATTAGCTTAATATACCGCATATAAATTTTCTATAACATTGCTATTAATTTCTACAACTAGATAAGAGAAATAATATTACTGCAACAATTAATCGATACATAATAAATAGCTTGTCAAGATAGTCTCTGAGTTGTACACCTGTGAAAAGCAATTAAAGTATTTCCTTCAGAATTATAAAATTTCTGCGTCTCATTGTGGTAATATATTACAAGACGTCGTGGCATTTTTATGGGACATGAGGAATTAAAATATATATTTTTAATTATTAACGCCCACTGCTGAGCAAAGGCCTCTCACATGGAGAAGGTTTGAGCATTAATCACCACGCTTGCTCAGAACGGGTTGGTGATTTCAAACTTATAATTGTGAAACTATAAGTCCAGGTTTCCTCACAATGTTTTCCTTCACCGTTTTTGTTTATTTACAAATATTTTATGACAAAATTGTTACAGTTAAATGAAAATCAAAATTTTACCTGCAAATTTTGATACTATTTCATTCGTTTTGTGTATATTATCTGTGTATGACGCCAGGGGATATTTTTTAAATGTATGTTACCATGATAACCTCAACCCACTCTATAAATAAACATTTACTTCCACATAAATCTAAAAAATATATATTTTATTATGACAACAACAAGATAAACTCAAACGAGGATATTGAATGGAAGCATAAAACAAAACGGTTTATTTACCCCAAAAGTACACTTAATATAAAAGTTTAAATTTTTCCCCCAAAACTCCGACCCATAAGAAGTTTAATTGAGCTAATTTTATGCCGACGTTCATAACAATTTTTTTTTGAGTTGAATCAATGCCAGTTAAGTCTTTTTTGTTTGTAAGGATTTCGTATAATTGTTATTTATAAAAATAAATTTAATACAAACATTGAAAATATCTAATATTATAAAAAAGAAAGGTTTTTATAATCACATAATACTTTAATGTATGTAGTACATATACGTTTTAATATTCCGTGTGCGAAAAGGGTTTTGTTAGAGGATTCAGATACGCGTTTTACTTGAAACTTCAAAGTTTTTCATCGCTTCACCAAAATAGCAAAGATATTTTTTTGAAAAATAAATATGACCAAGACTGCTGAATCTCAGTTATTTTATTTGTGTATTAAAACCGTAACAACTTGAGAGTATTTTTTAAGTAACACTTCTAATATTTTTACAATTAGCTAACAAATAATTTACAATATTTTTAAATATTATTTTTAGTGTAACTTGTAGGTTGTAGATTAAAATATATAGTAGTTATAATATCTAGCAAGTGACTTACTAGAGGACCCATTTCTGTAAGTTTTTATAAAGTAACCTCTTATGTATGTCCGAAAAAGCATGCCATTGCTTAATATCTTCATTGTGACAAATACCACCTACCGCTTTTTATGATTCCCCTAAGCTTGCTCCATTTTCAAGTGCACAAGGGTTACGGCACGATCAAAATAATATTACGTTATCCTGTTCTAGTATTTGTTCCTTCATAATAAAGAAACATATGCATGCACGTAAAAATATTTGTCCCCGATCCTCAAAATTATAAAAAAGTGTATCCACTCAAAACACAAATTAGCAACCCAAATTAATTTCAGCTAAACGAAAGACAAATAAATGTACCCATTTTGCAACTTGTCCCAAACTCCTTCGTTGTTAAACAAAACAATTAATTTCATTAATAAAAAGAGACAACTTTTTATTTTCCAGGAAATCCAAGGAACGTCGCAACTTGAAAGTGGTGATTCGATGAATACAAGAAACAAAACCTAAATTAAGCCTTTAACAATGCTTGCTATCCGATAATAATAGCCCTAAGTTATATAAGTGAAGTGAAGTGAAGTGAAGTGTTTAAACATTATTGATATGTAATATATAATCGGTGATGGGGTGCGGTCAGAGCAAGATAAATCTGTATCCGAGAAGAAATAAGAATGGTGGGAAAGGGAATAGTGCCAAAAAGTCAGGTGAGAATCATATGTAAAAAAATAAGAATAAAAATCTTCTAATTTATATGGAGTTTATTTTTATTTAGGATAAATTTATAATTAAAAGAACTCTTGTTAAGATTGTTGTGTGACCTTTTTTTTGGATCAAAGTAAATTTTCTGTTTTCTAATACCGAATCGGCTCGGAAATGTTATGCCGGCGGGCTTTTTGATATTTGTGATATTTGTAAACATGTTGCCGACTTCGACTACAGACGGTACATGAAGTGGCTCACCGTTAGATCTAAATTAACAAAATTATTGAAGTAGATTACAAAGCAATGAGGAATTAGAGTATTGATATTGTTATTTTACCTTTAATAAAATTAGCCTCGTAATATTATGATCTCTGTATGAGCTCTGTACCAATTTCGAAATCATTTTTTCAGTAAACTAAGAATTACACATATAATGAAACTATGATTTTCAGATATAAAATGTTCATTTATTATTTTTTCATTTCGATTACTTTACGATGGCCGTGGTCATGGTCAAACGATATAAAAGTGTCTGTCAATTAGTCTTATTTTTTGTCATCTATGTACCGCCAATGACATCTTAATTTTCTTTCGTACCTACTATTTGTATGTAAAATAAACTTTTATCATAAGTAAGAAAATATTTCATGATTCAGGCCACAGACTTCAGTTTTTGTTGATTTACGATCTAAAATTGTTGTCTGAGACTTCAAAAGATTTATGATATCCCTCAGTGATAAAAGTTTTTGTGTAAGCAATAACGCTTGACGTTATATTTATATGCAATATAATTAATATTAGTGTTGGTTACAATAAAAAATAGTGATTTTAAATTATAATAATGAGTAGAAATAAGAAATTGTTAAAGTATTAAAATAAAATTGGAGAGGTTGTTTTTCAAAAGTGTCTTACAGGCTCGAAAGCATTGTTCGATTTTTTCAGTAAACATAAATATAACTAAGCTTCACTCATCCTAAAGACAATTTACCTTCAAATATTCCGTACATTAAAACAAAAATTTTCTTTTCCAATCACTATACGTGTCTATTATAAACTATAAAATCAAAACATACATGAATCGATACATTTAAATTATGTTTCAATACGGATATTGAACAGGAAATAAAACGTACGAACAGAAATTTAAAGATATTTTGTTTCATCCCATTCGGATAACTCGTCTGAGTAAGAAATATGTCTAACGAGATATCAAAGGGACATTCGTTCTTATCCCACAAACGACAGTATCCTAACATCCAATTACTGAATCCAAGAAAAGTTAGAGTACAAACGAGGTTAAGATAATTCCACAGATATAACTGACAAATCTTTAATCCGCAGTTTATAAGTAAAGTAGAAATAAGTGTAAAATATGGTTATAAGTATTCTTAATATCGATTTCTCATACAATTGTGACTAAATTGCCTTTATCTGGTAGTATGGGTATACTGGTAGCATAAAACCTTTCATTAGTACGCCTCGCAGACGTGCTCTACAATATTCATAAGGGACAGCTTCATACAAATTTTTATTATGTATGTATACGGAATATTTACTTTTGTAGCAGACATTTATAATTTTTCACCACTTTTTACAGGAATTTCTTCTTGTTACTAAACTGACATCTTTTATATAACAATCCTTAAAGATATATAAATAAATTAAAACTATCATTGAAATAAGAAAGATCGTACATATTAAATGTATAACTAATGTTTATCTCTGAAAAGGATTTTAGAGCAAAATTTTCGTAAGCGCTATTCCCTTAAACCGCAAATTACAGAGATACAAAATAAAACATTTTATTTACAGCAAAATAATTTGGTTTTGGTTTCACCTGCCATTTAAAATCGCTTATTTTTAAAATAACCCATTATTAAGAGGATGTCGTCATATTTAAATTAATCTCGGATTTGTCTAAATTTTTGTTATGAATATTTTCTGTTTTAAAAAATATATAATAATTTTCATACTAATTCGAGTCACCTTTTGAGATATGTCAGCGGCAGAAGGGTGAAGGAAAACACATGTCAATCTAACTCACCCTGAGTCATGATTAAATTATTCTGGCAAGCTGATTCCTTGCTATTACACAAGATACATATATATATCTTAAAATAAGTCCGACGATGGTACGACAAATAAAAAAATATGTTATGTAGATGTCTATGAAAAACATAGATTTAAAGGAACCGAGAACTGGAGCACTGGAAAAAGAAAAATTAAATGATAGTAAATAAATTTACTATCATATCATTCAGTTATAGATGGTCAACGCACCAACTCAGTAACGGCTTATGAAAATCATAGGAAGTTAGCGTATATCTTTGAGCGGATGTGAGAAAAATCTAAAACGAAAGATCAAAGGCCTGCTGTACTTCTAGTTGTAAGATAAAAAAAGAAGATGCAGAAATTAAAGCTTAAAATTCTTGCGCACTCTCTCCAAAACGTTTCCTGTAGTATATTGAGAAATTGACAAATTTACGTGTCTGTTCAAGGCTTACTAGATTAGTTTTAGCCGAATCATGGTCACAAGGAAGCCTTTTTCGAACTCTACTCAGAGTACAAAATAGTGAGATGTGACAGCAGTATTCCATAGACAAGTGAACATGTATTTTATATACTCAAAAAAGTTGTCCCACAGTGAAGAACTTTTGCAAAAACAATGAATTTCCGTGCCTTATCTTTGAGTCAATAAATTACCCAAAAAAGATTCTCGATACATAGGTACTGAAAGCGATCCGTGTATTCAAAGAATACATTCAACGTGAAGGGAATCTTGGCGGTCAAAAGATACATTTAAAATATTTTTTTGCAAAATAAATTTAGTATTTCATTTGCAGTACATTATAATAAGTAGGTATTTGTGACTCAAAAAAGTATTTTTGTTAGACTTTGATTCTTATTTCTTTTATTTGATCTTAAAAACCAGAATTATTTTATTTGTGAACTTCTTACCCTCACCAATTTTATTTAAAGTGTTTATTTTATTAAAGTGTTTTAATATTAAATAATAAAACAGCATTTTTTATTTGAAAAATACATTTCATATTCTATTTGTTCATATTTTTTTATCTCTTGTTCATATATTTGGTCAGCCAGAATAACTTAATATAAATATAAAATATAAATATAAAATAACAATTTACTCGCTACATTAAGTAACACAGATTGTTATTTAGATATTCTAAGATTTATTTATCTTCAAATATTTCGTTTGCATTAAGTCACTGATAAGTCAGTGGTGTTTTCTTCAAGGAGATGATTATTAAATCTTGCAACTTCTTTAAAATCTAGCGTAAACTGTATCTTAACTCTTCTTGTTTTCTTAATTTCTGACCAGATCTGGAAAATATAGTTTCCTTATATTTGTTTAAACATATTTTTTATACAGAGTTTCGTCCCGTGAAGTTTTACCGCATATGGTATTTCACGAACAGATATACTAGTAACATGTAACGTTACTTTTTGATCCTTAATAATTTTTATATTAACAGTGTATAATTCGTAAGGTTATCTCAATTTCTAATATTAATAAGATGCTCCTGTCATAATAATGTATAAAAATTATAGTCATAATAAATAAAACTAAGGTTTTCAGAGATTACTTCTCGTTTTCTATTTTCTTACAATTACATACCTAATCCTGACGTTTCGGTTGCTCCAAAGGAACCCAAACGTCGGGATTATGTAGTAAGTCAGATCCGAAAACCTTAGTTTTATTTAAATGAATACTCCTGAAAAGATTTTCATATCGTTATGGTTATAATATTTTAAAGATCTTTCGTTTTTGGAAATCCCGAGACCTATTCTGTTTCTCTTCAATCAGTCTAAGGATATCTATGTAGTAACACATGCTCCTACAAGCCGCTATGAGAATAATAACCACATTCAATCGCTCCTCTTACTTCCCTTACAAATGTTAATAAAAGTAAATATCTTAACTCAAGAAAAGAAATCCAATATCTTGATGTATTAATATTTAATAAGGGTAATCCTCGCTTTTTGTAATACAACTCCGTTTTCCTGACAAAAATATTAAAGTATTAAAATCAAAATCAGATTTTACGTACTATAATAGGTAGTATATTTAAAATAAAAACTTCATAATTATATTCTTTAGTCTTTATTATAATTATAATAAACTAGCTGACCCGCAAATGTTGTTTGGGGTTGGTGATAAAAATTTTGGATTGTATGTATTTTTAATGATATAAGTATTATAAAAAAATAAAAACAAAAAATTTCATCCAAAACAATTTAAAGGTGAACAACCCTTATGAGTTAGGGGTATGAAAAATAGATGTTGGCCGATTCTCAGACCTACTCAATATGCTCACAAAATTTCATAAAAATCGGTCAAGCCGTTTCGAAGGAGTTCTCTGTCTAACACCGCGACACAAAAATTTTATAAAAGTATAAGATAAAATTTATAAGTAACTAAGATTAATTACAAAACCAAGTTAGCGTTAAAAGACTTTGATCAAATAACCTTATTACTTTACGCTTGCTGACCACCAAAGTTGTGTTTAACTATGGAATAACAACGCAATAGATAGAGGATAAGAATTATATAAAAAAAGCGTCAGAATAACGAAGTTTTCCGTATATACGTCGTTAAAATACATTTCACATTAACAAAGCTGTAAATGTAACGTGTTTTATAGATGGCTGGATAGACAGCAGACTGTCCGTGCCAGTTTTAAACATTACCGCCGATGTAATTCTACAATTATAGATATCTCACAATATCAAAATATATGTGAAATTGTTGTATATTTGAACATTTGTACCTAAAGAAGTTCATATTCTATCTTAATTCATTTCCTATTATTTATCACTTCTCATAATAACAATGCAGTTTATTACTGAATAAACCAGTTATACGTTATAACAAACTACAAAAGATTCTATTTTTCGCGGTCCATTGTGTCTGAAGGAAAATACAGGCCAAATGGAATTGTAGAAATTAGGGCGACCGCAACGAACTAACTACGTAAAAGATTAATATGAAAGGAAGTGATAATATTGATTTGTACATAATAAAACAAGGTTTATGATTGTACCGTGTAATGTGGAACAAGAGCGTGCCGGATTTAAAATTTCACTGTGATTCATTAATATATAAAATGCATTGATTTTTAAATACGTATTGAAATTTCAAAGTTATTCAACACATTGTAGTGCCAGGTGTTCTTTTGTGTACGCTACGGGTCGTATTACGCTCGGGTGCTCAAAGGATTATAAATTAAGATCCATTCAATACGACGCTGTTAAATCAAGACACGTTATTTCATTTGATAAAACTCTGTTAATGTTTTATTGACAATGAATATAAAGGAATATCAATGGAGTCGTAACAGGGCGGGTGTTGGACCCTTTTAGATCTAATTGCGGAGGTCGGACTATGTCTGACCAACTTCGATGTCCCTAAAAGCCATTAGGGTTTACAGAAATAAAACAAATATAATCAGTACCACTGAAACGAAAATATTTGTGTCTGAAAATGCTAACGAAAGATAATATTACAGTAAGGTTAATAACCCAATAAAATATATTAAAAATTGATCGTTTATTGTATTCAAGTTAACTGATTAAAAATCTAATCAAATATATTTAATTATAAAGAAAACTCTTAACTACAGTTTGTTAGGAAGTAATTGGGAACATAATTTATATTGACATAATAATTAACATCCAAAACTTTAACCTTTAACTTTAATTAGTCCAGATTCGTTGTTAACGATTTTGTAAACTAAAATATTTGTTTCATTACATATAAAGCCCTTTAGTAAACTTTATTTGAATAGTATATTTGCTTTTATTTGATCGTATAGAAGTTATTGTTATTAATATTTTCAATGTGCTAAGGAACTGTTGAGTATCCATCATAAAGTTTTTAATGTACACGAAGGGTACTTACTACGACTGTTATTTGGGGGCCCATTCTTCAAGGGACCTTTATTATTCAATGAATGTAAAAAGAACGAATTAATTCAATATTTTTTTGCAAATATTTTACTGTGAAATGAACAAGCGAAGTAAAGAGCAATAGTTTTGTTACTATATTCAATTAATTCATTAAAGAAGTGAAACATCCAAGTGTGCCAAGCCTCTTAGTAGTAAAACCAGCGGTATCGTTACAATGTATCTCAGAGCTACGGTCGGTTTTCTCCCGGAGGACTGATCCCAATCTACAGAATGGCTTTTTTATATATCTGCTAACACGAACCTTTATTTTTATAGCTATTCTAAAGTAGCACAGTCCCGTACAATATAGGAAGGTGCTAACAAAAAGCGTGATAAAATAATAAAACCACATTGCATTACAATCGCATGAAATAAGAAGTTTTTAAAAGTGAAACAGCTAATGAACTAATTGGTATATAAATATGTATAAAAAGATAATGCTAAATAAGACTTCCTATTGGTTATTTTAGGTAAACTTTTGAGGATTGTCTCAAAAATAAGACTAATGCTTATAAATATATACATCTATCTTTTCGTCAAATTAATTATGCTTATTTATTTGTGTTATATTTTGATCAGAGCAAGCTATCTTATAGCGTGGTAGCTCATCAATGTATAAATGTATACGATTTTTTTTAGGCTAAAAGCATGTAGATTTTAGAAGAAAACTTTCACGTTAGTGTCGGAAAAATCTTTAGTAATAAAGAAAGATACAACTATACAACACAGAATTTCCCATTTGCATTTAGTATTTCAATAATGTGCATTTGAAAAGCTTTTTGAAATGTCATTTTAAATGTTGAAATATTTGTATCACTGATTACATAAATAAAGATAATTATAACAAGATAATAAATAGTGTATTCAGTAGGTTTTAGATCAATGTAAACTAATTTTAAATATTCGGTAATATCCCAAACAAAACAGATAATTATCTGCGGTTAATATTGTGTTGTAGTCTAAATATGAAATGTTTGAAATATACTTTTATATGTAATCTAGAATTTAGTTCACAATTCGCGAAATTAGTAATAAACTTTATGTTTTTAATATACTAACTCCACATTCATAATCAATTATTTATTTCATATATTTAGAAATTTTTAATAAAACATTATGTATTTTTAACATCTGATAATTCTGATTCATATCACAGGTACTCAATTTCGTCATAAAAAGACACTTACTCATATTTTATAGGTGAAACATCGTAAATAAATGATAAGAGAGTATCTGATATTTTACGGCTCCCTGATTTCGCTAAAAACATTCAAACGCCCAAGTACTTTCACACCTTTAGAATACTTAACGCATTGTATTTCTAAATATAGTCAGTACAAAAAAAGAAATAAAACTTTCATGTGTACTAAAGGAAATATTAAAAATTTTATATTTTCAATAATTCATAGACAGATCATAAAGTTGGATCTAATTTCAATCGAATCATTATTTTATCGTGATTATATCAAAAATGAATTCCTTGAAAAACCAATCCGAATGTAGACCAAGTCGTTTAAAACTACATAACCTCACGTTACGATCAAACTGATCGCCATCTGGCTTCTGTTAACACAAAAGAAAAATAATTATTATCTTAGTCCTTGTAACGCCACGCAAATTTTATTTCTTTCCTAATTGTATATTAAATCAAATATATCAACGTCAAACCGAAATGAATTATAACTTACAAGTTATATGTATAGTTATTACAAGATTAATTTATTTCCCGATCTTTTGTAGATTGCTCAGTTCTTTTTGATTTGAAAATCAAAATATATATTATTCAAAACTAAATATTTTACTCATTTAATGAGAAGTAAGATTTTCGAAAGGTTTAATTAATTGAACCAAAACTAATATTTTCAGATATATACTACGTTACTTTATTTTTGATAAAAACTACATACTGTCGAATGTCGACGTTATGGCTACTTTTTAGAAACCGTGATAACGGGTTCAAATTTACATCTCGTCTGTCTCGTATATAATATATACATGTATGTGTGTATGTCATAATATTTTAATTAACTCAGCAACTTTATCTAGTCAGCAAACATGTTACAGTCATTGAAGTTCAAAGTTAAATAAAAAGTTTCATTAGTATTACGGACTACAAGAACTGGATAAATTAATACTACCATACATATAACGCAGTGAAATATTGTGATCGGAGAAATTAATTCACTCAATGTTTTACAATAAATAACATTAAAGAACACAAATACATGTTTGATAAAAAAGTTTTTTTTAAACTTAAAATATCATTTGAACTCAAAGTACTTTTAATTAATATCCATCTTTGTACTCAAAGCCAACCTTCAATCACGCATACTTAATTGTACATCACATGAAATTTGCTTCCAAAGTTTAAAAATAACAGTACATTTATTGGGAGACCGCACTGACAAGATCAAATGTACAAAAGCGACCACAAAACTACGAACATACATAAATGTATAGTTTAAATGAGATATATAATAATGGCGACTCACTCCTATTATAGGCTAGGATATATTACAGAATAAATAGAAGCTTTTATGTAATCTTTACATTTTATATAAAGTCAATTGTTATTTAACTTGACAGGCCATTTCAGTTATCTACTTCTATTACGGATTATATTTCCTATCTTATTTACAATACCTTATTATTTGGAGCTTAAGTATCAAACACTGACGTACTTGAACTTGTCTGCAAATTATATTTATGTGGAAAAAATTCTTGGCAACGATCCTGTCAAAGCCATAAAGTCAACTAGGTATAGTGAACAGTGTTGTATTTATAAGAATGTCACCGCCAAAAATTCGCCGACCCTTGTTACCGCAGTTTGTTTAAGGGTCGAAAGTAAACGTAATCTGTATTGTTACTTGAAAATTTTGATACTTGCTTAACGAGTGAGAAAATGAGATCAACTTTGTACATAAACTTCCATAATTGTTCATCTGACAAAGATATCCCGGGAACAAGTTTCATAAAACGATTTATCAGGGATATCGTTATGGACACTTTGGACATCATTATCCTAAACATTTATGGATAACTTTCGGAAATTTATATAATCTTTATCAACATTAAAAAATCTATTTTTGCATAAAATTATTTCTAATTGTATACTTAGAGATTTTGCTTTAGCGGTAAGATTTATATGTAAAATTTTTCAAAGCATTAATGGATGCAGGCGCGGCTGATAAGGAGACGGATGAAGAGGAGGGCAATGCTGGTGCCGGACCTACCGATGATAAAGAAGACGACGCAGAACATGGCAAACATATTCTACCATTGGCAGCACATCCACCTACCCTGTGAGTAGAATAAACCATTAAAATAACATATTTGGTAAAAAAGTAAAATATTAATTTAGATAATTTGCATAGAATAAGGAATCCTATAAGATTATTTCTAATTTACAGTGAGGTGTCGGCCAGTATGCAAGATTTCTTTAAAATTCTCGACGAAAAGATCGATAAGGTACATAATGACTAACTTTACGCGTAACTAAATTCATAATATTAGCAATAAAATGAACCAAATATTTTTCCTACAGGGCAAGGATTACGACTCATCTAGCGAGACAGAAGTGAGAATAGAAAAAGAACGTCGAAAAAAACTCATAGATCAATGGAGGTCTGCCTCCCAATCCACTCAGTCTTCTTTATCACAACCAAGTCCACCAACACCTGCTAGACGAAGAATATCGAGACCGCCCCAACCACCAGAACGACAGAACAGTCCTGGTGCTGTCAGAAGATGCTACCGACAGGCCCATGTCCAAGAAGGAATGTCTCCACCACCAAGACGATCTCACAGCGCTCAGTCCCATCACCCGCCTGATTCACGACAAATAAATGGAGACAACTGGCACGACCCCAGTAAATCACCAGTCAAACGACCGCAAAGTGCCGGAGCCAATTGGAAAAGCAATCCTAAAGTTGCACCGTACCATCAAAAACCCAAAAAGAACGAAGTTAACGAGAACCAAAAGAACCTAAAAGATTCCGACACGTTATCAATTACTTCTAGTCAAGATGGTTCTCAGATCACTTATAATCCAACATTCCAAACTCACAGCCCTGCTCACTCAGCAAAATCTCAACAGCCGTATATAGCTCAGATCATAAATTATCCGATAACACAGCAAGTAGCTCCACCGTCACCGCCAAAGTTCATCGCTCCACCAGAAGAATATCAAGACCCACAGAATAACGTAGTAGACAATAAATATAACCCAAATCAAAGACCAACCCAAACTCAGACTCAGAATCAACAGGCAACAAATACACAATCACAAATTTACTACATACACGGCAACACAACCAGTGCAACTGGGACACCACACCAACATGAACTGGCTCAACAAAGGCAACAAACTGCTATGCATCTCCAGCAATACGTGGCAATGAAACAAGCCCAGCAGCAGATGTTCACATATCTACAACGTGGGCCTCACACGGTGTTTCCTAATGTAGATTATTCTCAAGTCCCAAGTCCGAGGATATACGAAGGGGAGGAATACGGTCAATACGGTCATCCAGCGTTAAGACCTCACAGTGCTCCGACACCAGTAGGAGTTGTAAGACCGATGCCGATGGCTCCGTTCGGCTTAGCTGATGGATCTCACGTGCAGATGCCAATGTGGCCTCACATGCCACCAGTGGTTTCCACAATGCCTTGGCTACCGGGTCAAGAGTTGCAATACTATCCGCAATCCCAATACATGATGTACCGAGCCCAATCAGCGGGTTCAGCTGGTACTTTAACCAGATACAAAAAGGATACCGATGAAATGAAGTGCCAAATGAATATTGTCAGGCAAAAACAGATTGGACAGATCGTGGCGATACCTGGTCAGGAGTTGTCTGTTTGTAATAACGCTAGCGACAGTCCAAGCCCAGCATCAGTCAGTACTGACAGCGGAGTGTCCCCCGGGAATAGCGCTCCAATAACAAAAGCCCCTGGATTCAGCCAAACATCTACAGATACAGATAAGAAGAAAACGAAAGCACCATTCACACGATCTTTGAAGAACTCTAAAAGTCTAGATTCTTAGGGGAAGTTTGTAATTATGTAGATTTTCTAAGTGTACGTAGACTGTAGTCGACATACATATGTAAATTATAGGAAATATTAGATTCATTCGCTTATCAAAGTTTCAGCGTTTTTTATGGATCGATGTTCAGATTTGTCGATGTTGTCCTTTGGCTGTTATTCGAAATGAACTCCGCCACGTCTCTATAATTTCTTACTCCAACAAAAAAACCTTCTCATGTCAAAGTATAAAAGTATATTATAAGTTAGAATTTCATTTTCCTTCGTAATTACGTTTTCAAGTAAACTAGAATATAGAAACGGGTCCTAACTTTATTGTTAAATTATTATTTATTAACAAAATTATAATTAAAAAAAATATTCTAAATGTATGTTTAGATAAAGACATGTAAATGGTACCTCCGCGTGCCGAACGATGCATTTTAAAATATCCATTAATTATAATTATGAAAGAATTATTTTGTTTTATTTAACCTCGAATACTTAATAAACTATGTCGTGAATTTTACAGCTAGGTAATCGTCTTAAGCTCTGGCTCCGAGGAAATAAGGTTTGTTAATCTCGTTAGGTTAAACTCTAGTTATATACCTGACTAAATCAATCTGTTATCCAGTATTAATGACTGGTAACCTGAATATCACACGATCCAATATAAGCCTGCAAATTGTATTAAAACTAGTTACCATCCTCGGGGCTTTCAACGTGTAACTTTGTTAGAATTTCACTGAGTAAATTGATTACCACTCATATTGTGATAAATCATACGACGTTGTACGTCCATATTTACGCTGTTACTATTTTTATGGCTATATTAAACAATGAAACAAATTTCTATCGATGTAATCGTAATATTCTCAAGTTTGGTAAAAAACTACTCAGAAATATTTGTGTTAGAGTTAAAAATCACCCATTGTAGCATATATACAATAAGAACTTTTACTGTGAGCTAGTTGCTAACTAATTACTGCTTACTACTTATGAATATATATATAAATTAAATGTATATATGTAACATTATTTATTGCGCTATAAGCCGATAGCTGCATAGAGGTCAATGAACTTGCATGACTTACTGACGCAAATAAATAATTCATATAGCCATACGCTTTACAAAAAAAATGCATATACATACACTATCTTTAAATAAGATTAGAATGACTAATAAATAAACAATACTAATTTTATATACATTAGTAAAAGTAAATATTTTTACACTTTTATTTTATCCCAAGGGTGTAATATTAAACCAGTTGGGTTAAGAGCAGAATTCTGTTCAACAATTTTATTCTTTCAAGAGACGTCTTAACGACCAATAAAAGATGTACTTAAAATGTTTTGAAAACTTAACTTCTCATATGACCTGAGGTCGTTCACAAAACTATGATCACTGTGGCTTTAATATACATATAATATAAACTTTGACGTTGTAATATTTTATACTGATAGTATACATATATATGTATTTATAACTCTATAAAAATTAAAAGTAATCTTTTCACAATCCTATATACATATTATTAGTTTCATATGCTTAAATAAACCTACGAAGACGTTTTTAATCCTCAAACAGAAAATATGAAATCCAATTATGATTAATCTCAGTGCAGTGGAGGTTGCAATCTGAAAATTAAAAAATAAATTATATACAACAGTAACATGATTCCTCTTCTTGCTTATTTCTTTTTAATTTCCTTTTAATTCCTGTGCTCTCAGTTTAAAGTTTTGTTAAAAAGGCAAAATTTTGTATTTCAAACACATCAAAGAAAACAAGGAATATCCGATAATATAACACATCTTTAATATTTTAATTACCGTGTTATTTTTGTTTAATCTTTTACATATGGAAAATAAAAGTGAATGAGCAACAATTACAATAAAGGGCACAAAACTTTTCAAATATCGGGTTACATTTCTGTAGTACAAAAAATCTATTTGTTTTGGATGACACTCTGATATACAAACAGCTGACTGCTATAAGAACTGCATAAACACTATTGACGCGAGTTTCACGGCGGCTGAAATTCATTTCCCGTTGGGGTAAGGAGTCAGTGAACTTTCAACCCCGCCTCAGTTTCGACGATAGCGCGTTTGAACTCTGCTTATTTATACAAGCGGATAATTGTTTTTATTTTGTACATCGCAATTATCAATACCGCTGTTAAAATTTAGATTACCTCGGCTTAGACAAAACAATAATAATAATTGATAGTTACGATTGTGTTTTATTTTCATTATAAATAATTAAAAAATATATTATGAAAATTAGTAATATGTTACTCTTCGATGTAACAACACAGTAAAAAAAATAGTAATTTTAAAGTTATACAAAATATTTTTTTACATTTAATGAAAAAACATTTTAATAATACCTCCATAAATTTCATCAGCTTATACAACAACTTTCATTGATTACCAATTTTAAGTCCAAATATAACTAAATGTATAAGAAGTGGTGGCCTAGTGGTTAAAGGGCCCTCCTCTCATTGCCGAGGGGCGAGTTCGATCCTGGCGAGTACCAATATGATTTTTCCGAGTCATATGTACTTTCTTAGAGTATTTATATATAATATTATATATGTATATATACCCCACTGACAGGCGGTGAATGATATCATCGTGAGGAAACCTGGACTTATAATTTATATTCACAATTATAAGTTTGAAATCACCCACCCGTCTTGAGCAAGCGTGGCGATTAATGCTCAAACCTTCTCCATGAGAGTAAGAGGTCTTTGCTTAGCAGTGGGCTCTGATATACTAAAAAAACTAAATGTTTCGTAAAAGACACACAAGTTTAAACAAAATATATCACTAACGTCAGTCTGTGCCAGACAGCCATTTATTGCCACACAGACTACTTAGTGTCACACTTAAAGCAAGTTGGAATAATCATCTTCTTCAGCACGTCAGTTTCTTTTAAATGTTGAGAGGTGTCTGGAAGCTTAGAACGTATATTACTACTGTGTTGAAGACTACTATTGCCTTGACATTCGTGGAAACGGGGCCCGGCTTGCCACAGTTATTTAAAATCACACTCAATTAATCAAATGCAAATGGATTACGAGCCTATAGCTTATTCGGGTGCACTTCGTTTGACGGCTGTCAATACAATGACCGCCATAGTCACTCTTAGTGACACTACACTACACACACACATAAACTACACTATTCGGGACCATCCGCTCAAATTTTTTATGATATTAACAGCTAACTAATCAACTGTATTACTTACTACACTAAAATGTTAGTAACATTACTGATAAAACTGAAACAACGTCGGCAAACTTAATTATAATTAACCACAAAATGTAAGTCAGTAATTGCACCCTTTATCATATTGGTTATCATATTGGTTCAAAAAGTAATATTTCCAATTAGCAGTTATTTATTTTATTTTTCTTTAAACCTAAATAAAAGATAAAATTATAAGGAAGTACAAAAAGTGGAGTTTATATTTAAATAATTGCGTAAGCTTTGGCTGTAAAATCACTTAACATAACTCAAATAAAAAAGTATCAAAGAAGTTTCGAAAACAGTCACTGAAACAGTTGGTTGATAAAGTTTTCAAGATTGACGAAACAGAATTTATTCTTTGTAAAGAAAGCCATTTTGCAATTTTTTATTCAATCCAATTTAAGTTTCCGGAATAAGTTTTTTTTTTGTATAAATAAGACACTTTTTTCCATGTTAAAGGTAATTTTACATATATTTTTCTTGCATGTCTTCTGTAAAAGTAATGTTAAATTGGCTTGAGCAATGATCAAGCCCCAAAGGTCCATGGGGTAAAGCGTAAAAAATGGGGTAACACAAGTTATAAATTGGGGTACATAAAACTTTATTTGTTTTCTACTGTAAAGAACAACAACTTTAGCTAAGTATGACTGTATGCAATATCGGTACATAATAAATAACCAAAACAAGGAAGTAAGAAAGGCAAAGAAATTAAAAAAAACTGGGGTATTGGATATTGACAGCGTTAATATGTTGGTAAGCTGGTAGTATTGATATTTTTGAAGGACTATTCTCAAGCTAGTCACTCATATGATTTCGAAGAATAAATGTCTTAATTATACATATATATCGACAATCGGAGGTTCCAGGAAAACTACGAAACATACTTATATGTATATTAAAATACGAATTACATATTAAAACTTATAACCTATACCTAAGACAACATGATTGCCCCCATGTTAAGATGACAATGGCATTCTATTGCTTGTGTCACTCGTTATATGATATTTTACCGATTCAAGGATGTCGCCCCGGTGATGTTCATTTTTTTTTCATATGTAGTACATAACAACTTTGTAAATGTTTATGTTTCTTCATCAACCTCAAAAGAAATGAGTTTATACTCGATAAGGCATACGAAGCATATAACTTACTAACTTATTAAACAAAAGAACAAAAAAAAACTTATTTTATTGTTTAAGAAAATTAAGTTTTAGACATGAAAAACCGGGAGTCGGAAATAGTATGTTCTATTTATCTGGCGTTGTGTATAAAGTAACTATTATATAACTGATTGAAACATTTTTGTTACAAAACTAGGTTCAAATACTTTTCTATCAATTAGGAATATATGTTAATATAAATCTGATTTTAGACTGATAAATTTAGAAGTCAATTTTAGAAACTAAAATAGTGCTAATTGAAATCGATTGATAGTAAAGGATACGATTACCGCTAAAGTGGTCCGAGAAAATGTACACATGCTTCCAATATTATAGTGTGCTTGGTCTAGATTAATTCCGTCTAAACGTTTTAAGAACAAGGCTTTGATGCAGATCCATACGATAGATTAATAGCAAAGATGACTACTAAACATGACAGACATGAGATATTTAGTTAGTTAGTTTACTATAAAATGAGTCCTTGAGATATTTTTAATTTCATATTTCATCACTATATTTATTTCATAGTTTTTCCCCGCCTTATGGTTTTATTTTAAATATGTACATAGGTAAAGGTGGTAGATCTGTATCCTGACTTATCGTTAGCATTGATAATAATTTACAACAAAAAGAGTATAAATTATTTAAATTCTCGGAATTTAAATATGAAAATAGCAAGAATTTAATAGCAATTTTTTAAAAATTTTTGTTTCATACTAAAATATGACAGATGGATCCATTTTCTATAAACCTGTATGTGATCCTTGTTAGTTCAATATTTTTTGCAATAATTCACATTAGGCCCGTTTTTATAGATTGAAAGACAATAATTAGTAAAAGATTACCTTTATACGTTTTAGCCTTTACAGTTAGAGAAATGTCTCTATAAAAAAAACCTAAGAAGTGTAACTATCATAAAATACATATTATACATATTTATTTCAACATTAAATATTAAAAAAATAATGCTTTGTTACAAAAATTACAATCATATCCATTTTGTATGGTTGGTTTCTTAATTTCAAAAGTAACATTTAAGATGGTAAAGTTAGGCACATAATTTAAGCCGTTTCTTATCTAAAATTTGTCTAAGTTGTTTTTTATGAAAAAATTTAAAGTTTCTTGAATAATCAGCGTTTATATGGACAAAATCTGAAATTAACAATAGCAAATGGTATTTTTATTCCTAGCTGCTTTTTAAAATATAAACGAATACATCAAAAATAAGCAATCACAGTTTAGACATGGAAATATAGTTCAGGAAATAGATTTATAAGGACATTCAGAGGTTCAACATTTATTCTCCTCGCATGATGACCATAAAAAAGACTTAGAAATATCCTGATCATGAAATACAAGCATGAATGCTTGTGATAATGTTACGGGTACTTAAGGATGTTACATGAAAAGTTACTCACGCTTTGTAATGAGGAATGTATCATTATTTTAACTGTAGACAGAATAAGTCAAATTATAGTGAGATACCGAGATTTAAATCAAAACTTTCATAGTCTTTTGTCCTTGTAGAAATCGTTAAAAATACAGGTAGAGGTTTATTGATTATTATCAAATAATAAGATTCATCACACTGAAAAGATCGAAATTATTATATCAATTTCATATCTGGTATGTATAAAATATCCTCGCTCCTGGTTGAAATTGTGTATCAATTTAAATTATTTAATAACGCGGTTTAATTTGATGAATACAATATAAAATATATTAAATAGTATGTATAATTTATTTTATCTTTTTCTAATTTGTTCTTAAATCTTAAGCTAAAAATTAAAGAAAAATGAAAAAAAATATATAAAAACATTAAAAATCTTCAAAATATAGGCTCACAAAAAGCAATTCATTATTATTACAATAAAATATACATTAGATATCTAAAAAGCGATTGAATTTCACATACGTCAATAACATAAAATAATATTTCTTATTTTCTATCAGAAATAATTCTTAAATAGTATCTCTTATTAATTTAATGGTATATTAAAAAGGCAATAACAGATTATTAAAGTTAACGCCTGAATAAACACTCAATTAGAAGCTAGGAAATGCTTAACAAAGACGAACTGATAATACTTCCGTCTTGAACGACGTTCGTCTAGTCATTAATAATGGAAGAAAAGCTGGATTTGATTTGTTAAATATGAATTATATAATAGTTTATAATAAGAATTATTAATAGAAAAAGATTTTTTTATTTTATTGGATTCAAAGATGGTAAAGGCTAGCTGTGGTCAAGTTACTATAGCTCGAACATGGGCTAGCTTGACCGTGGAAGTACCAACCTTTCACAGAACATTGGCATGAAGTAGTCTTTAATGGCTGCGATTTGTCCGATAAATAATAGCCGGTTGCCCTTTCCCTATTCCCATCCCTTCCTGGTCTCTCTCTATTCCCTACCTTTCATCCTTAATAACCAAGGTCGGCAACGCATCAGCAACATTCTTTATGTTGCAGATGTCCATGAGCGAAGGTGACTACTGCCCATCAAGTAGACCGTCTGCTCGTTTCATGAAATTCTCATTAAAAAAATCTTTATAATGACTGTCCCTTAATTCACCACTTATATTTAGACTTACCATTTCTTTTATAAATAGGATATTTTAGAAAAAGATAACAATATCTTATATGGTTATTTTTCTTTGTTTTTTTTTAAGTACTTGTATTTCTCGTTAAAATAACTGTGAATTCACATATCAATTAATTGTTATTACCCTTAACCATTTGATCCTTTTTCTTGTTTCAACAATTTTAGTAGGGAACTTCGTTCTCTATCTAAATACTTCATTAATATAATCTTATAATAAAATATACCGTAAAATGAGTAAATAAGCGTAAATTATTTGTTTAATACAATTTTAACTGTATAATAATATTCTATCAGAAGTTGTTAACATTTTTAATTTTATTCATGAAAATTTCATTTTCACAAGTAAGTGACTAAAATTCTAAAAGAGTATCTATAAGAGTATCTGTAAATAGTAGAAGTAATGAGTAAAACTTTATTATTTTAAAAGAGTCTCTATGAAGGTGTTCTTCTTTTATTATTGTAAATTCAAAAGAAAAGCCTTGTAAAAGAAAAGAATTATTACTATTAATTTACTATTTAAGTTACAAAAGTTATTACTTATCCGGTTTTTTTATCATACATATTTTTGCGTCTACAAAAATGTTCTTAATATGTGATATATAGAAACGTAAAATTGTAGCTAATTGTTGAGAGTATAAATAAGGTTTTCATATATTTATTTTACTATCCAGTTGCTTCACGTTGTAGTGGTGAGTGTATACCATTAAATTTCTAAACATAATTAAAAATCTTATAATAATGAGAATAAAAATGAAAGAAAAAGTCATAACGGCTACCTATAAAAATATTTACAGGTACTAGAACATCATGATTGGAACGTATATCGTACTTTTGGTGGTCGGAGCTTGTACAGCCATACCGGAGCCTAACGGGGCTCTTAGACCTGCTCCTCCATATGTCCAAGCGAATGAACAGTTCACCCAGGCGAAATACTTGGTACAAAGCAACCTGTGAGTGATAATGAGATCTTTTGGATAATATTTGCATCAGCACATTCACCTAAAATCGGTAGTTGAAATAAAATGCCATCCAAAAACTTAAATCTCTTGGAAAACATCATTAGACATGTAACGCGTTTTAGGGTAGATCGTTTATCCCAAATTCGTTCAATAAATAGATGTGCAAGTCCAGTTATAAATCTTAACTCGTTTTCCAGACCATTGCAACCGAGAGACATCCACGATCCCGCTCAAAGGCAAAACTTAGGTTTTGGAGTCCTCACCGGAGTTGTATCTGATTTGGTTGACGCAGTTGATAAAGATGAAGACAACTTGCTTGTCTTGGCCAAGAGCGTCCCAGCTTCATTGAGAAACTATTTGAAAATAGCAACTGAAGCGCAGCTAGAAGTATCAGACTTGGATCTTAAAGTTCAATTGGTATGTGTGAATCATATTTATTTAATAGGGAAAAAATTTGAAAACAATTTTGCAATAATTTTCTTTTGAGTGTTAAGAAAACAAAGTAGCGTTTTTTTTAATCTAATTTTCATGCATTTTTTTAAAGATTTTTTTATCTTGGATCAGATACCTGAATACGACTAAAAATTATTTTAATTTTCAGGTAACCGATTATATGGCTCTCGTATGTTCTTCAAATAGTGTCTCGGACTGCAATAAACTTGTTCAAGATAAGGTGAACGAAGAGCCTGTTCTTTTCGGGCCTGCAGCGAAGCTACTGTTAAATCTTGGTAAAGTTTCACAAGTCATTCTAAACAACCAGGATACCGTCGAAGAAGTGACCAAAGACCACGGAGAAGTTTCTTATCTCTTACATAATGTTGATACGCCAGAGTTCAAAGCTTTCATTAGGGAACTAGCGAATCTTAAGCATGAAGCAAAAGGCGTACAATTCAGAAGGTTGTTAAATAATTGATAAAAAACGAAACTCGAACACTGGACGTTTGGAATCGCTTTAGAAATAAAACGTGTGTGAAGCAAATGTCTTTTTGGATTTCAATTTCCATATGCCACTATCTTAATGTAATAAAAAATACATATACTCCCTTATACATTATCCATAAAAAAATTAATAGACATGTTCTGCATATTACAGGATATATAAAAATAAAACATTTATAAATAAAATTTCAAACAATAAATTATGAGAAACACAGTTTAAAAAAACTGTTACAAATATTATTCCCCACAAGTAAATTTTTTCTTGCCTATGTTACTTTAAAGATTTATATTTCATGTTCTTAAAAAAATATATTCATAAGTTTATACATAAATTAATAATATGAATTCAAAATTAAAAGCATAACATTAAAAAATTTGGAATACCTTTTATTGTTTATTTAACATATATGAATAAAAAAACAATGCATCTACACTGATAGCATTATTTTTATCCTAAAAAAAATCAAATTGAATTTCACTTGACAACATATTAATTATTTGGTTTATTTTATTTTTTAACCTATCTATCATCAAAACAATAACGGTATATAGAATAAATTGACTTTTAATTAAATTATAAATGCATGTATTTTCATTTTTATTACATTAGTGTATATGCTCTCAAATACAATTTTTGTCAATGAGGTTTATTTTTGTATAAAATGTTTATCATACATAAAAAAATCATATTAAAATTATTCCATATATTTCATATTATATCACATTTTCAGCAAATAGTAAAAAAATATGACCATGGATAAAGTTGAAAAAATCCTTGAAGCTAATACGACCCTCGGGAGAAAAAAACCTCTCTAAACATAAACTGGTGACAAAAACAGGCCAATATAGAATGGTTCATTAGGCATTCAATTAACACGATAGTTAATAAATAGTATTATTGATCGACTAAAATTAAAGCCTTTCTTATAATTATTCTGAAATCAATATCAATTCTCTAGTAATATTTTTTTTATGTTATGTTGTCAACCAATAGTTTGTATTTTTTTAAATTAAGCCGAAATAGGATCTCGGACTAGTGTTTTCATTTTTCATTATGTGTTTTTTTTATTTCAGCTTATAGTTTTGGCATCTCAACATTGGCACTAATATGATATATCTCTTTTCCTACATTGCACTTTGTAAAAACCGTAAAATATATATTAACTTTTATATACTATATTTCACAAAAAGTTAATTAATTTATATATTATTATGATCTAGTATTTTGGTCAAATCAAATCTAGTAACATCCATCTTATTGTACTTTTGTATAAGATGCAAATATTAAACATATGACATTAATGCGATGCGATCTGGATGCGGTCAGATTTTGGATGGGTGACCAAAACAACCAAAGTGAGGTTGATCTTGTCTGTTAAACCAGAACAAGAAATAAAACGGATCACAGATAATCAATTATTTCTGCTACATAAAATATAATTTTCTTAATTGTATAATGAACAATTTGAGACACTTAATCATTCAAGGCCGTAAAAGAAAAACTCTGAATTTTAAGTAATAAATGAAAAAAACAAATACAATAATTTTAAAATGTTATATTTCTAATTAGATTCGCAAATTAAATAAGACGCTATCAGGCCTTTTCATGCTTGAATAATATAATGAAAAAAATTAAAACCGTTTAAAAATTTATACCTTCCATATGTAACGTTATTATATTTAAAATATATAAAAAAATATATTAAAATAAACATTTGATGCAACTATAAGTAAAAAAGGGTATGCAGTACAATACACAGAGACAAAACTTAAATCATTAGCTCTTTTTTTATATTTTAAGCGATTTAATTAAAAATTCTTTTCAATGACTACACACATGTACATACGTTTAAAGGTAGTTTTATTAAAACAATTCATAATCAATTCAAATAATAAAAATACAACATGTATTTTTATTATTCAAACATTTAATATGTTGCTAATGAAATTCAGTATATTATTTGATGAAAGTTTTTAATTGAACGAAGCGAACGAAGCGAGCGGTACGATATACTGGCCACTTGAGTTTTGGCCACTGGCGTCTTGACTCCTTCACCCACAAAGATGATGTCGGCAACCGAATGTCCAATCGAATCAAGGGTTTTGTTGTTCTATAGCCCAGATAGGTTGGTTTTTATAAAAAAAATAGACGGGCCACCATTTTCAGTTTTCTTATTTATATCCCTTCATGTTCCGCTTTCTACATACACTCACATTTACATCCATGACTCCAGGAAGGTAAATAATATTGCATAACCTTTCGTAGCTCAGCTCAGGTTACTGAATTTCAAATTTAGTGGTATTTCACTCCGAATTATTTCTTTTGTTGTCTGTACAAATATCTTTTATAATTCAGTATATTCCGTATAATTAAGGCATTGTTTTGGAATCATGTACGCAGAACAAAATTATTAAAAGTAAGTCTTAAAACGTTTCCATCGAAGTGACAGATGCATTGATGAATTCGTCTATACATTTTAAATATCCAATACAGATTTAAAGTATGAATAGATTATTTTGTCTAATTCTGTTTCTCAGTGCAGTTTCAGCTGAAAAAGATGAAGATACTTTCATACCTAATTTTATATCATTATATTTTGAATCTAATCAGTCAATCACAATCGCCAAGCAGCACGTGATGAATCATTTGTAAGTTATATGTTTAAAAAAATTAATACAAATTGACTTTTAAATATTATTATAAAGGCAAGATTTATATAAATATTGTTTTATTACAGGAGTCCCGAAAAATCAGACGTTGCATCCTATGCGATAATATTAGGAGTAATTGGAAGATTAGCACAAGACTATATCGTGGATTCAAAAAACTTTGATCCGTTTTCATCATTATATGATCATATAGAGTATGCTGTAAGAAACTATAATACAACATTAAATGAATTCAAAGACATTATTCTTGAGGTGACTAGAAAAATTGAACTTGTAGTCATTTAAAAGAATATTAAAGTTTGATTATGAATATGTACAATATAAAACAAGTTAAGACTGTTTTTATGTAAACTTTTAAGCTAAATTTATTCAGATATTTAGACAACAAAATATCTCATACATTTACAAGTATGTTAAGCAAAATTTGTCGATTATTTATTTTATTGGAACAAGTACAACGGCTTTTAAGCACAATATGCGAAGAACATCTGTCCTGCAATAGTAAAATGAATGCTGCTATTAAAGACAATCCATTAATCTACCGAAGACCGGCACAACTGTTCATACATGTAGGGAAGATCTCCAAAAAAATTATGCAAACAGAAGCTCTCGTCAACAGTCTCACAGACACTCAAAGAGTAAAGCAATATTTAACAGAACATATTCTTGATAAAACAATTATGGAAATCGTAAGAAAAGTTGCAAGAACTTATGTGATATTGAAGAAAATTATTTAGGTTTAGTAACCAAATACAAATGAGTATATTTTTTTACAATAATGTTAAAGTATTAACAAAATTCTATTGAATTGTAAATTAACAGAATGAAATCTAATAAAGTCAATATGACTTTTTTTACTTCACATGCGATAAGATTGCCATATATGTAATAAATAATTACTGTAGGGTAAATAAAATGACAATAGTATAGTAATTTTGTTTTAATTTACTGTTCCTGTAGTTTATTAGGTCCTTATTATCTTAATTAAGTACTTATTCTTGAAAATTCCTTAAGTTAAGAACTATAATTAAGTTGTACCTAGGTGTTGTAGTTTTGTTGGACAATCAGGCTCCCGTTGCAATAATCAAGAAACCAAAATATTCAAGCAGCTCAGATACTCAAACTAATCGGTTCTTTAAATAAACATAAAAGGTTTTCAGTGACTCCGCTGTAGATTCGAATATGCTTATTGATATGCCGGAGAAACAACATGCAAATATTTCTTGCAATTTACGCAATTGTGATTTGATCTGACCATCCACTTGTGTACATCAGAATGAATTGCAACTAAATGTCAATCAATGTGGTATATATGGTATCTTTATATTTGGTGTTAATAAGACAGTGGGAAAACTTTTCTACATTTCGCAAATAGGTGAAAAAAACCAGTGGCTTAGGTAGTATGTGTCCAATGATTCGTAAAAATTACTCGTCAGAACTTTCCCTCTCTACAAAGAATAAAACACACAAAGGAAGTAGGCATACCTTAGAAATTTTAAGGTCTCAAAATTATCTTAAAGTATAAAATATATAACTTATAAACAACCATGGATGCTAGAGTAATAGTAATTTTAAGAGATAGCGAAATAGTATAGAATAACAAAGATGTTCCCACATTCTTCACCCTACGTAACTTCGTCAGCGATACTAAGAGGAATCCATCAACTAAAGAAAAAAATCACCATAGGGATAGTCGGCATGTTTGTTATACAGAAATGATGTCTCCCTGCGTTGAAACACTAAGATTATCTATATTATCTGTTTATTGTAATCTTTCTTTAACCTGCAGACTTCCACGAAAGCATTCCTTTGACACATCTTATTCCCGATATTAATAATTATTATATTTATTAAATATTAATTATCATACGCTTATTTGTTTCCTTGCATTAGAACTGATCTAATAAAATTAGTTGGTGGATATTGGACTCAAATGCTTCATTAAACTCCAATGGCTCAACCTATTGATGAATTATGTTGGCTAGTTTAACACAATCTGACCTCAATACTCTTAAGATTTTACATTTAATACAATCTCTTTCTCAATCTCACTTACAACATTTAGAATGCAAAAAGGTATTTGAAGTAAACCAGCAATCGTTCCCTCTGACACCCAATTAAACAAACATCGACATTTTGTATAGTACAAATGTCTGCAAGATTTTTTATTATTTCTTTTTTCAAATCTCCAATCTTATCGTTCCTAATTCAGAAAATTACCATAAAAATAGGCTAAATAATAAATTATTTTTCACACTGCATTAAAGTATGAAATAGGACGTAAAATGTAAGGAAAGCTGAACATTTTACACAAGTTATACACAATTTAAAGGATTACATATAAGTGAAGGCAAGGAAAACAAAAACTTTTTTCGATAAGAGCTCCAAAATATACAGGGTGACTGGTGAATTACTATCAATATTTAAGGAGAATACTGGGTACATGATTCTCATTCGAATTATGTAAAAAAAATAGGCACTTAATTTTTGACAAAATTTCCGTATAAATACATAAAGTGTTGACACGTTCCAAGTGTTCCAAGTGTGGACGCGTGCGGCGGCGTGCTGATACAACTCTACGCCGCCGCACTCGTATGTGTGAGTGTGTGTGTATACCTAATCTGTAGGGTGTTCACACGATGCATAATAATTATTTACATAACTTTTGGTTAACTTTACTTAGAAGTTTATTAATATTTATGTTATATTAATTTTTATTTTGTCATATATGATCGTCAAATATAACGTCCTCAAGTATCGATGGTAATTCACCAGTCACCCTAAATATAATATTTTCACAAGTTTATTTCTAAGAATAATATCTTAAAATAAGAATAAACATATTTACATTTAATTATGTTAACGCTGAATAATCTTCTTAATTTATTTTTTTCTTTGTTAAGATTTGCATGTTTAGATGTATATTACAAACACAACTGTTGATTTAATATATAGTTATCATTTTTCTCGTATAGAGACAATCGAAGCAACAAAATTCTCGATTTCTTTGAAAATTGCATAAAATTACTAAAGTTTATATGTACTTACGAGCCTGTGCTCGAGTCGCTAAATTTATAAAATATTTTATATAAATTAGATTTCGTACTCTACTGCCCTGCGAATGTTTGGTAATATTTAAATTATTACTTCATATAATTATTTAAAAAAAAACCAATTTTTAATATTTTTGTTTGAAAGTGTTTTTCATTTTTTTAACCGTTTTGATCCACAATCTATCGTTTGTGTTTTAAACAGTAGAAAATTGTCGTGACATTTTCAAAATTAAAAAAAAAATAACACAACTTAAAATGAATGAAAATGTTTGCAACATCTGACATTTATAAGTCAATACAAATGATCGTTGCTAATTAAAGCCCATATAAATATTTGTTGCTGCAAATTATATCATCTATAGGCTTCAAGTACCGGTGAGTTTAATTCAACTGCATATATAGATATTTAAATATTGCTTTTGTTATAAATATACAATTATATTTTATAATACTAATAACATAATACTGAAATTTATATTTACTGCTAACTTTTAAATTGTTAAAAGAGTTCGTGTTTTAATTTTTGTGTCAATTATACGGAACAATGTTTAAGTCCTGACAAAGGAATAGTAATGGCCACTTTATATTTTCAAGTCAACATCATGTTTGGTTTATTTGTGCTGGTTGCATTGGTGGGAGGCGGCTTATGCGTTGATAGGCATGGATCCCACCCGTTCGTACAAGCTAGAACAGATTTAACATACGTCCGACTTATGCTCCAAGATTTGGTGTGAGTTGTCTTCAATTTTCACATATACCCAAAATACTACAGATTTAACTAGAAGTTAATAATCATTATATTTCAGTCCTCGTGATACTAATAACTTGACGGTTCCTTCCGCCCGTTTGCATCTCTCCGCTGGTGTTCTGGCAGGTGTTACCTTAGCTGTCGGTAAATCTGTAGAACCAATCGGCGCCAAGTACGATCCGTTATCTGTATTACAAGAAGTAGCACCAGCCGTATGGGAAGATTATAACGGAGTGGCGGCTGATCCGCTTAATAATTTATTATCTGTAGTCAACACTAAAGTTCTGCCAGTCAGTAATAATGATATATCTTGTCCATATTTAATATTAATATCGTGGATTAATATAACATTTAACTTTCAGGTTTACTCAGTCATAGATGTCTTGTGCCCAGGTACTGATGTAGAAACCTGTAACGCCGCTGTAGAATCGTCGCTTAGCAGCAATAGTTTCCTGAGAAAACGTGGCGATATCTTACTATCAGCTGGAAGTCTGGCACACCGTCTGAGAAAACATGAGAAATCTATTCTAGCTGCAGTCGACCAATACTTAGACCTACCCGATCTCATTAGGGCTATGCAAACTCAAGAATACAAAAATCTCGTTGGAGAACTAGCAGATCTGGATCGCAAACTAGAGAACAAGTTGCTTTAATTTGGACATCTGATTTCACGGAAGGACGGTAATAGAAATTAAAAAGTGTGTGAAGCATTATAAACTCGTTTTTCGTGTTATTTATATCCTGAAAATGATAACTGCTTTTAATAACATTGTTTTGATCTATTTTATAGACAAAAGTCATTTAGAATTTTAGTACTTTATTAAACTGTACAAGATCTTGCAATAAAATCACAAGTTTGAAGTTACCATTTAAACGAGTCACATAATGTTGCTCTATCTTGTATTTTTAACTTTGCATCTGTCAAATATTAAAGTCATTGGGTAGGGCATGCAACTTTCGATACGTATAACCTACTAAGAAATAAAATGAAAGACCCGAAAATCTGAAAAACTCTAATAACTGTGGCAAAACATCTTCTATATTACAATTATAATATCTGCTACATAAAAATTTAAGTTAAAAATAATTGTTTGCACCTTTCGAACTGTCAGATTGGTTTTCTAAGCTATTAACTTTACAGTGTCCTCAATATGGATAAAAATAACAAAAGTAACATATTGTATCTTGGTCCAGTGGAAAATATTTAATTTTTGGTTTTCTTACGTCTACCAGTAATTTAACTCATAGAGCAATATATCTATATATATAAAAGAAAGTTGTGGTAGTTACTCCACTTATAACCCAAGAACGGCGGAACCGATTTAGCTGAAAATTGGCAGGGAGGTAGTTCAGAACCAGGAAATTCCAATAGGATACTTTTTATCCCGTTCGACAGCATTCCCGTGAGACTTGACTTGAAACGTCAGTCACTATAAAACGTGGAATAACGAAACACAATTGACAGCTATGCAATTGACGTATAATGACAGATATGTAATGACGTATGGATAACAATTTGATATTTGTAAGAAATCTTCTATCTTCTATATATATAAAAATGGATTGCTGTTCCTTAGTCTCGCTAAAACTTGAGAACATCTGAACGGAATTATTTTATCTTAGTCTTGAAATGTTCGTGGAGGTTCAGGGAAGGTTTAAAAGGTGAGAAAAATTGATTCATTACTGGGAAAACCATAAAAATAGCCCTTTTCTATTTCCCATACAAACGTTCTTTTTGACATTAGATTTGACAAATAACTAATATGTCAATCATTAACCAAAAAACTAAACATTAGTAAACTCCAAAAATATAAATAAAGAAACGTAATAGATATTTCTTGATTTTAGAGCGATACAAAGTTCGCCAGGTCTAGTTTATGATAAATAAAACATTTACAATTTATATGTCTCAATCGTAATGACGAATTTTTTTAACTATAGATTTATTTACACTGGAATCATAGAAAAATTTGCCAATGTCAACGTTTTTATTTCTTGAACGAATTATAATCTAGAGTAGGTACTGTGTGGAGAAAAGACGAAGTTCATTTTCATGACGAAATTTATACAAAAGTCCATAAACGTCTCAGTTTGACAGCACTTTCACTGAGGAAGTAGAAGTTCAACTTCAGCCCATAAGTAAGTATGTATATGTATATGTACTCTTCATTGGAAAAGATCGTAGAATTTTAAGAACCATTAAATATTAAGATTTTAGATTCACGTGAGTATTCATTTAAAGGAAAGTAATATTTTCGGATTACTAAGCGTATTTTTAAAAACTACATACTTTCGAGACATTTCGACTGTCCGTGATCAAAAGTTTGCTGCAAAGTTACCGAAACGTCGAGAGTATATGTATAGTTTTTAAAAATAATAAAATGGCGCGTAGTAATCCGAAAATATTTGTATCATTAAATATTTATTACGAAAGTTCCTTTTTTATAGTTGCTGTTATGAACACGAGGACTTTTTATTGCTATTTTAGTTTGAATTGGCTGAATACTAAGTGACCAATTATAAAACGATTACATAGTATTATGAAATTTTTAGTTATGTATAGGCAACGCCCTATTTATTTTGTTCGATGCTAAAAGCTTCTATGAATTTTTTAGTAAATGTATGCCATGACTAATTAACATCTAGTAATCGAAGAGTAAAGAAACATTATGATGTATTTGAATTTTTCTAATATACTTAAGTTTGCATATTTGTAATATTGGTTTATTTACAATTCCTGCTCCATTTAAAACAGTAGGTTTAATTTTTTATAAAAATTCCAGCTAATTAATGGAACCTTTTAACATATGTGTTTTTGTAAGACTTAAAACGCAAAGGCTATTATGAATCGCTTAGATAATAAATTTACAATAAAAACATATTTACCGTCTGTGAAATGATGATAAAATTATAGTAGATATTCTATAAGGGAAAAAATAAGTTCAAAAAAAAAACAATAATTTGAATTTAAAAAAAAAACTACGCACACCAAAGAGAGAAAATTAAACATATTTTATATAAGATATGTTTAGATTGAGAATGTTAAAGTTTTGATACTTATACATAATTGAAAAAATTTTATCCTCTTGCAAATTCAAATTATGTGAAACAGTATTTAAACAATTATTAATTAGAGTTCTGATGTTTTAATGTCTTCGTCATTTTGTTTTGAGCCTCGTGCCTTTAACAACTTAAACCCTGATAATAGCAAAATCCTCGAATCCAGTGTGCATGAAGCAATAGCATAAAAAAATTATTGTTATAATAAAGTGTAATTTCATATTTAACTCTAAATGATTTTAAATCTGTATATCAGTATGGGAAAAGTGTAGGAAATGATCAGTGGAGGAAAGAATTCTTTTTAATTCCAAGATGACTACTAATGCCATGAGATTTTTTATTATTGTAGGTAATAACTTTTCTCGCTGCACTTTTACCACAGAAAATCATAGTAGCGGCTTGAGTGACAGCAAAATTTCTTGCGTTCAAAAACAAAAACTCCGTTAGGGTTATTTATAGTGAAATTTATTTTGAATTCTTGTCATATATGTTCTAAATGTAAAGCTGAACTGATTGAATTAAGATCTTTGTTAAAGATTTTATTTTGTTTTTTTAATGGAACGTTTAATGTTGACACCATTTTGATTTATTTTATCAAACACCATATAAAAAAACTAAGGTTGAGATAAGATGATCATGTACATGCGGATCATCTGGCAGCATAATATTTTAAGTAAACAAAGTTTAATTTTTATAACTAATTTGCTATAATTATTATTTTTTCTAGATATAAAACAGCGAGTAAACAATTTGATGTTCCAGTCATGAGTTTAAAAAAGCGAGAAAGGATCTTAAAAAGGCCGTTATTGGGGCAATCAAATAATTAGGAGGGAAAAAACCGTTTTTAAGACAGAACAAGAACAAGCTGATGGAGCATTTAAGATTTGAAGACAAGGATGTACAGTTTAACGTGACAAGATGTTTTATCGTTGGCATAATAATTAGCTATAAAAAAACAATATTTCCTACCCTTTTCCAAGATAAAAGTCAGTGTATAATTGGTGGAGCGGGGTCCGTCAGCGACATCCAGATAAAGCGGTTATTGCTCGTGAGTCCACATCAAAATACCAGTGGATTATTATCTAGGATTAGATTAAGAAGATATATTTTGTTTCGTTATTAATGAATATTTATTTCTTAAATCAGTTCTTTATTTAGTTTATCAAAATCTACCTGTCATTCCTTAAAAAAAGAAAAGGCATACCCAAGATTGTCTTGATCCTTACGTAAAAAGAATCTCGGATAGCAGGGTGTCGGTGTATCCTTTGTCAGAAATTTAAAAAAGACATATACTCAACGAGCTAAACTATTCACGATTGGAATATTACAATATTTAGAATGATAGATTTACAAGATATATATGCTTTTAGATGTCCCCTAAGTATTGGTTCAACTGTCAACAACAAGAATATCTCCATAAGTAGATCAACTCGTACACCTTTCCCTGTATAGAAGAAAACGCCTACCATTTAAATATACGTATTCCTTTCTACGAAATTTCATCAAAGTATAAATTGATAAAATTAATTCATTAACTAACGAGGTCTAGAGACTCCTTAAATTGTATAGTATTAAGTTATTCTTTCCAGTTTATTTCTTTGTACTTACGTTGTATAATATGTATAATGATATCTAAAATTTTCGCGTTTACAAATTTAAATTATACTCTCTAGGAGACTACGAGTTTTTTATTATTTTACAAATAAATAATCCGACGTTTCGGTTCCTTAACAGTCTACATCAATGGTGATTACGGACAGACGAGATCATAGTGGTGAGGTGAAAATGATTATCTATATTTATTTATTTATTAATGCACCAAAAAAAAATAGTATAAAAAGGAAAACTTTGTTTGGTTGTAATGAATAAGTTCAAAAACTACTAGACCGATTTTAAAAATTCTTTCAATGTTCGAAAGCTACATTATCCACGAGTAACTTAGGCTGGGTTTAACTTAAAAAAAATAGGGTTCGGTAAGATACTTGCGTTTTTCGGAAACAAGGTGTAATAAATCAACCAGAAAAGTGATTTTGCCTACTCTGTCTAAACTATAAAAGATAGAACAATAAAATGTTCTAATTAATAGAAGATCTTATAACTATTTATTTTAAAAAATCCGTGAGAAAATTGCTAATTTGTAAAATTAAAACCTATATAAGCGTGCTAGGTAAAATCTATGGACAATACAACAAAATAACGTACTGAGGTTTTATAGGTCCCATTAGGATCTAAAAAAACTTTCACGAGAGTATGTATCTGAGCTTCATAGTTTAGTCACAATATCTGCAGTTGTGCTAAAAAAATAATTTAAAGAAAGAAATTTCTTTAAAGCTTATCGAGAGCATCTATTTTATAGTAAGTACTTACTTTTTGTTTCATACCAATCGGATATCTCGTTTCGGAGTTGACGAGTAAAGACACTTATAGTGGTTATTTAATTATTTTATTATGTCTAAAAAGTTTTATCAATATAATAGATCTAATATTAAACTTTGGTATTTGATTGTGAACAAAATTATCTTAAAAATAATAACATAACTTAAATTCAATCAAGAACTTAAAATAGAATCCTTAATAACATTAAAAATGAAAAATTAACTCTGTCTGTCCGTGACGTTTTAATGCCTCAATACCTGAATCGATTTTAATGAATTTTGGTATAGCGATATATCATATGTAGAATCTTGGAGAAAGACATATGCTGCCTTTTATCCTGAATCCCGAATCCCGATCCCGACAACAAAACTATAAGAGTACATGGAACATACCTACATACATGGAAGCATGACGTACATTTCTGATTCAGTGGCCACTACGGCCACTAGGCAGCGAATAACTCTGATGTTCACGCAGTCGAAGTCGCGGGGAAAGGCTAATATACCTAACCATAAAATAATTTAAATCTCGTAGTATCCGAAAAACTTACATTAATTTAATTGTAACATATTTTGTCTAGCCAAATAAAAAAATGTAAGCAAAAGCTTAAACCGTGTACAACTAAATGACTAAAATAAACGGCATAACTAAAGGATTATCAAATAATCGTTACTAATGAAGTCGTTATAAATAGTTGTTGCATCAAAATTATATCAACAATAAGGTTTGAATAGCGGTGAGTATTGTTCAATGATGTGCGTAAAATAATCATATTAACTTATTAATGAATAGAAATTATATTCAGCATCAAATATAACAGACAATGGTATAATTACTAAACTTTATCGATTACATAACTATTAGAATGAATATAATATATGGATATATCTAATGATAAATTTGCTTTGTTTTGATAATTTTATATCATTATTCTCTCGGTGTGAAAGTTTTTTGCTAAAGAAACTTGTTTTCTCAGATATACATCATGATTGGTTTTCTTGCGACACTGTTAATATTGGGAGGAGGTTGGTGTGTAGACACACATCGTCACAGTAATGAAAATGGACAGAATCCATATGTACAATCGAGAGTAGATTTCTTGCGAGCGAGTCTAACGCTTCAAGAATTAGTGTAAGTACATTTTGATTAACACGGATATGAAAACTTGGTGTAGACAAATGAATGGAACATTTAATTTCAGTCCCCATGATGAAAATAATCTGACTAATCCGGCTACCCGTGAGCATCTCTCGGCAGGAGTTCTGTCAGCAGTGACTATGACTGTAGGAAAATATGCGTCATACTTTTGTTCTCAATACGATCCTCTCTCAGTACTACAAGATGTGTGGCCATCTGTATGGACCAATTACAATGGAGTAGCAGCTGATCCGCTAAATAAAAAACTGGCTGAGATTGATAAACAAGTACAGAATGTAAGTATTATTTCTTTATTATTTTGTTCGTCTTTGAATATATAAATCTTATAATAAAGCCTATAACGTCAATCTGTCTTCAGTCTGTCTTTATGTCAATTTGTGAAAATGTTCAATCATATTCCTTTTTGTATTAGAATAAAAAATTACCTAGCAGAAAATATTATGCATATGATAGCGAATGGTTAATATAAATTAGTTTTAAAATGAGATATAAACAATTTTACCGTTTCCCCAATTTTTATGAACATTTTTTATATATTTAATATCAAACTTTAGTAAATTTTAATATAGATATACTTTTGACCTATTCATTTATTTTAAGCCTTTACTGTTTATAAACTATACCTATTTACATTTATTAAAGTTGTTTTGACCCCTGCAAAAAACAAAAATCACCTTTTTCTTTCTGAAACAAATTAGCACATGTCGATCTTAAAAGGACCAGATAAAAATATATCTGTTACATATTTAGATAACTGCTATCATTGACGGGCAATGCTATTTAATCAGTGTTGAAGCATGCAATGAGCAAGTGGAGAGAATCGTTCAAGAAGATGATTCATTATTACACGAAGCCAGACTGTTACTAGCTGTGGGAAAAGTAGCACGTACCCTCAACCTTCACGAAAAAGAAATACGTGAAGTTGTTTCAGAATATAAAGACGCGCCTTACTTGATAAAGCTTATGCAGGGTGAGAAATACAAACAATTAGCGTACGATATTGGAAGCATTGAGTTATTATTTATTAGAGCCAGAGCTTGAGTAAATTTGACTTATTTTTTATAAATAAATTGTACAATAAAATATTGAAAATAATGAAGCATTTATTTAGTTTTTGTTTTACCCTTTAAAAAACGTCATTTCTGGTTTTGAAAGCGACTAAGTAAGGATAACATAATACAAAAGTAGCCTTATCTTAATTTACAAATGCCTATAAAATTAACACAGATTTTTAAGAAATATTATTTAGATTTTTTTTATGACAAAGACAAAAAATTTCTATAAAATGTGTGAATAGCTTGTAGACTATACTATTATAATATTCAAAATCAGATTTGAAGTATTTATACCTACTTAATAAGAATATTTACTTTATTTCTTTGTGAACAAAACCACCTCCACGAACGTAATAACATGTTCATCATATTTGCAATCTTATAATATTATATATTAGAGTCTTTTTTACATTTTCCTGCCAAAAATGGACGTTGAACTGTAACGGTAAAGGATGAATATCCAGATCTCACCAAATTAAACATTTGCATTTCTCGTTCAGCCCTCAGTAACCAAGGATTTGAGCCATTGTCATTCAAATTTCAAGGTAAGATTTATCATTTTAGAACACTTATTTATACAGTTGATTACTATGTTAATATTTTTAATTTAATAATGAATTTACATAAGTTAAACCGAATTTATTAACACGGTAAATGATTATTTGTTTTGGAGCACACAATGTCTTGAACAACGCAAACATCAGAATCATTCAGTTATAATTGTGTTTAAAAATGCATAGGACCAGGAAAATGCGCATTAACTCTTTAAATGATCGAACAAACTGGTTTATGAGTTACCTAAACAAACGTTGTATGTATATGAATACTAGTTTTTGCCCGCGACTCCGTCCGTCTGAACGCTAGAGTTGCATATAGCGAAATGTATATATGTAGTGTGTTAAAATAACCGATATATAGAGAAACCTACGTTGAAATATTTTATTTTTACTTTAAATAACCTACATACCCATTATAGCGCCATCTGTTGGGCTGATTTGTGAAAAAAAAAACATGCAAATCTGTGTAGCCCATGCTAATGGTAAGCAGTTCTGTGACATACACACGTTCAATAGAATTTTGTATGTAACTATTAGATGTATCTACTAACTGCTGCAAGTGATTTAAAATGTACATTAATAAATTGTAGGTATACCTATACGTAAAAGATATTTTAATTTAGTGATTTCATTTTTTTAAAATAGTTAACCGAAAATTATACATGTACTAACTAATTAATTGTGAACTCCTTTACAAAAAGTTTACATATTTGCAAATAAAAAAAATGTGCAAAAGAAAAATCTATAAAACGAAAATCAACTTACTTATAACAACGACTTTAATATAAGCAATAATTAATTATACTCTCTTAATAAAATTGTAAAAGAATATGTTTTTTTAAATCTCATCATGTTTCAGCGATGTATATCCTGATTCAGTTTTTACTTACGTGGTCGGTTGTGAAGTCGGATCCACTAAATCTTCCAAATGACTTGGACAGCGTTCCACCTCCTTACCTTC
The DNA here is from genome assembly GCA_916720795.1 of Danaus chrysippus. Classification (NCBI taxonomy): domain Eukaryota; kingdom Metazoa; phylum Arthropoda; class Insecta; order Lepidoptera; family Nymphalidae; genus Danaus; species Danaus chrysippus. Next base: position 4,919,625 of record CAKASE010000074.1, read on the forward strand.
AATCAAAGTATGAATTTGCAAAAGCTGCGACTTACCTTCAGCAACAACTGTAAGTAATATTTTAACTTGTTGGCTACATTATAATTGTTAGTAATTTCTAGTCCTCCTTCATTTAGTCCAAGATTTCGCGAGTATTCATTTAATTTGACTAACAATATCTAACATTATAATATAAATCATATTAATATAATTTATAGTATCATCACTATGGACTATTTTAGAATATAAATGTTTATCAACTTGAACATGTTTTGTAATTTTTTTCTCTAAATATGAAGCCATAATATATTATTGAATTCTATTTTATTCAGGCCTTTTTATAACTTAAGCGAGCAGAATAAAGAATTTGGAGTCATTGTGAGAATAATCAGTGAATTGGCGTACGGAATCCGACCTCAAAATCCGCCACAGAGATACATGCCTTATAAAATATTAGACGATTATCTTCCCAAAGCGTGGACAGAATACAAGTTTATTGACAATAAAACAAGAGAATTTGTGTTAGACGCAGAGAGTAAAATAATGCCGGTAAGAGAGATTAATTGAACAAAAAAAACTCAAGATTCGAATTATTTAATCACTAAATGATCATTCGTTTTCAGATGACAAGTACGCTCGATACGAAATGCAAAGCCATGAGGGATATTGACGTTTGCAACAAAATGGCGGCAAATATTATCAAAAGAAAGGTTTATTTGCAGCCTCACGCAAACTTACTACTTCAACTTGGTCGGGTTTCAAAAAATTTCAACGCATTTTCTAATACATTAGACGTTCTGTCACTTGAAAGGCAACAGATACCATTTCTGAAACATCACTTAGAAGACTCTCATATACGACACTACATCAAGGAACTGTACAAAACATACAGTCTAATTAAAAGTATTTAGCAATATAAGTATATGAATATTTATAAAAAATATATATTTTTCTATGATATGTAAAATTATTTTTATTTGGACAATAAATCCTTGAAATGTACAACGACCTAAAACGATATTTTGTTGTTTTAACTCCATATTATTTAGCATACATACAGCTTAGTCTTGGAAGAAATTATAATCACTTCAAAATTTCAAAAAACCAAATTCTACATAAAGCTATTCTATCAATAAAATAGATTTAATATACCTAAGGTAAAATAAAACAATATTTTTAGACACCATTTTAATATGTAAACACTTACAACATGTACACACTACATCAGTCTATTCATAACTAAAACTAATGCAAATATATTAGATCTTTCTTAATAATAAATAAACATCTATATTAATGGTTCCAATTCATTATACCATGGATCTAACTAGTTACGCGAGCTCTTACATTACATTAGCGATGGGAAATGTTACTATGATAGAATAAAATATAATATTTTGGTCCGATTCCGATATCTTATAAACTAAACGTAGAAATTCTCGCATTTAATATAAGTGGTGGGAATATAAAGCGTTGAGATAGATGAAGATTGTGAGAGATATGAAAAATATTTGTTAATAAAGATAATTTTCACCAAAAACTAGATCCTATGAATCACAAATTATTTTGATGACTCTAGTAGTGTTAAACACAAAATTTAGTAATAATGATATACATTAAACACACAATTTCTTATTTTTACATCAAGAGAAGTTGCAAAAGTTAATATTTGGTGTCATATATACTGTGTTATGATCTGTGCTTTCTATTTCTGTTTGGAAGCCAATAACCCATATATACAAACAAAAAACACATAAGAACAATACTATGTGTAAAGAATACATAACAATATGTTATGGGATATACTTAAGCAAACAGAAAACGAAATCACCGATTAATATAAACTAAATTGCACAAATCCAATTCAAATATACATACATATGTATCTAGTAGGAATTATTTATATATCAATATATAAGGAGCGTACCTCACAAACGATTATTCGATTGAAAATCAAATAATATAAGCTTCTTATGAGTTTCAAGCGATAATGTTTATATTAACTTATAGACTAGCAAATTTGTAATATATATAATAAATAAGTAACACCAAGAGTGTTTGTATGTCTGCTGTCTGTTTGTTTTTGAGATCATTTGAGGTACCTCTAATATATTATAACTTCCCGTTTCAAGCATGTTATATTAGTTGATAAATGCTGATGAATTCATATTACTATTAAATTACACAGGCAAGGATGATCCTAACCTATAATTTTAATAAATGATTTTCACTAAAAAGCTGTATTCAAATATAATATTAATATAAGACACACACTAAGACTAATTTATTACAAATTAATATTACCAAAGCGACTATTCAAATTATGTATAGGGGCCGTTCAAGTATTACGTAAGCACTATGTAGGGTAGGGTAGGGGAGTCTAGATGATGATTACGTCATCGGTAGTTATTTACTTTTTTATCATCACATCGAGAAGATCCATAAAAAATTATAATTATAATTTTTTTTATGGATTTATATTAAAAAAAAACAATACAGTAATTGAAAATGTTTACGTAAGCATGGGGGGAGGGGGTAAGAACTTTGCTTACTTTTGCTGACAAGGAGGATGGGGGGGTAAATAATTGCAATAAATCTGCTTACGTAATACCTGAACGACCCCATAGTTATTAATTGCTCTGATCTATATAACTCATAACTGCATTAAATACTCTAAGTACTAGAGTTATGAATCTAAAGATGTAGAAATGCCTGCTATGTACATCGGTGGGTTAGAATTTGAACTATTTTTTAATGTAATTAACTAAAAAATTAACCGTCTTTATTACAAACATCCCAGGCTACCGTAATTCATTTATTTGGCAACATCGCAAGCATAGCAACACCTTTAAGCAAACACCAATCATCGAAACCCAAAAATTTTCAACACAACACGATTATCTATGAAATATAAAGAGAAAAATTTTAATTTTAAAATGACTATGAAATAAATACGTGATATAAACAAACTAATGTACATCCATACAAAATGTTACCGACTATATTTATAATTATATTAACATTACTAAAATCACTAACATCTTTTGACTTTAAAATCATAATGAAAAAATAAAATCTTTACAAGACATATAAACTTTTTTTAGCCATTCAATTATTTGCCTCGTGTTATATCCTGTTACACCCAGAATATAGCATTTCGGCAAATATAAATTGTTTTCAAAATGGAAAAAAAAATTATAATAATAAATAAGTCCAAAATACGCAATGCAATATCTGCAATGCAAAAATTATACTAAACATTCCACCGACACACAAAACTCATATAATATATTATAATAATTATATCAAAGTCGTTTCAACTGGCAACACTGAAACTTCAGAGTTTATCTGAGTGCCGTGTATAGATTTAAAACACTCTTATTTTCCTTGTGTGATGGTATTTTAGAGAACACATTCCAAAATCTTAATGTTTCGTCACCAGCGCCGGTGACTATAGCCTCGCCATCAGGAGACAAAGCCAGGTAGAGAACTCTGTATGAATGACCCGTCAGTTTGGCGACCTGGAAATAAATTAATAGAAATTATATAATGAGTAATGACATTTATTGCATTAGAAATCTACCTCAGTATTATCAAGTTTTTTGAAGTTAAAAAATGTAATTATAGTATTGCTGATACAATGCAACTGATATTATAAATAATGGTTTTGAGAATGTATGGATGTTTGTATACATATTTACGTATATTACTCTTGCACATGACATTCACTTAATTGATGCTTAATAACTTTACAATATCAGAACTTAGATATCAGAAAAAGACATGCTATAATTTCTCCCGTGATGACGTCACAACAATCATATTGTGTACGTAGTGAAGTACCATTTCTATTCTTTTGACATTTGTACTTAATACATTTTTCTGCAAACCAAATTCCCAAGTGCATGAAGATAAAATACTTAATACATGCAAAATTAAATGAAGATTTGAAGTGGTATATTAAAGAATTGTGCACAATTTCTTTATTTTTGGGATTTTATTTACCTGAGTAAGCGATGGATATTTCCAGACAAGTATTTGATTTTGTGAATAACCGTGTGTCGACACCAACTCACTTGAATGTTTCGACCACGCAAGATTACAGACTTGTGATCCTGAAATAAATAAAAATATATACATTAATAATAAACATCATGTATATAGATCATAATGGCATAATTGCTCCAGTATTTAATTTCTTTACATTAAGAAAATAGTGAAAATTATAATAACTATGTACCTAACTATTACCTAAACGTTTTTTACTAAAATATATAAGCTAAATTTCGTTACTTTTAAATAACTATAACCTAAACCAGCACACAGTATACGAATCCCTTCGGTCACCCATCCAAATCTTAACCCAAGCTTAGCTTGATTCACATGAATCTATATAATAGTCATAAAAACCGCCACTAGATGTCGCTGTTCCCACCTGTATCAACACACTGCATCGGTTGTGTAGTGAGCGTGTTCCAGAACCTTATACACCTATCAGCGGTCCCTCCACCTGACGCGAGTAGACCATGTTGGTGTGGAGACCACGCGATCGCCTTTACAGCTGCCACGTGGGACGAATACGTCTGAACGGGGGATGTTGAGTGCTGGAAACAGAAAAAGATGATAATATGTTTCAATTATACAAAATTATTTATTATTGTAACATTTGCTTTGCTACAATTATGTATGGAGAGCATACAAAGATAAATTATTTCGTCGTTTTCTATAAAATTATCGAAATGACTTATTAAATAGTAAAATATTCGGTTTACTATAAAAAACATATCATTTATATTTTGGTAGTATTTAAGTATATAGCAATATTAATATATAATCGTCGTGAAACATTACATTGATATTTTTACATCACGTAACAAATTTTTATCGCATTTTAATGAAATGACCCGAAAAATCCAACAGATGGCGCACTTTGAAGGTTTCTTATGTGAAGTAATTTAATAAACAGAATAACACAAAAGCTGGACAAATAACGTCCAAAACGTGATGATAAAAACTGTATATAATGATAAGTTATCACCGCAGAGTAATGACGCCTGTAGCGAATGAAAACCACAGAAACCGCGGTCTCACGGCGAATTGAACTAGGCGACTACAACATTAGCTGCTGATAAATGGTAATAATACTAGTCACCTACCGCAATTTTGTCTACTCGTTGGCAATATTTTGATAATTTTACTATTGTAAGAACGTAATAATGAACCATAAAACGAGAATATTCAGTAGAAAATATTGATATAAGCTTCTAAGAACGCGTTTTAAGTTTATAATATATTCCATCTCTTCTATTACGATACGGGTTGTTTTATTACATCATAAAGACATGATATTATTCAACACTTTAAATTGAAATACTGTTTTCTGTTAAGCCTAGTACTCTTAAATAAAATATTAAGAAAAACAAGAGACAAGCGTCAATTACTGGCAGGTTATAATTTTTAATGTAAGCAACAACCCTACTAATATTATAAATGCGAAAGTAACTCTGTCTGTCTGTCTATCTGTTACGCTTTCACGCCTAAATCACTGAACTGATTTTAATAAAATTTGGTACAGACATAGAGTTGACCTTGAGAAAGAACATAGGATAGTTTTTATCCCAGACTTTTGAAAGGGTCTCTTGGAAACGCGATATAACCGAACTCCACGCGGGCGAAAAGCTAGTTTAAAATAAAGCATTTTTTTTCAAATTTATATACATATATATTTTTATGAAATATATGTATTATGTACATACCATAGACCATACAAATAGTTTGTTATCATTTCCACCGGAGGCCAGTGATTGTCCGTCTGGTGACCATTTCAGACCGCAGACCTCCTGTCTATGTCCCTGCAGAACTCTAGCAGCTTGAATAGCTGAAAATGATAATAAATACATATAAATATATTTTTAATATAAATAAATGACAGTCTAAAGATTTTAAACTAGGAGATAAAGAATTTGTATAATATTTAGCTTCTGTATGCAACATAAAAACTCTTAATCTTAGTCATCTAGAGGGAATGTTTAGAATAACTAATCAGCTTTACTTTAGTCTAACATTTGGTGGAAGAAAGAGATTTTTTGGAATTATATAAATGTATATTAGTAGTGAGATATTGCTTTAATGGAAATCCCTTTTCAAATTCCCAAAAATCATATATCCTTATCATCATTACTGAGTAACACTAGGGAAAATTACAATATAATTTAAACGAAATATAAAAATATTCTATTTAACATAAAGAAATAGTTTATATTATTAAAAATCAATTTGAGCGTCTTTTTATACTGTATATAAAACATGTATGAAAATGTGAGTTGTTACACATTACATCTGTCTGTTTGTTACGACTTATCACTAAAACGGCCAGACTGATTATGAAGATACTTTCACAGGAAGACTACTTATGAAATAAAGAGTGACATACGATACTCTTATAAACAAAATATTCATACAGTCACGGGCAGAGCTAGTTTTATATATTATATGCTTACGTGGAGTTCTAGTGTCCCTTTGCCGTATATGTCGATCTCGGGAGCCAGAGCTAAGTACATCACCGTTCCACGCCAACGCTCCAACCCGAGCTATATGGCCTTGGAGTTTAGTTACCTGATGAGATATGAAAAATACAATTCATAACTATACTATACTAATATAATCATTGAGCCACTTCTAGAATATAGAGTTCATGTAGCAAAAAGTTATATCGGATTTTTTTCTCTGAATTTTTTCTAGTATTTTTGTGATAATTAAGCAAATATTTATATTAGAATGAGAAAAATAATTTTTAACGTAGATATCATAAGATTTATATTCAAATGTATAATACGCTACCTCCTTATTAACAGCTACATCCCATACACTAATGTGACCTTTCTGTGTCCCAACAGCTACCAGATGACCACGCTCACTCCATGCCACTGAAGTGACAGCATTACCTTCCGAGGATAGATCACAGAGACGTGTGACCTGAAATATAAGAAAAATTACTTATATATGTATAGGAAATCAAATGATGCATTGCAGGAAAAATTTCTTAAAGGATTCGAGGTGTGTCTTTAAATATTTTTATACTATAATTAATAAAACGAATCGTAATCTTTGGCTCAAACAATGACATACCTAAGTTACATGTGAGTCATACATATGACCTAACGAAAAACTCTGAACGTTTTATTATAAAAATATAATGCTCGTGACCAAACAAATCTAGATAAAATTATTTTGATTCAAAAATATATTCAATATAAGAAAATTATTTAAGCATTTAATATAATTAATAAGACTATTTCCTTTATCTGTATGTTGACTGCAATAAACGCGAGGCACCTTATCAGGGTATGAGTATTATTAAAAGCAGGTCGTTGCCCCCAGTCTAGAACTAGTCTACCCCCACATTTGTAACGCCTACCCAGACTACTGGGATTCATACCGACCTAGACTTGTACAGTCTCAGACTCGGAATACTGCAAATTAATTCCGCAATAACTAATGTTGACATACATATACTTATATATACCTATACATTTTTTTTGTGTCTAAATAGTTGTCATATCCGGGATGTATAGAATATTGCAAGGATCAATTTGGATGTTTATTACAGCGTAATTATTCAATTAAAGCATTATTTACAACGCTATTGACAGGTTTTTAAATACTGGTTTTTTTTTTGGGAAGAACAAAAAAAAAACATCTCAATAACTTGCAGTACTGCAGCGTTTCGATTTATCAAGTTTTTAGGGTTCTGCGAGTTCATATAAAAACCGTATTCTATAGATTAATCAATTATAATTTTAATCAAGAACACCGCTGTCGGGATTGTTAGTATATTTTTTTTCTATATAATTATTTAACGTCATTTAATCTAATTTGAAGTCCTAATTGGTATCTGCAGAATCGTATCTTATTTTAATTGACCGACAGCTATTATTTAAAACAACTGGAATTAATGAACTATTAAATCAGATAAGTCCTGGCCAACATAATAATTATATTATATATTGAAAAAAATATATACGATCATATTATGCGTCCAATCTTGAATTTCCGAACATATATTTGATAATTTCAATCAATCAATATTCCGACTCTCACTTGACATTTCAAATCACGTTTTTTTTTCTGTCTAAGTCCGAGGCTGTTTATATTTATGTGTGATGCACAAATTCTAGACGATTTTATTAGTTGTATATCAAGTTATTTATATTATCACGTCATTTTTATGGCAGCGGTGCTGATGTTCGTCTCGTCGATGGTCCCATTAGCTCAGTCGGTTAGAGCGTCGATCTAATAACTGGAAGGTCGCGGGTTCGATCCCCGGTGGTGGGCCAATGACACCATGTTTTTATATTATTTAGGTGCAGCGTTATATGCAACATTATATGATATTTAGCATGAAAACAACGCCTTTTTGGACATTTCCAAAATCCGTTACGACTTTTTATGTCGCCCGTAGTATTTTAGTGCCATTAATTAGCATAAAGGTAATTCTAGTATGCAATTTACCGTTTTTTTCCGTCTAATATATGGAACCTGTATCCTAAATGTACAGTGGCACTATTGTCTGGGTCGCGTTTTTATATACTGGTTTGTTTTCTTGACTTTGTCTTACGTATGTTACATAGCGTAGTTATAAAAAAAATACTCACAAAATTTTATTAAAAATTGTATGTATGTAATAAGTTCTTGCGTTTCCAAGTTACGTGTATGTGAAATAAATCTGTATGTTAAATTGTGTATGTGTGTGTAAAATCTCTGTGTGTCGAATGTTTGTTAATGTGTGTGTGTTATAATCTTAATCGTATTATGTGTCTGCGAGCTACAATCTTACCTGGCTGGTACATGCGCTCCATAGATACACACAGCTGCCCAGTCCCACGCTGAGTACATTCTGTATGGACCAGTCGACTAGGTTCAAGTAGAAGTCGTCTTGCAATTCCGGAGCGTCTAGGACCTGACCGAATTAGAATACGTTAGCCGTTTCGACTTTTTCACGATGGAATTTAATCCGTCTGCAGAAAGTTTAATAGCCTTTGAGGCGATATAGAATTCTTTTACATTTTTTATACTCACTTTGAATGGTATACGTGATATTTTCCTCGTTGCTTTCCTCGGTGATCGGAGTAGTTTCTGGGATTTAGCTGAAACTGGCGACAGGCTGTAGGGCGATGGGTCGATGTTTTCCTGAACAAATAAACATAAACCTCAATTGAGATACCATTTTGCATTTTTATCGTTATTATTGAAATGTCAAAACAACAAGTCGGCTAAAGATACATATGTTTAAGATAAATACATGAGAAATATATAAGTCTCTGATATTTATTAGACATTTATTAGTCCATATTCTTTATAAAATTCTCACGTAACACTTAAATTCATCTGACCCAAGTATGCAGTCCAAAGACAGGCTAATATATATAAAGGCTAAGGAAATAAACATGCATTTGAGTTAACGTTTGTAATTCAATCAACACTCGAGATAATAAATGAACACGAGGAACAAAATTAATTCAATCGAAACCTCTTAACTATTTAAACAACCTTACGCGGTTATAAATGTTTTGACAGACCGAAAAAACCAAATTAAACTTTGCGGACGCAATCAAAGGGAAAAAAACATTTCGCTTAGTTACTGTTCTTGACAATCTCATTACAATGAGTCGAATCGAGATCGAAGAACAATGACAGTAAGAGATCACGCTACAAATTAATATCCGTGATACTAATATCGAAATATTAAAAATATATATACAACAGATAGCAAAAAAATATTATAAAGTAGCACGTACTGTCGGAATAATAATGATAATGCACTCATTAGACGCTGAAGCAATAAAGAAGACAAATGTCCGGTTCGCCAAATAGAAAACATTGAGCAACAAAAACCAGTGATGGATTAAATCAAATTATTTAAACGCTCCGTAGCTTTAATGATTATAATAAAATACTCCGATGTTACTCACAACAGTTTATTCATTTAATAAAGAAATATTAACTTTATGAATAATTAAAAAATATTCATTAATTTAATGTAAGCTTAACCGTTAGAGTAATTTTAACTAGTTTTATATACAGTCTGAGGGAAATACGTGGTTTTATTTGAGATCCAATTTATATTGTCTAAAAACCTCCTGAAGCAGAACGCGAGTCCTTGAAGGTTCGACTACCCGTACTCTTTTGTATGAATCGCGATAAAAACACACTGAAAAAAAATCTAACCTAACAAAAATACTCCTTACGTTCTGATAGTAACGATTTGTCAGCGACTTTTTTTCTACATGGCTATATTAATTACTCAATACTGTAGGTTCAGTATGTATTAATTAATCCTACCAGTTACAGTAGAATATGGCAATAAACTAAACTAGTTACAATTTAATGGTAACACAGAAGTAAATTACAACATTATTACTCCATATAACTAGAATATAATTTTATAACTACCATATTTAATATGATTTAGTGCTGTTATCGCATACAGTAAAAAACAAACTTCTAAGCAGTTTACTGCAAAAAGTGCACATTTCGCGTAAACTTACGGCAATAACGAATGACCGTGAACCCGTTTTTATAGCAGTACGCTGGTAATGTTGGTAACATCATACAATACAGCCTGGCATGGCATTACGAATTCGTGGGACCGAAAAATATAATACCATCACAAGTGCCCCTTTATAGTAAATAATAATATGCAAAAACTTAACGTGGGTGTTATGCAAAAGACAACGGGAGGGCTGTTGTGTTTGTTGAGTTTGAACAGAAATGTATACTTTGCACTCTTTGGGTCATAACAAGACACCCACACAAAGAGGGCTTAGAGGAGACAATAAATATCGATGATAAAGGAATATATATTGACTACACATTAAATAAAAATAACAACAGTTATGCCGTCCACATGCGGCCGGCACGTGGCACGGACGTGGCACAAAATATATAATTACGATCCAATAACTATGAATGAAAATGTAACGGATGTATGAAATAAGATGGAAAGTGCATTGTGTTCGGGATGATTAATTCAACAACAGCCACTTAAAGATATATTGACTTAGTAAACGATCCGCCCATAACATCCATCGGCCTTCGATCATATGGTCGAAAATTAATTCACGCTGTTACGTAACCTGAAAACAGCCTCCAGGGTATTGCAACTGGTTTTTAAAAAACGCCCAAGACACTCCGTCAGCTCGGATAACCAATGATAACATCGAAGATGAATGTACTACACGTTCATTACCGAAATTATGACTATAAATACTATCGCGTCGAATCTTGTTATATATAAATAATAATAGTATTATAAAAAGGTAATAATCCAACAACCAGATTCTCATAAACGAATATCAAACTAGCGAAGTCGATTACAGAACCATTTATTTATATACAATACGCTCTAATGCCATTTTGATTAGCTCAAATTATTATTTCACAAATTCAAAAAACATCTCGTTCTGTTTGAATAATTAGTTTTTAGTCACGTCATATAGTAATAAAACATAAATAGACATTTAGGTAAATTGAGAACCTGTTCTGTTCTGTGCTCCGACTCATGCAACGACTAAAGTCTAAAAGTCCGAACAGCATCCCAGATAAAAAAACAACATCATTATTCTATACAAGAATTATCAAAGCAATCATAGGTGCCGCAATAGTGTGTGTTAATGAATGTCCCCCACAATTGGCTATTTCCTTAACATACAATAGACGTATTCAACTAGAATAGATAAAACGAACCGCACAATAGACCATACAACGATGTGAACTGCTACATTAAATTAACATCCGAATAATGTGAATAATTAGCCGCAAACATAACTCCAAGTACGTTGACATTGAAAAAAATATATATTTAAAAATCTTAAATGAATCAAATATGCCAAAGGTATGCATCGTAGGAATTAAGATAATGACACGACAACGTTTTAAGGAATAAGTAAAAGGAACAATTTCAATAAAACTCAAAACCACAATGATGTAAGGTGAATCAGCAATCGGAATACCAAGTTTATTAACCTCAGCAGTCAGTCAGACGCATAAAAAGCTAGAAATCACAATCCACCATGTAGTGACTAGATCACAGATAACAGATTGATTGGTGCTATAAATGAATGGCATATTTTGTGACCCTCGGTCCTCCATAAACAGATCACGTCAGGAGCTTAAATAATACACGTAAACCACCGTCAGGCACCGTCAATCCCCTTTCAGCGACCGTGAAATGAATACACAATATTATAACACGGAACCAATTTAAATTTCCACAAGTCTTTTACGACATCTCCAAGTACGTTCGAGCTGTAAAACTACACGTCTAGTCTCTGGATATGTATTTTATCTCGCCTAGCAATAAATTACCATAGAATATTTACTTCTCGACAAAAAAAAATATATCTCATAAACGGAATTCAAATTAATATTGAGGTAAACAAACGGTTGACTGTAGTCGTGATGATTTTATTTATCTGCGGTGACTTAAAAGTTCCACTAATTTGAAATTGCTGTCGTAAATGAGACTCACATATTCAATTGACACAAGCGGTCAAATAAACGTAACCCTATCGGGGTAAGATCGCAAAGGCCTCAACAAACATACGATTGTGTAAATTGTAAAGAAATAAGCTGCTAAATAGATGGCACTCGCGGAATTCAACCGTGAACCGGTAGACGTTGTTTCGGTAAACAAACTGAGAAACACGATTGAGCACTTCTGACCAGTGCTATATGCTGATGACACAGAAGCTGAACGACTTAAAGTTAAAATATTTATTAAGAATCCTGACAACTATCACACACTAACAAAATATATGTATAAAGATATTAATTATATATATATAAAAGACAACGAACAATTTATATAATGATATTTTTTATCAAACGATATACCAATGTGGGTGTTAATAGCTACATTAATGCTTTATGATTGCGAATATGTATTTTTTTAATTCCTTTCGAACAACAACAATAGGGACAAACGAACATCATGTCTCGATTATAAAATATCAAAGGCCAAACCTAGGTTCAGATTTATAAAGCGAGGCACTAACGAAGAGCCAATAATATGTACCATTGTCTGACATTCATACTCGCCGCGTGGTTACAGTAAACTACACTGTTGTATTAAGAAACTGGACCATTCTATATATAAGGTATCATATAGGACATCTGCATAGTGATTGGTTTCATGTTAGTGTCAATCAGTTAACTTTCGATGAAGTATATGTTATAAGAAAAAAATTTGTATATACGTCAGTCAACTACAAACAATGTTTGACGATCGTCAAGGCCAAATTCAAAACCGCTGGCAATGGCACTAAGTAAAAAAAAATCGATATAATTAAACGAGAAATTGCGACGTCTCGGAAATTAGAACCTGCACAATGACTCCAGAGCATGACTTGGCTTATTCCGGAACAATCTCAGACATGATCTAGATTGTTAAACTACAACGGCAGCTTCGAACGACTCAAAAACAACTACAAAGAAAACGATTTCATGCAGTCTGTCAGATAAAAGAATATAATGCATTTGCTGAATCTAATATTGAAAAAGTACCAATCATCTGATAAGAGTAACCATGAATTAGACTAAATTTTATAACTTGGTAATTAAGTTAGCAACAAACGAAAGGCATCATTCCGAGAACGGGCTTAGATCGAAAAGGGGAGTACAAATTGATTAGTTTTTATAAAGACATCTTAGTAATAATTATACTGACGTTTGAGTAGTCTAATACATACCGAAGATTCATGTAATTACAATATTTAATAGTTGCTAACTAATTGAGGTTACATTAATTTTTTGTTCACTTTATCGTTCCAATCCATTACGGCATTCACGTGAGAAGTAGCAGTTAGTTAGGCCTCTTTATGCTAAATTTAAAATCAATTTCTTTTGGTACATTCAAATCCTATCCCGAAGGATACGGAGCGTTAATTAAAAATAGCGTGATACAATTGTTACGAATGGCAATTAAAGTTATCGCGATGCAGATTTAAAAAAACATATATATCCATTAAACTTAATTTGTGTACTACAAATACTTTTTGCATCATTGCAAAAATAAATACGTCACGCTATATACTTCGTGCGTTGAAAATTTTAATCACGGATACGTCCTGACTCTTACTAAATGTAATAAAAAAAGAAACAGCAGTGGTACCACAAACAGACCAATGAACCCTAGGATCGCACGCATCATTGAAATGCGCAAGCGCAAAATTTGTAAATGCAAAACGTCTAGACTTTTATATGTTCAAGGTCTCTAAGCTCAACTTACTAGATAGTCATACAAATATCCAACGCTCCTTCAACCTGATTGAAGACTATTTACACTATTATTTAATTGCAGACGACATCATATCAGGCGCCATCACATCATATTGAGAACATAAAATCCTGTTCCAACAACTTCCATACATATTTTATATTCGTAATTAGAAACGCGAGCGACACGAACAGATACGTCTACATATAAATCATCATAGACAATTGTGCGGATATAATCGCATTAACTTGTTAAACGAGAGGTGCTTTACCCTGCCAACATGTCAAGCAGATAGGGAACCATAAAAAAAAGAATTGGCACGTGTTCACTGATATATATTTTTTTGTTGCATTCGCTAACCAAATTACGCGTATGGTTAGAAAAAAAAACTTGAATTTTTCAAAGTAGGTAGACAGAATTTATAAGCGCGAGCCGAATGACGAGTGTTATGCATCGAACAAAAATCCATCGGTGGTCAAAAATTTGCATACATTCAAAGCACCGAATGGATTTTATATGAGGACGCATTTTGAATCGAAACAATGACAATGTCAATGCATTTATCAGAAGTCAAAAAAATTTGTATTCAGTAACTAATGCACGGGTAATCCAGTGGGTGGTGCCCAGTACATATCTAGAATGTCATGAATAGATTTAGAATTTTTTTGACATTCAAAAGAATTTATCAAATTCAGAAACAGTCTCGTCCGATCGCTATATTACTATACAATTGACGGCAACCTCAAATGTAAATACTGTTACTCTGCAAGCTAACACAAAAAATAATCATATTTCATAAAATCATTATCAAAAATACTTATCTCAAATGAATAGAGTTTTTAATTATGAAATAGCATTTTTCATTTTTTATTAAATTTATATCAGCATTTTGTGATAAAGATATATTGGTTTATAATTAGGTATTTTTATTTGTTTTATAGGTATATCTGTTAGTTTGAGCATAAAAACACGGACTTTGCGGAGATATGTTATCTTTGAATCATTGCCAAAAATCAATTAGCCGCTTAAAATGTTTTTCAACCATTTCACGACCTTCTCACCTTAATAACTAAGATGTACTCTAGTTTTTCTGGTATTTTTTATCATCTACCTGTCGACGAGGTTACGAGGCTCCTCTGACCGGGTCGTGAACGGCAATCAACAACTCTGACAGCACACTAATGCACTTAAATGGATGTAAGAAAAAATCACTAACTTCTTAACATTACCGTAGATTACATCGTAGTAGGATGTGGTTACAGCGAAATACATTGTTTACTCGAGACAAATCTCACTGGCCGCTGTAAAACACGAACCATGGGAAGGTTGACGATCTTTTGAATGTATAAAAAAAATTATTCAGTAGCCATAGCGTTAGATATGCGTCGTGAACGAAAATAATGCATCCGATATATGTATGTATTGGACATGCAAATGTTAATATGCAAAACGAATGATCGAAAAATATTTTAATAATTTATTTTAGGTCGTTGTCACCGCGGAGTGATGTCAGACGGACAGACAAATGACGGACGGAAAAAAAAACAATGGTCGACAGCTTTGTATCAAACGTAATGACTAAAAAAGATGCACGGGCTATATATAAAATTCGTTAGACAAGAAAAAAAATAATATGTGCAAAATTTGCATTCGCGAAGAAACGGACAAAAAACGTGTGTATTTTTATTAGGATACCCTCATTGTCACCGACTCGCTAAATACTTCATCCGCGATAATGGCCATACAAAGGATATTTTTTGCAAGTGGACACTGTCATATTTTTACCGACAAGTTTGCTTTGCTAAAAATGTTTCTGTTTGCACAGCTTGTGTAGTTTTAAACATGAAAATTAATATTCAATAATTGTATTGGAGTTAAAATGGCGTTAAATTATTCAGACTGTATTGAATACATAGAATATTCAAATGATAATAGTACCGTCATTTACCGTTAGAAACCTAGCACATCTAACCAGTCGTAAAACACAATATTTAACAGCATACTAAAACAGTATACCTATTCGTCTAAAATTTTCGACACGCTTAGCAAAATACATATTTCGCTTCCCACATGTACGTCAGAATGAATTTCAAGACATTTGATTTTTCACACCGAGCCTTCCCCCAACTCAATTCTCACGTATATTCTGTGTTACGGTTTACTGTTTATCGCTACACATCAAACTGTTATTATCCGCGTATTAAATTTAAAAAGCATGTTAGCAAAACATAAAAAGAATACCATATCCAAATAATTGCATTTATTATTGTAAAAAAAAAACCACGTAATTTAAATTCACGTTTATTGTATAAAGTATAAATTAAATTCCCCACCGCTATGAAAACGACTCCGAGTTGACACAAGATAATTGGTCTGATATTACAAAGGAACCGCTTTACGGAGTAAACATCGCGACAATAACAAGGAATAATGCATATTACAGCATAATTATGCATAAGAGGCATAGCAACATATGAACACGATTCAATTATATAACAAGTATATGAAAATCATTTCAGACAATGCTATACTTAAGTTTCTATTTAAATGTTATATGATGAGTAATAAAATTTATATTAAAAAAATATGTATAAATTGGCCCTTAATAAGAACATTGTTGATCCCTCGAGCGTCTAATGGAGGTAATCAACATTTACGACATCCGATACGGACATATGGATACTAAAAGTGTCAAATTACACTAACAAAATTTAAAAATCAATGAACCTATAAAGTAAAGTAATCTTCTATATATTATTTAATACATACTTAGCGTCGTATATAGATTAAGTTTTACGCTAACCCGTATCTACCAATTCATTTTTGACAAGTATACAGCAATGAAAAAAAATACACGAATATAAAATCAAAGTATGAACATGTAATAAAATGCCGCAAACATGGGATATATGGAATTTATTTTTAAAATCCCACCAAAAAAGACCAACTTGTCACAACAGGATTCGGAACGCATTAGATGTTTGAGTTTATTGTGTAATTGCCAATTTGTACTTTGAGAAAATCAATTTAGGACCATCAAAAGGTTGAACTCCGGTGTCAAGTGTATTTATGAAATTTTATATTCAAAATTACATTTATTATAATCGTCAAATATGTTATCTTTAATCCATGAAAGGTATGGATGTGTTTAAATCGTGAGAAAAATAAATCCCTTATAAATTCGACCACTTTTTGTTCCCAGAATAACTCTTCATGAAATACTATATAACAACTTAAAACAATTCCAAATTCGACCAATACAGAAAAAAACACAGACAAATATTTTGGTATTTATTATTGTAACTCCTATAATTTATTACGACTGATATTTTTTAATTATCCGGAGCCACTCAAACTAAACCATTCGAATTTTCAAATAAATCATAGTCGTTTTATATAGTCGCAGTGACAAAAATCCAATAATCCATAAAAGTTCGCCAAACACCCATTAAATTTTACTAAATGACTTATCAGGTCTCAAACAAAAATGAAACATATTTTTTAATACATCAACCTGATGCCTTCATAAATATCAACGTCACACAAAGCATCGGCCCCGACATTCACACTCAGAGGGAAATTTATCGTCCAAGACGCTTCGTGAAGCGCATAAAACACAAATCATAATTCCATAACAAAAAAGAAACCTGGACGTTAAAATCTCAAAACACTAATTACCCTTTACTTCCAATGCTTTATTGGGTTGTCATAACCATATCAGAACAATATGACACAATAATACAGACATTGATTCTTCAACATACATTTTGTTTGAAAGCAAAACTTGACCAATAAAAATACGAAGTGCTCTAAATGTTTTTAACTCCAAAATTTTTATTTACGGTTTAAAATATCAATATAATGAAAATTGTAATATCAGATTCACTTTAATTCTAATCAATTTTCAAACAAAAGTGAAATTTTTTAAATAATAATCTTAAATCACCGAGATAATTGAATATAAAGTTTTTGGAAAGGACATAACGTATGCAGTTTAATCACCGGCAATAATTTTTTACAATTTAAACGCAAACATTCTAAGCAATATATATTAATTTTATCGGCCTACCTGAGCAGGGCTATGTCCAGATTTCGACGGAAAAAAGGTTTTAACGCAACATTATTGTATACATATCCTAAATTGCGTAAAATTAAAAATATACCGTATATATATTCTGTTACATATGGAGCTACATACGAGACAAAATATTGAGAAGTAATATATTAATAATGTATTGATATCGTGGAATCACCAATCCGTCTTGAGCAAGCGTGGTGATTAATGCTCAAACCTTCTCCATGTGAGAAGAGGACTTTGTATACTAGTGGGCTCTGATAGTCTGATGATAATGATGATCATTGAGTACTCACCTCAGCGCTGTGTACTGGAGCTCTGAATCTGAATACTGGCTTGCACTTGGTTGCTGGTGACACTTGCAATGACCCTAGAGCTGATTTGTTCCCATCTGCGTAGTTCGTCGGCGGTGTTCTAAGCTCCTCGATGTCAGCATCCAAGAGTTCATTACGAAGAAGGCAATCGTATGCGAGGTGATCACGACCACCCCCAGCACCGTCATTACTACCATCACTGCGAGGCTTCTTGGCTGGTTGATTTTCATTGCCGCATAGGATAGCTGATAAAAGGAAAATTGTACGTTAGAAACAGCTTAAGTTAAACAATTCATTTCATAATATCCTCAATAACTATACAGGAACAATTTTGGAAGAAAAACAATTTTGATTTACCTATGCTAATTAACGCTGTACAATAGTAACAACCAAAAATAAACACATGTGAAATAAATTTTCCTGGACATTAGTCATCAGAGACGATACATAACAAGAGACACTGATTTTATTTATTACGAATAAATCATTACTTTGACTGTTCTAAACATCATGTCACGCCTCATGCTAATAAGCATTAACAAATAATCAATAATTGCTTTTTAATTAGAAAATCTCCTAGACAACTAAACATTTAGTTTAAGAATGCCTGATATACTTATCACTGCTTAAAATATTAAGTTCATAGCTTTAATAATATGTACAAAATAACATTTTAAATGAGATTTAAAGAAGTAAGAGATTTAATAAGAATAATTCGTTTTGAAAAAATACCAAACAGTCATTTAACAACGGAACAACAAATGTCCGTCAATTATTTAAAGTTAAGATTATTTGGACAAAAATAATACGAAAAAAAATCAACAAAAAATACTGACAAACAATAAAAATAGATGAGGTTATCAATCTTGTTGTATTAAACCTCAGGTATGTGTTGTATAAATTTCAAACGATTATTTGTATTAGTTACGCCGGCGGTAATCCTAAAATAGAATGATGCGCGCGCGCCGATCTTTTCTGTCCTGTCAGAGCCATATGGCCCAGCGCGTGCCCGGTGATTCATTATGCTACATTTTTAAATATTTAGACATTTCCACACCTAATATAGTGCATCTGACGCAATAAGTTTATCCTAAAGTCTTTGTTCTAGGTTTTAGTTGGAGTTTGTCATTCTAAAATGGTCCCAGTAACGGGAATTCAGTAGTGTATTAAAATTACCCAGACAAATTTTGTACAAATCAATTTATGTTATATTATAAACAAACGAAATTCAATAGCAATGCACATGGCCCAAATGTTGACACATTAATCACTCGATGATAGCTCATCCGTCAATTGGATCACAAAATGTTAATTCGCGACCTGGGAGACATTGCCAAAAATATATTTTTTCCCCATAAAATACCAACGCTTAGTTCGCAGATACTGATTCACTGGCAACTTAAAAATGCAGTGATTCATTTAACGCATAAGTTTTGTAATGACTTCGTATAGGGAAAATTCTATATATATTTATATGACAACGTGTTTTTGTTATGTCTCAAAATGATTTTAATAATTAGGAACATCAATAAACAACATTATAAAGAACAAAATATAAGATACACTGAAATTAGATGAAATTTAATTTCTTTGAGTTTTTTCATATGAATAAAAATATATACATTTTCTCTAATTGATCGCGCAACTTCTCGGAATATAAATTGAGTGTGCATTAACATGAGGAGATTTACTCGGAATTATTTATTTTAAATTATTCAAATAGCCATTCCGTACAATCAAAGTCCATAGCAACTAATGCCGTGGTTTTGAATTCAGCACTGATTAAATATAATTGATCCTTTCTATTCATTACAAAGATGACATACTAATTAATTACTGGCCATCGTTTACATATTCAATTCATATTTAAAGAGAACATGTTGTTTGAAAATAGCTAAGTTTAAATTAGTAGAATTCTTACAAAAACTATTGTTGGTATATATTGCCCTAGGAATATTTTGCTATTTTTTTTAAATTTTTGTATTACTCGCGGACTATGTGGGCCTAATCCTACTAATATTATAATTGCGAAAGTTTGTGAGTGTGTGTGTATGTTTGTTACTTCTTCACGCTCAACCGGCTGAACTGATTTTGATAAAATTTTGTATACAGGAAACTGACGTCCAGGAATAACACATAGGCATTATAAATCATTTCTAATATTATAACTCTGTCTGTCTGTTACGCTTTCACGCCTAAACACTAACCTGATTTTAATGAAATTTGGTATAGAGATGGAATTGACCTTGAGAAAGAACATAGGATAGTTTTTATCCCAGACTTTTGAAAGGTTCTCTTGGCAACGTAATATAACCGAACTCCACGCGGGCGAAGCTGCCGGCGGAAAGCGAGTGATGCAGTATAAATATCTATTTGGTACAACAGAAAGTAACACTAAAATTATAACAGACAAACTTACTTTTAATAATACCAGTGAATAATAATTCTAGAAATCTTTATTTTCTTACTATGGCTGTTGTAATCAATGTATGTGTAATAAAATTTTATATAAAAAAAAACCTCCCAAATGACAGTTAATTGCTTCCCGACCGGTTCATTGATCTCAGAACCGGACGCAGGAACTTCGGAAATGCGAACCGAAATTGCATTTCAATTCTAAACAGTCAAAAGACAATCTAATAAATAGTACAATCACACAATTTCCTTCCTGGACGTCGACGAACATGGAGCGTTGGTCGTTACACTTCGTACGTATTTGGTGAGGTACGTGACAAGCCCGGACATAATTAATGCCAACATCGCCAAATTTGACTCTAACAAGCAGCTTGCGAATATGCGCTGAAATATTATTTGAATAGAGACTATATTGCTAAAACATGGATTTGTAATTGTCTAATTCTAACCGCCTTTCGCAAGGCCTCCACCTACAGAGCTGCCCACATCCAATTTATTTTCCAATTGGCCCAAACTTCACTATAACCGCGTCTGATAAAAAAAGAACTCCGAAAGTATAACGAACTTGACTGAGATAACGCTCGCGATATTAGTCGACTGTAAAATATATCTTCTTATCAAATTATTAATACGGTTTTCAGGTCAATGCAGATTTCAGGCTTTAGGTATATATTTTTTCCAAATTTTAAACATAGCTAGATATTCATAATGACTTCCGTATATCTCTAACCGCATTCACGTAAGTGCTTGGTAGTATTGTACACACTTAAACATGACTCAGTAGATACGTCAATCGATAAAGCCAACATAGAAACAATGGTATTTAGAAATACCACGATAATTTATAGGTAAAACGGCGTCGGCCACTATCTACGGAAATTCAATGAAAGTGTGTCAGACACTCGAGCGTTATCACATGTTCCTTTAACAGGTGAACACTAGCGGAAGCTAGATTTTAAAAGCATTTATCGGAGCGGCTACAAGTGTACAGTCTGATTTACGAGCGCACGGTTAACTTGCTATGCAATTAACTGTAAAACTGTGGTTTTGTAAATGTCACTAAAAACCTTTACGGCTTCCTCGACACAAATGTCGTGTGTGGTTTAACGACGCCTTGTTCTAACACTGTTGCATAGGTGCGTGTATTAATAGACGTGAATTTACGCATCTCAGTTAACAAACCCATTTACCGGCTCGCTAGGTGTATGTAACATTTTAAAATCATTGCATGCCATATTCCTGTCAGGTATAAACGATCAAATGCGAACGGAATATAAAATTACAAAGCAAAATTATTTTTTTCACACGCCTCACTTCCATAATGTACAAATTATTTGATATAAGATGGGAAAATTATTTAATATTTACGACAACTTATTTACTTCTATACAATATTTATACACATATAAATTGATAGCAATCATATGTTCATAAGAGATTAAAAGAGCAAACGAACGAACGAATGAACGTATGTAGAAATGTCTGTCTTGATCCCATAAAACTTTCCTCCCAAGGGGTCTCTGAACATTATTTTATGTGAAGTAGATAACTAATTGGTTCATTCGCCTCGCTTCTGGATATTGGCGAATGCAAATGGACGCATGTTTACTTTAAGTGGCTCTCAGATTAGGTACGTTTGTCACAGCTCACGGGAACGGTATTAATTAAAACGAAAAAATAAACAGACTTGTCCCACAGGTCTTATAATATTAAAATTGTATTAACGGCCCTCTGTATAATTAAAATAAAACTACAGTTAAGACCAGCCATTGTATGACGTTTATTTGTATTATAAAATCTGTAGGTGATGTGTCTACGTGTTAGGTATGTTAGGTACACAGTACTCGGTTGCACGACCTAGATTTTAAATTGCAGCACGACTTAGTACATGCACACGATCAATAAAAGCCCTAACAGTATAGTCCTCTAATAGAATACTTCCTAGATCAGGATACAATTTAAAATTATTATTGATCGAACAATTCAATTTATTTAATTTAAAATCAAATATAATTTAATTGATATATTTGTGAGAAAATATAGATTGTATTTAAAATATAAAATGGTTAGAAATGCGTAATAATAGTAATTGCTTGCGCAATGAGTAAGCAATGCAGTGTCTTGAAGCAAAGCTGAGCTTAGCAATTTATCGATATTGCTATGTAGTTAGGTACCTCGCTATACTATTAACTATAATGTCTTGAAGGTTCCGCATGCTGGGGCTTGTAAAACCATTTACGAGCGTAATTTTTTTCAAGCTCATCACTCAGAAAATTCTCCCCATTACTTTTAAAATTATATTGTTAGATGACGTCATTTTTTTTATTAATTGCCTTCAAAACTCACTAAAAAATAAATGACGTACGTATTAAAGAATAATATGAAAATCAAACAATACTAATGAAAAAATATGATCGTTTTTATAAACTTTAAAATTAAGCAAAAGCAAAAAATATGATGGTCGATTAATATGTGCCTGGAGAAAGAAGAATCTTTAAATAAAACACGCGTTATTAATTTTTATATCGGGTCCATGAGGGTCTTGGCAGTTAGGAATCCGAGGTATACCATAATGGTAATCTTAACATTATGATCAGTAATGGCCTCAATGTGCATTGTACTAGAGGACGGTAATACTCGAAGCATCTAAAATGCTGGCCCGTAGAGTACATTAGAACATGAGAACTACTTTAGATACTAACAATTACGTCTCAAGACCCAATCGAGACTACAACAGATTCATTTTAAACTATACAACGAGAATAAATAAACATAAAACTCATACCAATAAAATATATGACTAGTTGTAATTGTCAAATATTAAGAAATATATTTTTTAAACTAAAATATCCTTTGTATTTTCAAAGAACATAGTTGAAATTAAATATATAATATATATAAACGAAGCCAGGAGGGGACTAAAATGGAATGTCTTATCGAATATCGGAGCTAGTTCTAGCTCGACTAGCCATTCGAGATAGGTTCAATGCAAGGTCAATAACGGTATTCAAAGCGAGGAGAGCATTGCGAACGGCTCGACTAATGCATCTTGCATCACAGTGCATTCTCAGAGCTTAGGTTCCTTAACCTCGGTTATCAGCTATTAGGACTACTCGAACGTGGTAGGTAACAGTAGTAGATTTGTTTTTAATGCACCTTATCGCCAAGCTTTATCGGGTGACCGGGCCACCATTGAAAAGAACATAAAACAATGGCGTTTCAACTACTTTAGTCACTCGGATAAGATTTTAGTTGAAAAAAATAATAGGAGAACAAGAAACTAAGTCCAATTACCATATAAGTGGCATTTGGCCAAGTACATTAGAGATAATTTTGTAATTTTCCCTTCACCTAGCGGTTGGTGAGAAAAAAACACAAATTGCCATTTTATTTCGTATACAATAAGTTAATAAGGTTAGGTGAACGTCTATTATATTTGAATTATCCGATGATATATTATTAATGTTAGAATTGTAATGAAAAAATCATCAAAATATATTAAATTGGTCATGTGAGAAAAATATATAAATAGATGGAAATAATCGAAATATAATAGACTATTGAAAACGGATAAACCGATGTGGGCGGATCAATAAAAACATTGACAAGATACAATTGATTGAAGGAAAGTACTTATATGAATATACATCTTGTATATGATAATATATTGAAAACACGAAAATAATTGCATGAAAAAAACATTACGAAATTCCCTGGCACTCAGTGCATGTATGAATAAACATTTGAGAGTGAGATCTGTATCATTTTATCATGCAGTTTACCGAATGAACGAGTTCCAGACGGAGCGACGTGATGTATCTTTAAAATTTAAATTCAGCAGCAATAAAAATGAACACAACATATTCACAAACTTTACATATTGGTTTATGCTCAACTGTGATGTCGCACTTTAATTAGATACCTTCACACTGTTCGCTTATAATCATAAAAAATAGAAAATAATTACAGAAAACACTATTCGCAAAGCCCCAGACAATACCTAGTTTTACTACCCAGAAACATAGTTATAAAATCAACTGATACCATGTAAAATTTTCTTCAAACATCTCGTAATAATACTTTGTATAGTATAATCATATGCAGTCACGAGTTCATGAATCAAAGGTTTTAAACGAACCAACAAAGGTTTAAAGATGAAAGGCTTTAGAGTGAAGTCAACGCAACCAGTGATGCAACATGGAAATAGGAAAATAGGGGGAGCCTAGATACAGTGCATTGACCTGTCATTGTGTAGCTTAGCTGATAATAATTCATTTAGAGAATAGACAGAGCCATAATAAACTTTTTGGCACAAAATTAATGCAGATTAATTCCTTAAATAATTTATTCAATCACACGTATTTTATATCGACTTAGAAAAAAATATATTACATAAAAAAATATATACGAATTGTTTGGCAGAACTATTAAAGTTCCAGTAGTGAATCAAATAATAGAACATCTCAATTTGATAGGAACGAATGGAAATCATATACAATTATAATAATAACATAGAAGCAAGTAGTCAAATAGGCAATAAAGGTTAGGAAACAATTCGTGTTGAACGCGTTGCAGATAATGTTTGTTCAAATGAATTCGTCGTCACGGTATTAGATATTCAGTAAAATGATGTTCTGTGAGTGCATTGAACCAAAAACGTGGTTGATTACTAAGACACAGTCGGAGTCGTGATCAACACACACAGTTTTTTTTTGCTGACAGTAGCTTTTTGTCCATTTTAAGTTAATAACAATACGACAAACTCAGATACAGGGAATATCTCATCATTATTCATGTCGTATCATACAAAACATACCGTTGAATGATAGTAATGATATAAACATAATTTGTCAAAGTTCATCATCATTAAAGGCTATGGTGATGTCAGAATGGCAATACCTAAGTCGACATCAATTGATTGGCCAACATTGTTTGAGGCCGCCCTAGATTCGATACGTTGACAACTGATTTATGCTTATTCTCAGGTGTCAAAAGCATAATGCTGAGAAAAAAATATCCACCAATTGTACACAGACGGCCATAAAGATTATTGACATCGTCACCAACCAGTTCTGTAACTATGTAAAACAAAAGTCGTCATCCAAATATCAATGCTGCTGTATCATTATGAATAGATCTGACATTTAAGTGGAACTTAAAAATAAACGCGTAACAGTAGCATTTGTAGAAAAAAACGGAATGAAATTGGTGTATTGGTGGAGGCCTTGGAATAGATTTATAAAATCAGTAGTGGAGCAACGGCCCCCGCTGAGGCCAGTCATATTTTCTTAGCAAACACGAATACACGAGTCTCTTGTTTGCTCATGTAACTGCTCACAGTCAGGTGCTAAGTCCGTAATAATTAAGCGTCGCCATACACCAAGCACACAGGCAGCGTAGACCTCAAATAGAACCTCCAACTGTTTACTGCGAGTTATTTTCGGTCCACGTTTCGTTGTTTCGTTGCCGGACACGCTTCAGCGACTTCAGCTAGTTTCTCCGACCTACTTATTTTAAATACCATGAATATGAAAGTCGGAATTCTAATTATATTTTTAATTGTAACATCCACAGCAGTAAATTAAATTTTTATCTGTGCCCAGTTACTTAAAAGACAATCGCTATATTTTTTATTCCTCGCATTCAAAATGAAATCATTATAATCTAGATGGACTTTAAAATCTTACGTGCTGTTCTATAGTCGAAAAAAAAAACTTGCACATTCCAAACTTGATATGGACGATTGAAAAAAATATGTACCATAGAGCAATATATTGGTAATAATATCAGACACAATATGTCGATGACATGATAAAACAAATGAATCATATATACGGATCCTTGCAACATTTCAAATCAAACAGCTGATCTATTGAGAGTCAAGGTTGAGGAAAAAAACACATCGCAACATGTTCGCACATGTTAATACAGGTAATATGTAAAGGAAAATACAAATCGATTCACAAAACGCATGACATCACAGGTCAACTGATTGATGCAGACAGCTCCTTCATTAGCCTTCTTAGAAACAGTTACATAAATAAAGTAACCATATATGTATATTATATACACAATCGCGTGAAAGAATAAGCCTATTAAAATTCCAGAAACCTTTCTGAAGTGCCAAATAAGAAACAAAAGTATTGTGAACCAACGAGAGGCCCGTACCTATAATGTTCAAAGTACTTAGTCAAAATTATGATCAAAACAATTTTTATGTAATTTACGACTGTGTAAATTAAAAATTTTTCATACCCTTCCAAACGTTCGGCAAGCCTAAACAGCGGTAGCATTACGCAACAATGTTCCAGAAATTATTTAACAAACACGTGGTCCTTTTAAAATAAAACATCGTGTTGACTCAGCTGATCGGTGCATTGAACTTAAACAGGTAACATAATGTTTAATATATGAAAATTCCACGATACTTATTAAAATGCAAGGTCCGGATCACCGAATCACTGGCCGTCAGCTGATCGCACTTGATATTTCAGTCGTCGGACGTAAATTTAAGAGATTTTTATACGGACGATTTATATTTATTAATTAGCCCCGCCTCGAGAACCTGTTTTTAAATTTAATTACATAATTATATATAGCACAACGTTCAGGCATAGTAAATTTGTGAGCAATCAAGTTGTGCTACTGTTCAGCGATTATAACATTATTTATTGACCGGAATAAATCAATTAAATGCCTTGCATAGTAGATGTATGTTAACAGTAGTATATATTCTAACTGTCAAGAAGATGTAACCTTCGGATGTACAATATTGACTTTGGACGGGCGTGAAGCAACCATGGGCCTCATGTATCGAAAGTTTAAGTGTTAAGTAAATATACCATAATGGTTTTATGACATCATTCTCACATCTGATAATGAGTTGAAGGCTCTTCGACACTTAGGTGAAGGCATGGTAGCCCTAAGTTGGCCCCAATACCCCATGGCAGTGTTAAATACACAAACCTTCGATGGTAGATATATAAAAGATTAGTCCATAAGCTATAAAGATAGCATTTCGCAATGACTAACTGTCTTGGAGCTTACGAAACAGGTCATTGGAATTTAGAATCAATTTAGATTTTTATTTTTTTTTTTCTCTTGCATCCAGACAGCCAAATAGTGAACCGTGTTTTCTCTAATCGTATATGCATAAATAATAATTCACTAGTCTTTTTTGATATATAGCTCAATAATATATGCTGTTCTTGATTATTTTCGTCTGTCCGTTAGTTTATAACAAGCAAAAAATTGTTTGATATACTTTAATGAAAACTGACAAAGAATTTATTTTACAGTGATAAAGTAAAACTTCATTAATTTTAAAATAGTATACAGGGTATTGAGAGAGCATTTTTAAATTAAATAGACGAATGTTCGCAATAGCTTTGTATTTTTTTTTATAAAATCGTTTGTGAAGTTACAAAAAATATAAGAATTTTCATTAAATACTCTTCAAAAGGAATCTGTAGTATCAATAAATTTGATCGAAAGTGTTAATTTATCATTATCAAATATGCACAGACCCACACACACTAAAATGTACATTTAAACAGCTGAAGAAATTATCACTGACAAGTGCAATATTGATTCAAACTAAAAATGGACGCGGCTGAGATACGAAGAATGTAATTGAGATTAAAGTATTTGTAAAATTTTACACAGAATATTTTTACGTAATCAGTTACGTTGTTAAAGTCGAATCACATTAAATACTCTGCGGAGCGTCCTTAAAAAAATCAGTTATTTATATCGGTCGCTTCGAAACTTGGATAATTTTATTACTATAAAATCATACGCAACTTAACTCGCTACTACGACGGCAATCGTCTGATAACTATGGCTTATCAAAAGTCAACTAATTTGTACTGAATGTCACTGGGACGTGTTGTCCTTTGCACTATCAACCGACAGGTTGCAAAAGCTATCTAAAATTGCATTTACGACTTTCAAGACGTGATAACAGAAATATTTTTTAAAATTATATAAAAAAAAAACTATTTAATATTACTATCGATTATGTTGTCGTGGAAAATTTTAATTTAAAAACGATAACAGTCCTTTGACTAGCGTTTAAATAAATATACGATATAAATTTAAAAGTATGAAAATTAAACAACTATATACAAGTAATTTATTGTTTCGTCAAACCATATTCTCGGTTAACTCATTACTTCTTGGTATCTCATTAATTCTTAGAATCATTTTTTCTTCCACGACGTTAAAAAGTATAAGCAACAAAGACGCATATTTCATGACGAGGCGCTAAAATATTGGTTCATAAACGTAAATGAGCGAGTATAGTTTAATAAATAAAACAATAAAAAGCTGTGTGTATTGAAACAGATATCTATTATTTTCCGTTTGCCGGTAAAGATACACAGCTACCAGCTCCAAGATCCAAAGCGTTCAATCACCCCGACACAGCTTGTATTTTACTAGCGAAGAACTAAAATGCTAAACGCTGTCTTTGTCTTTGTTCTCATTTAAATGAACGTATTAGATGTACTTTTAAATTTACATTACAGTAGATATGTTTTATTTAAATATTGTTTATAGTCGCAATGCAAACTGACTAGCTAATTACTTGAGGATGAAAAGGCTCTTTGTCTGGACCCCACTGTTTAGAGAAAACGTAAGCAAAAAATATATATCTCGTTAGACGCATCTTAAGTATTTCTCAGTTAATGTTATGAATTTAATATACTTATTATATTCTCTTCCTTTAATATTGAAAGGAAATGTATGGCCAACTTATATATATGTATATCTTAATTAATTTTTAGTCCGAGCGTGCATAATATAATTGAAACACAATTGACTTTGGCATTTGACCCTGAATCCCGTGATTCGGTTACTTACTTGTCTTCTAATTAACATATTAATGTATCCTACATTACCGACGTCCGTAACTAACGAATAAAAATTTACTTAATCAAAAGAGGAAGAGAAAATTCATGTAACATATTAGATTTTAGTTGCAATAATTCACCGCTTTGTAATATAAAAGACACGGGTTAAAATTAAGTGCTAATTAAAAACTCCAGTTAAAGTATAAAGCTAATAGTTTAGATGCACGAAGTGGCCTTTAAAAGATGTTCGTCTTGGTTGAGATAGCGCGAGCTAGGTTCTCTTATACCTAGGGCGTCGCCCTTTCGCCACCTTCTACGGTCTACAGATTTCTACCTACATATAGCAAACTGAGCCGGAACTAAAAAAAACTCTATTTTATTGGTCGTAATTTATTTTACTCTTTACATTAGATTTATTTTCTTGTATTAGTTTTTTTGTATGTTACAGGAAATAATTATATGAATGGACGTACGTTTTAATTTCTTTAAATAAATTATTTTCCTAATCATCGTCACGTTCCCAAACTTTCCAAGAACTGTTAGTATTTTTTTGTGTTATAAAGTAACAGTTCTCGCAATCCAGGAAAGGTACACAAAAAATAGAAATCTGTCCAGCATCGATCGTGATTTGTCCGTCAATATCCAATACTTCAATACATAAACGATTTATTAAAGATAATGTCTGAGTGGTTTGATTAAGACAATTTCCTATGCTCTCTAGCAAGCTCGATCCGTTGCACATGAACGACTATTGCAATTGCAAAACTTATTTCATTTAATTCTTGATCAACGCAATAAAGTAATAATTAGCTATTAAATTCTTATTGAAAATCTTTTTGATTACATCATAAACTGTGTAAGGTATTAATAAATTCGTATGAGCTATTATTACAAAATCAAATGATAATACACTGATAACCCTTCCTAGAAAAACATGGTTTATAGTTGAATGGTTACAATGATTTTAGCATTACATACGTGTTTTATGATTTTGAACATTATATGTGAACATATAAGTATTAATTAATAAAATGCGGCTCTTATTTACCGTCTGTAACGAGAACCACCCAAGCGGAATATTTTTTTCTCGACAATTATAAAATAGGTATTGTTATAAAACTTTGATTTTTATAGTGAATAAAGTTTTTCTATTTCATTATTATTTTTAATATATCGCATACGATAGGTGTACGATAGCTGCAGATTGAGAAAGTTAAGGAAAATTGCAAGAACAAGCAAAGCCTACTTTCTAAGCTTCATGGAAAGTCTCGGCGTTGAATTTAACGAAGTTTTTAACGAAGAAATCCCCCCAAAAAAATGTTTACTTACTTCCAAAAACACGAAACTAAAAATTAAATGCATAAATCTAACTAGACTAAAAAAATTAACCATTTTGAATTTTGAGCATATAAAATCAATGAAACAAAACAATGAACCCTATGAAAAATACAAGTACCAATCAAACTTGGACCCTACAATGGTTTTCATAAGTACATAGCTGAATAAGATAAGGTACATAAATAGGTCACATTATCATTGTCATATTTATCAGTCATTATACAATTACCCATGAACTTGGATAAATCAGAGCAATAAATTTTAAATATATACATAAATTATCTTTGAACATAAAAATAATTCATAAACTTAACACAAATATAGTAAACAAATTTAATTTCTGATAAACAACTGGAATTTTAGATCAAATAAAAATTTTGTAACAGATTACTTAAGTAATTATTATGATTACTACAATATGTAGCTTGTTTAATTTTCTATATTCTCTGTTGCATCAAAATAGTAAATAAAGATTATCTATATACCAATTCATAATGTACATAATGTATTTATATATAAGTCATTAAATTATTAAAATAATTATCGACTTATATAGAAAAAGGGTTCTAATTACACTAATTTGTTAATTGCCTAGCAATAACAAGATTATATGATTATGATTCATGAAATTTTTAATGATTTAAACAAAATACATATCATTAAATATAATAATAATGTTAAAATTACTTATGAATATTGGTAAGATAAAGAAAAACTAAAACATTATGCAATATTTAATATTGAAACAAGTTTTTAAATCAATATCTAATATTACAAATACATTGGATTACTTCTAAGGCATTGAAATGATACTAAGGGTATCATATTCCGTCAATAGTAGATATTGAATGATATTATAAAGCAAATAAAAGGTCATTTATATGAAAAATTTTAATTTCTATTGACATAATATTTTGTTCCTATTAAAATAATATTATCTTGTAATATACTTCCATATACCATTGATATTTTTAATCCTACTAGTATTATAATTGCGAAAGTTTGTGAGTGTGTGTGTATGTTTGTTCCTTCTCACGCTCAAACGGCTGAACCGATTTTTATAAAATTTTGTATACAGGAAGTTGGCGTCCAAGAATAACATATAGGCTACTTTACATCCCAGAAATCTCAGAAATCCGCGGGTAACACCGCGGGGCGCAGCTAGTTAATTATAATTCTACTAATTTAAAATTAATTATTCTAGTAGAATGCATTAATTATAAATGCGTTATTATGACTGATTGTTTTTCTATTAAAGTAATGTTAAATTAAAATAATATAGGATGGAGATATTGCATACATAAATTTTGCCGATCACATGACTATACCTATATTCAACAGGGTGAATTAGGCAATCCATATATAATAAGTGTAAGAACAGAAGTAACGCTTGTATGTATCTTTATATGTGAAATAAAACTATTAAAGCTTGAGACATAAAAACATTAAAAGTCCATATAATACTGCTGTCATATGGACTTATATAATTTTGTATGTATATATAGAAAAAGCATATTTGATATCTTATATTAATCAATGAGGAAAAATCTTTAAAAATATATTTAAGACTTGAATTTCTCAAAATCCATATTGAAAATGTTTTTTAAAATAAAATAAAATAGTTTACTTCCATGAAACTTTAAAACTATTTGAGGCTATTTTACACACAAAACATATGAAATAAATATAATAATATCAAAATAATTAAACAACTGAGTATTTGATAATATTCATAAAGTGTTACTATTCAATAATATCTTTTGTGTGTTTAAAATCAATAATCATAAACAAAAATATAAATAAAGAATTACCTTGAAAACTTGTTCGCCAATTATTTTCCAATCTGCATGGAATAAATCTGTCCATAGGTTCAGGCCTGACAAACACTGACTGTCTCCTGCTCACAGGGCTGCACTGCTGCAGCAGCCTTCTCTCATATGATCCACTGAACATTTTGGTCTTTCACAATATCTGGACAAAGCTATTTATAATCGGGGATTATTATAATGGAAGAGTCAAGACTAGATTGTTTTCCAAAATATCTTCAAGCTAATCAGTCATGATCTTTGAATACTAAATTTCGATGAATACGATGCTAGTGGCTCAGTGTGCAAGGAGACAACTGATCCCCTCGACTGCTAGCAATCTTTTGATTTGAATGCATCTTCACCTGACTTGCCTGATAGCTGTTATGTTTATCAATAAACTCCGAATAGATGATTCACAGGCGACCAATAATAAAGTTTCACTAATTATAGGTAATATTGATTATTTTAGAGTTTTGCTTATAATTTTGAGCGTTTCTTTTATTACAAATAGTATC
Source organism: Danaus chrysippus (assembly GCA_916720795.1). NCBI lineage: Eukaryota > Metazoa > Arthropoda > Insecta > Lepidoptera > Nymphalidae > Danaus > Danaus chrysippus. The sequence goes on from CAKASE010000074.1 coordinate 4,953,196, forward strand.
TTTCCCGTTCTATCTTTGGCATAAAGCGCTGTGTTGCTATAAAATTGTCATGTCAACATTCAAATAAAACCGTTGTATCAACATCATTACTATAATCTGTTGTAAAAATGATAAACAGTGTTCATTGAGAGTATATTACAACTTAATTACTTTATTAAATTTAAAATACATAGATACATACTAAGTGGTTTCGTCTCATTATGATTTATTTGAAAAAACAATATCAATAAATGTTTTCATACTTACTGAGGACTTAGAAAATTTTACGTTAGATAAATACAAATTAAAAATAACAACCACACCAACAAAAAAGGAAAAGTTATAAGTTCAAAAGAATTATTTTAACTCATTTTTAGTATTAAAAACAATATTGTTTTTGCTAAGTTTGTGATGTCGATAATCTGTGGTGTTCTTTTGGTTGGAGTATACTGTGTACTGTGTTGTGTTATACTTGACTTCTTGTCAATATTTAGAACAAGATGTTTTAAAATACATGGTATAGTATGTAATTTGTGATTAACAAATTAAGATAACGATTGATTATTGTAACTGCATAAAAACTTTTTCCTGTTTTTCCAGTTCAAATATTGAACAATAAATATTTTTCATTTACATTGCATACATTTGTGTACATTTAATTACGTCTAAATTGATATCAAATTACAAGATAACCTATAATTTTACTGTATTTATATTCTTATCATTAACTTCCATGGATAACCGGCGTAAATTCCCCCGGAATGAAGAGAGAGATCGCGAAGATGTGCCGGTATACTCGAGACTTTTTATAGTTTGTGATCGCAATCTAAAAGAAGATAATTTTAGAGAAGTATTCTCTAAGTTCGGTTATATAGAGGATGTACGTATTCCCAGAGATCATAAAACAGGAGAACCTAAAGGCGTTGTATTCATAAAATTTTCTAAAACATCCGAAGCGGCTCTGGCATTGGAAGAAATGAATCTTAAAGTAATGCCATATTCTAGTAGACCGCTTAAAGTGATGGTGGCTGCTAATAAATCGGATATACAATCTGAAGACCACAGCAATGAGAAATATCGTAGATTATTCTTACATATTCCCAAAGACATGAATGAAGATATGCTTGAGGAAAATTTCAAAAAATACGGACACATAGATGACGTTCTTATCCAGAGAGACAGGAATACAAGAGAACCAAAAGGTTTCGCCTATATAAAATTTCGAAAATTTTCAGAAGCGGCATTTGCATTTGAGCAATGTGAGAAAAAATATAGAGCCATCTTCGCTCAACCTAAAGGTGCTAATAGACGGCCAGAAACAAGTTATGAGACTAATATTAATCACTTAGCAATGTCTTCTTCAAATCAGCGGAACTCTATCATGACTATGATGAATGTACAGCCCAGGGGGTACACCCGAGTTAATTTCATGTGCAGTCCATACCTCACACAAATGCATGTAGAGTCATTATTTGATATTGTACCCGGGCTTGTTGATTTTCGTTACTTTGTCGACTTAGTAAGAAATTTCAGTAAAGGTTCAGCCCAGTATTCAAATCCGGTGTCAGCGGCGTACGCTGTTGAGAAGTTAAATGAATTTGAATATCCTCCGGGTCAAAAAATATTCGTTAAGCCAGCTGATACAAACTTCGACAGCCATCCACGTAACCAGGAACAATCGTTCTCTGATATACCGAATGCTGTCAGTAATTTGAGAAACGCTATCGCTTCAACTGCAAATTCTTCTTCACCTGATCTGGTACAACTTGCTGAGGCAATAGCTGAAGCGTCAAAATTAATAAAAATGGCCACAGCAGGAGTCTCAGATGACAATATTCCTGATAGCAATGATTTGAATTATTGTAGCGTAAAGTTACCACCCACCCAACCATTAGCTGATATTGACAGTCCAGTAGCTAAGAGGTGCTTCCTGGTCTGCAAACCTCAGCCACCTCCACTTACAGTACTGCGTGATATATTCTGTAGATTCGGTAATCTCATCAATGTATACACACTGCCGCAGAAAACTGTAGGCTATGCTCGTTATTCTAAAGCGGAGTCAGCTGATAACGCAATACAAACGTTACACGGCGCCGAAATCTGCGGCATCCGTATGAAAGTCTTAGAAGCGGAGGATGAAGCGCCCTCCAAAAGAATGAGATATGATCATTAAATTCAATAAACAGACCGACCGGACATAGGACACTACTAGTGTAGACTAACAGACATCATGTACTTTAGACATAATAAAAGTATACATTTACAACAGACAACACTCTTTATTGCTATAAAATAATTTGTAAATGATTTTATAGCTGACATTCCTTAGTATATTTGACAACATGAAAACGACAGTTCAGAAACAAGTTCCCTCCATGTCAATAAAATGACTGAATCTATTTACATTTTTATTCAGGCATAATTATTACATTGCACACAGCCATATTGCTTGATGACATATAATTGACTTTTACATGGTATTACTCCGATTCAACAATAGCTTGGTACATCAGCGGCAGGAGATGATTCTTGTACAATGGGTGTTTTTCTCCGTGTGTTATTTTGATAATCTTCTCAGCACATTTGAACTGCTCCAATGCCCCCGCTAGATTCATTTTATACAGCAATATCTTTCCATACTTTATATGCAACAATCCCAATAAGGGATGCAATTCGCCGTAATAAAACCTGCAAAGAGAGTACCGTTTGTCATTAGGCGGTTTTAATTTCTCGTCATTCAGATAGCGTTAATTATATGGCAGTAAAATTAAAAGACTATCTACGGCTCTCGCATAATTAATTTATTTATAGCTTTAAATTATGACCGCAATAAAAATGATTTAATAATGAAACGTAACATAAAATCAGCCTGTTGCTGCTTTGCTTTTTTTTGGGCATTATAATGAGTTTATTTTACAAGGTAGGTACTCAGCATAAATTATCCTCATAATGATACCATTATACATTAAATTTGCATAAAACAAAAGAAACACTGTATTTACCGGACCCTTTACCTGATTAATACATAATTGTGTAGACATTAAATCTGACTAAACAAACGGAAATGTAAAAAACAAACTTTAATGTTGTAATTGCTGTGAGTATCATAAAATTAAATTTTTCCATTTGTAAGAAATTACTAACTGATTCCAAATATACTTAATTTTTGCATGTAAACTTACTTAAGTATTAGATGAGAAACTTCAACAAAATTGCTTCAAACCTTGAATTATTTATGCTATCATAAAATCTATTGTCATATGTATATTAAATGAAGACAAACGACGATAGATGGCGCTGTTTATTACCCTATAATATATTATATTTGATGGCCGTGGAAGAAACTTTATTTTATTACCTGAAGCATGGTATTAATTTTTCAGCATAAACACAGGCTTGTTCCCACAGCTGGACTAGTATTAGAGCGTCGAAGGCATTATCCAGAGTCTGTGCGTACATAACATTCAATGGATGCAATACTCCCTCTTGTTTCCCTAAACAATGCTTGCATATGTCGACATCTAGTGGCGACGTTAAGAATATCATGATATAAACACTTTAATTCAACACTTTAAAATCTTTCACAAAAAATATTTTGAAAACAAAACTAATGAAACTACAATGATTTAGCCAGTATGGAAAGTTTTTAATTATTATTTAATTGAGGCACACACAATATTTTGTTTCATTACTTGAAACAAAACAAAAATGCTAAAGGAGCTTTCTAGCGATTTGAGTGACTATCAAGAAGCCATTTTAACAAACTTTAATTATAACACTCAGGTTGCAAATTCTACCGTAAAAAGGAAATATCTACGAATTTATTTTCGTAGTGTAGGAATACTTAACAATTTTGGATAGGGTTAAACCTTTATAAGTAAACAAATCCAGTTTTGGACATCCAAATAAACGAAAAGAATAATCTTCAATGTCGTCAAAGTTAGTATACCTATTAAAACTATTGCTTCATTTATATAATAGAAAAATTTTCAAAGGATACAAGCAACTGAAGTCTCTTTCATATTCTCCAAATTGACTTCACTTTCCCCCATGGTTTTTATGAACTTATCGAGATCATTCCTCATAAACTCGGTACCACATTTTTCACAATACACAGATTCATCAGGCAGTGGCAGAATTCCATTAAACGTCGGTTCCTTGCATCCATTACTAACTATTCTATCACTATCGCCATTTTCTATTGCCTTCTCTTTCTGAACCTTTTCGACTAATTTCAAATTTTCCCGCCATTTTATATTTACTGGGTGTTCACAACCAGCTTTGAGACATTTAGCCGCGTGCACGTATTTTATATGGTTTTCGTCTGAAATTAGACATAATTAAGTAAATACCAAATTAACACTTCCCTATTTTAAAGATAAAAAATATTTTCGAAGTCATACCAGCATGCAAATCGCCTGGCGTTATGAAAATATGTATATTTAAGAGAAAAAGTTAATCGAGTAGCGAGAGTAAATAAAATATAAGTACAATATTTATAACAATACTATGGTTATAATAAGTTTATACTTGTTCTAACTGTTTAAACTCGATACAGAAACATCACAGGCAGAGTCTGTGCTCGTAGGTTTTTATACTAATTATATAACTGGCAACACAGACAAGCACAGATTCAGCACAAAGCACATCTAAAGCATTACCCAAGCACCTGTCACACTGGCACAGGAAATAGTAGCTCTGACGCAGTTCCATTTGACGTTCGTAAGGCGTCTTCATGAGGTCTATGTAAGATATTCTAATCTGAAAATATATAGTAATTATAATTAATATTCAATAACTTATATTTATACTTATTCTATTAGTCATTACACTTAATCAAAAAAGAAACTACCTGTAATACTCATTTCATATACATAGTTATTACCACACTTGGTACAAACTTCAACATTATAAAATAGCCATTTAATATTTTTCTTCAAAATACCTAATACTTTGTAGAGGCTACGTTATATATATTTTTAGTTTAATAGAAATTATTTTATTTAACTATTTTTAGCATGGCATTGCACAAAGAGTAATGTATTGAATGTATTTTAGGGCATGAAATTTGGACACAGAGACATTATTAAATAAAGAATATGAGAACAAAATGTAAAACCACTGAGAGCTGCTAGTATTATTATAAGAATTCCATATTAGGTAGCATTTTTGAATATCTCATTTGAACACTCAAGGATGGCATAATCAGATTCATTTCATTGAACAGAAAGCTGTCTAAGAACATGAAAAATATATATGTATATACCCTCAACATGAGGAACTTTATAAATTAAGCTCATTAGACCTCAGATATTTCACAAACTCTTAATTAAAATATTTAATTATCTGAGTATATATTTAAACTATGAATTCTATATATGTACATTTGGTACATGTAATAATATTCTAACCTTTTTCCAATCCAAGCAATTCATGTCTTTCAAAGCTCTTATATTGATGGTCTTTCCATCGAAGACAGCTACAGCATTTGGATTGCAACTATGGTCTATTATTGATGAAGCCAGATAAATCCCTGTTCCTATGGAATTCATCTCAATGTCCAATATTGTAAAACTATTTATAACCATCTGAAAATCAATTAAGACTATATATTATATATAATTTTGATGATATTTATATATGTATTTTGAATTCAAATGCCATACCCTTCCATACAATCCCATAAGATCAACAGTGTTAGGCAATGAGATGTCTTTCAAGTATTCAAATAGCACCATACACAAAGTAGAGAAATGATCCATCCTTTTCTTGTCCGATTTAAGATCAGAATAATCTGAAAAATATTTTCATATATATACATTTAATCTACATACATTCCTTATTATTATTGTTATGTTAGTACTGGTATCTAGTTATTATTGCTCAATTATTTATAATTGTATATATATTTGGTTAATAGATTTCATGATAATATTATGTTTGTTGCAAGATGTAGCACAAAATTTTTAGAAAATTATACATAATATGTATTTCTATTATCTGCATATACTTAATGCTATATAAGACTTTCGCCAGTATTAATTTAATAAAAACGAATATTTTTGTATTTCATTTCCTTTTCTTAGTATTTTAATTACATATTCCCGAGTTGTTGGGTTACATTGCATCAACCGTGATCTCAGGCAGACGTGATAAAAATGTATGTCAGTTGGTCGTATTATTTGTCATCTACAGACAACGATTTCTTAATTTCCTGGAGTACAGCTTTTTATACCCTTGTATCAGTATTACGAGATTGACCCATTATACTTAACAAGCACTTTACACATAAACCCTCGTTCACAGCTGTTATTACGTACTATATACTGGGTGGCGCAAAAGTAAAGACCCTATTTGGTTCAGCTATAACATTTTTTTCTAAATGAGAAAACTAGATTTAGGTTTTTTTTAAATGTATATTTGTGCCATTAAATTTCGTACCATTAGGATTTAAAGATGATGTCTTTTAAATGGTGACCTCCAGAGTTGATACACATTTGAGCCCTATTTATGACATTTTGCATAACTTGCCGTAACACTTCCTGCGATATACTCGTTATTTCTTGACGAATGTTTTCTTTTAGAGCTGCGAGAGTCTGTGGCTTGTTCACATACACCCGAGATTCCAAAAACCCCCAAAGAAAGAAGTCTGGACTGGTCAAATCGGGTGATCTTGCAGGCCAAGGCAAATCGCCAAAACGAGAGATAACTCGGCCTGGAAAAGCGTCCTTCACTAAGTCCATAGTGTCGCGTTCTGTGTGTGCCGTAGCGCCGTCTTGTTGAAACCAGATGTAACTTTGAGTGGGTGTAGAGGTGTTTCTTGAATAATGCGCGGATTATCAGTGCCCCAGAACCGAGTATTCTGCTTATTGACATGCCCTGAGAGATGGAAATGCGCTTCGTCACTCATAACCAATTTTGTGTATCAACTCTGGAGGTCACCATTTAAAAGACATTATCTTTAAATCCTAATGGTACGAAATTTAATGGCACAAATATACATTTAAAAAAAACCTAAATCTAGTTTTCTCATTTAGAAAAAAAGTTATAGCTGAACCAAATAGGGTCTTTACTTTTGCGCCACCCTATGCAAATTCACAGTAACTAGTAAAACTACAGACTTCATTTAAATATATTAATTCTAATAAACTCACGCGACATGAGATCCTTCCACACCCTGAATGAAGTCGGTGTATAATAAGCCTTATATGCACCGCCGTTACCACGTTGAAGACGATTCAGAATCCTGGCGAGAAGGCGAGCTGCATCGGGTATAGTTTTAGGAGCTATCCTCTTTAAATTAGCACATTCCCACTGAAAAATATTTACATATATTATTAGTATAACGTATGTTATCATTTAACTGAAATTGTTTTGGCAAATTTATATTGTAAGTTCGATTGCGGTTGTTGCAAAATAGCCGAAAACTGGAGTATGTAGTTGTTAAATTAAAAAAAAACTAGTAGTATATCCGAAAACCTTTGTTTTAATTACTTATAGCTCAACCTTGCCTTAGAACTACTGTGCAAAACCGACACTTATTTAATAATATAAAACTGAAAAATTATTCAAGTATGTAATAAGATTGATAACTATAAATAGTGTAACTAACCTAACCTAATACTTGAACAACAATTTAAGTAGTTTTAAGATAAGGAGCGAATTGTCCGTATTAATGAATCATACGCAACAAAAATCACTAAGAGAGGACTTTTCGAAATATATCCGCATTTTCTTCACAGATTGCTGACAATATAAATTTCATGGCAAATAAATTGCTATGGATAGTAACTATTTATCATGAATGAAACACTATTTTTCTATTTTAAACAAAACATACCAATATCACGAGATATGGCACGTAGCCACGAGTTACATCTGGAGTTTATTTAACCACTCAAATGGTAGAATATAAAGCATACAGTTTATGACAAATCAATTCCTTTTAAGATAATTCTATTCATGTTTATTAACATCTGGCTTTTATATTCGAAAATAGAAGTTTTTGTTCAATTTATAGTAATAAATTAAATTGTATTTAGTTATTTCAAATAAATAGTATTACAACAAAATTTTATATTAAAAGTATACACTATGCTTTAACCAACAATAGTTTGTTTTTACTTTTATTGAGTTTGATCCTGCTAATCTGTAGTATGCCTGACCCGATTTTGATGGGAATTTCACTAGCAGGTAGGTAATATTATAAGGGGTAACTTAGGTAACTCTAGGCAATGACGAAATGCTCAATTCAACTATATGTCTGATAAGCTTTAACACTTTCAACAAAATTATTTTATTATGCAAGAGTATTAAACTGAATGAGAAAATTAATAATATACAGGGTGACTGGTGAATTACTATCAATATTTAAGGAGAATACTCGGTACATGATTCTCATTCGAATTATGTAAAAAAAATAGGCACTTAATTTTTGACAAAATTTCCGTATAAATAAATAAAGTGTTGACACGTTCCAAGTGTACCAAGTGTGGACGCGTGCGGCGGCGTGCTGATACAACACCACGCCGCCGCACGCGTATGTGTGAGTGTGTGTGTATACCTAATCTGTAGGGTGTTCACACGATGCGTAATTAATTACATAACTTTTGGTTAACTTTACTTAGAAGTTTATTATTATTTATGTTATATTAATTTTTATTTTGTCATATATGATCGTCAAATATCACGTCCTCAAGTATCGATAGTAATTCACCAGTCACCCTGTATAATTCAAATAGTCTATACTATGCAGGAGAAGCCACAGCCAACATCCCTTTTTATATATTTATTAACTTTCCGCCCGCAGCTTCGCCCGCGTGTAGTTCAGTTATATCACGTTTCCAAGAGAACCTTTCAAAAGTCTGGGATAAAAACTATCCGGTTTTCTTTCTCAAGGTCAACTTTATGTCTGTACCAAATTTCATTAAAATCAGTTCAGTGGTTTAGACGTGAAAGCGTAACAGACAGACAGAGTTACTTTCGCGTTTATAATATTGGTATATATGGGATATGGATTAAATACATTTTATACATTTAATTACTTTTTCATGTTACATTACAGTGCCTGTTACATTATGTGTACAGGTGCTTCATAATCATCAACAATATTTTATATGTACTTCAATGTTATGTTCTAGTTTTTGAGTTGTTCTCACATACAAACATTTATTTATTTATGTAATGAATTTCAATAATGAACAAAGGTCATATTAAAGAAAAATCAAAATTCATATAAAAAGTACAAAAATACGAATTATTGAAGAATTTTTTACAGTATATAAAATTTTATATTTATGAGTGTATACATACATTACCTTGTGATCTTCCCAGGCATCTTTTTGACAATTTCTATTACAGTAGTGGACAAATTGGCAGCCAGAACACTTTAACACCTTTCCTCTGAAATTATTGACACATTTAAAGATGACTTACATACAAATAGCTTAAGAAATCAGGATTTGAATCCCTTAATTATACAAAACTGAGTGTTGCAATATTGTTCTGGAATGTTAGTAATTCTTTTGCTATTAATTTATATAATTAAGTAATTTAATTTTCATTAATCTCATTTGGAGAGTAAAAATGATGTTATGATTATAATAACCTATGAAAAATTCACTTTTTTCATTAAACTTTAAAAAAAATTTATATTATATTTAAGTTTTTCTTGAGGACAATTTTAGATAAAACCATATTTATCTGGTCACAGAAATAATAATTTAAATAAATAGTACTATTTTCATAAAAAATATTTAAAAGAAAAACATTAATTGGTGGTAGAAGTTTATCTAGACCACATTAACACCCCTCAGGTAATTTAAATAATAATGAAACATTAAATTCAAAAACAATACTTACCTTTCTAAGCAGAAATCACACCGACTTCCCTTTTCTTTGGATGATAAAACATAAGCAAAGGGTTCTTCCGATAGAATAAGATCACCGGTCTTTACAGCGTTTATATGTTTTAGCTTATACATAATTATTATTTTAGACTATAACAGGTCTCATTAAACTATCTTTATTATCTAATAAGTCATAAGCGAAAAACCTCAAAAGAAATCTTTGTGGAATGTAAAAAATAGTATACGCTAACGTCGAGTTACGTATGAAGTCTTAAAATATTGGCTTCACCTGCGGTTCTATATTTAATCTCTCGGTTTCATTATTTATAGTTCAAAAAGTCTACCGCATCCGTTACGACAAATATCATTTCACAAATAAACAAAATTGCTACTAATAATAGTTCTCGGATACATTGTATAATTCATAAAAGCTACAATTGTCAATTTGTCACTTCATAAATGTCAGTCTGACAAAGAGTAATACTTGGTTGGAATCATGTCTTTTGATATCTTCTATCTTCTATATATATAAAAATGGATTGCTGTTCCTTAGTCTCGCTAAAACTCGAGAACGGCTGAACGGATTTATCCTATGTTAGTCTTGAAATGTTCGTGGAGGTTCGGGGAAGGTATAAAAGCAGAAAAAAATTGATTCATAACTTGGAAAACCATAAAAACAGCCCTTTTCTATTTCCCATACAAACGTTTTTTTTTGACATTTGATTTGACAACTAACTAATGTCAATAACTTTGTCGCACTTCAAAACACAGGTAAACTCCAAAAATATAAATAAAAAAACGTACTAGATATTTCTTGATTATAGGGCGATACGAAGTTCGCCAGGTCTTCTAGTAATGTATAATTTTCGTTTTTTTTAAATATGATCAAATTTACATTTATAAATTAATTAAAATTAGAATAATACTTTCTTATCCTGTTATTGATAATTGAATTCTTTATGTTTATATCTTAGATACTATTATACACAATATATAAATTAACTCTGAACAGATTTAAAATAAAAAGGGTATTTTATTTAATTACCTGTAGTTTTTCATAGCAATATTACTCAGTGAATATATAACATGATATCTAATATATAAAATTCTCGTGTCACAGTTTTCGTGCCCATACTCCTCCGAAACAACCTGACCGATTTTGATGAAATTTTTTGTGCTTATTCGGTAGCTATGAGAATCGGCCAACATCTATTTTTCATCCCCCTAAATGTTAGGTGTAGTCCACCCCTAAATTTTTTTTTTTTATTTTTTAGACAAAATTTTTAATTACTATTTTTTTATGATACAACGTACAAAAATACATACAATCCTAAATTTTCACCCTTCTACGATCAACCCTTATTTTTTAATAGCTATTTTAGTAATTTAATCATTTTTCATCTCCGGTCGATAACTGATCAATCGTCATTTAATAAGTTATCCCCGCCAGATATCTACAGGTGTCACTTCTGACCCAGTAAACAGCACGGAGTAGGGATGAGAACGAAGCCGGTCTTCTGTTTCTCTCACACAATTAGACTTCTCTCACTCCCTACACAGTTGTCGGCCATCGTTATTGTTTGTGCATCAAGTGTAGTAGTAACGTTGACAATTATTATTTTGCTAGCTCAGTGTAACTCTCATATTAACTATTAATCATTCCTAATCACTTCAAAACACGGAGATTTATGGCTTTAATAGGTAAACTCCAAAAATATAAATAAAAAAACGTAACAGATATTTCTTGATTATAGGGCGAAACGAAGTTCGCCGGGTCTTCTAGTTATATATAATAGGGACCGGTGAATTGCAACAAGTCGCTCAACGAACGTGCTGTCAAACTCAAGTCATAAGTGACATATTTACTAGAAGAATATTTATTTCACGTGGGTTTTCAATTTTACATATATATTCAAAAGTTTAGCTAATGTTATTATTATAGTAAGTGAATTAACTGTAACTGGATATGTCTCTTGTATTAACAAAGGCTGCTTTAGCTTTAAAGAATGCTGAAAGTAATTTTCAAGTGGTTAAGTTCGAAGCACATAAACCTAAAAAGAAAACTGACACCGAAAGTGATATAAATCTAAATAAGAAAGAAACTCAAACACCTCAGTCGAAAAAGGATGTCGATTTAAAGAAAATACGTCATGAAATCGTTAGGTTTGGAATGTCGGGATTCAGTGGAACTAAAAAAGAAGAGGCAAAAATAGCTTTAGCAATCAGTTTAGGTAATAGTTGCATATATATTAGTAAATTATTTTTATTTATGTTAAAATTGCTCTAACATTATTGTTTATAAAATTTTAGGTGCCAAACCTCCCAAACGTGAATATATTAATTACAAAGAACTTATGGAAAAACGGAAACAAGAAAAACAGAAACTGCAAAATGAAAAACAATTGATGATGGCCAAAACTGTCCTTCATACAACAAAGAAAAAGAAGAAAGGAGTTAATAATGATGTTGGACATTTACTAAGCAGTTACGGCAAGGTAAACTGTTATAACTTTAGCATTTGTCTTAATATTGGTACTAGTATTGCTTTGTAAAGTTTGAAGAAAATATGAAACATATAAATATAAATTTTTTATTCTACATACTTATATAGAATGATGATTACAGGTGCAGAAGAAGGATTTAAAACAAAAATCGGAAAAAGGAAGTGGTAAAAAGAAAAAGAAATAAAATTGTCTTCAAGTATATTTTATTTTATTTCAAATATAACTCACATGTGATACTGTCTAAGAGCAAAATAATGTTTTGGTAGCTACTGGTATTAAATGGGTAACACTGAATTTGTTTAGAAGTGGCCATTTAGAGACATTGCTAATGAAAACATTTTTGCATTACAATTTTGGAATTCAGGTAACTTTATGTAGAATATTGCATTAATTATATACATCAGTGCTTGGTGATGCTTGATAGAGTGACCAATCAAGCTAGTGACCTAGACAAGCTTAAGCATTGGTAGAAGAAGCTGTGTACCTAATGGATTCTCCATACCTTAACCAATAACCAAAAGCATCTTTACATTGTCTGGTGTTGTCAAACGTTAGATAAGTTGAACAGTTATCATTCAAAAGCTGTATTTGACATTGAAACAGGTGATGAAAGCTGGATATATTAGTATGAACCCGAAACCAAAGGACTATCATCTCAGTGTCTTTCCTTTCAAAAATAGGCCAACTGACCAACTATTAATCAGAAGGGACTGGACTTAACTTTGAAAAACAATAAAAGTATGGCCAACTTTCTACATTAAACTGTTTATCATTTACTAAACATTTTCAGTGTTACTAAGTTATGTTATTCTTCTAAAGTAATACATTTATAACAATGAGAAATTCTCAGCTTTCTAATAGTTTTTGATTGATAAATGTCTTGTAATTAAGAGAACAAATAAAAACATGAATATAAATAAATTTATTACTTGTAACATGTTTTTAAATATCAAAATTAGTGAACATTTTAATTCTATGGATTTGACTAAAATATCAAGATTATAAATGTATGATACACTTATCCAATGTGATTGAGATATAACACTGTAAAAATGTTTGTTTTGCATTATTTTATTGAACACTGCCAAGGGTATTTGGCTTTTAGTTTTAAAGTTTCAAATTCCTGAGTAAAAAGTAACATAAATTAACTCACTCTTGACTTATTTCTTTAAACTTTTCCGCCTTCAATTATGACTGAAGAATTTTAAACTATATGTACAGTGTTTAAAGTAGTTTCAGACTTGATTTTTAATGTTCAGCATAACTTCCAGTAATATCTTAAAAAATAACTAAAGCCAGTATTTACTATTTAGTTTTCAAATGCAAGGTGATGCTTAAATGTTGCCATAACAAAATTACAATGGTTCAGTAGTAAATTAATTATAATCAGTCATGAAAATCATTTTAAGGTTTATAGTATTCTATAATTAGTATGGCATAGATGGCACCACTTGTAACAACAGAGCATTCATAGATATCAAGTCTCATTCCAGGATTTTAAAGCACTAAGTATCCTTAAAAACTTTCAAATATAATATAACAATTTATCATTACAAGTTTTTATGCATCATGTACATGTATGTAATTAGAGCTCTGTGGTAGAAATCCTTTAATTCATATGTTTTGTTAAATTTCTTTTGTGAAAATAATTCAAGTCAGATGTAACAATATGTACCAAAAAAAAGAGGACAATATTTGATTGCTTAAAAATAAAATTATTTATTTAAGAAATTCTTATTTTAGATGGATTTTCCTCTAATTTACAGCAATACTGCTTTGTCTCATTAAAAATATTATTTAAAGGAAAGAAAAAATAATACAAATAATGGTAATTATTATATATTTCATAGTATCTAAGTATAATAGTTATATTTACAACACCAAATATTAACATAAATATAGTAATATTATGCAGGCAAGTTTAATTTTTACAATAAATTAAAAATGTATATAATAACATAAAAATTCATTATCAATTGTTAAACATACGGTTCAAAATACTTAATAGCAGTCGTCATAGATTTCTCGTTGATTTTATTCGTTGCGATGGGATTCTTAAATCTCATTTTAATGTCCTTAGGTTTTAACACGCTTTTATGATTAGCACTCGGCGGTCGCATACCAAGGTAATTCTTGTTATGGCTAAATATAGACTTAGAACTAAGACCAGACGTCTCTAGGAAGAAATCAAACGTGCCCTTAGATTTTTTCATGTTGTTCGTTTCAGTATTCTTATTAATCATCATTCTCGGTTCACATTTCACGGTGTTGTATGAACCGCTGTTGCTTCCTGAAGAGTTACTTGATTCAATATCCGAATTCCTCACTGATTCAGTCTCAACATTTTCTATATTCGATAAGAGATCAGGTTTATTTGACAGTTTGGCACTTTTATGAAAACCCTTTGGAACATTTTCGTTGCTCTGATGATGTGTATTTGGTTTTTCGTTGTCTTCAGTAGTATTATGCTGATTGTCTGTTTCAGGTACGTTGGTGAGATGTTCCGTCACTACATCGGAGACGGAGCCATCACTGCTTCCAGAGCTGATGCGGTACTCTTCCGCGACTATAGTCCCGAGTTCATCATCTATCTTGAACTCCTCGAAATCTTGTGACAGATCAAATTTATCAATGTCGTCTATGTATTCACTTTTGCGAGGCTCAATTTTCCCGGGAACCTGATTGAATTGGTTGTCCAATTCGGTCAAGTTAATGTGTTTACCGCTTGTCTTGACGCCTTTGTTTATTTCTGAAAGAATA
This sequence comes from Danaus chrysippus, assembly GCA_916720795.1. NCBI lineage: Eukaryota > Metazoa > Arthropoda > Insecta > Lepidoptera > Nymphalidae > Danaus > Danaus chrysippus. Next base: position 4,968,287 of record CAKASE010000074.1, read on the forward strand.
GAAGAAACTGTGTTGCCCATCTGAATTGAACCGCGAGGATCCAATTTTGGCTGCAAAGCATGAATGCTAAAATTTGCCAAGTAACTTTCAGTTGTTTGCGGAAAAGACCTGTGATCGTCATTAGGCTTTTCATCTTCATCAGGAATAATGATTTCTGTGACCTGTGGCAGTTTGGGTATATCTTTGTCACTTATTTTGTTCTGTATTCTAGGTAAGGACACCACTTTAGCCACGTTATTCCTCTGATTAGCAGCATGAATGGGATACTGTTCATTATGTATTTCAACTGTAGGCTGCGTCAGTAGCAACTCTCTTTTACCATTACTGACTACTGGAACATTTATCTCTGAAATGGAACAGTAGTCCGGTTCTAAGTTTTTCATTGTAGCCACTTGTCCCGCATTTCTCGTCTTAACATCTGCAACCCGTTGATTAGCCGCAACGGCTTCAGAGTCTAATAGCTCCATCGCTGGTCTCATAGAGTTTTCAGCTTTCCATTTGGCTGATAAATTTTTTGGTTTAGGCGGCAGTGCAGGGGGAGTTCGTGGCACTTTTCTCTTATTGAATATCTTCATTGAACCCAGACTATTATCTTGAATTGTCTTTGTTTCCATCGTGTTGATAAGATTACGGTTTTCTATATTGGCAGCAATATTTTTCACTATAGAGCCTCTTATTTTAGGAACAGCGTTTTTCTCAGGTGTCGGCGGAGCTCTCATCATGGAAGCAGGATGTTCCTCAGCAGATTTTGTTATTATTGGTTCATATTCATTACTGTAAATGCTTTGAATTTCATATTGAAAGCCTTGGGCAGTATTTGGAACTTCATAGCTGTGTTCTGAAGCCGTCTCCAAACTAAATTTGACGATTTTATTAGCTCTCTTATCTGATCTAGGTAAGGTGTGGTTTGAGCCAATATTGGATCTAAATTTATCGTCATAAGAAATGCTATTTAAAGTCGAAAATTGAACTCGTTTAGTTGCTGCTTTAGGACTTGGACTTGGAGCTTCGCTTGATTTTGAATTGTCATTGCTACTATCATCTAAAGAATTCTGAAGTAGAATTTGATTGACGCATTCAAGAACAGGATTATTTCTGTAAATTTCATTTGGTGGAGTATCATCGGCGTCACTAGTGCTAGCGTACCAATTTTCGCTTATATCGCCGTTGATTTCATTATTTTTGTTTAAATTATTATTTTTATCATCAAACATGAATTTATCATTGTTATCATTCATTAAGACATTATTACAGAGCACTTCATTTTTGGCAGAAATAAGTTCAGCGTGTATCACGCCACTATTTATGCCTGCCATCAAAACGTTGTTGGCTGATTTGATATCATCAATATTAACTCTTTGGTCTAGACAGTCGATGTCTTGTTCTGGATCGCTGACATTGCAATACCATGGCTTCTCATCGCCATCATCACTTAGCACCTTATTTAGGAATATTTGTCTGTTCGTTTTTATTTCTTCCGAGGCTTGTCTTTTGATTCCATGGAGCCTTTCAATTTTGGTGGAATACGTCTTGTCAGAATCCGTGTAAACTTCTGCATCTTTTTTGGCTGCTTCATCAATGAGCTGATCTATTTTGAGTGAAGCCCTTCTTATATCATTTGCTATTTGATTAGCCGTGGCATCATTATCTTCTTCGTGTACTTGGTAATTCAGACTAACACATTCTTCTGCGCTACTGCTATGTACTTGGTTGTTATAATTCTTTTGTATATTTTCATTATTTTTACCGTTGTTCTTTCTGCCTGAGTATTTTCTTGATCTTCTAAATACATCTCTCCTTACAAAAGCTTGTTTGTTTTTAATGAAGGTACCCTTACTTCCCACGCTTACAGTGTTACCCTCTTCACTTGAACTTGAATTACCATATACTATATCATTCTTCGGAAGTTGGAAGCTTTTACTTAACCTAGTGTTCTTTTGGAAAGCCGGTGGTGATTTTCTTTCACGATAACTACAGCTTCTGACAAAACTATTTTGAAACCTAGAATCTGTGCTTTCTAGGCTCTGGAACTCCGGGTCCGTCTCTATATTGGTTTGTTCGCTCGTAAACCCAAGTAGTTGTTGACAGTTGCTGCAATAAGACTTCCGTGCTTTAAGTTTATTTATTTCTTCCTGTTGTGATTTTATAATTTTATCTTTCTGTTTAAGTGATACGTGTATTTGTTGCTGTTCTCTGCTCAGTCTTGATTCAAGTAGCACTAACGAGCGGAGGACTATTGCTAGCTGGTCCTGCCTTAATCGTCGTTCCTGGGCAGCTTTCTTGTCGCGAGCAGCAAGTTCTTGGGTCGCTTCAACCAACTGATGCCTCTGTTTGAGCACAGACTCCGACTGTTGCTGTAAGGCGCTCCTCACCGCGTCCAACTCCCGTCTCAACTCCATAGCTTCTGAACTGCTATCCATCTGAAAAATAAAAATACATTGTTAGCATTAAACAAGAAGGTTCGCCAACTCTTTAATGTCAATGGGATAAACATCGACATTTAAGTCTAAAAGACACTTCAATAGAACGACTATACAACAGTAGATATACCTAAATGTCAAGACCGATAGAATCACGTTTTCATCAAAATAGTAAAAAGCATAAATAAGATGAATTGCTCCAACGTCTAATGTATATTGTATTATGTATTCAAAACATATGAATTCTTTTTATCCGTAATAGTCTACAATAATTTTGATAAGGAGGTCAATAGTATCAGGAAACTGTTATCGAAAGCTGAATGTAAAATTTATGTATTTATATGAAACAGATAAATGATTTTCTTTCTTAATATAATTAAAAATCAAAGTTCAGATTTGTAAAAGCAATTAATATAGAATTTACGACGTGTTAAATATTGCTGTTATTATAAAAAAATACTTCAACATGATTGTAATGGTTGTTTAGCAATAAAATGGTCATCTAGGTTAGCAATTAAAGATAAGAGATTTATTTAGAAGTCAGCGCTACTTTTACTTCACTATACGTTCAAAGTCCGTTTAGTATAACCCCGTTAATTACTATGTTATTTTGTTTCAAATATAATTGTTTTGTAAATATATTTCGGTACAAAGTCTATTAGACATCAATATAGTATTGAATTTTATCGCTATATTAATATGTTAAAATAACAAATCGAATATAGAACACAAAAAAAAATCACGATATAAAAACTTAAAGCATGCAAAAACTATTTATTTATGTAATTTTAATGACACTATATATTTTAGGTAAACATAATTGCGGTCGAAGTTCAATAGTTTAGACCTATTAATATTTTAATGATTCAACAAAACAACAAAAATTTAATTGCTCAAGCAATCATTTAATATGCATCATCATTTCTAAACGGTGCTTGTAAACAAATATTACTTAAACCTACCTATATATTTACTTAAGAACAAAGTTCAGAAATATTGTTTACTAATGATGTACAAATGAAAACGATATCTAGCTTAATATAAACAAGGTCTAATTTCAAAATGATTTATTGGTTAGTTTTTTTGTTGGTGTAGTAATATTTTATCACATCCAAATTAACAGACGCCCACGGAGACGGGGTAACAGAAACGAAAGTCGAGCCACAATAGGTCTCTGAAGGTAAACTTTCCCAATATTCAGACTCATATCATTCATTCATTCAAACCATTCTTCAAATTTTGAAATTTTATAGTAATATTTTTAAACGATTTTAAGTCAAATATTTTGTAGTCTTAGCATAAGTAATTAAGTATTTAAGAGATTAAAATTCTCATAGTGTATTTAAACTAAATGTTTGGCCAGTATAGTAAACTTCGAATTATCTTGAATTCATTTATAGAAAAACGGTAAAAGTTTCGTATTTACTGTAGGTACTTGCAAACTTTAGTTAGCACTTGTAGTAAAATTGTATTTATGAGTTTTTGCTTACAAGTATAAACTCATTTCTGACTAATATGGAGATGTAAAATTTTAATCTAACCTGAAAAAAAAATGGTAGGTTTGTGATAGACTACATAATAAAAAATTTAAATTCACTTGTTAAAATACATAACGTGTGTAACTTCATTTGTACACAAAAAGACAATTAAAGTATGTGTATCTTAATATTCTGAAACTTTTCCGTGCTCCTAAATAATATTACCCGTAAATATGATTCATCAAATGAACTATAGCTATTATGAAATTGATTACAAAATTAAATAGATATAGATTTAGTTTAGCTTCAATGACATATTGAAGCCAAGGACAGACATTCAGAGCGTAGGATATAAGATATTATAGCGGTTTTGTAAGACGAAACAACTGTAATATGAAAATAATGACAAAGATGATAATACTTCGTCTGTCTTTACTTATTATTATAATTTATATGCTTTAGAATTTAGATTCTTTGTTAACACACACATACACACGTACCTATATATATTCAACACTAAGCCAGAAAAAATCTTTACTCAACGATAAGACAGTGATTTATTTACCTTTTTTTTAAATGGTTGAATCTCTTTATTTCTTCCGTATTTTGCTATACCTACAATGAAGAATATGATAAAAATACTTAATGAAACTTAATGCATATGAATTAATTATGAGTTCTATCCTACAAAATAAAGTCTTTATAGTTAAATAATTTCTATATGTTATGCTATCGAGCCTGTCTATTGCAATTACTTTTACTCAAAGATATGTCCAGTGGCGTGTGGACTTTCTTTTCTTATCAAATCCTTAAATATTCATAGTATGTCTTTGGTACGTGCTACGTCAATATAATTGGTTTTAACTGATCTGTGTACAACTTTATTTACGATATGCACCATTCCTAATTATTCAATTATATAAAATCTTATTTGCAATATTTTAATTATGTATCGTAAGTACAATTTGAAAGCCTTCTTATTGAATATCAGATGCATAATTTTTATGGCCGGTCATGTACAATATACTGGTATGAAACAAACACAAGCCAATCGAGCTAAAAAAATAAGACTACGAAAGTAAGACTTGTGTTTTTGCGCGTAAATATTTGCATATTAAGCTGATGAATACAATAATTCTTGTTATATATAGTTTTTGAATATAAGTAATCGTTCTAGTCCAGTAAATACAAGAGTTTACGCTTCGTGGAGCGGCGTATGCATAACCAGAGAACACGGTTCCAAGTCAGTGTTTACGAGTTGTTTTGTTGACTCAATACTGAACGTTCCATCGTCTATACTAATAACTATACGTTTATATCGTACTTATTGATTTGTATGATAAAATAGTTCTAAGATACGACCTTACAATCAAGTGTCGTATGAAGAAATCGAGCCAAAGGTTGCTTGATAGGAATTGTCAGTAAAGTTTAATATAAAACCTCCTTTGTCTCACCTCTTTTTAATACGTTGTATTTTTTTTTTAAACTAAAAAAGCTACGAAATTTTCTCATACAAAGGAAACATTACATTCTACCTCATTTACATAATCGTTGTATATATGTCGAACATTAATTAATTATTTATTTTTAATATATAATTTTATTACACAACATCCGATCACACGTCTTAATGACATCCTAATAGCTGTTTAACTGTTAGGTAATATTATGTACTTTGATTGACGTTTAAGAAAGACATAAAGCAATTTAACCGGGTGGCTGGTAGTTTAATTTTTATTAGCCGCACCCCACTTTCGCGGTCGGTTAAGTAATAGCCTGTTAATATATCCGGAGTATTTTTTTTGGCAAACCAAATTATTTACGTCAGTGTCTAAAATGTAGGGCAAAGATAATAAAAAAAAGATAAATTAAAAATACATTTAAAAAAGTTGCGCCCAACGTGGGGCTCGAACCCACGACCCTGAGATTAAGAGTCTCATGCTCTACCGACTGAGCTAGCCGGGCTTATGATAGGGACACGAAATAGCCATTTTGTTTCCGTTACACGGCTACAGACTATAAATAGATTATACATGAAGAGTACGCAATCAGATTAGGAACATTATATATACCAAAAAATGTTAATAAATATCATTCAGTAACTATTATTATAGGATACTTTATCCTACTACAGATTTTTATGTGAATATTATGTTTTTGTATATATAATTATATATATTTGACCTTTATAAGAAATACTCGCAAACGCAGTGTATTTGAAGTTCCTCATTGGAACCGGTTGGCAGTTGCGAAAGCTTTCAAGGTTGAATGGAGCTTTCTTCTAACAAGAATGCGTCCGAGCATTTAACACGAAGAAAGGGAGATAACATTCTTATCCAGTACTTTAATCGCATGCTAGATGTACGCCCGCATACTTTCATTGGCGTTACAATTAAAAGAGAGTTTATATTCGGAAAAATAAAAAAAAATCATATAAAAACTCTTTGTAAGTTTCAAAAACTAAAGGGAAATGCAGTATCGATCGCGACCATGACCGCAGTGTATGACTCAGTCAGTCTTTGTCCTCATGTGAGGCCAACTTATCACTAACCTAAACAACTTTTAAAAACATATATCCATTTTTGATTTTTAAAAACAGAACAGTTTTATGGCCAGTAACTTGACATGCAAAGAGAATTGCAAAGAGGTTTTAATACAAAAAGTTTTTATTAATCAATTAATAGTCGTATGACTCATACTGTGGAAGGGTCAATGAATGAGTATAGTTCGTAATTTACGCATTTGACTTCATAGTACAATGATATTGAGCTTTTGTTCAAGTTATTAACAAACAAACTGACTTTTAACAACTATATTTTAAGAAACAATTATAATAGTGTATGTAAGAAGTACATTTAAATATGTAAACAAATATAAATATATAGTATAGCAATTGCTACATGATCTTACAATGAAATGATAATATAAGAAGGTATTAACTACGTTAAAATTAAATATTATGAGTTGTTTAATTTTAAAATTAATATTTACATTAATTTCATATGTAGCGTGCAATCAAACTAAATATTAGGGTCGGTAATTTATAGACGTGAGTCATCTCGTTTACCGGTTACTGAATTAGCCATTAAGTTAATATTTCAAACACTAACGTTCATTTATTGATTCAGACAACCCTATTTCATAAATGAATATCAAAATTTATGTGTCTTAAATTTTTATAATGTTAATTATATGAGATAAATTTGGAAATAGGTGCTTAAAAATTCAATTGTCCGTTTAAAAGAAATAACTCTCAAGGTTATTTCTGTATTATAACGTATATACTATTTTTATATAATTTTTGGATTTCAATGCCACTGAAGATTATACAGAGCGCTGAGGTCGTAATTATTATTGACAATATTAAAAAGATATATTGAAGGTTTATGTATAAAGCTTTAGTTATTATTCTACTAGCTTTCCGCCCGCAGCTTCGCCCGCCTGGTGTTCGGTTATATCGCGTTTCCAAGAGAACCTTTCAAAAGTCTGGGACAAAAACTATCCTATGTTCTTTCTCAAGGTCAACTCTATCTCTGTACCAAATTTCATTAACATCAGTTCAGTGGTTTAGGCGTGAAAGCGTAACAGACAGACAGACAGAGTTACTTTCGCATTTATAATATTATATAGTAGGGATAACGACCTTAGTTTTGTGTTTGTTATGTATATGTATTGATGGAATAATGTTCGGGAGGTCAGAACTCAGATGTTAGTGGGCCAAAGAAAGTAAAGGGCGAGTGGCCAGCGGCGGTGTGTTGAATATGAAACATTTGCATTTAAATAACGCTAACAAAGTGGACCTTAGATGTATACGTATTTGACTGCAATGATTGATATATTTTGAGATTTTTTGGGAGTTATAGAAGCTTTTTTATTAGTTTCTGTATTTGAGGTAAACAAAACTATGCCTTTCGTTGAGGTCGTATAAATTTTCACCAAAAATGCCCTACTTTTTGCCAATTTTTTTTAAAAATAAATATTAATATTTCTTGGTTTAGTCACTAAAGTATATACAGGATGACTGGTGAATTACTATCGATATTTGAGGACGTGATATTTGACGATCATATATGACAAAATAAAAATTAATATAACATAAATATTAATAAACTTCTAAGTAAAGTTAACCAAAAGTTGTGTAATTAATTACGCATCGTATGAACACCCTACAGATTAGGTATACACATACACTCACGCACACGCGGCGGGGGCGTGGTTTTGTATCAGCACGCCGCCGCACGCTTCCACACTTGGAACACTTGGAACGTGTCAACACTTTATTTATTTATACGGAAATTTTGTCAAAAATTAAGTACCTATTTTTTTTACATAATTCGAATGAGAATCATGTACCGAGTATGCTCCTTAAATATTGATAGTAATTCACCAGTCACCCTGTATAAGTAACAAATATATGTTAGAATGGATGGCTATACAGATTTAGGTTTCAGACGAAATCCCTAATTGATCATAATCATTAATTTTGAAATACAATAAGACTAGTGTGACTTTTGTGAACGATTAAACCGTCAGTTTGGCGTTTTTAAATTGTCTAATTCGGATTTATATAATTAAGAGAAGATTAGTAAGTTAAAAATGGTAAAAAATAGGTTAAATTGACAGGAAATAAGCATAAGGCTCATCTTTAAGATGGGACATAATATTGTATGATCGTCAATGATTTTCAGATTGATGCTTGAAGCTGGAATGATTGGTATACCATTAAACAGCTGAAGTTCTTCAACCAGCCACATTAGAATCGTTTCACTAATGATCTGATTGGTCACGGTCGATATCGATGTATCGATTACAAATAAAATTAACTTTCTCGAGATGAGAATTATCGATTCATGAGTGGAAAGCCGGTAAATTATATCGCCCTAGATATTAGTACGTAAATGTAAGACGAATGTACATGTCATTGGCAATGAAAGTGATAGTTTAAAAAGATTAATAATATATTTCTTTATTAATTCTAATTAATATAATTGTATATTAATTATGTAATTGTACAAGCTATAATATTAATTGTATCAATTTATTGAATAGTCATATTAATTAAATTATAGTTATTATAATTAAACGTTTAACGTGCTTTAAGAGATAATGATAGTATTTAGTATTTACCCATAATTGTTATAGGGTGTCTAATCAAATGAATTAACAATCCGAGAAAGAATTACCAATAGTTTACATTGTCTAAATACTGTAAAGTTTCCAGTCTTTGCAAACGTATAGTAAATATATTGGTAAATTTCGTAAATGTTTTTCTGGCCTTATTTTATATAACAGTAACATGTTACTTGTATAAATAATATCATAAAAGAAAGCAAGTGTACGATATTTGTAACAATGGCCAGTTCAGAATGATCATGTAACATAACAATAAGACTTCAATCGTTTGTTTCGAATCTGTTGTCTTTATGTTCTAAGACATTTCATAGACAAAAACTTACAAATAGAGTAAGCATAGACTAAATAGAGCTTTATGTATTTTACGCAATCCGTGCTAAACCACAGATAATATATATTTTTATTAATCTGTAATATTATAAAAAAAAATTCATCTGCATTCAATTAGTTTCGTTATAATTAGATGAAAAAATATATATTTTTTGTTTACCAAATTAATGTTGTTAAAACGTAACATGTTCTTGTAATGACCGCATTATATTTTGACATAATTCAATGAAAGTGACGCTCACCGCTCAGGTCGTGATGATATTTCAAATGTGCTTTATCCATTGTGCCCGTTATGGTTACGTAAAACGAGACCATTAATAACTCTTGCAGACAACGCAGTGAGATTTTTAAGCAATTTTGTGATCTTCATCCGTAATTGAACTTAGTTAAACATATAGGCTTTGAATAATGAAGACAGAATACTCTGTTAAATGTTAAGTACTTCATTTGTCCTTTTAGCGATGTATTTAAAAGTAATACTTCCATGATTTTAATAAACTCAGAGTTCTATTTATAGCGACAGAAGGATTTAATGCTATCTAATCTATTGCGTGATCAAAGCTGGTTCAACTTACAACCTTTGGACTAATGCGGCCATTTAGATTTTCGTAATACATAAGCGAAAGTATGCTTGTTGGACCTAAATATTTAACGCGAACCACAGAAAAAACTGATTAATATTTAACGAAGAAATAAATATATGAAATCAGAATTGATACAAAGAATATTTTGACTCAAAGACTTTAAAAAATGTCTAAAAAAAATCCTGTAATTTTACGTTTTTCGTAAAACAGAAACTGTCATGTAAAGTAACTGAAACGTCGGGATTATGTAGTTTATAGTCAAAAATAAAAAATCGCGTAGTAAATCCGAAAATATTAGTTTCATTTAAATGAGTACTCGCGAAAATCTTAGATATCATTCAGTAACCCTATAGCTTAGTGGACGAAACGACGGTGTTGCAAATAATTACAGGTTCGACACCTGTTTACAGAATGTTTATTTCATATTATAGCAACATAATTTCCATTGCAAATTCCAATAGTTACGTAGATTACCTGCATACCATGGTTGGAATGTTAATAAAATCTAAGCAAAAATAAAAGGTCGTACGCGCACGCGCACATCAAAACGTACCAATGGAACGTCGTTAGGAGCTTCTTATGCGTGTAATGAAACGTCAGTACACATTCTGTATAATCTATAGATACACATATAAAAACAAATATATCCACATAATTTTCTATACTCTATAATATATTCGACTCTTGATCACGACTGTGGCAAATTAAAGGAAACATAAAAATTATTCTGATGCTTTTCCACTTAAACTTTCTACGCAATTAACGAAATCTTGTGTATTATACGCTGGCTATAAATATGAGATATGATGATTTGAATGGTGTTATGCATTAAGAGCGATGAAATTTAAATTATTTAATTTATCCTTTGATTTAATTTCGTAACACCTATTATATTATTGATGGTTAAACTTTCTCATTATGAGGCGTAACTTCCCTTAATTTCACTTTTATTTGTATCGTTTGATTTAAATAACTTTTATATTTCAAGTTTCTTTAAATATTTAGTATATAATGTATCTTTTTAATATATTTTGATTCTATTAAGTATTAGGTAAACACTGGCGTGTCATTAAGAATTATAAGGAACGAACATCCGACGTTTACATGCAAGTGAATTTCGGCTAAAAGGAAAATTATACCTCTACACAATTTGAACGTATTACGTCAAAATAAGCGTCTGAGATAAAGAAATCGTTGATTAAAAGCAACCTTATTTCTATGATAATAAAGTCTTTTAAAAGAAGAACTTTTTTGTAAATAAGATTAGTTTTCCTTAATATTAAATCCCTACTAATATTATAAATGCGAAAGTAACTCTGTCTGTCTGTCTGTCTGTTACGCTTTCACGCCTAAACCACTGAACTGATTTTAATGAAATCTGGTACAGACATAGAGTTGACCTTGAGAAAGAACATAGGATAGTTTTTATCCCAGACTTTTGAAAGGTTCTCTTGGAAACGCGATATAACCGAACTCCACGCGGGCGAAGCTGCGGGCGGAAATCTAGTGTAATATAAAGGTAAAATGCGCGTTATGTTCGTATATTGTAACCCCATTCCAACATTAGCATGTAGCGTGACAGAATGACATAATAAAAGAAATCACATATCTTTATCCAGTTAGGGGAAGCCGTACGATGAAGTGATTTAAGGTTGAAGTCGGATTATTTTTAGACAAAAATGGCTTTGCATACCAAGAGGCTTAGATTTCTAAATGTGTTAAGAACGAAATGCGATTATGTATCATTGTTTTGTTATAATAACTGAAAGAATATTTTATAGTTATAAAATCAAGTTTATTTATTTTAACAAAAGATATTTTGAATTTTGTTGTTAAAACATTAATTATAATATCTATAAATCCTACACAAAAATTTTTTCGTTTGTAAAATTTGTTGTATAGGATTTCAAACATAATATTATTTCAATATACTTATTAAAATATATTTCCTTTATAGTAGGAATATTATGATTAAAATTCAGGAACCGTCACGGCTATCGATCTCTGAAATGTTTATATAAATTTATGAAACTAAACATAATTAAATCAGATAAACTAGGACATGTTTAAAAAATGCTCACCATTATTTGTTCCCATTGAGATATACATAAGCAGCTCAAGAGAATTACAGTAGAGAAATCTCTAAGACCGAACTCAAACAAAGCCTTAATATATGGACTGTCATCTGAACAAGTTATCTTTGTCAAACACTTCATTAATCTCAGTTTCACTGCCCCGTCTAATAATTTCTACTTTAAAATTCTTCTAAGAATATTGTTATTACCAATACAAACTCCATACGTCTTGCTTGTATTCAGTACTCAATTGACATACAACAACTGATTTGTAATTAAAATTAGTCGATAAGCTTAAAGAAATGTTCTGTGAATCAATAATTATATTGTAATATCATTAGAACGGAACCAGTAATACTAGTTTTAATGTCGAAACCTTAATGCTTTATAGTCATTTTAATAACTAATATAAAATCGATAATGATAATGTAAATTGTGGATTTATGTTAAATATTAAGATTTAAATATATAAATGTTGATATTATTCCTTTGGCTAAAAGGTCCGCCTCGCATGCACGAGGGCACGGGTTCGATTCCTTTCCCTAAAGAGGGTTGATGTCAGACAGGCGGCCGGTCGTAAAAACAATTAGCTAAAACTATTCACAACATGTAAGGCAGACCCTGGATATAGCTGGGAAATTGTCAGGTAGAAGAAGATTATTATACTCTATGATAAATTCTTCTGCTTTAAATGTCATAAAATACGTGTATATCAGGCTTTATTATTGTGAGGACGTTTCTTCATACAAATCTAAATCATATTTAATATGTCGTAAATCCGTCAGTGTCATTTATATTCAGCGGGCGTCAGTCCCTTGCTGTCCTTTCTATTTTATAATAATGTGATGTTTTTATTTCACTTTCATTGGTTCAGTGAAACGGATTTTATATTAACAAGAAAATTGCCTATGATTTGTATATAAGAATAAAAAGAACTAAATAACTATGACTTTTAATATAAGGAATTCACGGCAAATTTCAAGCATTCAAAAGTTTTGTATTTAATTTTATATGTCATACTCAGAAACTCATGTAAAATATTATTTCTATATTTTTATACATAGACATCACAAAATTTTAAATATTCTTTCGAACATCGGAAACCCTATCTTAATTCTATAAAAAATTTAAAGAAAACCGACTGTGTCCTACAAATGCTTTATTATTCAACGGTTAAAAATTAATCCGTGTATAATTATACATGTTTATTTATTCAAAGAACCAACCAAACTTAGTCATATAACCAGAATTAACCGTTATTTTAACAAAGACATCAGTAATGCCCGCATAACGAAGACCGCGTTATCAACGCAAAACCTTATAAGTGCATGTCGCGTTCAAAATTACAACAAGTATGAAAACCTTCAAATGTATTACATACAAATAACATTCATAAACCATTTGAAACATAAATAAGTTCATTATAAATTCACATAGTCGTAATAGAACAATGATTTTCACAATAACAACCAAATAGTGAAAAATTGCCTATTATAATACCGCGTTGCATTAAAACAGAGATCGCAAGATGAGATCAAATCATTTCGCAAGAATTTCACGCTGATTTGCATATGTTCAATTCAACTTGTGTCCTAATAAACGTTTTGCAAGACTGTAACGTCCATATAGTTTTCCGCTCGAAAAATTAACTAAGCCTACATAGCTTGACTCGCTCTACGACAAAACTTCAAACACCATCGACTCTACTAGCCGGTTTAATATGATAACGTATTTATTGCTAGCCATATATATTTTTATATCAAACAGTTTTTATACTAATCCTTATATGAAAAATCTAATACATCCTGCCATCTACCTGGCAATTTCCCAGCTTTAGCCAGGGTCTGCCTTACATGTTGTGAATAGTTTTGGCTAATTGTTTTTACGATTGGCCGCCTGCCTGACATCATCACTCTTTGGGAATGCATTAATCAGTGACGTCTAAATAGTCTTAGAAAGTACATATGACTCGGAAAAATCACATTGGTACTTGCTAGGGCCAGGATCGAACCCACGCCCTCGTGCATGAAGGGCGGGCCTTTTAGCCATAGGGCACCACTGACTAATAATAATATACTATTAAGTAACTAATATTAATATACTAATAATAACAATAGTTATACTTATGACTATTTAAAGATGAAATTTATTTATTTACTTATGTTTAATTTTATAAGAAATTAGCAAGTCTTTCATAATAATATGTGGTGTAAATCAATCTTTATATAAAAAAAAGATGTTTCTCGTGCGTATCGTAACATGGCCACAACCCTGATGAAACTATTGATAACACAATAACATCGTAGCATCATTAATTGTATACTCAGTTTTTATTCCTACCCACAGTTGTAAATAGACCTAGCCTTGTTTCTAACTAGCTGCAATAAAAACTATGGATGAGTATTAATAGTGACGCTAATTGTATTGAAGCAATTGTATTTTATAAACCTGTTGATACTAGACAGATATGTTTCAAGATATGTCAACGATTTCAGTCTTATTAACTGTAATAGAAATGACAATACAATGGAGCATGCTTGAAAAAATCTGCACAAATTTCTACATAACTTAAGTCGCAACAGTGATGCACATCTGATGTAATAATTCAGAGCGTGTCAGAGAAGAGTCGTGCATTTGCGCACGCGCAGATCAATCAAGGACGATAGACGCAGAACGTGGCGGTACAATTAAAATAAGAGCTAATAATCTTCCAAATATATGATCAATTTAGTTCATCTATGTTAATGTAGGAAAGGTTAATTTAATTTGAATCAAACAAAACCATGAATAACTATTATTAAGCATAGAAATATCAGGTTTTATAAATATACTTGCAAAGAATTATAACGTTTTTGCTGACAAAGCAAATATGGCTTATCTATAATTAGTCTTATCTATAAAATAACTCCAGGATATCATCAATCAGATAAGATAGAAGAAAATCAATAGTTGGCTCATGAGATTGAATGTAGTCGCAAAAATAGCTGGGATATTTTAAATAACATCAAAGAAACTAAATTGGTTAAAGAAATGCTTATTTTAATATCTTCACTCCATAGTTTTCTATTGAAAAATCTTCGAACATGAAACGCTTCTTATATAGTTTAACTATGCATACTCAGACTAAGAGTGTACACGTAAAATCGTGACGAAAACACTTCAGTAAGACAATTGTTTATTTCGTTTATATGTAATTAACGGCTACGAAGAACATTCACACAGGAAATCTTTGAAGCACAATAGATTGCTGTTAACAGATACTGTGACCTATTTTAACATTATATCTTAAATCAAAATAGAGGCATTCAAGCAACGGTAAACGCCATTGAATTACGATCCTAGCCCGGGGCCGCTAAAGTAGTTAACATAGAGTAAATTTAGAGCAGATAAGTTGTTCATATAAAAAAATATATATATACATAGACTATTAACGATATGCCATTCATTGGCAACGGTATTTTCTATATCATTAATTAAAAAAACTATTTAGAAACACCTCAGTAATGACACGACAATTATTATGTTATTAAATTTATAATAGCCGTGAAAGTGCTGATTTAAAAGAGCATCACGTGCGACAGTTGAGACAATGATGGCCTTCGGACACGTTACGATAAATAAAACGTTGAATGTAACGTCATAAGACGAAAACGATCAAGATTGCCTGATGGGTTTTGAACTGTGGTAGCTATCGAAATCAAGTAAGCTTACCATTAGTTCGCTTCATATAAACATACAAATTCTAGTCTTATTTTCTACACAAAATGATTCAAATCTGAAAAATTATTAACAAAAAACTGGGAACTGCCTGTTTGTAGTTTAAATAAGCGGACGTGTAGTAAGGGTGTAGATTTGGATTGTATTCCTTCCGCGTTGACAGGGAAAATGTCGCCTAACAGAGGGCCACAGGAAGAAACGCTCAATCGGACGTTACGTTCTATGAATTTGTAATATATTAGCGTCATATTTGCATTATTGCCATATCATTTGGAAGTTAAAATATATAAAAATGATAAAAGTAAACTCCGTTATCAGATAAGGCGGTGAAAACGTGACGTCTGTTTATTGTGTTATTCACTTTATGGAAATAACGAAGTAGCGTGCGAATTTTTAATAAAACAGCTTATAATATAAGTAATAATGCTTGTTAAATGTAAACAAATAATATTACAATAGCCAGCTGTACGTATTGCGTACCTAATTCAAAATTTTAATTTGCATTTTACCAAACAGCTTAACAATATAATCGACTTACTACAATAAAATACGCAATACTTTTAACTAGTGCTTACGTAATTGACATCAGTTGAAAATAATTATTGGAAAATATGTTCATAATTATGCACTGTCAACAATTTTTATTGACAAATGTAAATGCGTTAACGACAGTGACATTCCTTTGAAAGGTGTTGAGAAATTTTAATGGTCGTATATTAAAAGCATAATGTTGTATCGGATAAGATATGAGGAGGTATTGCAAGTTTGCCGAAACAGGCAGATGTCATATAACTTTCTCTCCACCTGAACATGGGAACCGGACTGATTACATTGTTTCAGTTAATTCATATCAAATGAAATTGAAAGTCATTCAATGAAAATCGAAGACATTCCATTAGTTTCACAGAAATTGTCTGTGAATTCCTCTGATTTGTGTTGTTTACACATCGATTTGTGTATAAATTTTTGCTTAACAATGAAATCGGAGCCAAAACGATTATGTAACCACCGCTCGCCGGTACCGTGATCTACATTAGGACAGGTCGTAACAGGATATACATATTTTGCGTTCGTGACACTTGTCTCTAAATTAAAATGATTTTATAAATGTCATACATCCGACATTTGAGTTAAAGATTCTAATATACCATTATCATTACGTCATACTTAAAATATAAATGCGGAAGAAGAGGTTCGGCAGCTCAATAAAAAAAATGTTCAGGAAACCATCAAATTACTTTCAAACGAAAAATGCTTGTATCATGGAACGTACTTCAAAGGCAGCCCTAGTAGGTTCTTTTCAAATTTGGTTAGGTAGAGAAAGGAGCTTAGACGGTGGAGGTGAGCGTTTAACGCGCGTTAGATAGGGGCCCCTTGAACCTACACCTCGGTCGCAAGTCCTACGCACTGTTGAAGATCCTCTCCCTGCCACGCGGTGGACCCGGCACCCATACGGTGAAACCATTGCATGCTAAGAGGTTTCGTCTTTGGGTTTTAAAGTAATTTTTTTGGATGATTATAGAATAATACTCACTCTCTCGCAAAGTGGTGGAGGCATTGTAGTATCAGCTTCTGTGTAGATGCACAAAGTGGACTTCCTAGACAGCGAGTCGCTGGCCAGACTGCTCGAGCTGGAGCCTGTCGAGAACTTCATTGTCACTTCCCAACCAGCACGTTCAGATCAGGTAACCTCCAATTGCACTTCCATGTGGTGTTGCCGGCACATCACACAAGTGTCGGTTACTGAATCTATACTGCAGTCTTCGCTAAACTCTTTACTGCCTATCGCGTGCGCAAGTGACAGTGGTATTTCGTTATGGACTCCTGGTGTCTCTTTCCTTAGCAAGCTTCAAATCGATTTTCGAACTGCTTTATAGCCTGGAACAAAGAAATTTATTGTTAGTTTAAATCATTTTAAGGTTGAAATTGGTCATGTATTTTTAATGGACCTAAGTTTATCGAGAAATATATGCTTTAAAATTACCAGGATACAAAAGAATAGACTGATATTGGTAGGAAATTTTGTCCATTTTGACGCTTAACGCCGGTTTAATCTCTAATTATTAATAATGTTGAGCTACCATACGGTTAATTGCGTCCATTGTCGGTTGTTAGTTCTTTGCTAGTTCGTTGCTAGTTCTTTATTAACAAATTTCAAGTTGTTCATAAACGTTTAACTTAACAACAGTGTCGTGATCAGATAAATGTTCTATATCGCTTTGCATCGATCCCGTTTGAAAATAACGTTGAAAGTGTTGAAATGCATCAAGGACTTGGCAATTTAGATAAAGAGATCGAAGCTGATAGACGAAACGAATCCATTAGCTCTGATAGATTAGCGATAACTGTAATGTATGCTTTTTACTTCAATTTAAGCACAATACATTGTTGAGAATAGAATTACAATGAGAATAATATATGTACGAATTGAAATATGAAAAAGATTTTCGTCTTAAATTATTTAATGAATCTTTCGAGACGTTTCCTTTGTAACAGCTGTCTATCTGGTGATTATATTTAATATTTTTATTATTAAGACGAGAATTTAGTCCGTTCAGTTCAACTCGTGGATCGCGGGCACATGCTTTCACAATATATATGTTAATAAGATTGCGACTTCGACTAAAGAGCACTAACATACAAATATGAAATACAGAACAGACATTTTTCTTCAAAAATTAAACACTATGATCAATATGCCATGATGTTATGTATTTACATTTATATATCTATAATTAAAACCAATGATTAATCTTTGGATTATGTGTCATAAAACATTAATGAGACTTTCAATTTGAAACGACAAAGAAATGTGCGTAGCTGACTTGTGTGAGAAAATGCGCAGTTGGACAACAAGCAATTAAGTCGTGACTCGAGAGTTCAAATGACAATAGCTGACTGTGTGAGACTGTGTTATATGAAATTATTACTGCCTACAATTTAATATTATATACGGATATGGAGAATTTTATTTATCATAGTGACTGAGCTTACCTGAAAGAAAACAGAGTCCTTCAGATAACCCACAATCTTATCATAAATCAAATCACAAATCAGACTACAAAGAAAATAGCCAGCAATGACCGTATCAACGAACTATTTATAAGAAACTAACACTTAACAAACATTTAAACGGTATAAATATGTTAAAATCCACTTTTCTTTCAGGAAAAGCAATCGGACACGCCAACATGTATTGCATATATGATTAGCGTTTACAAGGCAGGGCTCAGGAAACGATGCGCCTTGATTGAAACAGATGGACCGTTCGCCATGTATCAATGATTTTGATTACGCGACCAGGATATTGATTTACATCTACTTTCATATATAACTTGCTTTGCGAATATTTCTATGGTAGGAATGCTGAAGATGCGAGATTCCCCTACCACGGAGATGCCCCTACCATGTCCAATCGAGTGGAACAGCACGAAAAGTAATCAATTAAGGAGGAAACACGCGATTGAATGAAGAATTATAGTAACGGTGCCACATTGGAGTCAGTCAGCGAATGGTTTAAGTAAAATGGTGACTTCCATGAACATTGATTTAAATATTTGAATAATTATTTATCAATGGAAGAAGAAATGAAAAAAACACATAAAAACAATCACAAATTAAAATACAAACTAGGTTTATATTCCTATTTTAATGTTATTACTTTTTTTAATTGTAGGAAAAATAATTGTCTCAAAAATCTTTACCAAACTTTGAAGTCAGCGAAAATATTTCATTCATTATTTTTTAATAGTTTCTTTCGACTATAGCTAACTAATTGAGTTAGTTAAAGTAATCGCCAACTAGTAAGAACCATTAAAAGTTTGATAAAAAAGGCAATAACTTTGAACGTTAAAATATGCATTGGAGATATTTCTTCAGAATTACTTACGCTATATAAGGTTCATTGACCAAATAAAACCATGTACGAATTAAAATCACAAGACATCATTACGTTTTCGACTATAAACATAAATTGTATAAAAAAACTTGTTCGCTTTCCGTCTGTGGCTTCTCGACTTTTATGGAATGAAACATTAATTTGCAGGTCATTCGATATTAAATATATTACTCCCAACCGATATACTGACGAAATAGAAGATTTAAAAATATTCTTAATGCAATATGTTAATAACTACTGGTCTTCGTGTGTGGTCTTGAGATAAAGATCAGCTAGGATAAAAAAAAGAGCAAGCTTTGGACCATAATACTTGTCATTGATGTATGGATAGCGAGATAAGGGATTCGCAAAGTGACATTCTTTGGATATTTCAAAGTAATCTGTTAAGATATTAAAGCTTATATAGGGTGTGTATAAATTGCAAGGTAATTTTAAGTATCGGTCTACAAAATCACTGACAATGACTGTATCTAGTTGAAATGGATCAACTATTTTAACAATAAGGACAACTCAAATGTCTAGGTCACGATCTCGTATATTTAAAACGTAAAATGGATTGTATTACATAAGTAGCACAGCTCATATTAGCATGAAACTTATTTGTATTGAAATTTAAGGTCGGTCACATCCTTGAGTGTCATATGTGGCTTATCGATATGAAGTTTTACCGCCCAGGCCGAATGAGTCCGTCACGATTCGCCATTTTTGGTATACGGACGTAATTGTGGGCATAACGTTTAAACGGCACAAATCAAATTAAATAAATCCGTAGCGAATTTAATATTTTGCTTTTTATTAACATTCCTCATTAGCAACAGACGGATCTTCCGTGCACATAGAATTTTTTTATCGAATTAAATCAATAAAAAATTATAGTTATATTCGCATATTAAACGACCCGATGTGAAACAAGCGGTATTTTGAAAACACATAATTATACAGCAACCGGTTTAATTTCCTGCATTTCATAGAGATTGTATTAGTTCTTAGAGTCCATTTTGCTATGAGATGTAAGGATAAAAGTGGGTCTTCCTACCTGATAGCATTCCTTACATTTAGACCCCTTACCAGCATATTGTGTAATTTGTCAAAATCCCCAATAGGGGTTGCAATAACAAATAAAGAAACCTTTACCTGAAACACACTTGGTTGAAATTACCTTAGATTTTTTCAACTACGTCCAAGAGGAAAATTCCATTGCCCATATACCAAATATTGCGCTACATAAAGAGTGATTAATCAACATTTTGATTGCTATTATCACTCAATACCCGTTCCTACTTTGCATTTAAACTATATAACGTATAAACCAACCGGATATCTAAACAGGCAAAAGGGTCACACTGAACGTTTATGGTACGCACGGTTACTTTGGACCGCTATAAAAATACTAACGCTTACTCTAATATAAATCGTATTGAAATTTATAATACATACAAACTAATTAAGGTGTACTAAAACCTATGTGAAAATCTATGATTTTTTGTATATTTTAAGCATATCAAGAAAGGAAACGTGCTATCAAAGATATTCATATAAAAGTATGGAGACATAACTTCGTTTTTTTGTTATTTTGATTGAATTACGTAACTACATACGTAAATGCGTGGGATTGATTAAATATTTGTGTTAAACACAAGTATCCGTTATACGCGTGCCGCATTGTTTGCAAATACAAATAAATGGAATCGATCGTGGGAATAATAACGATACTCATATGTACTAATAATAATATCTGCCCACATATCTTTTATTTAAAGGTAATTCGTTAAATATTGATTTAAAATTCAAATATATTATACATACATATGTATTATTTTATGTTTTAAAAACTTTTGTTGCTAACATAAAAATTTAAATTCCGTAAACTTCGTGCCAAAACCTGAATTGTGAGTATTGTATATAGATATATATGTACTTTCGTTATAATATAAATAGTGTGAATAGGGCTTTATGGTTATGAAACAATGCAGATATTTTTTAAGATCCCATTAAATAGGATTAGGCTTATCTTGTTATACCTGAAGGTCGGTTTTCTTGAATACTTACCTCATGCATAATAAAAATGTATTTTATATACAAGGTTCTATGAATCCGTACCCAACCATATGGCATATGACCCAAGTATATGAAAGCCCAAATGCCTATAATTTAAATATGTTAGCACGTTTCAAGAAACCTTTACAAAGGTTTCCGTTGACGGTAGGAATGTGTTATGCTCGCAGCTTGTCGCAATCGTGATCATAAAAACCATGACTGGAAAGGTTTTTTAATGACCCGTTTCCAGGTGAAAGGTCGCTTTATGCCCCAAAGCTGTAAGGAATTGTTTCGCTAAGCATATTTTTTGGGACCCGATCGTGATTTACAAATGGTTTAAGACAGATTGACATACAAGAATGTTGGCTATGTGGAGCGCTGTTGCAATACATCGTGATCGTTAGGACCCTGAATGGGAAGGTTTTTTAATGCCCCAATTATGGTCAGTACTAAAATAGTTACAGAGCTGATACTTAGCATTGATTATATGAATGGAGCATTGGTTATTTGTAATTTATTATAGCCACAAAATTCACACCTACGTTTCCGCTGCGAAGCGCTTTAAGAGAACGTAAATATTTAAGTAGATACTATTTTAAGTTTATATAGTCATATAAATTTGATTTTTCGTCTATACTAATAATATAAACAGGAAAACTTTGTTTGTATGTTTGTTCGGTTGTAATGAAAAGGCCCAAAAACTACTGAACCGATTTTAAAAATTCATTCACCAGTTGAAAGCTCCATTATCTATACTCAAACTCAAACTCAAACAACTTTATTCAATATAGAAGCATTACACTTTCTTATTGATGGTCATTTGAGACTACCACCGGTTCGGAAAAGAAAATACCCTGACCTGAGAAGAACCGGCGAAAGAAACTCAGCGGCTTTTTTTTTTTTAATATCTATATATATTTCTCTCATATATTATATATATACACAATTTAATATGAGATGAAATAGCCAGGAGGCGATATAAATAACATAGGCTAAATTTTATTTTGAAAAAACAATAGGGTTCCTTAAGATATGTGGGGTTTTCGGACACAAGGTGTAAAAAATCAATCAGAAAAGTTATTTCTTTTGAAATATCTAAAACTTTCCTTCTTACTTTCTTCATCGTTGTTATACGGTGATGAACTTATCTCTATTTCTAAGCCTATTTATAATATTTCCTCGGCACTTAAATAATTCTCACAATTAATGTTTTGTAATCGCCATATGTAGTTAAAATTTAAATTAGTGTAAAATAAACGCTACTTAACCTTGGGTCCCTGTCTATTGCCCAATACAAAATGGCTGATTAATGAATAAATGTTATCATGTTTTGTAATTTACTATAAATGGCAATTTAATTTGATTGTTAAAGTAATTTGAAATTAATTTCTGTGTTGCTAATTACATTACATACAATAATAATAAAATTCTCAATCTAATGAACACAAACAAAAAATATTTTGATAAGTACGAAAAAAAATTCGTCAATTTATTTTTGAGGAATGTTTTTGCCCATTTTTTTCTATTTTATTAGTTATTAGATATTTTTAATTCTGGAGTTGATTTCTACTTGTGTTTCAAGACTTAAATTTTTATTTCTAAGGTCAGACTGACGCGTCACTACTCACAACATCTGTACAAATGAACAACGCAATGAGGTTATTTTCCTTCCACACGGGTCAGGAAATTCCGAAGTGAATTTACAAAGAATGCCATTCTTAGCCTTCAATACATTAACATTTTAACTAGAAAAGAAGATGGACACAAGTGTTTTGAAATAAAATAAACCCGGAGTTTTTTTTGCAAAAGTCCCAAATTATTGCTATTTGGAAACCCCATTTTAAGTGAAGCTATTTATAAAATATGGCAAGTTATTTTTTTTTAACGCCCTAATGCTTTTATACCAGACAATTTTTTTATTATGTAGGTATATACTCTTTCTGTGTACCATAGATTAATAGAGTCAAATGCTACATTGTACATAATGAATTTCTCTGAGACCTTTTTATAATGGAATGGCAGTCATTATTATGAATGAAATATTTCCGTTTGTAATATAATACCTCTTTGTCGTTCCACATTCAGTCGAGGTTCGAAAGCATTCATAGGATGCAATAGGTTTAAAGTTCATTAGAACACGTGACAGATGCATATTATTAAAATTTCGTTTAACGGTTAAATATATGTGCCAAATGCTAATTGTATTGCTTATATATTCGTAGTCGTTCCTAGCCATTCACTCACAGTTTTTTGTTATCTATATGGCTTCAGAACGACGAATTTATTAAAATATTTTGCTTTTATAACATCCTATGAATGAACCGGTTTTTAACTGATAAGGCATCGAGAAACATCACACGTTCTTAGTTTCCGTAAAAGATTACAGCTCGAACGATAACAGCTTTAAAATTTAACGAGCCTTTCAAACAGACAATGCGCCCTACTGTTCCCGGATAACACCCAATACAATTTTAGTACTGAGATAAGATTCACAGTGCTAAAGCGATTTCAGACAGGTGTTATAGCGACTAAATAAAACAAAAAAATTAACATGAAATTAAATTCTCAGATAAAATTATGGAAAGTAGATCCGCTAAATAACTAGTGGCACCCAAAAAATATTGATTTCATGTACTGATTCCCAAAGACGCTGGAACGCTTTCTAAAAGTATACATTATTAGTAAACGTGAAACCATTCATAATAATGTTGAAATATGTAAATACAAATGAAGTCTCGGCGCGTGAAAAATAACACAGATTCGTGCATTTACATGTATGTATGTATGTACATTGTAATTATACAGAGTCAGTCACAGAATACGGTCGAAATGTCTTCACTGAAGCGTCTTGAATTATCGAAGGCTATAAATTATTATAAATAACAATTCTACGGGTATTGTTTTCTTAGTTATTGGTGATTTTTTTAAATAGTGACGTATTAAAGAATTATCATATTCAACAATAGCTTATCAACCGATATTTCGAACAATGCCTGAAAAAAAGATTTATTGAATTCAATGAATTTTATCTCAAAATGTTATTTAAGTCTCTAATAGGTATTTTTTTATATTTTAAACTTCTGCCCTATAATTTTTTCTCTAGCTGTTCAACCACGTGTCTCGATTAGCTCTGCCGGTGATTGCCAACAATTATTTGAGTGTTTCTCCCAAAGCAAGCGATTTTTTTCACTTGTTTTAGAGAAGCATATTTCGATATTTAAATGAATTTCCGTTTGCCGACTTTCATACTGTTTTAATTTTATTCGTTAAGGAATATGGTTTATTTAGGCAGGTATAACAGATCATTTTGTCAATGGTAGAGACTATAATTTTAAATAGTTCCTATATGGTCACGTGCCACTATCACTTATATGGCAGTATAGACGAAATCTCGAATTCTTTAAGGCGTGTACACACGTATACAAATATTACTGTTTATTTACCTACTCGCGTAACTAAGCATTTCGTCGTTGGTAGAGTTTAATTTTCAATAGCTCCGATATATTTATTTGCTATTATCATTGATATTGAAGTATAGACGGAATCCTTAATTCTTTAAGGCGTGTACACATATACAATGTACGTTTGACACCTGCCTCGCGGTGAAATGGCCAAGTCTGGGCGCGTCACGCATCGGAGAAAGTGTACTACAAAACGTACCTGTGTCTGCTCTCCAATTGGGTTGCGACCTCGAAATCCAACGGCCGCGGGTCTTCTTTTTACGTGCGGGCCAACATCTGAACCGGTTCACACCGACCGATACCGGCCGAACCGAACCGAACGAAACGGATTCCGTAAGATTGTCTATGCTCGGAGATTACAAGCTCGGTTCTGACCGTTAGCATTTAATTGGATTTTAATTTGCATGCATATTCTATTTTTAATATGAATCGGAGGCGTACGAATTAAAAACCGCGGTGTAAGTTACGCATAACTAAAAGAAATATGTATATATTTTGATATATTAATTAAATTGTCTGAGTAAGAGTTAATATTTTAACATATAATTTCTATACATTAAACTTGGCTTGTTATCGTTGTGCGAAACAATTGTTTTGCTGAATTTGTTGTATCTGATAATCGCGTTAAGACGGCTTAGATAAGATACTGAGGACATGTTTCTAGAATATTTACTATGTGATAATTCAGTGCAGTGTTATACATGTATGCATTTTCATAATGCACATTCCCTGTAAAGTCTTTACCTTTATATTTTACCTATAAAAAATTTATGGGTTTCGACGTAAAGCAGTAAGGTCAAGAGACTTACTTTGTTCATTAAGTGTAAATATAATCATAAATTTGTTTATACGTCCTTAGTACTAATTGGGATGTTAACGAGACACTGTCAGTATCGACGATTAATTCAATATCAATGGAAAAGGTTAAATTTGTTATATGCTAGAGATATACGCTTCCTAACAAATTTGTCTATTATATTAAAGTATTTATATGGAATATTTTATTTAATACTGCAACTGTTTCTGGGTGAAGATAAAGAAACGAGATTTTTTTTATATGAGGGATTCAGTGGGCACAAAATTGCTCTTCGACAATCATTCATAGATATTGGAAAACTTTTATTTTTCTTTGACAAATGTGAAATTGTGAAAAGAGTAGTGTATTACTAATATACCTATGGTATTTTATACTGGGTTTTCCTTAAAATAACACATAGATATTAATATAAAATATACAAGGAAATACGAAAGAAGTATTTATTTTAATAATTAATTGTAAAGATATTGCACAAGTAGTGTTTGGTGACCAATCTCTGAAGTGAATTTTGTGGCCTTCTCAACACTATTTTAAAATTAAATCTTTATTAACTTTTAAAGACTTTTTATTGATACATAAATTCCATTTGTATATTATTAGAAGATTTAGAGACTATGAAAACAGTATGCAAAATATTTTATAATTATAAGAAATATAAAAGCTCCTAAAAATTACTACATTTTAAGCACGACTCTACATTTGTTGATTTCGTATAAATTATTTTGTTTGCAAGCTACTTGTCTTACACAATTAGGAAATATTAATCAAATGTAAATATTATATTCTATTAAAATCCTTGGTTATAAAATAAATAACGATGTTTCTCTTACCTTGAATGTTTCGGCAATCCGCGTCAAAGAAATATTGCTAATTCAGAAGACACAACACAATAACTATAACACCACGCTAAGCGAAACTTAGAAGTCCTCAGAAGTTAAAAAAAAATACTCGAAAAGATTGAAAAGCCGCACCGAACAAAAAAAAGTAAAGTTCAACATACTCCGTGGAATGCCTGCATTTCAACTGACCAAAGTCTTGATCGGCTGAGATTACATAAAATCCTAAAACTATACCGATCTTTCACTACACCATAATATTATAATACATTGATTTACACAATTTACAGCGTTGTTTTTAAAGTTTTGATTTCATCGTAATCAGTCTGTCACTTGACGCTGCGCAGATTTGAATGATACACACAACCACCCAACACCGCGGTCGCAACCAATATGGCGGACAGCGACAGCGGGGACTGGGGACCGAAGTCAAACGAATGCATAGAACGAGTTGACGCGAAGGTAACCATAAGTCGAGGTTGTTTTAGCGCGAACTAGTGAAATGCATTCGTTCTTATAACCGAAACATGGCTTTATTATTCCAGGAATAATCAGTTGTCATGCATTTGTTTTCAAGTTTTATTTACACTTAGAAACTTAAAATGAAAAAATACTTAAAATATACTCAAGAAAAATATTAAAATGCGTAAATAAATAATATTTGATGCTGTTTTAGGAACATATATGTAGAAGCAGTACGGTAAAAAAAACAATATATTGTATAGATATATATTCTTTCATTTATTTAATTGAAATGTTAA
The DNA here is from genome assembly GCA_916720795.1 of Danaus chrysippus. Lineage (NCBI taxonomy): Eukaryota > Metazoa > Arthropoda > Insecta > Lepidoptera > Nymphalidae > Danaus > Danaus chrysippus. The sequence goes on from CAKASE010000074.1 coordinate 4,995,834, forward strand.
TTTTATAAGCTTTTTTTGAATGAAAGTATTTACACGGTACAAATAATATACATTTCAAGAGAAGTATCAATTTAAATTATTGGTAAGTTTTGAGTTTTTTATTATTCGTAACTCAATTATTTTAACGATTCTTTTGTAGTGATATAGGAAGTACGTTGTGGTACGATTTTATCACACAGATAATGTAGTTAAAAAAAACAAAGCGTAAATATTAAGTGTGATTAAGTATCGACGGTAAAATTCTATAGCTATACTGCCGCAGGTATATTCGGCCCATCTTTCTATTTCTGCCCGACTAATATAATCTTGTTACCCCAACAAGGATTCTTTAATGTTTTATTGTTACCACATTGTAATTTCACTACTTCGCTCTATGTCATTTGATCCAAAACAATTGGATTTTCATTGTTTCTCGATTAGAGCTTCCCATTTCTAAATAGAACAATACCTAGCATTTATTCCCCTAATTACGTTACCTTACAAATTTAAGTTAAAAGTAAGGGCATTTCCAAGGCAATAGTATTTAGGGTTTTGTAAACAAAGTATAAAACGTAACTCTATAATTAAGATTTTTCTTTCTCGCCGTCTTTTCGAATGACTGTCTGTTGCTAAGCTTTATCACAAATCGTGATAAATTTTCTACGTTTCTGTTAAAGCTATAAGCTTAATAATATGTTATAAGAAGAAGATACATAATAATTAAAAGGAATCCCAAAGAAAAACTAGATATTTTATTCTTCTTGGTTGATAGAGTCCAATTCACACTTGTCTGGCTGTATGGATAAATTCTTGTATCATATAATTTAATTTTAAAAAAACACGTTGCAAGTGTTATGTGGGTAATTTTTCTTTATAAATATAGCTGTGCGGGCATTGGAATTGTGGATATATGGTTTTGTTCGCTGTAAAGCAATTTCCGAGGTAGCTATGCTCTTACTCATTATTTCATTTATTGTTCGCGATATAATACCAGTTACAAGCTTTTTTATATTACGAGAACATTGCTTTTAAATTCTTTATAAACTATCTTTGATCCAAGTATTTATGTTTTATATTTAGTAGGTATACATAAAGTCGATTTATGTAGAAAAATATTATTCTACCAAACTAATAAAAATGTTTGTTATATACTTAAGTATAAATGTTTATGTCGTATTTCGGGAAATAATTAAAATATATATGTATCTTTAAAAAAAGGCATACAGATATATGTATCTATAGGTACACATGTGTATTCTGTATGTGATTTATGATTTACCGCCAAAAACTTTAATAGATATCAATAAAAATTACATTTAAAATTTTAATGAAAAACAAAGAACCTTTTTTGTCTTTTATTAAAAAAAACTTGAAGCACCTCCTGTCAATAAACTCAACATTGACAAGATTTTGACAAATGAAGCCATAACGAAAGCCGTGCTAAATTAACAAAATCAATTTACTCTTTGAAATGTTTTAAGAAATTATGAGTAACATTCATCATTAACAAGCAAGAAAAATCATGGCGTTGGATCTAGTGAGCATTGCGCAACCACATTATATACCTGGGTTTGTAATTATTTTATCCGTTCGGAAATCTGAAATAAAAGTCCATTGAATACATTCGGCTGTTATCTTTAGGTGTGTTGATACGTGAAAAATAAAAAAGACCTTACCAGACTTAAATTAAAATCTGACTCATTATTCCAACATTGTTTTTCAATAACATTATACCATGACCCCTGAATATGTCAAAAAAATTAGTTTAAGTGTCACGACTTATCTTCACGACAATGGCCGCCGATTGTGATTTATTGGGATGTTACTTCAGACATTGATAATATAAGTGTCCACCATATGGACATGTTTCGTAAATCGATTTCACTTCTCGATTATACAATCGTATTCATTTAAAGTAACAATATATGTATAATTAAATAACTATAGCTTAAAATATCTAATCGGCAGAATGATAGTCCTTTAAGTTTTATATATTTTTTTTATATTAATACTTTTTTTTATGTTCAGATACACCGGCCACTGTCCAGAGTACAAGTATCGTATTGGCGACACATATGGCTCGACAACACACAAAATATTACTCGATCCCAGCGTTAATCACAGCGAAAGATTAGTTCTGTCTGATAGGACTGCTGACGATTTTCAGGTACGTATAAAAAAATTATAATCTATGCTTCAAAATACTGATAATGATTACAAAAAAATCAGTTTGCTATTAGCGTTTATAAATAGTTTTCTTAGAAATGATTTTTATAAAATTATCGAGCTATTTATCGTAGTGTAGATGATATATTCAAGGTGAAGGTAAGCTGTTCAATGATAATATCTAGTCTGAAACAACGAGAGATTATCTCAAGTATATTTGAGTAAAAAGATTATTTTTATAATACATTGTATAAATTAGGGATAATGGTACTTATGGTTTAAATTCTTACAAAATTTATACTTAGTTCATAAGTTTCGTGTCTAGGCTATTAAAAACATCACTATCTGTATTTGTTAATGAAAAAAATTACAACGTTTGGTCATTTCAATTGGTGATTAAAATTAGACACCCTTTGTTTCTGGTTTGAAGACAAAGCTATAAAAAAATCTTATCAAATTTAATGAATATTTAAGATCACATTGATATAATAGTAATAAAATTCTTAATAGCAAGTTACTGTTATTGATTGCTATAAAAAGTTTTCATATAAAACACGACGTATCTTTCCATTAAGTGAGGGTAAAAGTAACCTAGTTGTTGACATCTGTGACATATTTATCAGATATACCGTCCACCGCAAACTGACATTGATGTCGTGAACGCACGGTTCCGCAATGGCGACCCCGTATACAAGCATCCTATGATACCAGGATATGAAGGTAACAGTTTATTAACTGACACACTGAACGGCTGAATAACGTTCGGTTCAGGTGTAGAATGTAGATGTTTAAAAAAAACAAACAGTCACAACAATGACAGCTGTCAAAAAGACGTTTAAAAATGCTTAGATTATATGTAGCTATTAGTATTAATATAAATCGTAACTGCAATAGCGATAAAAATTAAGACAGATTCCCTTTATGGACGACTACTAAAATCTTTAAAATAGATTAAGATAAAAGTTATTATATATCCTTAAGATCCATAACAATGTAGTTCTAATTTTAAACTTTTTTAGTGAAAACAAACACGATTTTAGATACGCATTTAAGATGAAAGACATTTGAATCTGTATTGGTCTAATATATTTCGAGATAATATCATCAAATGGTCTTTTGTTTATCTAAAAATTGTTTTTTTGGAATTTGAGTAAATAGTTGAAAAGTAAAGCTACGCTATATAGAACATCACGCAACCGCAATAATCTGATCTCACAATACTTGAAGATAACGATAAGTTTGTATCACTTCATTGCATAACATGACATATATTTGTTACTCGAGAAGTTCCTATTAGAAATACTGCTATATCTGCCGACTTTGTCTCTTACAAGTTTATATAGGTTAAGTTATTAAGAATAAAATTAAAACAATAACTACAGATTGAAATCTTCGTTTCAACACTATTGTTTTTTAGAGAAAAATGCTTAAATTTAATATACATATATTGTTCTAAATATTTATTTACATTATATCAAAAACCGAGTAAAATTGACATTCAAAATTAAATTGACAACAAGATAATGGTGACCTTCAAAAGACGGTACTATTGTCTAATGTCAATCTTGCGTCTACAGTGTACTTAGTAAAAACAATCGAAAATAATACTTAAACTTATTTTAAAAACATACATACAAACAAAAGTGGACAATGCCTCCATCATACGCGATGTAAACACTTGTTTTATGAAACTAACGCAACCCAAACAATCAAAGGTAATCTAAACAGTAAACAGCTTATTCTGACTCAGTATGAGTCAACAGCGGACCGGTCAGAGGAATGCCATGTTTCCTGAAGTTTTATCGTGACCTATTAAATATATTTTAGTATACCACAAGAGGTTAAAGGTCATTACTGTCATTCTTAGACGCGACAGCATTGCCATAGCTAAGACTGTCATAATTGAGTTTGACATTATATTTATAAATGAGTTACTATGTAATACTGTTGACATATTAATAGTATTTAAATAACTCATTAAAAAATAATAAAACAATTTGTTTTGCAAGAACGATTCTGTTG